>JAMQGS010000003.1:15595000-16795000 GCA_028455905.1 Neoseiulus californicus
ATTGAAATTCGGGAACAATTCTCGTGGGAAGGAACAATAATTCTCCCTGTAACCCAACTCCCGGAGAGAAGTTTTCCCGACGCCTCCTTCCGAACTTCCTCACCCTGCAATTTTTCGCCGCGATACCACGTGCTAGGATGCCGTGGTCTCTTCTGGCGAAGTCAGGTTTGTGCGGGGTCAGTCTCCACGCGGCGGCCTAAATGGCTGCATTTCTGCCATTCAAGTCCTCAATCGCAACGCGTAAATGGAAAATCGAGATTGGGAGATAAGATAAATTTGCTCGTGTCTTATCTCGAAATATCAATTTTTATGGAAGTTTCGGTGCCCGGATGAAGATATATGATCACGATGGACGCCTGGCTGAGGACTCACCCTGGCTGAATGACACATGGCGGCCAGAAACTTCTTGTTACACGCTTCGTAGAATTTTCTCACAGCAGACCGTCGGAATATTTTGATGAAGTCTAAAGTTGCTTTCACGAAAGGAGTGGTTTGCTTTCAAGACTAGATACGAGACAGGCACAGAGAAGATGGAGACGAGCTACACCAATACACGCCTTTTCCGAGTGCTTTCATGAATAATTCTCCTCATCGGAGCCCTCGACCGTTGAACAGGAATTGGATCTTCGCCGAAGCTGGAGAAAACTCGCTACAGTTTTTTCATTAAGGGATGCCGATAGTAGACGATGATTATTGTATTCCTGCTGTAAAGTTCCTGCTGTTCGAACCCTCACTCCCGACGGGAAATTCACCGACTCGCCCATATTGTCGATTTTGTTCAAGGTCCATCAAACGCGGTACTGTCAAACCTCTGTAAAGCACGAGGATCCAATTTTGCCTCAGGATGTAGAGTCAAGATCTCGAAATTGAATCATGTCAGCCGCTTCAGGTTCTCAGAAATTCATCGGATATCTCTGAAGCTTGGGGACTCCAGCGTCGTTCCGGATCAGTCGGTAACTCGTGAAGCAGCTTATCCGACGCGGCTGAACGGTTTTAGGGAAACGGTACTTGATGGAGCATTTCATTTGAGACCTCGTCACTAACCGAAAGAGTTCAAGAAGCGGTGCCGAGCGAGAATCCGAGCTTTAAGTCATCCTCAGAGATTATCCAGGGATGGAAAGAGGGACAACAAGCGCGAGCATGAGATATGAGCCTGAGAGACACAGAGACGTGGAAGTGTGATGGCCCTCTTGTCACATGTCTCGGGCTCGAGATGCAGACTACTGTCTGGAACATCTGTATAGCAGTCATGGACGCTGAAATTATTTCGAACTTGTTGAGTTCTCTTCAGAATGCTGGTGACCGCTGATTGACCGCTGAATCGTCGAATTTTCGAAGCGATCGATGGAACCTACTCTGTGTCTTCACGGACAACGGTCGCGAAAGGGGAATGGAGCTTGAATTCGTTCTGAAAAAATTCCGTCATCAGGCTCTCATTTTGCTGAAAACTCGGTTTGTTTTTTACTATTTTCCAGAAAGGTCCGGATGTACCGAGCAGGAATCTTCAAACCTTCCACCCGCCTCGCCTTGTGGATGTGACGATCGTTCCTTGTTTCACTGAATTCTTTGAGCGTCGACGGGTAGCATAATGAATTCTTCTTGGAGACTATGTGAGCCGCGTTGGTGCAAAGTCGAGTGTCCTCCGGATGGACGAATGGGAAACGACACTTCACACTCAATCACTGTGTACTTTCCTCAAGATGGGTTCGCCCAGAGCGTTCCGTTCCTCCGAACAGCTTCAGGGATACCTCGATAGCAAAGTAAGAGAGTTTGGAATGATGCAGGAAATCGTATTCCAATTCTGTGAGGAAATGGAGAATTCTTACTGTACTGTTGGGATGACTGGCGGGCGTTCCGCAGTAAGACCTGTCGATTGAAATCCGCTATAGTGACCCTTGATTCCAACGTATGAGGGACCGTCCGTTCCCCTTAGGCCCCCATCTTCAAAAGGAACTTCTTCCTCATAGAGTCCTACGCAAAGGTCCCTCATCTGATGCGTTCCTTACACGCAAGGTTTTGGGGTAGGAAGAAGGTCTGGATTGATATCGATGGAGAACAAATTGTTCGCCGAGAAAGAAGGCAGCAAGAAGGTACGCCACCAGTTGGATCAACAATAAACCAAAACTACTCGGCGCGGACATTCCCAACATGAGCCGCATTCGTTCAAACCACATCACCCACTGAATTGTTGGAGCTTCAACAACCATGCATCCGATCACCCAACGACTCCTCAAAGTGAAACGGAGTAAGAGGGGAAAACGAGTAGAGCACCAGCATGGCGCGATCCGCACTCATGGGGCGCATGCAGCTCCGCATCCCAGACATATCATCAACAGAAACTAAAATATCGTGCCAAGCGCTTGCTCCTATTGAAAACAAACATGTTCCTGACTTTCCAAGTCGCCTCTGTTCGTTTATTTTCATGTCAACATTATTTACAAAAATGTATATCCATATGTCACATAAGATTCATGACAAGCGCTTCGATTCTGATGGTTTGGTCATTTTCTCTGAGTAGGTCCGCCTACTTCCATCCTCTCAATCTTCCATTTATAAAATTAGCGTATGCGGATTGGATGAACGTATCATTAATCATTTGATACGAGACGCTCGTGAAAATTATCGTATCCAAGTGAGCTCACCAACGGTTTTTCATCGTAAATTAAGTAACTCAAGCTGCCTAAGCCTTTGATTAATTGAAATCATCTCTCTCGAATCGCTGTTCACGAACCCGCTGCAGGATCGAGAAATGAAGAAGAACAGCTAGTCGATGTTTGCATATCTCACTCATTGATATTTAAATTATTTGTTGTTGTTGTACGTTGGCTAAAAGCGTCTTTTGATGGTCGCTCGCTCCGCTTTCTGATGGACATTGAAGTCAAGCTCTATAAAGTCCTCGACGTGGCCGCTGTTGTCGGCATCATCGTCGGAGTCGTTGTCATACTTTTCATTCTTCTCCTGGTTATCATTATTGTTCTCATCACTGTAATAGCTCTTCCTGTCCAACGCACACACAGACACATAGTTCTTATGTTCAGATTTGAATGCTGCTTTCGAAATTTGACTCCTGTCGGCCCGCAGAGGAAGACCGACTTTTCAAAACAAGGGTTTCGGACAACGGCACTGCCCACTGCAAGAGAGTCGGCGCGACGCGGCGTCGGTGTCCAGATCCCATGGCTAGTGAAGATTTTCGAAAGAGATTTTCCATTGCGGAATTATCGGTCTTTGTTTCTCGAAGTGCCAGCCGTTGAATATCGTGGAAATTCCTCCTTCGGATAGAACGATGCGCGGGCTGAGGGTGGACAAAGATCGAAGGAAGAACGAAACGAATACGTCGTTGATCGGCACACGAACGATCCGTTGGATGATTCTCCAACGATCTGGTCGACTTGCCGGCCGATCAAGAGCCATCCCGACTTACAGCTGAACATTCGGATCGACCGACCGATTGACCGGCCGTCCGAGCGACCGCACCCGTCGAGTGGAGCGACCGTAAATCAGGAATCAAAGCCGTCGAGTGAATCGTCATGAAAAACGTCATTCACCTGTGCGAGTTCCCCCAGGGTACGCGAAGAGAGGAAAAGGAGGGGGAATCCTTCTTCTTCTTCAGCTTCTCTTAAGCCAAATTTGGAGCCAACTTCCAGAATTCTTCTCTCTCCTTGTTCCAACGGCTCGATTCGATTCCAGCGACGACAGCTTCGACAGACACGCAAAGAACCTGACTTCTCGATCAAAATTTGTGATCTTCAGATTCAGACGTCGACATTCGACGTTTGCGATACCCACATCACCTACTTTCGAATTCCGATTCCGGATAATTTTCTTTCAAAAAGCTGTTCGCTAACTTTTTCAGCTTTTGGGCTTGCGGCAATTGCAAAGCGTCATCCGGAGACATCCGCCAGATTGCTTTCCGCCTCCAGGGGTTCCCGAACGACCCGAATCAGGCTGCCCTCCACCGGTTTGATCTAGTATACTCGACCACAACTTATCAACTCTCAATACTTCGCTCCCGACGGACCGTGTATCCGGACACTCTCGCTCAGCGAGGGAAGATTTGATTACCGTCGTCGTTCGCACGAGTCAGCTGACGCGCGGATGATCACAAAGCTTTTTACCATCGATACAAAGCGCGTTCGACCAGAAGTCTTTCGTTTGGGCTGTTTTGGGTGTTGACCCCGTCGTGGACGTGCGCAGAGAAGCAGAAATGGCATCGGACGCCGGCGTCTCAGATGGAATGAAGAGCGGAGAATTATGCAAATTCGAAGCAGAGAGAAAAGCTTCGATTCGGACCGCTTCAAACTTCGCACCGAGATGACCACCCACCATTTGGACAGGGGTCTTCAATCAAGTGCCTCCCTCCAATAGCAGCCGAGGAGGTTGTGAGCGGAGAAGGGTTCACGCGCGAATGCAAAATTGAGGAAACGTTGTTTTGATATGCAGTCAGACGCGGCCCGCGTCTTCTCGATGTGTGTTGTGGCTGAGGCCATTGTCGTCGTTTGGTCGCTCGGTCACGTCGATTCGTGCTAACGATTCGGTCCTTATGGACGGACGTTCCTCGACGGACTTACGCCTCACTTCAAAAGGATTCCCTTTGTCTCAGGCTCGCTGTTTGAGCGTCGGTCGTCCGTCCGTCCGTCCGTCCGTTCGCACTTTCAGCGGCGGTCATCACTCACTAACACGAGACATGATACGTCCAGGCAATATTCGAACCTTGAGAAAAGGTCACAACTCGAACCGAAGTCAAGAGCGGCTCTCGGTTTTCATTCCACAAGAAGATTGTGCCGGAGGAGTCCCTTCACGTGGCTTTGAGGGCACCCTCAGATTTCCGATCTACTTTTGATTGTCGAATAAAAGCAAGATGTATAATACTATTTTTGTCCGGCGCAACGATAGCCGAGGTATCGCGGTGCCATCCATTCAAGCTCACTCACGATTCGGATGCGCGCCCGTTGTTTGGTTGACGCTGTTCGCTCCAAACAGGTCGTACATATAAAAACGTCGCGGTGCGAAGAGAGAAAAAGAGTTATGTCAGGTTGTTCGGGCGCTTCAGCATCCGCTCTTTCGGAAACCACTGTTTTAGAGTAAATAAATGATGATATATCGGCCTGTACAGAAAATAGAGCGACTGACTATACGGTCATTTGGCTCGATTCGACTCGGGGAGCGGAACGCGCACGACTCACGAATCCACCGTTTCGCCTCTCGTAACGATAGGACGTTTGGAAAAGTATGACGAGAACGATATCAAGAGGAAAACATGATCCGTCGCGTTCTCAATTTTAGAAAATGTCGAAATTAACGTCATTTAACGGAGATTCGGTCGCCCACATTCCGGGTCCCTCGAGAGACGTCGACCTCAAGTCATCTCTCAACGAAATGACGTCGCGCAAAGGCCAACCGACATTTGATGAGCACGAGGCAGTTCATCGGAAGTATGCGCGACAGCTGCAGCGGAGATCTCCTAAGAATTTCTAAATTTTTTCTCTTGAACTAGCTCCTATCTACTCATAGCGGCGTCTTATTTACATGTATGGCAAACGTCCGTTGTTCCTGTGTGCTTCGCGTCAGGACTCTGATTGGCTGCTCAGGTCCCCGATCGATTCGATTTTGCAGGAACAATTTCAAAAGAAGCATCTCTATACATAGACTTCGACTGGCTTTCGACCGAAACACCAGCACAGTCTCGCCCAGCTGGCGATAGTTTTTCGGGACCATGTCCAAACACCGGTTGAGATGCCGGGAGCTAAAGTTGAGAAGTATTTGATCAATATCACTGCGAACAGTGGTTTTTGACTGTATTTCGCGTTGTATCGCTCCCGGGGCGTACACGGAGCTTCAGGACACGTCATCGACCAGCGATCTGCAAAGAAAGATAGGATCCATTAGAAACCGAATTCTCCTCCTCCTCTTACGAATTTCAATCAAACAAACTTTTGAGACCTAGGCTAGAACCTCCCGTCGATCAGAAGCTGAGAACCAAGACCTAGAAATCGGGGCTGCCGCAGATCATCGAAACACTCGTTACGATTCAAGAGGAGGAAGAAATGCTCCCATAACGAATACTGCGAGCGCCTTCCATTCTTGCTGGGAAATTTGCGCTGAGAATTTTCTCGCGTAGTTCCGATCGAATCCCTGCCAACGAATCGAATATCGAAACCCGACGGAAACAAGAAGAAACGAAGGATCCAAACACGTCGGCTGGCCGTAGGTCTGTTTCTGTTTGAATGTCCACCGAGCGATGGGAACAACAAAAGGACTCCGGAACAAAGGCCTGAAAGTGTGACGTGCGGCCGTCCGTTCTAGGCAGCGATCTTTCTGAATAAATTCGAAGTTAACTTCTCAAGTTCTTCAATGCAAAACTGCACAGACGTCTTAAAAGCCTTCGAAAACGTCCGCGACATCCGAAGACTCCGATGTTTTCTGACGGAACTCTCGGACTGCGGTTCGGATCTTTGATTGTAACCTCTGGCGTTCCTGAATAGTTCCTGATAGAAGGTCTCTCGTGAAAGGGAAAGCAAGATTCACACAGGGAGTAGGAAGTCGACCCGGTTCGGATACGACGAAATCTCGTTTTTTCGCTCCTTTTTTGGCAGAATAACCTCACTATCTGAAAAGCGTCGATTGAGCTGAAACTACCTGTGGTCGCGGCAGAGGCGGCGCCGGCGCCAGCGTTGTCAGGGGAAGTATCACAAGCAATGCCAAGAACATCGTCTGTCAGGGCCGCCTCTTTTTTATCGAGAGCTTTTCTCGACAAATGAAGTCATCTCCCCTTTCTTACACACATCTAACGGTGCCGGCCAGTTGCGACGCGACGCCCATCAGGCGATAGAGCTGCACGAACTGGAAATTCTACAAGAAGTTGATAGGGAGAGAGGTCCTTCGTGCGTGTGTCTTCAACACCATCGAGACAAGAACATCTTTGAGTCGACTCTATTCGGATCGATAGAAATCGAGCTACGAAATGAAAAAGAGAAAAGATTGGTCGGAAGGCTCAGAACTTGCCCAAACGCGCAAAGCGAATGCTGTGCTCTACAAAACTGATGGACCTTGAGGGTCCTCCCCACAGGGTCAACTTCGTCCACTTTCTGATCGAACTGGAGCTGTTCTGTTCCATGAATTCTGGGAACAGCAGCAATCCATCACGACGTGATTTGGTTGAATGCTAATTCCATATTCTTAAGTGGCCTAGCGTTCAAAAGCCACATACAATAGAAACAACGAGAAGGAAAAGGAAAATGACAGCAACGCCCTGCCTGCCTGCCTGCCCGACTGACTGACTGGCTGGACCCTCGAAACGCAAGTCAAAAAGGGGCCCGCGGGTCAACGAGCCATCTAAGCGAGCCATCCAGCCGCAAGAAAACCTTTCGTTGTGGCGGCGGCGGTGGCGATGGCAATGGCAGCAGTACGGATAGACGGCATTTGACGATGAACCAAAACGAAAGAAGAGGGCGGAAGATGTTTGACGTCGAATTGGGCTCCATAGATAGCCAACGGCCTGGCGCGGCGCAAGCCTCGCGGCCTCCCAGCGAGGGGGAGGCAGCCGTGAACAGCATAACAAAAGAACGCCCCGTATTAAATCCTGCTGGATCCATATCAACGTCTTCCGGAAAACGGTCGAATGACAGATGACGACAAAAGCTTATCGAGCACCTGTGAAACGCTATCGAGCAGTTGCCCGCCTGCAATAAACTTTCCATTGCCCGTTCCTTCCCACTTATCTTGAAGATTGAGAGCGCGCCTGCATTGTGAGAACTAATCTTAGTGATGTTCACCAGCTAGACGGCTCGTTGAAATGACGGGATCCATGATTAAATGACAAAGGTTACTTCACACGGGAAAGTCTCACTCGAGGCGGGAAGACAGACGGACGGACGGATGATCCGACGGACGAAGGAACGAACGAGCGAGCGAGCGACAAACGAATGAATGAAGGACCGTCGTCGTGTTCGAATTCATCACGCGAAGTAACATCAACACCGTCCAGTCCGACGAAAATAATCTCCGCAGAAAAAATCAGGCCACACGAAGAAACAATGTTCGTGAAGGTAGCCCAATGACTCTTCGTTCGTGTCCGATGAAGTGCACTCAGGGAGAATACCCCGACCAGGCTCCGCGTTTCACAGAACCGTTCGGGCGTCTCAGGAGTCCAGGAGGAAAACATCTCGATCCAATTTGATGTTTTAACGCCGAATCTTTCGATATCTCATCGGACCACTGAAAAGTTCGATTTGTCGCGCACCAGAAAACGTAGCGGTTCGTCGCACGAAACATCAGAAAACGAGCGGATTCTGACGCGTGCGCCAGTGGTATGGCGAGCCCTAGGCCGGAGCTGGAACGTGTTCGCTAATTCTGATTTCGCGTCACCAAGGATATCGAATCGGCGAACATTGGGCGAGAACTTGTGCAACTATTGGGAAGTATCCATTGTAAAACTTCGCGAATCGACACGAACTTTCCAGGACTCCACAATTCCGTTCGTTGTTCCCATGCAACAAACTGGACGGCCGCTTAACTATGCAGCCCCTTAAATGCCTGAACGGCGGCGCAAGGCTCGTTCAACTGTCCGCGATTCATATACAAAAGAAACCTGAAACTGAGAATGACGCGAATGCCAGAGATAGATGCCGAGATAGACGCTCTGGATGGACGTTTGAGTAAAAGGAACGAAAACACAAAAAGCGAGAAACAAAACCAAGATTCATCTCCGGCCGTTTGTCGATTCGTCCAAATTGCGACCAACGAACGGAGCAACGAAGCAATCTGCTGCCGCTCTCGCTCGCTCGCTTGCTAGCCAGCTTGCTCGTTGTTGTTGTTGCTAGTATCGCCGAACGTCCGAGCCGTGCGTCGTCGTTCTGTCCGTCCTCCCTCCCTCTCGTTCGTTGCTTTGCCGATCTGAGGCTTCGTTGGCTTCGTCCACTTGCTTGCTACACTTGCTCTTCTTCTGCTGACCGCTCGTTTGGAGCAAACAGAAACGGAATCGGCAGCAACAGCCGCAGCTGACAGAGCGATCTTTGCCTGTTTGCCTGCGTATCTGACGGCTGCAGAGAAACCTGACTGCCCGCCGGTCCATCTATCAGTGCGTGCGTCTGTGCGTCCGTACATCTTCGACTCTAACTGGCGAAGGCGAGTGGAATACCGCGGACCAACCCCAGCTGCTGTTTCTGTTGTGGCCAGCTCGCCTCGCGTCTTCTGCAAATGATGATCGAGAAGAAGAACAGAAGGAGACCAAACGCTGATTCTGTTCGTCATCGTTGTCGTCAAACCGCTCTTTCGAACCACAACGAACAAGTTCCGAACTCGACTTCACAAAAAACTGTCTCGTTCGACATTGCAGTCATCGCGCCTTGGTGACAACTTGACAACGATAGCTGGCGGTTGATTTTTGCGGCAACCGGACCTTCCGCATGACAGTGTTGCGATGGTCACATTGCTACGTTTTCCAGGCGGTTTCGCGTAGGTTTCTATTTCCGTCGAGAAGGGACCGTTCTGGGAAACTCTGGTGATCTTTCATAACAAAAGATGAGCGCTGTACCGAGCCGTGGAAACATTCCAGAATCGGAGAACAACGATACCCAGCGCGCTTCGCTCACACGATGGAAGGTGATTTCCGCAACGGGATCAGGAATGCTTGACGATCTCTCAAAAGGTCAGCCGTGCCGAACATTCGCTTCGGATATCCGTTCCGATAAAACAACAGCCGACAATGGCTGATTCATAGATCACGAAAACAAACTTGATTCATAGCAGCGGGGAGGGTTGGGAACACGTCCAGTGAATGAGCCGTTTCGCTCCATTACCGTGAACTGCAGTGGTCTCTTAATTCGGATCTGTCTTCATAATCAAGAAGTGGCGTGGACGACATGTTGAGCAGCAATGTCATTTACCAGAACAATTTACCCACGAGATGAGCTGCGCCCACTCGGCAATCTTTGCGATTCAATGATCGCTATCTGAGTAATCGGGGCATCTTGGATCTGTTCCCGAGCCCAATCCAAAGAGATTTTTCGCCCAGAAAGCCAACTGAACGCAGTACCGAGGCGTTCCAGCTCGGAGGCGAACGCAGAAAAGTCATCGCGTACTGGAATCAATATCGATGTCGATTCCGAATCGATATCCAAGAATGATGGTGGGATATTGAGTTATTTGATGGAATGCCCTCGGACGGCGCGGCGATCGGAATTCTCTGTCTCTACGACGATTCAAATATCCGGCAGTCCGAGCGCTTGGCTGAAATTTTGATCAGGAAATTTCGACACTTATGTCTGAGCCGAGCTACTGGTCGGGAGCTTCGTGCGATTGCTTTTCATCAGAGTGTTTGCCGTGATATATTACGTGCTTTCGATCCGCTATCAGCGACAAAGAAGACGACGACGACGACAACGACACTTAACAATTGATGAAGGAAGATTGCGATGAAAAATAGTCAGGCCGCGTCAGAAGAGGGGAGAATGCCAGAAACCTCATCGTCCGTCTTCTTTTTTCGAACGAGCCACGATCCGTAGTTTTTCGTCGTGCTGCTTTTTCACGGGAACTTCAAACGAGCCAACAGCCCAACGATATTTTCTAGAAGTCGACCGTTTTGCCGATCGACCAAAAAAAGGCATCAAGATCTCAAGCTGTCAGACGAATTTTGACTCGGAAAGAACCATATGAGCCGTTTTCTTCGTGTGCGACGGCCGAATCGGGACATTCTGATCCCAAAACGCTGCAAACTTTTCCAAATTCTCCACTGCCCTCTTTTGGACTAGCATTAAAACAATCAGCGAAAATATGGCATTGTCATTCAATTGCTCCGTCATTGTTGGAGCGAAGTTGGTCGTCTCGAACGGGTGTTGCGCGAACGGTCGTGTCGTCACCGGAGCCCAGAGTCAGAAGTTACCACGGCACTTTCACGCAAAAACGCTATTCACCGGCAAAGCGTGGCGGCAGATGAATTCTTCTTTTTTTCGGGTTTTCTGTATTATGAGGAAACCGCTTTCGGGACGAGCGGAGAGAAGTTTTCTAGACAGTCGAATTCGGAGCGGTCCATCGCGCATGCGATCAATCGGAATCAACCGAGCAAGTCGAGTTTGCGACGGTCGATCGAAAATCCCACTTCCAAGTGCGTCCATATCAATGAAGTATTCTCGGACAATACCCGTTTGAAGGTTTGTGATTGGCAGCTAGACAATATTTGTTTGTCTTCCGTTGAAGCGCGGTGCTCGCCATCGGAATTCGAACTACTTGTGTTTCTGCACCGGATGATTTGATCTGTTTCCCACTCGTAGTCAGCCGGCGCGACCACCACAGAGCGTTGCCCGACACGACGGAAGTTTGCGGACTGAACATCGCATCGTTTTGTTGGCTTACTTTAATGTTCAACCAAATGCATGTCGCAGGGCGCATGAAATTTTGCGGATAGATTCGTTCGCCGAAACAAGAGCAGATACAGATACTTCGGGCGAACGCCAGGAGGGATCAACCGACCAACGAACGGAGGCCGTTCACCGCTCGAAGGAGCAGCTGTTCAAACGATCGAGTGTCGTGAATTCATCAAGTATCCGAACCCATCGTTTCTCAGGGTACAGAACAAAGTGGAAAAAAACAAAATCACTAAAGCAGAAAGTATCGTTCGTTATGTTATGTCACCGGATATTTTTTTTCCTTTCCACCATCGGCCGTCTTTTGCCATTGTTAGATTTCATCGAGGGCCCTCCAATAGAAATGGAATTCGCCGCTTCACTAAACACAAACCGAAATACTACGCGCCGCGCAGACTGCTCAGTACCGGTGGCCGGCCTGCTTCATGGGTGAGGTGTTTGGAAGCGGCTTGCAAAGCGTGTCAAAGAGAACAGATACCGCTCACTCGATGCGACCGTTGTTTTCGATCTGCGGCTCCAGTCCAGATATTCGGTTCGATTCAAAAACTGAAAAACTCGTTCAACGATAACAGGAACTCGCTGGTCCGCGATCGACTGCAATGCGAAATTCAACCATCGAGCCATAGATTCGATTATCTCGAAAGAACCGCAACGTGCCACAGCGTGAGGTTTAATCGATGGGAAAGAAAAAGATTCCCTCGTACAGAATACCCCGCTGAGCATCACGAACCGCTGCCGCAGATGGATGAGACCCACGATCTTGGTCGTCGTCGACTACGTCTCCGTCGTCGTAGAACTTCACCTGGTTGAACTGGCCGGCTGTTCCGTGAAGCATCTCGTCGTGGGTCTCCGCAAAGGTCATTTCAGAGGTCTCTTCATGCGCCATGATATGAGAACGAAGTTCTTTTCGCGAGGAACTCTTCTTCTTCTTCTGACAACTTCCGCTCCGGTGGGTGCATCCCACGACTCTAAAAGCCCGGTGGCTCACCGGCATCGCATAAAACTTTTCACTCAGAGCCAAAAGGTTTTCGCTCAATTAGAAACTTCGGGGAACCCGGCGCTGCGGGGGTTGACGGGGTCGACGGTTCGCAGTTCTGTACCGATCCCATATTGGAGATGGTCTCTCGACCCCAACACTGTTCAAATTCAGCCAATAATCGTGGATTTCAATCAACGGCTTCGCCGAGAGCCCTTGCATGGTTCATCGTTACAGCATCGAATTATAAGAATAGATATGATCACCGTGTACTCACTTTCTCGATGTACGTCCCACTGCCACGTGAGTAGCCACTGATCAAGATTTTCTTGCTCGTAGTATAGGCAAGCAAGATATGTGATTGTTGGCACCAAATAAAGAACTGAGAATAATGTTATCCGTCCCATGAGCCGTTCGAGTTTATCAGTCTTAGTCCCGTCCTGCTTCATAACGGTCCGAATTTGATACAACGATGCGATGCCAGCGAAGAGGAAAAATATTCCCAAAATAACGTAGCTAGCTGCGGGGATGAGCACGTAGTGTCGTAACGCTTCCATGTTCCAAATTCCGACGTAGCACACTCCGGATAAGAGGTCTCCTTCCATCTTGCCCATAGCGAGTACAATTATGGTCTTGATTGCTGGCAGTGTCCAGGCGATCAGGTGGAAATAGTAGCTGTTCGACTCGATCGCCTCCTGGCCCCATTTGAGTCCCGAGGCCAGGAACCACGCTAGCGCGAGGATCAACCACCAGATATAGCCCGCCATCGTGAAGAAATAAAGTACCATGAACATCATCGTGCAGGACTCGTTTTTGTTGTTTTGAGCGATTATAGGTTCCATGTGAATGTTACGCTCTCCGTTTGGAGCTGCAAATGGTTGATTGCAGGCGACTGACTTATCCATGATGAAACCTATCACGTAAACGAGATCTTGCATGAAGAGGCAGAATGCCAGGAAGATGATGGGCCTTTCGGGGTACTTAAATCGGTTCGTGTCGATGAGAGCTGTACAGACCGTAAAAAGCGTAAACACTAAGGACAGAATGGCAACACCTCCGATTCCGTTACGTGCGATGTCAAGGTTGGTGCCTTTGAAGAACATATGATAGCACGGCATACCGCAGTGCTTAACCTCTTTGCCCCCGATCCGGAACACGTATTCAAGGTTCTGAGGAACGCTGAACTCTTTAGGACAGAGGAATCCGTGATTCTTCGTTATGTTCCCTTGTCTTCCGGTCGTCTTCAGCTGGGTGCCACCCAGGACCGGGGGAGCAAGGGTCGCGTGATCCTGAGATTCAGTATCGTTGCCTACGCAAACCTTCTCTTTTTGTGACATCGGATACTGCTCACAGTTCAAGATCGGAGGCCACTTGAAGCCGAAACGCTTCATGAGAGGTTCACAGCTCGTTCGAGCCCGCTCGCACAGTGACCGGCACGGTGGGATCGCGTATGGAAGTTGTGTGCATATCGGAGCGTACACTGTACAGATGAAGAACTGCAGATCCGGTGAGCATTTAGCTTTGATTAGGTGAGAGAATGGGTGGGCATCCATTGCGGCATCTTCTTGTTTCTGGTGATTTAGGAGGTTGGGGAATATGGTCCTATTGTAGTTGATGTCTTTGCACAGTGGGATGGTTATAGGTTCACAGCGGCCGTGGTCTTCTGTCGTTGCAGAGCAACTAAGGATGACCATGCCAAGGATGTATACACACACTAGGATCATGTTGATTGGTTTGTTTTTGATTGTTCAATGCATCCTTCGGAACTACTAGGCACTGCTCTCGGTATCCTATCCAGCACTATAAACTCTCTATGCGTTCCGGACACCCGCACGCACACATGCACCGCACAAAATTACGGGGCTGTGCTCCTTCCACTAGGCGTCAACAAGTCAACCATCAACATACGAAGCGCGGGGCGGCGGCAGCGGCACCGACAGTAACTCGGGGAGGAAGGGGCCCTTCTTGGGATGTGGTGCTCTCTTCAAGGGGAGAGGGAACCCTCTAGCAATAACAACAGCGCGTCCTTACAGACCAAATAGACGAATACAAATCCACTCCTGATCGGAGCTTACTCTAAATGACGTTCGACGTCCTTAGTCAGGAACATGATCTCTGGCGTTTCTCAGAGTTTCGCTCCGGAAACTCATTCGGAACTCGAAATTGCATGACCCGCCGTTTTGACGGATTGCGAGGCGGGCAATTCAAAAACCTCAGTAACAAGTAGAATCTTCTTCTCTGCTGTGTTCGGCAGGAACTATAGATTGCGAGAACATAGACTAGAAATGCTCCCCAGGAACTCTGTGTGTTGACTCCCAGGCTATGTTTATCGGCTCGATATTGAGGAGTTATCATGTCAGGGAAACTACGTGAAGTTCTGAGAAAGACATTTGGCTACAATGATTTCCGATGCGAAGAACAGAGAAAAGCCGCTCAAGAAATTTATGATGGAAAACGGGACGTTTTCGTATCCATGCCCACAGGAGCTGGTGAGTGAAACAATCTTTCAGGAACTGATCGTTCCGGAGAAGTTGAGTGCCGGTAACCTCTACGTGGGGACGATTCATTACGTTGAGCTGGAAAAATAGTACGGAACAACCATTTGCGTCCCGATTCGCAATCGGCGTCAACGAAGAAGCTCCTCCATGAGCAGAGTCGCGATCAGGAGCTGTGTCTTTTATCTAAGCGTCTGGAATATGGCACAAAACCGCTCGTTTCCAACTCTGGAACTTGATCCGATTGCGACATGCGTTGGATCTCCATGGCATCGTATGCTCTGGAGAAATGTTTCCGTGCGCAGAGCATGATGATTCTGCATGGAAGTCACATCTGGTGCAGGCGAGATTCGATTCATTCTAATGCCCCCAGTTTTGTTGCTCACATTCCACTCACACAGAAACGGGGACATTCTAGCGCCTTTCTCTGCTCGTCTGCGAGTTCATTGCATGTAGTTGGGACTGCGTTTCTGTGGAAAGACCGTCAACGTTGAGGACCCTTCCGTGAACGTTCGCGACATTCGACGGCTCCGCACACCCGGGAGCAAGATGAACAACTTGAGTGGACTTACCGTGAGATTTTGCTTGCAGGAAAATCGCTTTGTTTCCAACTTCCATGCGCGGCGGATTCGGCGGGAGTCACCGTTGTGGTAACTCCGCTGCTGGCGTTGATGGAGAACCAGATCCTTCACGCGAGGTATCGTGCAATCCGTCTCGTATCCGTTCCAATCTCATATTCTCGAAGTATTTCGTGGAATTGATATTATCCTCGACGTCGTAGCGAACTAACTCACTTCTTCTTGTCGTTGAGGTCCTTCAAAATCGTCACGGAAACTATCAATTCTACCCTAAATGCCGCTGAGAGGAAGCGTGTGCGTGGAGACCTTATGTCGATGTCCCCGAAAACCCGTTTATTGTATGTTACTCCTGAACAAGTAAGTCACAAACAGCTTGGTGACGGGAATTCGGGAAGTCGTTTAGCAGCTAAGCTATCGTTCGTGCCGAGGTGTATAGGTTGGAATCTCTAGCTCGACGACATCTCTTGTTTCAGATTGCAACGGAGGGTTTTTTGGAAATCGCGCGAGCCTTGGATCGCTTGAAACTCCTGAAGAGGTTCGTGGTCGACGAAGCCCATTGCGTGCTGGAGTGGGGTCATGATTTCCGTCCCGACTATATGAAACTCGGCAGGGCAAGAGCCGAATTTCCGCGAGTGCCTTGGGTGCGTTCGATTCCGATAATCATATCATGCATGGTCCAATTCGATCAACCTAAATCATGGAATCACGTCCGAGCTGCAGAATGATTTCTGAGAAAGACTTGCTTGTCTACAGGCTGCGCTCACCGCAACAGCCTCAAAGAAGGACGAGCAAGGGATAATCGATGCGCTGAAGCTGCGTAATGTTTTTACAATAAGGACTTCGTCATTCCGGAAAAACTTATTTTACGACGTTTACTTCCGAGAGACTCTGAAAGGCGAGGAGTTCGCTCATTTGGCTGCTTTCATCTGCGAAGCGCTAGGTAAGTATGCGGGGGAAGGGGCGCTTGGTATCTGAACGAAAGAATACGCAGTGCATTCTGCCTCGCTCGTGAATGAACTGAACTCGAACAGGCTTCAAATCGCAGGCAAAGATTGGGAGCACGAAAAACCAGAAAAGCGAGGTTGCGGAATCGTTTATTGCAGAACCAGACAAGATTGTCACGATGTGGCATGTGAGCTGCAGAAACTCGGTGAGTGAGAAAAACGAGGCTCGAGCTATCAGGTTCCCCCGAATACACATCATGACTCATGAGCAGCGATCAAGGATCGGTTGATTTCCTAATTTCTTCCCCAAGGCATAACGAGTGGAGCATATCACGCCGGTTTGCGACCCGCGGAAAGGACTGAGATACAAGAAGGCTGGATGAAAGGTACCTATTTATCCCCTCCTTGAGTGCTAACGAGTGTAAGTATAGGACTTGACGATACTGAAATATTTGATGGAACAAAGAAACCCCTGATTTGTAGGAAAGTTATGCACAATAGCTGCTACTATTTCGTTCGGGATGGGCATTGACAAAGCAAGCGTGCGCTTCGTCGCCCATCGGAGTCCTTCGAAAAGTCTCAAGGTGAGAAGGAAGTCCTGATCAATGATGGTCCCTCCATTTATGAGGGCTGTGTTTGTTGACATGGAATGAAATTTGTCTTTTTCCCCCTACCAGAGTTTCTACCAAGAGTCAGGTCGCGCAGGGAGAGACGGGAAGCCGGCAAGATGCAGAGTTTACTATTCGCACAAAGACAAGAGGTCAATCAGCTTCTTGATCCAGATGGAAGCCAACAAATCGAAAAATGAGCGCAAGAAGAAGCAATCTGAAATCGCGATGAAGGAATTCGAGAACGTCGTGAGTTATCGAGCCCATATCATGCCCAATCTGTTGAGCCGAACTCGATGTAGTCGCTTGTCGCCGAGACGACGGCGACGCGCTGAAGACGAAACTGGGTAGCTGATCGACTTCATCATCTTCAGGTCAATATGTTCGAAGCTAACAGCTGTCGACATAAAGTACTTTGCCAAGAATTCGGCGACAAAATCGCTGAGTGCAAGACTCAGTGCGACTCTTGTATCGACGCGAAGGCTGTGGACAAAAGACTTGGCATGTTCAGGGCGCAGCAGCTGTCCACGACCTCATACAAATTCACACAGGAGGACTATGATGATCTCTATGGTGGGGGTCGTAAAGGGTAAACTATCTTGCGCTCCTTCCGTCGTGGGTTTAAGATCTTGTCTTGGATTCTTTGGAGGTCTTAGGATGATTTCCTCAGCTCCTCATTGCCTGCTTCCAGAGCCGGAGGCGGCGGCGGGGGAGATTGGGAGGAGGACGGCAAGTCAGTTCGGGACAAAATGGAGAAAGAGGCGAAGAAAGAATTGGAGAAAACCATCAACCATCAGTTCCGGTTACGGAAAGGCGGCTTCGAGAAAGCATCAGATATCAAATCGAGGGAAATCCCAGTCGACTGCGTCGTAAGCTAATTTCTGAATGCGCTCTCAATTACTAATTCCTGTGCTTCAACGGATCGGAAACTTCCCAACTTCTCGCGCTCATTCTCAGATCCATGAACCGAAGTGTAACGCTATACCCGAGGTTTCGAACCAGACGCGACAAGCTTACGTTATGAAGCTGCGGAAAGAGCTCTGGGAGAATTACACTAAATACTCCGAGGTAGGTTCTTCCCCGATGCGCAGTCACTTCAGACTCGATTCCGTCGATTTCTGGTCGCATGTTTTATGTGATTCGGCATATCATCGATTGATTATTTGGAGTTGGTTGCAGAATTCCGTGGGATCTGGCGCAGTTTCGATGGAGCGGAAGTTCGTCAATGAGGTCGCCGGAGAATTGGAACTAGCTGCTTTCAAATGCAAGAAGAACATTCACATGTACAAACGAGAGATGGTAAGAAACATCACCAAACTTTGATGAATCGACTCGAATCCCAACGAGCAGGCCCGAGAGCTCACATCACTGCTCATACAACATGATCCTACACAAAATTCTGACCGCAGGTTCTACTACACAAGAATTTGGTTTCTGCAACTCAGAAAGCGACGCTCTTCGAAGAACTTCTCAAACGTCGGACAGCTGACGTGAACATGAAAAAGGAGAATCCGTCCAAAAAAACGCTGTTTGATCATTTTCAAGAGATGAAGAACTCTAGCGAACCTATCGAGATAGATTCAGCGAGCTCCGACGACGACGAGGTGAGCTGCTGAAGACCATTCAGGGAGCAAGACTGCCGGGTACAGAATATCGTGACAGTTCGAATAATCTGCTCCTTCCATCCGTATCCTCGGTTTCAGGGTTTGATTATTATCGATAACGGGGACGATGTCAATAACGACAAAGCTCCGAGATCTCCGTCAGAATCGCTCGACGATGATACAGAGCACCAGATGGCATACCCATCCGAGACGAATCATGAGCGGGAATTCCGGTGTGAAAGTCCGGGGCAAAAGGTCAAAAGACCAAGTTCGCCGCCGATCTCCAGACCCGATCCTCCCAAAGTCAAATATTTCTTTGAGGGTGCGCGACCCAAAAACGAAGAAGTCAAGGTGGAATATGAGGTTTGTGATCTTCCGTTATTGAGGTTAGCTGACATTCTAATCGAACATAGATCTTAAGACGCTGATTCATCCGTGAATTGCAGGAGTCGGCAGAGTGTGCGAAGAAGATGTCTTCGGGTTTTGTTACGGGTCTACAACTGCTCAAACAGCGGGAGGCGAAGGAAGCAGTCGGGGATAAACGACCACCTCCGTGAGTACATCGATGGGATGAACTTTTGCGTTCCTAACTGTCTACTCAATCATGGATCGTGATCGAATGAGATGTTGAAACGCTCGTTGACAATCTTACAGGAAGAAGCGGCCCTCGACGGAGCAGGCGTCTTCATCAGCCAAGCGGAAACAAACATCCGTCGAGGCCGACAGGAGGCTGAAACAAAAGGCCGCCGAGATCGTGAACAAACTTCTGTATCCTGAGTACAAGAGCAATATAATTTCCAAAGAAGAATTCAAACGCATCTGTAAAGATGTGAGCAGATGATTGTTATAGATTCCGATTGTGCCTGGTATCAAACTTGCAGTTCAGACTGGGAGCAACAACGCCCCTTTCGACACCTCAAGTGGACTGTATATGGAGCGCATCTCGTTGAATGAGCAACATCTCAAGAGTTGAATTCTATTTCCAGGCGTCACACCGAATGGTTGCGAGAGGGCAGATAGACGAGAAGTCGGCCCAAGCAGAAATCCGGAAGTCGCGTCTAGACAGTAAATGTTTTTGAAGTTACTCAGTGTGCTTTTCAATCCATCGTTGCCCGTTTTGTCGAAGCACAGTACTTGTTCATGCCAGGGAAGATAAATCATACCTTCACTTCAGCAGCAAGATGTGAATTCCTTGTGTAGTTGATGTAAAAAAGTATACGTTTTGGATTCAGACATCGTTGGTGTTGTACAAGGACATCGAACGAATAAAGTCAGAGAATCTGGGAACCTTTTCGACTGCTCCGATTCCGATTGCGGAAATTCCTGCGAATGCCTTCAGGGACATACATATTGCGAAAGATATAGTCCGTACGAATCTGTAGAGTTATTCGGGACATCCGGAGGGTATGCGACCGGAACGATCAGAATGATTTCGCTGAGCGCATGCGGTGGTGGCTGAGTGTGAAATTACTTCCTCTCTCGAAATTCTCGAGAAGGGGCACTCCCAAGTTTGAATATGCGATTCCATTTTAATTCGTCACCCATGGTCTTGCATAAGGCGAAGTGTGGTTTCGCTCTCCATCCGGCTCCTTACTCAGATCGCGATTGAGACGTTTATCGGAGCGTAATACCTTGGGAGGCTGTTCTCAAGAAACATCATCATAAGCTTGAAAGTGACCCACAATGGTCGAGGCTCGAGACAACGAGACTTTCGGGTTCCTTTTTCAACGTTCCAATTTCGAACCTGCTCCAGCGAATGCTCGGAAGTTCAATAATCGGTAGCTCCCAATGCCGTAACGGAATGCTCGACGGCCCGCCTGTACTCTGCACTCGCTGACAAGGATCGGGCCTCATCAGAGGAGCGAATCGTCGGCGAATAGTGGAGGTGAATACGACAGGGAGTCGGGACAGCGATTATTCCGCTGATTTCCTCAGAGGGTTGACTCGTTCTGGGGAAGTCTGACGGCACTCTGCGGACACCTCGTTGAGATGACAAAGGTCGTTCGGTTGCAACTCGAGAGCTCTCGTTAAGTGGGACTCGCCAGCCTTGAAGCTGTCGAGTGCAGTCATACAGCGACATTGCGTGTCAACAAATTGGTCACTAGGCTGATTGTGAGTGAAAACGCTGTAACAGCTGCTTCTCACATCCGGCTGCCGTTGGGCGGTAGCAGTCCTGCAGTTTCCATGGGCCTCGATATCCGGGCGCGTAGCTAAAACGATGATATGGTCCGATCGAGATATTTGTCCGTAAGACAACCCAGCTGATTCTCACTCGTGAAGACTCGTTGTTTGCAACCGGCATGGAATATCGATGTACCAAGGGCTTTTTTGAAAGAATCCAATGACCGGGCAGTTGAGACAGAACCTGGAATCCCCCAGTTCCACGGGATCGTATGATCCGGGGAAGATACCCACATCAGATTGAGGTAGGTAGAAAAAAGGCTGATCATATCGCGGGAAGTTTCCGAATCTCGCGCGCATGTAATTTTCCAAGACTTTATTTGATTCACCTCCTCGAGGGGCACGAAAATTTCCATTAACTGTCCGAGTCGCATCAAGCTCAGAATACGTGTCGGGGGTTCTTGCTGTCGTAGTTCAGCGCGGTTTCTGACATACAGTTCTGAAAGTCATAAATTTGAAACATGAATCCTCCCTCCCCATAAGAATCGACTGAAGTTTCGATGGGTCGAAATGGAACGATACAAGAAAAACGTACAATGAAGGTCGCGACGTTCTTGTACTTCGATCCCAGATTCTTCGCTATGACGGGATCTCTGAAGCACTGCAGCTCTTCCCCGTATGATCCGTTCATGTCACACTCCCGGTCCAAGTTGAAAACTCCTTGCCTCAGATAGTTCATCAGACATTCGGATTCCTAGGGATACAGTGGTGTTGGCCTCCATATTTTCCTAGCATGCTCCCTTAGAAACTTTGAATCCACTTACCAGGTACGGTTCCGGATTTTCTTGGACGATCTTGAGGACTTGCAAGATGACAAGAGCTTTTGCGCGACACTTGGACATGGCTGTTTCGGATATCAAATGAGCAGTTTACGGGCTGAATCAACATAAAGATATCAATCGAAATGAGGGATCGGAAGGTGCAAAAGTATTCTAGCTCTGGGATTGTCACTGTCGATTTCGGGAAAGATTATCAACTCTTAGGATCGACCGACGAGCTCTGTGCTAACGACAGCATCTCAACTATGGAAATTTCGCCTTCAATCCGAAGATTTCCCATCGGGAACACGAATTTCTTCCGTCCCGTGCTCCAAATATTCAAGATGTGAACTGATGAAATTCCAAAGTGAATCATCGACGACGCGTTTCGCATTCTGCGGGCTGTACTTTAGGATGAATCTCCGGGCAGATATGACTCGCACGAGGGAGCTGAATCTCAACCCACCTTTACGACATTGTGGCTGAAGTTTTCTGATATCCAATTTCATTATATCGCCTTTTGCTTTCTTGAGCAGGTCGTCGATTTCGGTTTTTTGAGCGCCTTCAGTTCCCGAGGAGCACCAAAAGATCACCAAACATATCGGCAGCAACGCGACGAATGTCTGCGAGACGAAAAATTCCATGATTCAAAAATCTCCACCGTGAAATGCGTGGTATTCACCCAAATTTTCAGTTAAGCCTGGCTTGGAGCTCACCCTGTATCGGTCCATATCATTCACAGTCTGAATAGAGTATCGACGATGCTAGCTCGTGGTTAGTTACCCTAGGCCCTGCTCGACACTCTGTTTCAATAAAAGTCTTTGTACACAGCTGGCCCGAGTGATCCTGCGTCCATCGAAAGCGATCGATCGCATCGTCTTCAGTTCGCTTGAGACGTTTGTTCAGCTCGAAAACGACCTTCGTCGAAAACGGATCTCGATCTTGGCGAGGTGATGACCACGCATCTGCCGCGAACGCTGATCCTTCCGCTCCTCTTCCAATTACGAGGATCCGAGAGAGCCCGGTTCGCTGATCGATGCGAAATCATGGCGACAAGCAATCACTCGGAGCAACCTCCCGAGACTGCCGAGAGAGCGAATTGTCGGTCCCCAAGTTTCTCGAAGACGGTCGCCGGTGAGTGTTTACCTGGAACTGGGCCCACGTCATCGTCCTGTCGCGATGCCCGTTCGAGCATCCGCGAAAGTTAGGGCTGTTCGAGCCTGAAAACAGTTGAGACGATTCACGATAGGGAATATCGCGACTCTGGAATTTCCCGCAGAGGCTCGCGGCGAACTTGGGAGATGAATACGAGATTTTATCTTCGATACGTTGTTCTCTCCGGTGGCTAGAGCTGATCCCAGCTTTCCGCCGATAAATTCCATTGCACTCAATTACAAGGATTACATCCGTAATGGCATCGAAACCTAATCTGACACAAAACGCGAAGGAATAACGCGAACGATGATTGCAAGCGTATCTCGGACATGACGCAGAACCTCGTTCGAGCCCCCAAATAATATCGAAGGTCAACTTGAATTCACTGAGCTCTCTCGGGAACGTTTAGCTCTCAGCTTTGAACTTTCCAACAGCTTCCCGAAGGTAAGTCAGCTGCTTGATTGAATGATTGAACGACTTGCAGCTTCCAGACCACCGAAATACAGTGGACTCCGCTTTATCGGGACACATCGGGCCTGGCCATTTTGGCCCGAATAAGCGGTTGCCCCAATAGAGCGGTGGCATATTGGTGGTGGTTGCATGTTCGGGGATCTGGATCCTGGCTCGATAAAGCGGATTTCCCGATTATCCGGTGTCCCGATTAAGCGAAGTCCACTGTACTGTGAATTTCAAAATAAAGCCCCTCGGAGCGACAATCCTATTCCCAGCAACTTCTTGATGGAATCGAGGCTTCCCCGTGATGCAAGGCCCCTCCCGATTCCGAGAAGTTCCCTCCGGCGAGGAGCTCTTCAATCGGTGGGAAAATGGCAGCTTGGATGTTCATTCCAAGACTTACGGTATATCGGTTGAGCATATTTCCGAACGCCTTGAGGGCCACTATGGCATCCCGCAATCAGCCCCAGCGTGAAATGATTCAGCAAGTGCCGTAGATGGAGCGCCATTCAATTCTCCTGAAGTCCGGCGCAAAAAGACCTCACCAGATAAGGTACTTCTGATTTCGACCCTATGAGGAAGTTGCCCTCAAACATGGGGAACAGAAGGTATCTCATACGCCGGACTTTAGTATATTCCGAGTGGCGGAGCTCGATGAGAATCAGGGTTATCCGGGTCGCCGGCAATCTCATCCGATGCAAAATCGAATCCCGAGGCCAGTCATCCATGGGCAGTCACTCCAGGCCGTATTTTGCTCGGAAGGAGCTCGAGAATAAATTTCGGCGTTACACACAGGGAAAAATTACGATGGGATCCTGATTTCCGGATCATTCCAAGAAAAAAAAGCGATTGCAACAGTTTGAGACCATATCATGAGCGGTGCGTTTCCACGGGCGTATACAAGCCGCTGAAGATCACATTATTTGAGGCTGTTATCCACGGAAAAATACTGAATCTCAGCCTCGCGAAAAACCCGAACTTCCTAGAGGAATCTCCGCAACTTGTTTTCGATTAGCGAGATGGCGTTGTATTATCTCATCTCATCTATGTGACGATCACTCGAGCGGAAAGCCGAGGCGCAGGCGATAGGATCTATCACCATCACTGAAGTTGAGTCCTAACGCTCTTTCTCCAAGGATGGTTCCCACGGCGATTGACATCAGGTCTGCGATGACTGGCCATCACCCCTCGGGCGACAGAGAAAAACACAGGAGTTCCGAACGACGTATCGGAGACTCTTCCGTCGACTCTCTGATCCCTCAGAAAATGATACCGTGCTCAAGTAGACAATGTGGTAGGCGTGAATGTCGACATGGCGAGGGAGTGCCATCCATGTTTGTCACATTGGCCAACAAGTATCTTCAGTGATAAGTGTGGCCCAGCTCGCACAATTTAGCGATCGAGAAATGTGTGTTGAGGATGAAACCCTTCCGCAACATCTTTATTTCGACTTGAGCCGAGAGGAAACCTGGGCTCCGAGTGGACATTGACAACAAACTGGTATATCATGCCGCATCGATTTCCAAGCGTCGTCCGAGGGCTCCGATCAAGCACGGACGTGAAAAAGCGAGCGAAGTTGGGGAAGCGCCGATGGGCCAGCTCGCGGTAGCCCGTTTCTCTTCAAAGTTCCTGGTGGGAATCCGCTCGTCGGACGGCGCCTCTTACCTGATCCGAATCTCCACTACTACACTGGTGATGAATTTGTTTTCTCCGAGCACACTGACACCATGGCATACATCAGCCAATGACGTTTACTCGAATGATACGCGGAAAGGGCTATCAAGCAAACAGAAGTCCGCTGTTTGACGAAAGTGTAATCCGGTCGGAGTTTGCTAACACTGCGGGAGCGGTATGCGTTGCTAGGGAAACGAATTCCCTGATGTCCAATCATGAAGCGGGAAAGCTGTCTAGACTCGCATTCCTGTTCAAATGCAACTATGCCGAACGTTGAGATTGCTACCAGCTTCACGTCGTCACTAGTCGACGGGCGAGGCATCTGAATGACCTTGACATTGGATGCGTCGTTCGAAATTCGTGGGTGCATATCATAATGGGGACGCTTCCCGTTTTTTCATGGGACTTGTGGGCTGATGATCCAGGAGGAACCATGCTTGAGCATACTTCTAGATTGCCGCACCTCCCTCAGGTCCAAGGGGCACGCTCAATCAGCGCATTAACTCATGGGCATATTCCGGGACATCGGGCTGCCTGGGACCATCACAGGCAGCACATCCGATCGCTCTGCCGCCAACCAGGAGAATTGCCCCCGGGGCAGAGCTTGCGACCGCAAATCGCGCCCCGTGCAGGGAAGAAACTGGCTGCCCCGGGCCAACACTGACTGGCATCCCCGGTGCATCTTGAACTTCGCCTCCGCTGCTCAGGCTTCATTCACTTCGGCTTCCAACGCGTAATTTCCCCCTTCTATGAATTCTCGAATCATTTTATACTCGCGAGAGACCTAAGAATGCCAGATTCGAGGTCGCATCATGCCTGCAATGGCTCAGCAACAAATCAATCCATTGACAGGGAGGACGTCAAGCCCCTGGAACAAACCGTTGGCATAGGAATCCGGCTTCAACCGTATCGCTTATCTTCGTAATCTCTTGCCTCCCAATGTGTGTGTGTGGACGGGATAATGATCCAATGTAAGCCATGCTCCTGCGTCTCTCCCTTAACATTACGTCATCTGTATTACAACGATTACGATTGACCGTAGCGGGAAGAGTTAGTTTCCTCCGTAAAGCGGTATGGTCGCTTCTACTCTCCACAACTCGCGACGTCCTGTTCGCTCGAAAGCCAGGCTTATCGAAGGATTAAAGTGAAAACCGAACTCAGCACAATTCGGCTCTCTGAAAATGGAAGATGGCTTCTAAAGGCCGCTCGCGGCTCTCGATAGTCTGTGTTACCGTTTTCTTTTGCTGCGTGGCTTTCTGGAATTCGAGGCTGTTTGTCGGAGCGCGTTCACCAGAACTCGATCAAACGGTGAAGTTCCACTCAAAGCGTGAAGCCGTGAACTCGAGTGAGGAGTATGCAACCCGGAAACCAAGAGTCTACACGGAATTCGTGTTCTTCGAGCAGCCTAGTCTCTATGTCAGCAGCGAGCTATTCAATACGCAGCCCAGTGCAAAATGCCCCGTAGCCGTGCCAAGCATGCTTCCGTGCACATGTCGACCGCTCGCCAGAGGCATTCAGGTGGAATGCACGAAGCCAGAAAGCAGGAATGCATTGTCCAACGCCCTCTCAGGACTGCGGGATTATGTCATCGGCGAAGCCAAACTCACGGAGCTCGGTTTTGAGGTCGGTGTTCAATATGTTATGGTTATCAAGCCGCACAAGCCTCTCTAGCCTGTTTACGTACCGCATTGAGGCAACTGCGTTGTAATGTGGGACGCTTTGGCGCCTACTAGCCCGCATGGCGTGGACGAGAAAAGAAATTAAGGGCATTCTTTCAGCTCAATAATGAAGACTTCGACCCGATGCAGTTCCTGACGTTGCAATTCCTCAGAGGTAATGTGACCATACGTGGAGAGCAGGGAACGTTCAGTTTCGCAAGCAATTCCAGGACTAAGGTTCGTATCCCCGCCAAGAATGTTTTTCCCCGTGTTACGTGAGTTCACCGCGAAAGTGAAGCACTACTGTCTGGTCTTGGGAATCTGATGGTCTCCTGGTCTGAAAGTTGATCGTCTTCGCAGGCGGCTCTGAGGTCGATTCTCTTTGTCGGGTGCTCTATCGATCTTGGCGATACCACGCTGTCAAACGCGCCGTCTGGCTTGACCGCACTGGAATTTTCGTATGCGTCCTTCTCGACCCCATATAGACCCGAATGGTTTTCCGGCCTACGCGTAGAGCAGGTGAGCGAAGTTTATCGTCCACGATTCTTGATGAGTCCGATTGGTAGTTCTCAGCTTCCACGAGACGTCTGGGACTCTTGATAATCAAGTATTCCTCCGTGGATACAGCTGCGCATCGTGGACTCTGCATCTATCACCGCACCCATCGCTGCGGGACTCCTCGGACTCAAAGTTTATCAGCACTCAAAGTGTGGTCTGGAAGAGATTTCCAGGGAATTCCTGCCAGAAGATCGATCGGAGCTTCGCAGGCTGGATTTCAGGTAAGCGATCCACAGGTTGCGGGAGAAAAATTATCGGAATATCGCAAGAGGGAAATGGCCCTCCGTATAAGTCATGAATTGAGAATCACGTCCAATTTCAGCATCAATGCCTTGGAGTCATTGCCTGAAGGGATTTTCGAAGACCTCCCAAAGCTGGAAGAGGTCTTGTTGGTGTCGAATAAATTCAGTGAGCTGGACCAGACTGTCTTCCGGCCTGTTTTCGCCGAGCCAAGGGATTTCAGCTTCCACAGACTGGACGTTAATGGTAACTTCTTTTTTCAGTCTGTTTCTTCTTTGATGTTTTCTCTCGCTATCCGAAGGTCTGAGAATGAGCCGTTATCTAACCTTTGCAGCGAATTATCACTTGAAATGTGACTCCATGGAATGGATTCCGAATAAGGAAAGCTGCGAGAAAATCAAAGGAACATGTCTCCACGATGCTGAGGAGGAAATCGATCTTGTCGAATACTGCGATACGCTGGCGTTCTAATTGTTACGCTGATAGCTTGTTGGATATAAATTCACATTTGGAACGTTGGAGGGTGTCTCTCTTTCGACGGTTCACTCGGGGACGGGACCCCGAGACGAAGCGCTCGTCCTCCAGGCCAGAAAAACCGGCGATTGGTCTCGAAACTTCGAGAATGTATGAAAAAATCTAGGAGTGAGAAAACCACGACGATATCTTGCAGGAATCGATGAAAATAAATGAAATATTCGTTGATGCTCTCCAACTATAGTACGTCTATCGAACTTCAACACGAAAGTATAGGGGATAGAAAAATTGGAGGAAATCGAATCCTTCCGTTGGGATTCAGCGTATATGGGATGCTTGCGAAGGCCTCCCCACTCAAGGAGAGGCCTTCGCCTCCAGGTCCACACCCGAATCTCGAGTTTACGGAAATCCATGTAAATGTGCCATCGGCGTGAACGGGCCGACTGAGACTGTTTCGTACCAAGCCTTTGGAGCCCCCAACTCAGTCAGCCACGGCTCCATTCAGGAAAACCATTTCCTTCGACCGATAACAGAGGATAAGGCGTTCATTCACACGATTCGATATAGTTCTGCGAAAAAATGTCGAGGTGACGGTTGGAATGTCAAGTGCGAGGATTCTAAACATGAGGATTCTCCATACAGGGTCCTCACAATCTCTCTATGGATCACTAGCATTTGCGGAACGTCTGGTAGAACCGTGCGGGATGCATGTTCCAGCTGTTCATCAAAGCCAAGACCGGAACTCTCACATAATTCGGGGTAGAAAGTGTTTCCATTCCACAAACTCGGGTGATGGTCGCTCGACGATGTCTGTGGGTGCAAGATAAGGGAACTTTAGCTATGCTTATGCGAACGACGAATGCTAGGCGGAAGGGAAGATAGTTTTCGTTCGCGGGATCGCTCATTCATTTTGCCCAACCAATCCAGAGACTGGCGGAATTCGGCGGCATTAGTCGAGAATGCAACGGCGTTGATTTTACATTCGTGTCACTGGCTCGAGGAACAGCGTGGTGAAATGCGAGAAGGGCGCATAAGATGGCAACACCCCTCATCCCATATGAGCGTGGACGAGCCTGTGTTGTACGGTTGAGTTCGCCTTCCTTTGACGTCTGATCTGATAACTTCAACAGTCGGTCGCATAGTATCGAGAGGGCCATCGTGACTTGTGTCTGGCCTTGGGAGTAAGGGCGAGGAATCACTTGACGACACCGATATCCCGATGCCTTCCGTTCTTCCGCGTGCCTCCCGTCGACCAACCTAGCTTGAGTAACGACCGAATATGAGCTCAGGAACGCTGATTCAGCAAGAGACCATGGATGACAGCGTTCGCACAGTTACGGAAATTGATGGATTCACTCAGCGAGGCTCTTTTGTTCTCGGCCATACGGAAGGAAGCTCCTGACCGTCCGCTCGAGTCTCCATAGAGCTGTGACAGCTGTTGTACTACGTCACCTCGCATGTGTCACAATGTTAGTGGTTTCAAACAGACTTGAACCGCCAAGACAGGTCCACCAGCGCATTTCGGTGAAGTTTGATGGATTATTGCAGTTCCGGGCGGAACGACTTGTACGGAGGAATTTCCCGAAGCCGGAGCTGTTTCGGGAAGAAAAGCATCTCGGCATTGATGGCACTCCGTTCTATGGTATTGTTTCATCCGTTTTATATTTACAGTAACCCATGTTTCCTAGCATAACTTCTGAACGGGTAGGTAAATCCTGCTGAAGCTCATACACAGCTTTGGTCCATCACCAAGGAACGCGGTCACACCCGCCGAGCCGTCGCTCACGACGCCACCGGCGAGAAAACGAGGAAAGCTCGCGAGTGCTCATCTCGTATCTTTCATATAAATATGCGTTCACCCCCTGAACTTCGTTCCAACCATCGTATATTGGTATTCCACTAACGTCTGACTCAGTAGAATCCTGACACAGTCCTCGGGGCGCGAATACAGGATCGACTCTCAAAAGTCACCGGAGCCTGCAACCGCGCGTGGTGCTTTCGGCGTTTCTTCTGAACGATTTCGATGTTCGAGCTCGGGGCATCCACAGCGGTGACGAATGCCTCAAGGTTCCACAGGACGCTCGATCCGGGTCTGCAGACCCCCCCCCCCCGAAGCCCCTACCGAGCTCTCCGGTTTGTTCGCCGTCGACTCACTGTTTTTCATGGCCGCAGGCTCGAATATTTGAGTTCTCGCAAGGCATCGGCGCTTCGAATTCGCAGCGAAGAATGGAAGGAGCCTTCGGATCCGCAAGCCTCCGTTGTTTCTTAATGTTCCATGATTTAACAAGAAACGGACACAGTGACGTGCTTTTGGAACGTGAATTTTGTTCCCAATGCGCCAGAGAATCCCCTTTGCTGTCCGCTGGTGTGTCCCCGAGTTCAGCTCTGGAGTTCCATGCATTCTGGTTCGGTTGTGCTTCAAGTGGAGAACACTTTGAATAAGTTTCTGGTGATTAGTTCCTTCATCATTGTCCAGCTAGAACAGGCACGCGGCTGACTTGGTGGAAAGCTCATGATAATCCTTGAACGGCCCGCTTTCTGGGCCGCCTTGAGCCCATGGGAATCGTCTGATCACAGCCGCAACTGAGGGGTTGCCGACTGTTCATCAACGCTCTCTCTGGTCGTCTCCCACCCCTAGAAATGCCACCGGACTGACGCCGGATGAAACTTCAAACACATCCAACAAGGTATGCTCGTGTTTCAAGACAACAAAGAATGAGCACTGTCTCGTTTCCACCAAATTTTCCCGCCGACAGCAGCGGAATGGACGGTGCTGTCGATCGAATTGTGCTGGTGGGTACTAGACTGCAGTGCGGAGCGAATTCCAGTACAATCGACCGATCCGTCCAGGAGTTCAATCGGAAGAACGGGGTACCAACATTTTCCCGGGTCTCGACCGTCTCCGGCAGCTGCGTCCTGAAACTTTGATGTTGGCTCGCACCCGGAGGAACTACCTATTTGTCTCACACATTGCGATCAGTTACGATGTATTGTGTTTGGAGCTCCGATTCTCGAAGGGAGGATTGTTGATCGAATCGACCGTTTTGAAGAAGAATTTATACGGTTGAATGGTATGATCTTGATCCCGGAGTTGAGCCTCGATGAAGGCATTTTTCGGTCTCACTAATGGAAATATGAGGGGCGATGTACCTCGATAAGGCCGAGGCATTCCGGCCCCATCCAGCAACTCGGAGGATCTGGATGAGGGCTCCTAGGGCTCGTGGACAAGATCACGTATATCACCGAGCGTGTTCGCTCGCGTCGTAAAGTTCCCCTCAATGTCGAAAAATATTGGTCGCCTCATTTAACGGAGCACCGTAACCTATTCAGCCTTCCACCTGCGGCATTCAAGGCTTTTACGAGCAGAGACTGACGAATAGCTCGAGGATCTCTCCACGGAGAGACAGTCGTTTTCATGCTTCCATCCGATTCACGATCTAGTGGTTTTATTCAGAGACAACCCTTCGCACCTGTAGTGAGACTCTTTAAAACTGGGAAATGAGAATCACGTTTTTGTACAAGGACCGGCTTTCCTAGATGCAGACAATGAAAGGAACAAACTTCAATAAGTACGAAGCGATGCAGCAAGTCCAGTCAACAGTCTTCGCTTGTTCCTTCTGTTTTTGTCTGCTTCAAGTGTCGGGCGGGCCAAGTGGCTAGCTGGCTGACCTGTCGTTTGGCTGCCGACGGGACTGCCCCCCGAGATGCTTTCCGAAGGGAGTGGGGGCTAGGGCCTGCAGCTGGTGCTGCTGCTCGGGAGATTCTCCGAGACGTGGAATCCAATGCCCTTTCCCGTCCTTCCTCCATGGCCCTCGCTCCTCAGCTTCCATCCACCTTCACCGGCTCAGCAGAGTGTATTCAGTTACGGTTGCAAGTTCGTCAGCTCCTTTTGAAGCTCTGAGGTTAACGCAGGAGATCGACAGGCGTCTTTGAAAGATTTGAATGTCTCAGGATTCCGACTCAATGCCGAGCTTCCCGCACTAGCCGACATGTTGACACAGCAACAAGTGCTGCTTCCCGCTGAAATGACTGCGCTTGACGAACGGCCTTAAGACCACCGGACAAGTATTTGCGAGCACTTCGTGCGGCTCTCGAGGAGACTCTCAGTGCTTTGACAGTGTTTCGTGTAGTGATCATCATCGGAATGATTCTTGAGTGGATCAGTGTCAAACTTCCAATGTAGACCGCAGCCAAAGAAAACGCGTCAGAGAGCTCATCTTCTGTGGAATCCAATGCCTTCGTGTTGAAGAGATATGTGCAACGCGGCGGATTCAGAAGCAATTGTCAACCGTTGAGTGTCGAGGATCAATAGCGCTGCTGGCCCTTGGTGTCCAAAATGTGTTGCAAAATGTCGTATCTTTCGCGGTGGGTCGTTTCGTGGTACTTGCTATGTGAAGCTACAGGTGTAAGCGAAGCAATACGTAAACGGCAGTTCGACCCTTCAGAGGCTGGCGACAGGTAATTGAAACACGACCGGATGTCAAGCCACCCGCGATCCTAAAACAGTTATTCTGGGAATGTCAATGTTACAGACATATTGTCGAGTAAAGGTTGACAAGTTGCGATCAAGCAGGGGATTCTCCTGGAGGATGAATGCGTCTCGAAGTTCTCGTTTAACGAAGAGCACGTCATCCGAGCCAATCAAGTTTTTCGTGGCGGAGGTTTTGGAATGGGGATGAGCGTCCGGAGTTTGGGACGAAATGCATGCGACGAGAGGGATCTGGATACGGTGCATGCTCCTACACATGATGGAGATCCAGAAAGTCCCAACAGGAATTCGTCGCTTGCGATCGGTGGAAGTAGAAGTCACAATGGACATTCCGAGGCTTCAGCCTGCGGTCTGACGGATAAATCGGCGTAGCGTCGCAAGTCGGACGTGCGCCACGCATTCTTCAGTCTTGATTTTTACAAGCTTCGCCATTATCAGCCCGACAGCGCGGAGCTCAATGAAAGCAGACGAGTAGCTCCCGGGTCGTAGCCTACCGACAGAACGTTTCATTCACAAAAAATCCGGGACATCAAAGCATGGCTTCTAACAATGAGGCATGAATTCAATTTGCCGGAACCACCGCAGCTTCCGTCGCAACGAGCTCATCACGGCGCTGATCGCCGGGCTGTGACAGCACTTTGCGGATGTTTTGCGAAGTTTGCGAGACTTGCACGCGTGGCGGTGAGCTAGAGTCTGCAAAGTTCGTGGCATCTCTAAGCGGATTGGGCGTGAAGTTAGCGGTTCGGAACCCTGTAGAATATTCAGATCCAGAGGCTTCGTTAGGAACTCTTGTACGATGTGCGCTTCGGAAGCATTCGCCTTAGTTGATGGGCTCGCAAACTTATGGGGCCGTTGGATCCCCATTGCGAAACATGAGCGCCTCTACCGAGCTCCAACCACCTCCGCAAGGGTGTGCCATGTCAACAAAAGAGTGTGGAGACCGTGCTGCAATGCGTCAAGATCAGCCTGAAGTCAGCCAGTCAAGATCAGTCTGCCTCACGGAGCTGCTTGCTGAGCTAGCGCATCCTAGGTCCTACTTTCATAGTTTTCTCATTCCTACGCGAACTATCAAATGACATGCTTGAACGAATATGAGGGACGCCGATGAAACTAACATCATCCATCGTATCAGAGCTGCAGTGAGCTCCATCAGTCTTTGCAACAAAGTAGTTCAAACTATCAGTCATGAGGACGCCGATATCGATGGGTATCGATTCAGTGGCGAGATGAAACACTGCTTCGCACCGAGCGGCAACTTGACCGTGCAAATGAAGAATCCCCGACTGTCCTGCCGACTGACTGAGTGCAACGATTGTTTCCCCTGGGGAGTGCGGATATCGAAACTCGATACTTGAACAGGGTGTAGAGATTCGGGAACACCATAACGGTACGCGGTGAATGGCCTAGGTGTCTGGATGACTGCCGCGGCCAATCTGAATGCGAATCGCAATATTCTATCTCGGCTCAACTTGTAGCGATCCTGATGCTTGGAAAGCTTCTCTTTCTCGTGGATCGACTCACAGAAAGAGTTGTCAATAGGAGCGCAGCAACCTGTTGGGAAAGGTGCAAACGCGTCTGATGCTGAAGTCAAAGAGCCGGAAGTACCCGGTGCGAAATGTGTGATTTGATTGCATTCGACACAGAGTGCACTCCCCGAATCAATGAGACGGGGCGCTCAACGAACTTGGGCGTCGTTCTTCTCACCCTGAGGCTCGAACGAAGGATCGAGCCTTATATCAGTGGTTCGCTGCCTCTGACGGCGAGGCGTCGACTGAACCGCACATTACAAGGATCGTTACGGAAGCTTGCCCTATTTTCGGTCCAATGGCAGACTACGGGAAGCAACTTCGGCTATCTTGATGCGTTTCCGGACTTTCCGCTGAAAATTCGGAAGCCACAGCAGCTCAAGGACGTTCGTGCGCAGAATTTCGAGAAGAGAACTCGGTCGGAGCGTTTGATAACCAGAGATTGCTCCCAGTTTTCTTTGGAACGAACCGTGGAAAGCGATATTTGACTAAAGTCCACTTCCGACCTTCTCCGATTTTTGATTCCCGCTTTGAACCGCTAGAAATTTCCGATCCAGGAGCCGCCGTACTCGACCCGCGCGCCGAATCATTCATGAGCCTACATGCACTCTTCCAACATCCATTCTATTCTCATTTCACTGCGTTCCTTCAAAGATGTCGACGATGTGGCTGTTTGTGTCGACGCTCCTCACCATTACGGGAGGACTACGCTAAAGTTTCTGACAAGCGACCCTTTTTCATACGACAAAATAGTTTCTGAAACCTAATATGGCACAGCTCAGAGAGATAGCCGTTCCAAACGTCGAATAAACTCGATTCTACTTCGGCTGCTTGTTTGTTCAGCTGCTTGTTCGGCTCACTTGTTCGTAGTAACTCAATGCAGGCATGAAAAGACATCTTGTCGCAAATGCGTCGCAAGACGTGAATGTGCCCCGTTGACAAAGGGCGCCTGACAGGGGAAGGCGGCCTCGCTATGGTGCATAGCTGAAGCGGCTCTTTTCCAGGCCTCTCCTGAGGCCGCGGGTCCGTCAAATGAGTCGTGTTCTCATGCGTGTCCTTTGATACTTCTCTCAGCCGGGACGTATGGCTTGAATCCTCCTTTAGGTAGTTACACAGCTTCTCAATTCGAGCCGATGTCGGTTATCTTCTATGAGAATTTCCTCCGAAAATTTCGGAGATTCCAAGAGAAACAAATATTAGAAAAGTTGAAAAGGGCCGCTCGAAAGCGGGAAGCCAAAGAATCGACATGTGACCCCGTCCAAGGATTGCTGTATGTCGGAATTTTTCCGCCTCAAAGAACGTGTCCGTGAGGATTATAAAGTTTATCCGAACTCTAGGAACGGTAATCGAACAACCTCAGCGCACTCAAAACTTTTCTTCCGTGTCTCGGGTGAGGAAAGCGGTCACCTTTGCCGCTTACCCGTTCCAACCCGAATAAACCCCCGTGAAAACGCGCTGATCGAGGACAACACAGGGTGAAGAATTTATCGTTCAGAGCCAATGGTCCGGTGTTTTGGATGTGACTGTTGCGACATTTGTTAGCCAGGGGGGTTCCTCAACGTGTTTTCTGTCCCACCAACTCGACCCAGCTCCCTGATGCTCGCAGCGATCCGTTCGAAAGGAACATCCGGACGGTTCACAATCTCCTATTCTGCAGTCTCGCAGTCACTGTGCTCGGAAAATGAAACACGGGGTGCTCACTGAAATCTCTGACTTATCTCCATTCATTACAGTTTTCCGGCCACTCCGAGCGCTGTCAGTTCTCTGGACCATCTGTTGGCTGTGTACGATCGGAGAGTGAGTAGATCTTCAGACGCATAATACGGCTCCCCACCCGACGTCAATTGGCATTCTCGCCGAACCTTTCCGTTCCGACAACTCCAGAAGTTCCTCAGAGCTTCTCCCGAGGAGTATGATCCATCTCTGATATGTGCGAAGCCATGTACTTCCAAGGTCCGACAAGCGCCACGTGATACTTTCCTTCTATTCTCGCAGGTATCGCCTGGTGAGTTCCTGACTCACCTGAAAGAAATGGATCCCGACGTTCCATTCGGTGGAGGAACGACTCACGTGAGCATCGAGCTCCTCATCAGAGCTTTCGGCGCCGTCAATGCAGACACAATGGTGAGTCTAGTTTGCACCGAGACTGGTTCCAGAGCCAAGCTATTGGAGCCTTCCTGACGTCACTCGAACAGTGTCCCTCGATGGCTTCGAAAGATAGATTGGCAGATGCATAGATCAACTTTTCATGGGACGTAATTTTGTGGGAATTTCGAGTGACAGGGAGAAGCGAATAAGACCACATACCCTTTGACGGTGCATTGAACGACCTCGACCACATGCGGCAGAATCCGCCCTTTGAGAATCGGAATTCCTCCCTATATGATCCCCTGTTCGCGGCCATGTTTTTTCCGGGGATAACATTCCGGAAACGGAATTTAACGGTCTCCGACTCGAATCCCAGTGGGACCCGCTGAGTGATCTGAGTGCTGTAAAGTCCCTCCGAGCTGTGAGCTGTGCCGCTAAAAAAGCCGCAGGTTCTTCGCTCCACTGGGACGTAGAAGGCGGTGCTAGGAGAACCATATGCTAATGTGTGAAATGTTTGTTCGCGACAGGACTACGACGTGGAACTGTATTTGCGGGAGAGTTGGGACGACATCCGTTTCACGAGTCTACAGTTTGGCGAGGTAAGGTTCGCTCGCGCAAGTTGATCTATTTGCAGGGTGAGGGGATCGGCACGCGGTTACCGAGTGCGGCATTTACATCATGATTGAGAATAAGGTCGACACGACCTGACGTAGGCAAGTTCACGCGACTGGAACTTCTGAAAGGTCTCTTTTCGACGACTAGGGGACGTAAACTTTGATTAGGGAATTATTTTCGTGCCTCGGATTCCTCCTTGGTGGGGACGAAAGTCGCTCTTCTCGAGTCTAATCTAAAGCAGGAGCTCTTCTCAGGAGCAGATTCTGAGGATTATTCAAGTAGACCTAGGTTAACACTGGAATCACTTGTTGATTGTACCGGGGAGTCCGCTGTCATGGTGCTCGCTGAAACGACATCGTACGTTCCGTTCAATCGAAACGCTCCGACACTTACGAATATTCTCATTTTCTTCCGTTCCACAGGATACTCGCAACACAACGCAATCCCGTTTAGACTTGAATGATGCCTCCATAATCAAAGCCATCTGGAAGCCAGATATCTATTTTCCAAATGCTAAGGAGAGTAAGTTCAGTTCATCCATGGTGTACGATACCTTCTCGAGTTTGACCGTTTTAAGCATATCCTTTCGGAACCTCAGCGATGACCTACTGAGTCCAAAAGGTCGAGGTGTTTTTCTCGTGTCAGCATAAAAGCTTTCGGGGTCAGACTTGATTGCATCGTTTCATATTCCAGGTGATTTCCATTTCGTGACCGTCCCAAATGTACTTCTGAGGATCGAGGCGAACGGTCGAGTCTTATACTCTTTAAGGTGAGCATGGATCTTTTCCAGAGCGACCTTTCGGAGCTCACGATCGGAGACGTAAACTCTCCACTGCCTGTGATTCCTCCTTCGGAGAACCCACCGGGGGACTGTCGGGATACTAAACGAAACGCTCGATAGCAGACAATGATCGAACATGAATCTCTAGACGCTCAGTGTTTCTCTAGCCAAACTCCCAAGGTTGTTTTGACGCGAGTATTCCAGCTAGCGCACCTTCGCCTGGTCGACAAAGGTTGGATCAACATCTCGCGCTTCTAAATCTGGACAAACTCCGCCCGAGATGACGAGAATTTCGATCGAACAGAGCTTGGAGTTCGAATTTCAGCCGGAGTCGTAGATTCAAGTGGCCTCGCCAAAGTGATAATTCTGATGGGAAGTTTTAGATCTCGAAAATCCTAGAGCCGAGTCCAAAGGATTGAGACTTGGAGCCCAGACACTTCAGCCTACGTCCGCGCTACACAGAATGGAAGCTTCATCCGCGGAAACCGCTTCAGACTCCGAAATGAGACAGAACAAATACTCCTCGACGACTCTTCCAAACTCAAAAGAGGAACAGGGAAGTCCAATCATCGAACGAGCGGTGCCGGCGCTGGCTCTCCTAAATAGCGCAAGGACCCGTCTCAGCTGCATCGCAGAACCTAATTGATCCGAGTCGAGGATCTCGGATCCGAACTAACCAGCGGCTCGTTCCGCTCCGGTCGTCAACGTCACATTGCTCGCCGCTCTATCCAGAAATAGGTTGAACGTTACACCCCGGAATATTGACTCGGTCTTCAGGAAGTACTCAGGTCCTTTATCTTCCCTCCTGTAGGGAGCACGTCGAGTGCGTTCGTGACTCAAGGGCTATGCTAATGACACCGGAGGCTGCAGGATCACAACGAGAAAAGTGACACTCTTTCCTTGAAGCGTGGCTTCGGTATTGAAGCGTCGGTTTCACCCGAAAATCCTGCGTTCAAAACTCAAAAACGCTTCGAGTGGCTTCCGAACGCCTGAGCAATACTCTGACACATACGAGCTAAAAGCTCCTAACTCTGAAACTCTCATCGAGGGAGCACTTCACAAACCCAGGGGAGCCTACAAGGAGAGGGAAAGAAGGGGAGGATTCTGTTACTAAGGGCTCATCAGCACCTCAGCGAGTCGAATGTTGTGTATATTTATGGACAGCACGATAGTTTTCCTGACTCAAATCTGCGAATCCGAGAGGACTAAGGCGTTGTACCTCGATATTATGTGTGTTATCAACGTAGTAACAACGTTTCATTCGTGCAGGTTGAAGCTGCGCTTCTCGTGTATGCTAGATCTCACAAGCTACCCACTCGACAGGCAGGAGTGCTACATTGAGCTGGCAACCTGTAAGTTCCCCAGATTTCTACTTATTCCCTCAGATATACATAGTACAGAACTTTTGTAGGTCAACCGGGATGGGGCCGTAATTGTTTCGAATTCAGCCCAGCGCGGTCAATGTCCGCTCGAGGAAAAAAACAGAAAGCCAAAGGGTTGAAGCGGGTCGTTTCGAGCAGGTGCATGAACTGACCGGTTTCACATAAAGCCCAGCGTGATGCTGCACCCTTCTGAGGGGAAATATATTCTTGATTGAGGAGATCTGTATGGTTGAGCTTCGTTTGGGAGCAGGAGAAATATTTACGTTTCTTTTGTTTCATCCTCACGTTGTCTGAGGCTTACACAAGGATTATTCTCCGCACGGCAACAGATCCACGTCACGAGTATTTTGTGGCAGCTCGAGGCACGCGTGGGTCACAAATATGTTTGTAGCCGATAGATTGAATCCTGCTCGGGCAGGCGGAAGGAAGTCTTATCTTCGACATCCATGATACGAGCTGACGCTCTATGCTTCGCTGCTGTAGAATGAAGTCAGCAGATATTATAAGCGCTTCGGGAATCGTTAAAGATCCCAGAGAGACCGGAAACCGAGGATTCTCATTCGAATCAAGGGTCTGAAATGGATGAAAATGAAGTTTGGACTGATATCGCGTTAGTTGAGCCACGCGCGGAGTGAAATGGTCAGACCCGCGTTGATCACCTCGGAAAGGGAGTCTGACGGAACGGAGAGTGAGTGTGTCGCTTGTCTCCCCCCCAATTCCAACGAGAGGCGAAGATCTTGCTATACTCCCAAGGTTCGATCTCGCACATGTCGAGCACTTGTTCTGAAGCCCCGTTCAACCCAGGCAAGCTGAGGGTCCATCAATCGAGATCCGAATGCATTATCGTCTCTGCGGATCTCCTGCTCTCTAAGTCGACGTGACTTGAGCGGAAAGACGTGATTGAAGAGGAAACGCAAAGCTTTGCAAAGACACCACCGAGAAGACTCGGGTTGCTTTGAAAACTTGCTCTCTCATCACATCTTCAGGGCCTCGCAGACTAACGACCGACGTACATCAAGCAGCCGACCAGACATGGTGCTTCCGCCATAATGTCGTCTCTATAGGAGAAATTCGGCCCACAGTTGTCTTCAACGGATACCTCATATTTCTAACCGCGGCAAGTCTCATGCGTTCGGGAAGATCTGACCGAATTTTTCTCTGCAGTCGCCCGTACAAATATAGATGTCATGCTTCATTGGAATGGCACGGCACCGCTCACTTTCAATCGAGGAATCAAAATGGCTAATTTCGAATTGGAAAAGTTTGAACATCTCAACTCTTGTCCACGCACCAACATCCACCATATCGATACAGGTGAGTGCTGCAGTCTCCCCCCCCTTGACGCGTATCTAGCATTCTTCTGGAAATCGCAACCGCCCAAGAATCGCAGGAGCGAGAGAGCTTCATTGCGTCTGAACACTCCATTTCTTGATCTGGGGATGAAGAATTTTCCAGCTCAATTCTTAAATTCCGGCCGATTGCTATCATCACACGTTCTGAAGGAAGGTGCGGCCAAGATTGCTTCATGGCAATCGCTCGGGACCCTCTTATTCACTAGGTTTCCCAGAACTTCCACGATTCATCTCTCGAGAGATTGGTGGCGCTAGCCATTGTGAAGTTCATACGGTGTCCGTTCGTTTCTCCTTATTGAAAGCTACGAATTCCAAAATTTTGAAATTCTGATTCTCGTTCTATGCGCGTGAATCATTTCTTCGGGAAACATCGCTGGAACTGATTCACTATCTCCGACGTCTTCAGGATCTGTCTTTCGATTCTACCTACATCAAGGGGGCTGAGGGCGAACACTCAATCGAGAGATGACTCAGTATACGCGCCGCATCCGGGATCACCCGAGACTTCTTGTGATTCTTTTCCGCAACGCGCGTAGCATAAGTGACCTGCCTGAGGGAGGCAGCAACGGATGAAACACTTGCTGAAACAATGTAGAAACGTTTCGCATCATAATGGAACACTAAGACCATGGCAATTTTTGGAACAAAATTTGAGGAAGATCATTAACAGAGCTGCCGAGCGATGAAAAGGTCCGAAGCATACGAGAATAGGACGGTTCAAGATGTCGGACAAGAAACCTGGTTCCCGCGTATTCCCGCGTTTATTCCGTCTCAATTCATTCCAGCGTTCGCGTTTTCCTATTGCCCAGCTGCATATTTGAACACCGCGTCATGTCTCCCACGTGGGCGACAGAATGGTTGATGGCGTCGTACGTTCTACTACATCATGCTTCCGAGGAGGCGGCGCATGTCCATTTCGTAGGATTGCATCCAGCGGAGAGTTGTCGATTTTTCGTACAAACTGGATGAACTGATAATGAGAATTCCTGGGAGCACGTACCTTCTGTCGGTGTTCCTGATAAGAAATATCGACAGCCTCCCCCGAAGATCCGATCTTCCACATCGGAAAACCGGTTTCGTCTCGCAAGCGCCGCATTCCCGCGCTGAGTCCCTAGGAATGGTTGCTCTGAGCACGAGAGAGATTCCTTGTGGGCGCGGCTCGAGCGAACCCAAGCCCGCAACTCCAACTTGAAACGGACATTTGAATGAACTATATCTTGAGCCGATGAACTCGAAGAAGGCTCTCTGGCTTCTGAATCCTTTGATTTACGGACTTTGAGCTCTGATTCGTATACTCAATCGTAACGGCCGTGTACCGTCCCAGTCCGAGCCGCCCTGAGCATCCTGGAAGACACGATGGTCGAGGTTTTCTTTCATCTCTAATGATTGCCTCTAGGGAGCCTCGGGATTGAAGCCTCGTTTTTCTCTGACCGCGAAGAAGGGAGAAACTAAAAACCTGTTAGAGAATGAGAATGCTAACGAGCAGACTGCTCAGACAGGACGCAACGCTCCTTCGGGGGACTTTTTCGCGCTCGTCGGTGCCCTCAGGAGACCAAGCCATCAGCGAGTTTGAAGTCAACCTATAGAGCTGAGAGGCAAGCAACGGAATCAGTAAGAAATGCTCAAATGATGCTGAAACGCGTAACACGATGCGACGAGGAAACGATGTAGCCAACGGTCTCCGCGGGTCCGCGGTATGACAGCGGTTTTTGAAGATGCGGTTGCCACGCAGTTTCTCTCACTGAGGTTCTCAGAACTCATTTCTCCTCGGACGAACGAACAAATCGCTCTATCGAATGAAACGTGAGAGCTTGATAAGTCGATGGGCGGGATCTCGCGGTCGCGCCACGATCGGTCGCTGATGTCGAGATGGCTCCGCGACAGATTCGCGACTTTCGATCCTGCCTGAGTTCAAGAAATCTGACTTCATTTTCTGGACTCCTAGGTTCGTCACCGATAACCTTTTGGCTGATATCTATTCTTACCGCGGCTGCTTATTTCCCTCCATGGAAGGAAGCGCACTTCGTGGTCCTCCGCGCCTCCAAGTATGATCGATTAGCCTCAAGGTTCCTTGCGCGCCCGATGGGATCCCACGACTGTATGAACTGACTACATACCACGTTCGTCGACAACGCGCCCTCTCTGAGCTGCTCAAGCACCCAAACTCATTTACCTGAGTCGCTGAATGCTCCGGAGTTCCCGAATGCTCCGACTCAGTTCGTTTCCGCCGTAGTCAACGATGCATGTCGGTTAAGCGTCTAGTTACGGGTGTTTCTAGATTCAAGGTCGACTTTTGAAACCATGAGTGAACCCCATATCATCGCTTGGAGACACGTTCAGTTGCTCAGTGCAGCTGAGCCGCGCACTATGTTATCAGAGCAAGAGCTTCCCGGTCCGCATGAATCGTTAATGAAGGCGGCTCCATACCAAAATCGAAAAACCATCTGTATTCCGTAGGAGTCTTCATCACTTTAGATGGACGGGTAACGGCCTACGTACTGCTGTCAGCTGCTTGGAAAGCAAGAGCGTCTTGAGAGTCAACACCGACACGCGTGTCTCGCCGTCCTATGAGAAAATAAATGCGTGGGAAATTGTCACGTTCAATATTGAAGGGAGGCAGACACGAATCAGCCTGAGAACAGCTCGAAAACCCTCGTTTCTTGACAGGCGACTGCAATCTTCTTCTGAGAATTCCATTTTTGCGGCAGGTTCCGAGCTCGCTCAACTGAACAATGCTTCCACTCGAATGTCACCCAGACCTTCCGTTTTCCAATCAGGGATCATAAGCTTGTCTTAGGTATTTGCCCGAAACCCCTCGGGAACCCTTCCAATCGGCAATCTGTGTGATCAAGTGGGAACTTCATGTTTCGCTTCGCTTCCAGAACGTTCCTGTCTTTCCGTGAGATTATCTCTGAAACGTGCCATCGGACATCATCTTGTACAGTCATATCTTCCATCCATCTTAATCGTTGTTATCTCATGGGTGTCATTTTGGCTCGACGTCGACGCGATACCCGCGAGGGTCACGCTCGGCGTCACAACTCTGCTGACAATCTCAGCTGAAAGCTCTGATAAACAGGTTAGTCGTGGAGCAACGCCTATTCAGCGATCTCAGGGTTGATGAGAATTCTACGGGTAGTTCCCGCGCATCGCCAGCTGGGCGATGTAACGAACTTTCGCGAAGCTAATTTCCCAGCAAAACGATTTCCTCCCCGATAACGAGATAGCATGAAACATTCACCGCATTCGCGGAATATGTCCCATAATGGAGCTCCGATTGGCATCATCGATAGTTTCCGCGGAAGAAAGCCGGGAAAAGGAAGTTCCCAAGGTCGGAGAATTCAGCGAATGGCACGGGAAAGCATCGCCGCTTTCTCCAGTGGACGAGTAAACAAATTAGTTGCGTGTCTTTGCGAAGCAAATATTCAAATGCTGGCTTGCTCCTTAATTAGTTAGAGTCTTCTTGCTGGATCAGCCACTATGTTGATACCCATCAAGCTCAGCTTCCACAATGCTACAGAAGCCCCATCGTCAGCAGAGCAGGCTCTAGTAAACATGTTTTCCAGTTTTTCCCATACAGATCATGTCATTTGATGCTAATTTCACCAAGATACCAAAAGATGACTGAGCGCGAACCGAGCGGAACATTCGGGATATTCTCGACGGAAGTTTGGATCACCGAACGCTGCCTCGCTGTTCCGAGAGAAGTCCCACGAGTCGCTTGAGGCAGAGCAATCAAAAAAGAAGTGATTCTCGTGACACAAGTTTCTCTTCCAGGCGAACCTCGCACCCGTAGCGTATGTGAAAGCTCTCGACATATGGATGGCAGCCTGCACGATGTTCGTTTTCACTGCGGTTCTTGAATTCACCTGCGTGAGCTACCTCTCACGATTGAGAAGCGCAGGAGAGCATCCTCACGCGATCGTCCCCAACGATGTCGTTCATTTCATGGTATGATATCATCCAGCCGTGTGGCCGCTAGTGCTTCCTTTCAATTATCATCCGCTACTCCGCTCATGTGGGTGTCAACTCACTTTCCAACATGTTTCTACTATTCATAGACCTAGTAAAGCACATCATCCCCGATCACATCAACTACTTGATCTATGCCGACGACGTCCGAATGTACATGCCTCTCAGCGAGCCGACCAGAGACGTAACAGCACTCCAGAAAGCCCTGGACGATTTCGCTCAATGGTAGACGTTGATAGGCCTGTCCCTATCCGCTCACAAATGCGGCGTGCTGCACTTGGGTCGCACAAATCCAAGGCACACCTACTGTCTCGATGATACTGAGCTGGCTGTTCTGTCTGTTGCGAAAGACCTCGGTGTTCGACTCTCCCCAAGGCTGAATTTCGCAGAGCAGACCGACCACATTGTCAAGAGATGCTCATTGATTTGTAACTGGATCCTGAGATGCTTCTTGATAACGTCTCCATCGACATACCTGAGCCTATACAAGAGCCACGTTCTGCCGGTGATAACCTACGCATCTCCCGTTTGGTTCCCTCAAAGAATATGCGACATGTCCAGACTCGAGAGATTACAGCGCCGTTTTCTTCGCCGAGTTGAAAGACGTTGTCGCCTCCCCGAAAGAACGCTAGCCCTCGTTTTCGTTGAGGAGCTGTTCAAAGGCGCTGACATGGCTCAACTTCGACGAATGACTCGAACAGAAAGCCCAGACTTCGATCGCATCTTTGATCTCAGGGAGAGCTCGACGAGATCCGGATATTCGTTCCACGCGAAGAAAATCCCACGCTCCGACAACCTGGCCAAATTGTTCCCTTGGCGAGGAGAGAAAGCCATAAACGCACAAACGTATACGTCATGTTACCAAGTTATTATCTTACGTTCAAGTTTAAACGATCCAGAGTTTTAATAAGTCATATACCCCCGTTTTTTTATGTCAATAAAAATGCGTACACATCAAAAATCCGTTTTGCGCAGTTGCCTCCAAATCTGCCGCAATCTCTTGAAGATCAGTTCATCGGTCCAGTGGGTCGATGCATAAGTTTTGTTCTCTCGAAGAAAAGACTGATGGGAGGAGCGCACAACGAGATTCATGAGTTTTCACCACGAAATCGCGCAGCGATTCTAAAGAGTCTGATCCGAACTGAACAGACATACCACCTTTTCGGTATGATTACCAACTCTCATGTGGCCGGTAGGCTTGAATCGAAAGGAGAAACTTTATATGAAGCGACCTTGACAAAAAAAAGATACAATACGAACCGAGTCCGACTCTGGAAACTCGGCGCGTGCTGTGGTGCTCATATTTCATTCAGGCAACTCTAAGTTTCCGCTTTGAGCGGCGAAAAGCTGCTGACTCCATGCGAAGTCGTCTGCCTCGAGTTACAACACCATTCACCTCGGGATTTCAATTTTCCTCAAAACTTCGCCAACAGGCGTATGGCGAGCGCCTATTTTCAGAGCCCAACATTCAGCGTTCCGTGGACAGGAAATAACTGTAGAGAAGGAGATCCTGGAATTCATTGCTGCTGGACCGCTCTGATAAAAGACTATATGCACGTCAGGTAGCGGTACAGCTAGTCTGGGGCTGCGTCTGCGAGAGCAGTTCCGCACTTTGGCGAACTTTTGAGCGTAGGGGAAGGCGGATGCTATGCGAGAGGAACGACCAAGAATTCCCTGAATGGACCGCGTCCTTTGCTTACCACTTTCCTATTAAAATTGCCGGAATCAGCAAGTTCTCCGAGAGAGATCGTCGCTGGAAGTTAATGAAGCGACCTAGAGACGCACTGCCGGATTCCGATGGGAGCAAGGATCTTCTCCCTTGAAGATGTCATCCAGAGTAAAAATGTGGGTCGAGGCAGCGAGCAGACGATTCCGGACGATTCGGGTGTTGATACCGCTACTTTGACCGGCTTCCCAGATCCAGAGAGAACCCTGAAATGCTGAATACCACACATGCCACGTTTTTTGACTAGGTCACAGGGAAGCCAACAGAAGCACACAGAATTCCAGGGTGTGAGCTGACAGAGTTTCTGTCGACACTTGTGTCAGAAGTTCATGTTTGTGTTGTTTCAGGCGGAGAATAGAATCGATCGCCAGCGGGTGGAAGCCCTGGCCTCGGCGAACGAAGAAGAACGTAAGTTTCGGAAGTTGGCCAGAAGTGTGGATCGCGTCTCACGGCTGGGATTCCCTTTCGCCTTCGGTATCTTCAACTGCCTTTATTGGTCGTACTACATGAATTAGACCGTCGCCGTCACATTGTTCTTGAACAAATCTTTTCACAAATAATGTATCTATGACCTCGATCGGAGGCAAACCATTTGTTTAGGTGACATCTGCCACGTAATGGCTCGGAGAGAACACCTCGCGATCGCGTCTGTCTCAATTATTCGAATATGGATCACTACATTGTCTGTTGTCTGATTATTGTGCGCTTGACTCGTTGACCTGTTTGCAATCCCGTCCAGAGCGAGAATGTGCAAGATATCATGGCGTTCCGGGAAACGATGACTATAGGAAGTGCCACAAAAGTGCCAATGCTCAATCTAATTGAATAATCGGTGATGATATTGTGAAACGTTCATCTGTTTCGGTGATTGTCGATTGGTAGCAATATCTCCATCACACGACCAAGGCGAGAGGCTTCATAGTACGATGTGAGTGCAGACCGACGGGAATGCACAGTTTTATAGACAAACCCGAAACGATACGTATTTGAGGAGTCGCTCGCCCCGTTTCGTTGACGGCCCGCTAATGGCCCCGGATTTGTGTTCTATTGTTTGTGGATTGTGATCGGGAAAGTTTTGATGGAATCATGATCCTTGTTTACCCAATAAAAAGTTTTTCTCCACCCAGAACTGATGTCATGCATTCAATCGGGGTCGGGAAGGATAGCTATTTCTGGCATTATTCCAAAAAGTCCTCTCAGTTCGAACATTTCAGAAAAGGCGAGCATTTGCTCTGCTCCCAGTAATTTCATTGTCGGATAATCCTCCGTGTCCAGAGAGGGGATGTCAAGCGATCGTTAGATTTGAGAGTAAGCGTGTATGACATCAGACAGCGCGAATAACTTTTCCTCCGGTCGAATAACAACAGGATCGTGTTTGTATAGCGAATAGATGGTATTCTTGAACAATGGAGGGCCAATTTATTAGAACAAACACAATGGCTGTCCATTCTTGAAATAGAGTGACATTTCCGTTTTGCAGAAATCGTGCAATACGAAGCGTAACTGCCCGTTAACGTTTGCCGGTGGCTTCCTGGCTCAACAATCATAGCCAGTTTTCCTTTATAATGATTATTTCTACTTGGATGGTGAAAACAGAAGATCCGCCCGGCGAATTTACTTTCCCGTCTATGTGCTTTCCCTCTCAGCCATTCTTCTTGCCGTTGTCTCCGGCACGAAAATGACGCCAGCAAGCGTTGCGGACCTTCGGTGTCCAGTCGCGAAAAGTGGACGCAGGTATTTTCCTTTCCAAGTGGCCTCCGCCGCATAGACTATCCCGCGGAGCGTAGCAATATCGTTGCTAGGATTCACACGCAGTCCACTTCCTCGCGTACTAGACGGAATATCGGTACAAGTGAAGAGAATTTTCCACATGTCATGAAGGCGATCGCGCTGAGCATACTGGCTTTCGGCGTCGTCGTAGCATTCGGTGAGGACCCATCGTGGCTCAACACGCTCCTTTCGTCAATGTTAGATTCGGAGTTTTCGGAAGTTTTGTGCAGAGGATAACCCGAGACTGCTGTTTCGCCAGTTCGATGCGATGATGCTCAGAAACCGAGCTCCAGTGGGACATCGTTCTCTCTTGAAGAGATCATGTTGTTGGCTGATGCAGCTGAAAAAGCTCAGAAAAAAACTGGCGGCGACGACGACAACGGGAATGCAGAATCGTCAACTTTCCAACACAGGTGAGTGCAGCGCGCTTTCCGGATCACTCGCTGGGAAATTACACCCAGCAGAAATCATCCATCCTTCGAGAGAAAGTGATCCACCCATTCGAGTGGATCAAAACGTTCGCTACAAGAATCCATCTTGCTGGAGTTTCATCCTCGAAACTCGATCCTTGTTTTCTCATTTCATGCGCGGCTCTATACTCGTCGCCGGTTCTGCTACAGCATTGGCTCAAGCGCTTCCGAGTCCGCTGTATGCGGAAATTCTCATAAGATCCAATGATGGAATGACAATGTATGTTTCACGATGCACCCCGTTTGGAGAGTCTCGAATTAGTATCGCCGAGTCGTCGTCAGTTGATTTTGGCTGGTTCGTTCCCGATGCGTTATGCGGGGGTGTACTTTGAGCGACTCGGAATAAGCATTCGTCTGCAATCCTCATAGATCTATCAAACCGTTTCCACATCAAGGTTCAGGTGGCGTTGCAGACGGAAAGGCACATCGTAGATCGACGAGCAACAGATGCTTGAGGTTATGAGCGTCTAGGTTAGGACAATGCTGTACTCGCCTAGATAGCGAGCTAGCTTCCAAACACGGTAGAGTTACATGATCTCTTCATCTCGAATCCGGGCATTGCGAAGCAGGTTATTTCCAGATTGAAGCAGCTCGTCCAGACGGCACGAGTCGCGGCTGGAAGTGGTCAAAGTACGGGCAACGATGTTTTGGATCAGACGATCAGACAGGTATGTAACCCTCTGCCCAACATGGAAAATATTGGAAGAGCATTGATGGATGGAGGCGTATGGCGTACGACCGTCTGCCCAACAAGCAACGAGCTTCGTGAAGAGAACGAAACACAGAGCATGCTTGGCTTCGACGCTACGGTGAAAAATTGAGCTTTTGCACTCGCCGGCTGTCTCGCCGCGGTGATCACCGATTCAGTTGTTCATTCGCCGATTTTTGTTAAAAATGTACTGTCGTTGAATTTCAGATTCGAGCCCGGGTGAACGCCGGCGGTGGGTCTGCCACCGTTTCAGATACGTCAATATTCGATGCAGCCCTCAAGGCCTTCGGCAAGAACGGGGCACAATCCGCTCCCGCAACGATAGTTGACACGGTCGTTAAACAGGTTGGAGTCCGCTATTCGTATCCGATTCAAGCTTTCCCTGTCAGAGGCCGACGGGCGCACTGAGTCTTTCCTCTGACGCTACCCTCAAATCTCCAGTTCAACCCAGAAGCACCCCAAACGACGCCCGCGCCGCAACAAGATTCCTTTCTGGGCGGAATTCTGAAGCAACTCGCGAACGGGAACCAGGGAGACGGCTCGGATGCTAAAAGTGTTCTCATTGACGCTGTCGTCAAGCAATTCGTTTCCACAACCACGACAACGACTACAACGACCACAACTCCGAGACCTTCTCCGCTCCAGTTGCTAGATGGCCTCGTTAAAGCCTACCAAGGCCGCAACGCAGCCGTACGTGAAGTTTTCAATACACTCCGTTCGTCCTTGTTTGTCGCAGGCACTGGGAATCGATCTAGGCCCTCAAGAAAACGCATTTGAATCACTTCCATCAGATAATCATGATGATAATATTTGGGTAGTGCGCTTTTCATATGGGAATGAGCTATATTTTGACTATGTATCCTTATTCTCTGTCACCCGTCCCCCGGCAGGATGGTGATGCGAAGCAACCCGGACAGCCCAATCTCCTGACTGGTCTACAAGACCTTATACAACAGCTGCAGAACAAACCGCAACCGCAGCCGGCCCAACCCGGTGAGGGCGATCAGAGTCTGACACGCCGTCAGTTCGCTCCGCGGGGAGTGCTTCATTACGTGTCTGTAGAAATCTAAGGCTCGCCATTCTCACTTTCATCCCGTTCAAATGCGTCAGACCGTGAATCAAATTTACATTCAGAATACTCTCGAAATTCGTGTCCGTTTGCTCGAATCCTGGGGAACGATCCTTCACCGTCTGTCCAGGGTCTATTTCCGCTCGGGCTAACAAGATGAGATCCCGAATATGAACACTACGATTTCGCTGAAACTTCGTCAGCGTGAAGTTCATGATCTACTGAAGAAACTTTCACCGGGGCTTTGTATGAAGATCTGACTCTTTGAAAATCGTGTATTCCGCAAATGCAGCGCTTGGTGCGGGCGCGAACGCGATTCATCTTATGGAGGTTGCGCAACATCGATATGCCCATATCTCCTGATCCGCGCATTTCCGCCCAAAATCCCGATGATATCCTCTCCAGTGGATCACGAACATCACGCTAATCAGGTTTCAGCGAAATTGGAGTGTTCACATTAGAGACCGCTCCCTGTGAATAGAATCCGATTTCCCGAGCGATTCGTCCACTTCGAGAACAAAGTCGAGGAGCCCCGCCGAATCTCGGGTGTAGGGGTAGTCTTTTTCTTCGTAGCGTTTCTAATTGGTTTGTCTTGTGACGGGGCCTCTGATTTACGTACTTCTCCAGGTTCGGACACTGACGCGAAGAGCTCTCCGAGCGGAGGTAATCCCCAACTCCTCGAGGGTTTCCTAAACCAACTGAAGCAGTTACAGAACAGGTAACGCGAAACCACGTTCTTGCCGACCATCCCCAACAGAGCGATATAACAGCCCTGTCTCGGAGAAACGCTCCCTTTGAAGAGGAGTCTCAATTCCCTCGCCTCATATTTCTGCGTCATCTTGCTGTGAGAACTTTCCTGACGATGGTCTCGTTTTCCAGAGGACAGGGCACCGCGAACAGCACAGGAGGATTTTCACTCCCGGATCTGGGCGATAGTCTGAAACAGGTAAAATGAGTGCTTGATCGTCTCACACGATTCGATCACTTTAGGCAGACGTCGCGTCGTCGTCCCCGAGAATCCCGCGGGATCGGTAGCTGTGTTTCAGTTTTCTTCATGAATGCATGAGGTTCGAAAGAAGTTGAACGAATAGTGAAAGCGTTTTCTCGAAAATAAAGCTTCAGTCCGCACTCCGTAATCGGCTTGGAGGCGCAGCACAACAAGTTGGTCCTGGAACGGTTGCTCCTGGCGACATAAGCCTGGAAGGCTTCGAAGGGCTCGTTCCGGCGGGCGGCAACTCCGGAACGACCGCGGCACCGGCAGCACCGGTGCAAACCTCTCAAAGTCCTCCGGCGAATACGAGAGATACTCTGGGAAAGCTGTTCGGTAAGTGACGATTTCCGGTGCGCGTTCACGCACCTCAAGAACGCATGCTCCAGGAGATCATCAACACAATAGCAAACGAGATATCCTTAACAAAGTCCCGTCTTTGAACAGGTGGTTTCGTGAACCAACTACGCGACAACGCGGGTAACGCGGGGAATCCGGATGCATCCAACATACTTAAGGGACTCACTGACATCTTCAATAGAAACCGTCAACCCGCCTCCCAATAGGGATTTTGAGCATCGAGCTTGTCGCAGTGTGGGCCTGTAAGGACAGCCGCAATGAAGGATCGGAATATCGACGAAGCCGAACACACGACGCCGAATGTGGATCCATGGACAGAATGAATTGGAATATTAATATGGGTTCTCGAAGAAAGAACGGCGAAACGAGCGGACGACTCTTCTTGGTGAACGGTATCGAGCTTTTTCGTTTCGAAACGACAACTGCTGACTGCACAGGATGATTACACTCAAAGTTTTCCGAAATAAAGAATTTCAAGGTCATTCGACTACGTGAATGCGTAGGGATGCGAAGATCCACTGGATGATTTGGTATTGCTGATTCCTTCGTTGGCGCACCATCGGCAGTCTTCCCGCGGTCAGCCCAGGCCTCAGAATCGGTTCATCTCTCCTCACAATCAGCCGTCATTCTCAATTCGGTGTCGAGAGAGCGGTTTGCTGGAAACTCATTGTCGCTTCTGCTCATATGGATGATTTTAACGCTTCAGCTTACCACAGGGATATGGGTGTACTATGCCGTATACACACAAGTGATTGTTTCCGTCCATCAGAAGCTACTACGTCTGAGACTGTGTGCACGGATATTTACTATGATGATTCGTCTCGATTCCGATCATGGTAATAAATACGGCTGAGAAGTTATGGCATTTTGCCATGAATGCCTGTGTTTGCCTTTTTCAGGCAGTTCTGCCTATTTCGACGTTTTAGTGTGATATAAGCCTTTTTCGGGAATGCCTGACGAAAAAGTTCAAGTAATCAGCGGTCGAGAACCAGGGAACTCCACACTCGACTGGCGCATCGACGTGTTTTGACGATCAAAAGCGCGAGATTCGACGTCAAACGGAGCTTCTCAGGTACTAAATAACTTTTAACAGTCAACAGGCTCTCTTTGATAAACGAGAATATCAAATTTCATATTATCTCATTGTGTAATGCGTTTGCCGACTCTCATACGGATGAAAATAAACGAACAAGTTCGTGCCTTCGTTGCCTATTCTGCCTATTTCTACTGCCTTTTTCCAGGTTTTTGACTGCCTATTTCCCCATTTTATAATGCCATAACTGCTCAGCCCTAGTAATAAAGATTATATAGTTTTTCTCTGCCACAATTACGAGTGGTAATCATATTCCTCTAATACCCGCGGGGTCCCATCTGTGCTGTCCAGCAAACCCAAGCTACTCGAGCATAGCTTATGTTACCGTAACTAATTTTCTGCGCAGAAAGGGGACTATAAGGCCAAAATGGAACCTATGCGAGCCCTAGACGCAGACGTTATACCCATTATCGAGCTCATATACAGGGGAAGACGAAGCTGATCCTTGTGATGGGTTCTCGTGATTGATCGTTACTTCATTGAGCACGATATGTATCGTCTCTGCGAATGAATACCTCCGCGAATCCCAGTCGCAAAAACATCCGCCCAGCCATCGGTTCAATCGGCAGGGCACCGTGGACAATGAATTACTGCTTGCAGACAGTGTCGTAGCCGGGCTTCATGGCTCCGCGGCAGACCCCCATCCCACGGCTTCCGCAAATCATGATTTTAAATTTTCGAATGGAAAACATCGGGGCTGCCGCCTTTGTTCCCTCCATTGAACAATCTGCTCTAAGCTAGAGCGCATCCATTACCGGCATTAGTATGACCCCTATCCGCGTTGGCTCCCGTAATGTTAATCGAGCGCGAAGATGCACTCGATTCGATTCCGGCAACCGTTGTGATCGCGTCGACGATAAATGATACCTATGCTTTATTCAGAGCCCATAGGACGTAAGAAATAGGCACAGTATTTGATCTCACCTCCCGGCTAAAGCGCTGCGGAAGGATCCTCATGTCGCTCGCACACGGGATGAACCGCACACTCCTAAGAGTGGCAACTTTCGTTGTGAGTTGAGTGATCACGCGTTTATCTCGCGGATCTGCCTCCTTGAAGTGATATTTTGTAGGTATCGCCGAAACGTTCGCCAATCTTTCCGCGAGGTTCACAAATTCCCAGCCTGAACTCGATCTTGCATCGCAGTACAAGCCCTACCAGTGGTTTGAAAGCACTGGACGAGGTGCGGAAATTCACGGATTTTACGGGAAAGTATTGGGGGCACTATGCAGCTCATTGAGTCTCGAGTAAGTACCGTGACATCAAGAGACTTCCTCTCATTGGCGTTGAATAGCTGGAGCTTAGCAGCGTTCTGTATGCTTCGCGTGTTTCAGCCCCGAAATTATCGACAGCAAAGCTTGGGGAGTTTTGAATGAAAATGGAACTTGGACTGCGTCGTTCGGTGCTCTTCAGACAGGAGTGAGTTGACGGTAGTTTGGATGGCAGAGCTGTACGGCAGGGCGAATCAGTGCGGAGGAGCCCGTAACTTCGCCGTGGAGTCCTAAATTCCGATATCGAATTGAAGGCTGCGAACATGACGCTGTTCCCGACGAATCCGTTCGCGGAACACCTTGTGATTGCTGAGCAAACTCCTGGCCTCCACGCGACCGACCTCGTTTTACTCACCGGCAGGACATCGCGCTTCCAGAATAACGCCTTTGGTTTCATAAACACCTTCAGACCTGAGGTTCGACTCTATACTTATCCTATAATAACAATAAAACCGACGATGCTGAGTGGCTTTGCGTTGAAACTTCCTCAGGTGTGGGTGGGACTGGTATTTGGTGTAGTTCTCATGGCGACGCTCATGGCTGGTTCGCAGTCGATTCTAGAGCCCGGAGTGGCGTTTCCGAAACTTTTCTCCCGGTATTCTCTCATGCTTGTCGGCAATATATGGGCTGAAGGTTGGTCATCCGAGAAAAAATATCAGCGTTTAGCACGTTTATGTGAACTCCTCCACGATAACTTGAATTGCGTTGAGATTCGTTGCTTCTTCCAGGCATGAGCCATCCGCCACCCTCTCACAACAGCGTTCGGATAGTTTGGATGTCATGGTATATCGGCGTCACGCTGATTTTGATGAACGCGTTTGCAGGACAGATGAAGGCGTCCATGCTTTTCAAACCGGAAACCGTGCGTTTGGAGAGTATGCGTGATCTCTACGAGCATCCGGAAGTTCGGGTTTATATTCCCAAAGACAGTGCAATCGACAACATAATGAAGGTATGCTGGAGAGAAGTTGGAAGGCGTAACACACATCAAGGGTCTACCTCAGATCTTTGGAGCTCCCGTGAGTGGAAGGGTCAGCGAAGGGTTGAGCGTATGTTGCTGAACCTTCCGTTGCAGGAGGGTGGGCTCCTCAGTCCCGGAAAAAAACTCCAGGTCCCGAACGCTCTACATTCTCCATGAACAAAATACTGGACCAATATTTGGAGCGTATTTCCCTCAGTTTCTACAGATCCTTGGGTTTCGGTCAGACAGTGAGACGGAGGCGTACCATGTACAACTGTTCCTCAAAGGTCCGAACAAGTCAAGGCTTCCGATGTCCACTCGCTCCGAACAGGGTACTTTCCTACTCCCGGATTCCCAATTCTAAGCTTTCGGTTTTTGAATACACACCCGACCTGGGAACTTCGATCCGATCACATGGCACTGGGTCCTTGAGGGCTATTACCTCCACCCTTTATTCCCGCCTTTACCTAACTCTCAGGGTAGAGTGCCCTGAGGCCCCGAGGGGCGCCCTGTGTCGTCGAGGCTCCGCCAGTCCTACAGCTGAAACATACTGCAAAAAGTACCCTCTGGTGGCTGGGAATGAGCAGACGCGCTGTGGAAACAGGGTACTCCTGAAAATTGATGTTTCAGAATCACAAAGAGCATTGGATGCTGAGTCTATACCAGAGGATTCTCCGCGAAGAAACCATCGGAAGCGCAGCTTTCATATTCAGTCGGAAAGCTCTGACGGAGTCGGCTAACGCAAGGGCAGCGGTGATTGCGAGTAGAGTCGCACTCGCAAAGGTGATGAGAGTTTCGGAGGTTGTTCTGTAGTCTGTTCCAGTAGGCAGCGGTAGTGTTCCACTAGGATGACCAGATATGTGTTCATGGAAAATTTCGCGTGATTCATCCGGAGAGTACCATTCCAAGACGATACGGGGTCCTTGTTTGCTCACAGGTTGCGAACGAACATTGTGCGATCATGCCCGAAGGGGAACTTTACACGGGACTGCGCCCCATCTCTTCGTTTCTGTCCGTTATGCATCTAAGCCGTAAGATGCCAACAAAGCTGAGGAGAGCCATCAATAACAGGTGAAAATCTTACTCGAGGTGGCCAGAAATCATAATGAAAACTGAACGAAGTCTGTCGGACGCGACGCCAAACGAGGTCTTCGTGGGAAACTGCGAATGGAAACGCTCTCAAACTTGCCAAGAAAACATCTTTTCCGCTCTGAAAAATGCGAACTCTCCTGGGATAGATTACCTCAGCTGGATTTCCTCTTGGCTCAAAAAAGCATCAAAAGATCAAATTGACAGCAAACTATTCCGCTGATTGAGTCTTTCCCTGGAACAGCTCTCCAAACCTCGGGCATGCTTGCGTGATTCGCTGGCGATAGTTGCGTCAGGCTTGACATTGTCATCCCAAACTTGAGCTAACAATGGGCACAGTAGTCGACACGAGTCAACGAGATCCGACTGAATCAGCGCGCCTTCAGAATGAAACCTTGTCTCTCCCTCGACATAAATATAATGCTAACGGAGTATATTCTCGAGTATGATGAGATCACCGAACCGTTCCAATTCTTTCAAAAGACTCAGATGGCTCTTCGAAAGTGGCATCCTTACGAAATGGTTCGCGGATATGAACGGCGGCTGGACAGGCTGTTTGGCGCTAACAACTGATCATGGACTCACTGCCGTTGACATCAATGAGGTTAAAGGTAAGAATACAAGGGGTGTGCGCGGATGATCATTGCTACTCATCCTCGGCCTTCATAACGGCCGTTCACCTCGAGCTCCCTGCAGGTATATTCTTCGTGGCTGCGATCGGGTCAGCTTTGTCATTGATCGCCTCCCTCCGCGAAATCCTATCAAATTCTCACCGGGGGCCGCGTTAAGAGTTATTTCAAAATGACACAACCGGGAATTTCTGAGTTCACCTAAAGGCAGTCTCGAGTGGCTGAAGTCTCAGCTGTAACAGCTTGACTCAGAATAAACTTCTCGGCTGGACGAACCTCTCACGCAAAAGATCCTTCCCCACCGTCAAATGTCACGCTTAAAAGCAAGTCAACGCAACATGAGGTGCTCACAGTCGAAATGAAGGCTATCGTGAGTGCAGTTCTCCTGAGCCTCGTCGTTGTGAGCTGCGCTTTTCCAGGGCGTCATTCTCACATGGGTCATCATGGCCCGATGCGAATTTATGATGAGTGTGCTAGAAGTGCGGGTTTGAGCAATGAAACGATGACGAAAATGAGAGAACATTTCAAATCCACCATGAAGGACTTTGATCCGAAGAAGCTCAAAGACAAGCTCGACCCCTCGAAGCAAGCCGAAGAGATGAAAGGAGTCGTGAAGGAGGCCGAGGCTGATAAGGTAAGTTCGAACAGCTTCTTGTTATGGTTGCACGAAGGAAGCAAGTTTCGGTGAGAACCAGGGGAGATTCCCCGTTTCGAAAATTTTGGCGATATACATGCTTTCGAGCGGTGAGGTTTCACTACTCTTCTGAGAATACTATTTAGATCTGGCGTCGCGAATGCACAGCTGGAGACAGCGAATCGAGAATTGCCTCAAACACTGACTCAATATTCCAGGCTGAAGCGTTCGAATCTTGTCTGAACACGATCGAAGAGAGGATGATCAACCGATCTCCGATGATAGCTTGCGCCAATACGACTGAGCTGAGTTCCGAAGCTGTGACGAAAGTGAGGCAGGCCATACAAAACTCGAAGACCGAGACGGATATGAAGAAGCGACATAAGCAGCTCTCGGAGGATGTGAAGAAGGCCGTGGAAGAGACCGACAAGGACAAATCCGAGGCTTACTATAAGTGTGTGAACGATACGGTGGCAAAGTTTAATCTGATGAAGGGCAGGCACCATCACAAGGGACACGGCGGCGGAGGAGCAAAAAGTGGAGAGAAAGCCGAAACGAAGCCCGATGACGATGCGAAGCCTGCCGACGACTGATCGATCAAAACCTGACAAACATGGCCGCCGGAGTAGACGGCTTTTTCGATCCGGAAACGGGCTAAATGCACTCGTGGGGCCAATAAAACCGCCGGAGGCTTTTTCTTGAAGACTTTTCGGATAACATTCGAAGCAACAACGCCTGCGATAGTGGTGGACGTCCTGGACTCAAGAATGAAATGTTCAGCACCACAACAGATGTATCGGATGATAAAGTTGCAGTACCCTTCACGCTCTTGAAAATGTAGCGAGCATTGGATTCGGAGAACTTGATGCTTGGGGGACGGTCTCGTTGTAACTGCTTGGCTCAACTTAGCACGCGATCATTGCCAATCGACGCGAAATTTATTCGGCTAAGATTCCGGCATCACGTTCTCGTGGAATTTTCCCATCGTGTTGCCCGCGGGCAAATAGTTTGCAACGATATAAACCGTGTTTCCTTCCACTGCGTACGCCATACCCACATGGGTTGTCTCCTTCCAAACGACTTGGGTGAAATGTCCAACCTGGAACCGTATTTGGTTTGGTTTGTTTTTTTATATGCATCGTCATCCTAAGATGACTCCTGATTCAGGAGGGGGCTTAGCCCCGCAGATACCGGTCACAGTTTAGAAAGTGGATACCGTTGAACCCACCCGGCAGCAGGGATCGAACCTGCAACCTCCCGCTCGACGCAACGTCTACATGGCAGCGTGCAACATCAGCTGTGCACGTTTCCACTCGACCACGCCGGTTCCAAAGAGAACGTCTTCATCTCCGTTGCCAATGGATCCCCAGTGGCGGACCGTGGGGAAGAAGGCTGTCTGCCCCGGGCGGCACTCCCGAGGGGGCGGCATTTTACGGGAAATAGGGAGGCTGATCTAATGGGCACCTACCTTCTCAAGATTGCTCGGTGATTCCTCTCCGAAGCTGTGGTCCTTGACTTCATCGTACCAGGAATCTATGCATTGTTGAGCTGCAAATGCAAAATCCCATAAATCCTTCATTGTCAAATTTGAACGAGACGGAAAACACTCCACGATTACCCGTCAAGGTTGTTGGAATACGTCTGAGATCACACGGGCTCATCGAACGTCACAGTCTGGATCTGATCAACTATCGAACGCACCGTCAGGATCGGCTCCTTCTGAGGAACTCGCAGTGTACAGATTCTCACCGAATCCTTTCTCCTCGCTGTGGTTGAAGTTGCCCGAAGAAGCCAAATTGTCTGCCCAAGTCTGGGCTTGGCTCGTGCACTTTTTGATTAGGAGTTGAAGTTAATTGGGAGTTCGATATCTAGCACCTATTCGGTGCAGCAGAAATTATTCAACCGTACAACGCGGAGAAATATGATATGCGGGGTTGCTTAGACATACTTTTGAGCACCATTTTAGAGGTGAAGCCCCGTGCTTTTCTCGGTAATAGTTGTGCCTTTCCAAAGCTTTTGTCTGGAAGTCATCCGCGCATTCGGCTTCCTCCGGCTCAACTTCCTAAGGGATGGGAATGGAGACCATGAAGCGGTGTACTCATCACTGAATTGATGAGCAAATCGGATCGCGGAACACTCACTACGTTGCTGTCTTCTTCCTTGACCTCGTCCGTTTCCTCGTTTTCATCGACTTCCGTCGAGGTTGCATCATTTGTATCAGTCATAGTCACGGTGGTTGTTCAAGGTAACAGCTCAATCCCTTCCGACGGCAAGCGGAGACAGTTACCCTACGAGTGGAAAGCTGTATGTAGAGGCCCCAGTGAAATTTAGCGTATGATGAAGCGTCAGTTTCGCGTGAATATGACGTCAAGGCAATCTTTCCCCGTTGGAGCTCAACGTCGAGTCCCCTAATTTGGAAGGCTCCTCATTCGCGAGATCTCAGGGTGGAATATCGGTTATCGACCGCATACCTCGAATTCCGTTATAGCGATGGTCTCCTTAGTCTCAGCTTGATCGCGAGAATCGAACGCTCGAGTCTGCAAAGTAAGATTCCGCGTCAAAAGAGACCGCTTCGGTACCCCCAGCAACGGAAACACGACCACATAGGATTCCAGGGTCCGATCGGCATGTATATTCAGATGGAGATCCTCGCCCTCTATGCGGCAAATGACCGCGACGCGAGGTCGCATGACACGGGTCTCCTTCATCCGTATTCTACGTCTCCTACTCTTCTGCCTTCTCAATCGAGATGATGCACAAGGTGAATCTCTAAGAGTTTCCAAAGCTCATCATGAGCCAGCATGGATTCGATTCTGGAGGCAATCAATATTCTTAGAACTGTACTTACCGAACTCCATTGCGAGGATGACTTCGTTGAAGAGGACTGAAACACTTCCGATGCGTCAGAAGGGAGACCGGGGGCAATTCGGGCGCGTGACAGCATCCACGAGATACGATGATAAACTCACTCAGAAATACGATATCATCGGTGTATGGTGAAATATGAGTCAAACCTAACCCGTTCCAGCTCGAATGGTCGTCAACTGCAGCGAATATTCTATCTAGCACTGACAATCTCGAATTAACTCCGTATTTATGAACCATTCGAAAGAGTACCATGGCCAGAAATCGTGACACATCCCGCGAGGAGAATCCATCCATTGTGATCACGATCTTCTGGATTTTGGAAATGCCTAAAGTTTCATAACTCGATCCCGGTCTTAATCGGACGTTTTTACGATGCTCCCACCCCAGCACTCGACACATGTCCACACTGCCACACGTGTGGGCTGAGGATTCTCCGTCGGAAGCAGCACGGGTTCCTGCGAGCTCTTCGCACAAAGTCGAGGAGAATGGGAGCCATGGGAAGGATGACCGGAACTGATATGTGGATCGATCGGCTGACGGCTTCAGACCTACAGTGTGAGTTCTAATCTCTCACCAGCACGGTCGTCACACCCGACTCCAATCCGGGCACGTACCGGGAAAATTCACTACCAACTTGACTTGAAAAAGAAGTCGACTCGCATTGATCTGCTTCTTCTGATAGACCAAAATCAAGCGCTCCTCATGATTTGCCCAGAATAATAGAATTTTTGCCACAAAGTGTCGACAGATTGGTGGACATCTGAACCGTCGATCGCGGAGGAGTAGCGCTGACGAGTAATACAAAAAAAACCCACCGTTAATACACCGCGCTTGTAGCATTGAGCTGGGTCGTAAGCAATGGATCGAGGCCGGCTTCATCGTGACCGACGACAAACGTGTGAACTACGACCTGTCGCCGGACGGTATAATCCGACGACCTGGAATCAATTCGTGATTTCGTCGATTCCAAGGGCCTAAGAGCTCCCTAGTTGTCTGCAGTGATTTATCTTCATGGTTCCATATTCCCGCCTTCCGATCAACTGTTTTTCCTCGTTTCATCGAGGCTCGGAAAATAAGTTTGGCCCTGATCAATGTCGCAGGGAGGAATTGAGCAGCCAAGACCCAAAACTCCGCAATTCTTATCTTCCATATTTCGAGAGAACCCTGGGAAGTGTTAGAAAGTCTCTGATTGATGAAAGGGGCAACAATTCATTCTCGAGCTGAACTACATTTGATTGATGATCGATCTGGACGGCAACTCCCCTTCGGAACATACCAAGGGTGTTCAAAAATTCCGAAACCGGCGGGTTCTCGGGGCATGCTCTCTCTGGCAATTATTTCAATTTTGGTAAATAGATTCACGACGTTCCGGAGCCGGACTCTCCGATTCTGTTCCGCTGACCCCTTGAAATGCGTCGCCATCCTAAGGAGAACATGAGTGATCTCAGATCGCCCGGCCGGATTCCACTCCAAAGCCTACTTCCGGCTCTTGTCTCTTGTCAGGCACTCAATAAGATCCTCCCTGATGTCTTGGGACTTGCAGGGTTCCTGCCGTGGGTTCGGGCATTCGTCGACACTTGAGAGGTCGACTCTGAACTCTGAACATTGAGGATGCAATCACTCTCAAGCATCATTCAGTCGCGAAAAAACAGAGAGCTATACAATAAGCAGGTTCAGCCGATGGCGATACTCTCGGGCCTCACGAAAGTCCAAGTGATCATTCCATGTGCTAGGTTTGCTTTCGTGATTGGCGCAGCGTCAAAAGCTCGTTGTAAGCTCTCAATCTAGGGATGATCCATCGTAACTGACAGGCTTTGATTTACTGACGTGCTCTAGCAACGCATGACGTCTCCGCGACATCGGATAACTGGATTTCAAGATTATCCCGTCACAGACGTATTAAAGCGGTATATGACATCTACTGCGTCTCAGGTCACGGAAATCTGAATATCCGCTACTTATATTCGATAAAGGTAATTCGGGTGGGTGTGCAATCACTGCGTTGTCCGCTTATAGCACGGTCTCAAACTGAGGCTGCCTCGAATCATCTCCGAGCCAGTTCTATGCTTAGGTTGAAGATCCAGTGATGCGATCTGATAGTATTCGAATCTGAAGATAACTCGAAGAAGTCCTCAAGATTCTGGCTCTAAAGATCACTCAATGATTCTGGCGAGAAGCTCCACTACACCAGCTGTGAGATCCAGCTAGACCCTTTGAAGAAAAAATCAAACACGGGGAACATCGCGTTAGACGGAAACACGAAGGTCGGAACTTGTTCCTCGACAAGGAATCGATGCGGAAATCAAGGCCCGCAACGAGATACGTCGGTTAAAGTCGCACCAGATTTCATTTATTTCACTTGCTTGGCGGGAACACGTTCTCATGGAACTTTCCGACAATATTTCCTGGGGGCAAATAGTTGGCGACGACAAACACCGAGTTTCCTCTAACGGCGTAGGCCATGCCCACGTGAGTTGTTTCTTTCCACACGACCTGAGTGAAATGTCCAACCTGAAATGAAGTTTGTTCAAAACGGTCGTATTTTCCGTTGTCAAACAAACCCGCTGCGTCGTCAAACAACATTCCTATGTGCGCTGTTCATCGATTCGCTCTGATCGACCAGGAAATGTGAAACCGTAGCGATCCGATGTTCAATGCTCACCTGCGAGAAATTGTTCGGAACCGGCTCACCAAACTTCATTTCGCGGATTTCATCGTACCATGAGTCTACGGCTTTGTCGGCTGGAAAAATGGATTGAAAACATTGATGTATCATCTACACACCTTAAGGTTATTGCGCATCTTACATGAGGTCTCCAACGATGACTTTATCGTGTTGACTCTGCATCAAAAGAGCGGCTCCAGGATCAGGCTCACCGTTAACATCCGGTCCTCTAGAGCTGGTACAGTTGAATAAATTCTCACCAAATCCTTTCTCAGTGCTGTGAGCGAAGCTGTTCGTTTGCGCCAACTTATCCGCATGAGCTTGAGCTTTTGCTGTGCACTGATCGTGGCGAAAATGAATATAATTTGTTAGTGCATTCCATTTGATACATCGGGATCCGGATCTGTTTTGGTTATGGTTATTATGGTTATGGTGCGTCTCATCCGAAGATGACCCTTTCACTTCAGGGGCGAGCAAGCTCTGCGGACGCCGGTCACAGTTTTCGGGAGAGTGGACACCGTTGAACCCACTCTCGACTGATGCCTAATCGTGTCAGTCGATGCACACCTTGGACGCGCTCTTGCACCTGATGCACGTCACATGTGATGCATCCCGGCAGCAGTCGAGATTCGAACCGCCGCCATCGAGTTTTTGGTTACGGGATATGCACTGACATTCGGTCGTTTGATCCCTTTTTCGGACACACGGGTTGAATCAACTCCAACCAACGGTGCCTAGGTGAGGGGAAGGTCCTTGCGGACACAACCCGACACCAGAGGGAACGATCCGAAATAGTCATCTGTGCTCCTCGACCCCGAATCTCAGCCCCGCCGAAGCACGGTTACAGTCCCATGCCAAGGGGTGGTCTGCTACGATCCGAAGGTTGAAAAGATGGACTGTAGGTATCAAGGACAAGATCTATCCATACGCACTTTGGAGCACCACTCCAACGGCTGAACTCCGTGTTTTCTCCGGTGATAGTTGTGTCTCTCCAAAGCTCTCTTCTGGAAATCTTCTTTCGCCGGGGCTGCTGTTGGAGTGATACTCTGTAATGGTAGATGATATCCATTTCAAGCACGCCCAAATGATACGACGAGCAACGAAATATTGTGACAGATCCTTGAATACTAATCCCCTATCCTTCCCATGGAACATCTCGAAGATTACAGTCCCATTTCCGGGAGAAGGATTGAATTAAACGAGGAGGGAACCATCCGCCTCGAGCACGCAGAGAGGAAAGATTTGTACTGCTGATCCCCAACTTGATATAATCCTTGGGCCTATGTAGTTGAAGGACTTGATTGCATGATAATGAGAACTTGGTCCGCTTTCAAATCACGAGCTCGAAGAATCGCGTCGTCAAATCCAGATCCGTTGTTCATATTCGATTGAAGAAGACTAACGTTGTTTCGGTCGAGGACTGCTGCATGTTTTTCGATGTCTTGGACGCGATCAGGAAGGCCTTCCCTTGTTGTTACCACAGTGGTTGTCGTCACGATCTTCAAGCCATCCTTGAATCAAGGGGGAAAGCTTCGTGATTCAGATATTACTTTGGGAATGACTATAGGGGGAGGACGGGTAATACTGAGTTTTCCCGAAAAGGCTCGATACCAAAGAAATGTTATTATTACCAGTGTCTCGCAATGCAAATACCTTATATTCAGTCTTAACCGACGTTGATCGAGTCTCGGACATTTCGTGGAAACTAGTGTTCTGGAATATCGGTAGTCGTTACTTCAGAGAGGATTCGACTGATTCCATGCGCAATAAATGAACATAAAGGCCTCGATGAGAATGAGCTGCTAGCCAGGGATGATGGGTGTTTTGGTGTGCTTGGAGAATTTTCACTCAATAATTCTCCCATCCTCTGGAAGCGGGGGAGAATCTGGCGATCCCTCGTATGAAGCGGTCGGATAGAGAGCTTTTCACCCCTATTCCTCCGCGCAGGCGATACAGTCGTAGGGACGGCTTCGCTTCTCCCTCATTCCCTCCTGAGACTCTTCCGCAGAGTGCAGGCGAGGATGAATTGAGACTCACAATCAGTCAAAACCACCTGGTTGAGAGCACAGAAGATCAAGTGAACAACAACAAACAGGCGGTCCACTTACGAAAATTCGAAAGAGAGCTGCTTCGGGAAGTTATCACTTCAATCTCAGGCACGTAAGCAACACCGAGCCCGGTACCGAGAAACTAGAAACGGCGCCGTATTTATGAGCCGTTGGAAAGAGTACCGATCCTGGTAACCGTCACACATCCAGCGAGGGAAGCCCATTCTTTGTGCGCTTACGAATTTATGGCTTTTGGCAATCCCTCATCACCTATGATCCAGTAGATCGCTGAGAGAATAATTCCGGGGTGTGTCGACCGTGGACAAGCTTGGTCCGTTAAGATCCCGGAGGAGCTCCGCGACTTCGTTAGCGAAAAAATGGGATACGAGAGTCGGAATACGGGAGCTGATTCAGGATAGCATCGGAGGACGTTCTTCGGCTCTCAGAAATGGCTCGCAACAATCCCGATCTTTGTCCGGGTCCTTCACTGACTCGGATCTCGTGGATAGTCAGCACTTTGCTTGAAAGCCAGAAATCTGATGGACAGCCAATTCAACTATCGTATCTGAACTCGATTTCAGTACTTTTCCAGGCGAAGGCGTCATTTGCCGCATTCGGTTGAATGATGAATCCTCGGGGTCTCCCAGTTCTGCTGGACCCCAAATTCAATTAAATGCATGAAATGTTTCCCATTGTTTGATGGAATGAGCGCATCACGTCGCGAGACAATCCGCAGCAGGTCGGTGTTCTGCCGGTGTTCAGGCAGACGTCGATTCCCGAAGTTTGGAGTTCGGAAATCAATACCCGGACTTCGGAGTTCGGAAATTCGAAAATTAACCTGAAAGTCGTTGTTGTATGTGAGAGATTATAGGAGTGCAGGACGTGCTATAACAACGAAGTTGTGCAAGAACCAGATGTTCGCAATGTTCTCCCACGAGTGTTACTACACCTCATCTCATCGACGCCTTCATATTAATTTCTTATGCATGGAATCAGTCAAATCCTAAATGAACCATTTGGACCGGGATTCCGCATATGGAATATACATTCTGCATGTATCCAGAATTTTCAAACGACCTGTAAAGTCCAGAAATTGATGTCTGAGTGCAGAGAATCACCGGAGGCACTCCTGCACAGCAATAGCACAGAGCTCGACCACGATGTGAAATATTGAGATGCTGGCTTTGTCGTGACGGTTGCCTGAGCTGACGCGGCTCACCGTGGAACAATATTGCCGGTCGAGTTGAAACTTGATGCGATCTCAGATTCCAATACGCTTACGGTTGTGAACTCAAACTTCCGGGATTAGGGAAGAAGTCAGGCAAAGACGTTGGATTACATCTGGGAGTTTCGGCTGATGCATCCTTTTCGTCACGGGAGCTCATTGGGGGAAATTGCGGCGGAAGGTCGACGCTATGTTCTGCTTGACTTTTTGCAAGTTACATTTGTCTCTATATTCATGGTGTCTCCCTTCAACTCTTCAGTGACTGGACGTATTCTCCCGAGCAGGCCAGAATCATGCCCTTGGCGTCAAGCTGCCTGCAATGGAATCTGAAATTTACCGATGACTCACAATTTGAAACTTCTAATGCAACAAAGTCGAGAAAACATGAATCTGCGTGAACATATCCCAACTGATCTTACTGCGTTATGCGCTGATCGTTATCGAATACCTTGGACGCTCTGAGCTGAGATTCATGCGAAACTTCATTTCGGTCAAGCCGAAGATATTTTGCAATCTAGAGCAAACTGCACGGGTGGCAGAACCTCTGCAGAATCTCTCGAGTCTCCCGAAGGTGCTGAAAAGGAGACCAAACTTTTGATAGTTGGCAAAACTGTGCTCGCCCCCCAAGAGAGAGCCCCGCAAACGACGACGAGCGAGCGGATCTTGTCCGTAACATGGTCGAATCATATCGCTTCATCGCTTCAACATCCGGTGTTGATGCTGGAGAATCATATACACAGAAGCTCATACAACATTGGGTCATCCTATTCTGCGGATGAGCCAATACAGAACAAGGGATTCTGCGAATGACAGCCATCGCTTTTCGCGCTCTAATTCCGATTGACTCTCAACTGACTGTTTAGGCTCTGGCAAAGTCTCGCCTAGCAAAACAAAACCGCATATTTTACCGTCTACTCCGTCCGATCTGGTACCCAGTTCTCATGTGTCAGCGCAAGAGGCATCCACCGGCCACGTCTCGCATCCTAGGAATCGGCGAATTCAACAGATCTACAGATTGGAAGGAAATTCTGTTACAAAATGTGAGTTTCTACGTTCGTGCGTGTGTGTGTGGCTGTTGGCGTGGAGCTCTTGAAGAGTTTCGACCTCGGAAACGTGACTTGAAAATCTCATCATCGACTGCAGATCGCCACTTTCAAGATTGCCTCTCATTTACCCCGAATCCGTTCCACAGGGGCAACAGTGCGAAACCCCTACCTGGAAGTTGCGACGGAAATCCCCAAATTTTGTCGGAGCGAACGAGAACTCACACGAAGATCGAACACAAGGTCCACCTACAGCCCATATGAATGCTTCATTAGTTGCTCTGGAAGGAGTTTTCAACATTCCGTGAGCGGTTCAATCAAGCCGACGGCAACGCGGGCATCATCAGAGTATATTGCTCCGTGATAGATAGGATATAATTCGACCATTTTAGAATGGGAAAAAAATTGTCACCACCGTCACTGTGGTGACCACCGATGACGATCGTCGCCCGAATTCGATCCAAGATCATTCCAGAGGAAATAACAGAGTCCAGCAGGTAACTCTTGAGAGCGCCCAGAAACTTTTCTACGTCTAGATCCAGGAATCACCACTTTCGCATGTTGTGAGGTCGGCCTCAGGATTTTGATCGCACAGCGAATCTCACGCTTATCACGTTTATGGTGACTTTCTCTTGAATCTCCAAGGTAGGCCGCTCTGCAGCAGATCAAGGCAAAGATTTCGAGAAACGAGCGTTGGAGCGACACAATTACTACCGAGCCAAACATGGAGTCCCGCCCCTGAAATGGTGCTCGAAGGTTTGAAAAGTCTACCAGTTGTCCCCAGTGGACTGTCCTTGGCGAGCATTGAGGACTGCGCCATTCATTTGACTTTACTTATAACTGGAAATCGGAGACATCATTATTATTTTGAACTTCTCGTCTGCCCGCAGTGTGCAAAACATGCTCGAGATCACGCGATAAAAATGGCGAAGACTGGAAACTTCGCCCACAGCGGGAACAGTAAATTTGGCGAAAACCTCTTCAGCCGTAGCTGTTCCGGGTCGGTATCAGTTTCAGGTGAGTCATAGGTACAGATGACTGGAGCGGATCATGAGCCGATGTTGACTCAAGCATCAGTCGGCGTAACAATGAAGGATAACGGGCTATCGCGCTCCAGCGGAACGAGCTATTGACTCCTGGTACAATGAAGTGCGACAAATGCGATTTGGGGAGCCTACACCTCATAACCTCGGTCAAGTAGGTGATCGGTGAATCGTATTCAATCATGGCTGAGTCGCACGCAAATTTTAGCTTACCGTTCTTCACTGAATTCTAGGTGGGTCATTTCACGCAGCTTGTTTGGAAAGATACGAGTCATGTGGGAATGGCTTTTGTCATAAATGGCAACACCGTCTACATCGTTGCAAATTATTTATGCCCCGGGAACTTTCTCGGCGATTTCCATCGGCAGGTTTTCCCGGCGCACCACTGATTGGACAGCTCGCACCGGATTCATCCACGCCCCGCGCAGCAATTTTCACCTACATTTTTAGGCAGTATGTCTGAATAATGTATCACGGTTGATAACGTTGTGGCAACACCTTCTTCACGATCCGTCATGCGTTGTAAACGGAATGACAGCTCTCGACTACCATCGAGCCCTGTTCCGGGCCTCTTCAATTATGGAGTGTTGATTCAATGTCTGATGAAGAGCTCGAGCTACTCCTCATCCCCTACGCTTTGAGACACAATCCGGAGTTTTTGGTTAGCGCTCCTTGAGTATGTAATGAAAACTTCCACTACATCAGTGGCCGGGAAGTCGGGCTCAGTCCGCGCCCCAGACAATTATTTGAGAACAGTCACACCTTGAACGAACGACCGATTCTGCCTAGATATTTCACGGCTCCGACGGAAATTCAACGCCTGACCGTTAGAAAGGAAAAAGGTCAGCCCCGGGGGAAACAAAAACTATATTGTCAAACACGTTTTATCTCGCAGTTTTATCTTTTAACAAGACTGAATAAAGTATGCTCTAGATCTAGATCAACTTGACGAAATCAGAGCACGGACTTTCACAACTTGACTTCATCCGCAAGCCACATCTTATTGATCGGTTTGACAGAGGTTTTGAGTGCCTTCTTGATCGACTCGTTCCAGCTTCCGCTTTTCGCTCAGCTCCTCGGCATGTTGGACGTCATGCAATCGGATACGATCGCGAACTTATCCTCTACACCGGCTGTCCTGACCAGAGCCCTGAGATCTTGTTCCAACTTAATTTTCGGTGAATCACCTGCGCAAAATCAAAACAGCTTATTACTCACCCCTTTGTCAGACAACGAATCATGCCGCCAATGACAAGAATAAGTAAGAATTCTCGCATGGACTACGTACTTCTATCACCGGGCTTCAGACCCCGCACATATTTCGTGATCAACTCCTTGCTTTTCGATATCACTTCATCACTGATATTTGAGGCCTTGTAGCATCTCTGCAAGACCCCGAAGCCCTTCTTCAAGTCTGGATTCGCCCGGCAGTAGGCCACGACGAAAGGTGCTCGAAGGTTTGAAAAGTCCACTTCAGTTGTCCCCAGTGGACTGTCCTTGGCGAGCATTGAGGACTGCGCCATTCATTCGACTTTACTCATAACTGGAAAGCGGAGACATCATTATTATTTTAAACTTCTCGTCTGCCCGTAGTGTGCAAAACATGCTCGAGATCACGCGATGAAAATGGCGAAGACTGGAAGCTTCGCTCACAGCGGTAACGGTGAATTCGGCGAAAACCTCTTCAGCCGTAGTTGTTCCGGTCCGGTATCAGTTTCAGGTGAGTCATAGGTACAGATGACTCGAGCGAACCATGAGCCGATGTTGACTTCAGCATCAGCCGGCGTAACAATGAATGTTAACGGGCTATCGCGCTGCAGCGGAATTCGTATCAGCGATCGAAGCCCATGACGTCACGATCGCGGTCATTTTGCTTCCTTCATTTGAGTGATGTCCTGTCAGCAGCAACATTCGTGACGGGTAAAACTCCGATGAGTGTGCAGTTATGCGAGATTTTCTGGATTGCCGAAGAATCAATCTCAATTTCGCAAGCGCCGTGTATCTTCTCTCCTGGAATATCCTTTGTTTATATACGCGATGTATATGCTCGCCTCCCCTCGAATTTGTTTTAATCCGAGCCCCGTACCGCTCCATCTCTGACTGATCTTTGAAAGGCCGTCCCTCCGCAGAAAAATCTCTAGAGCTTGGGTGCGCGATGAAAAGTCTCGAGACCCTCGGAAAAAAACTTATGGGGATATGAGCGTCGTATTCTGTGATCGTCTGTCAGGATTGAGCCAACTCTTGCACTTTGCGCGCAGTGATCGGACCTAGCGCCTATCAGCAACGTTAATGGAAAAAATTATCCGAGATATGTATTTTTGATTTCCAGCTGGAACGAAATATATATGTTTTTTCTTCTCCCCGCCGGAATGCAGCTGAAACTCTCATTTCAGGTATCCATCACATTTCTCGTCTGATGCTGTCGCTGTCGGATAATACATCTTCTGAGCCTCATAGTGCAAGTTCCGTGAAAATGGAGCGCAATGATAACACTTCCGCTTCTCTGCACATCGGAGACAATTTTTGGCGGGAAACCGCCTCTAAGTTCGGCGGGGGTACACGCGGATCGTAGATTGGTTTCGCGGTAATCTCGGAGACGGTGAAGTCGATAAAAGTTCGGTCAGGAGGTTAAGATGAGGACGTGGTGGGGAATCTACAGACGTTAGAAGGAACTTTAAGGGAATGATTCTTGTGGCGTAATGTCAAGTTTCCGGGAGATCACACCGATCAGTGTGGAACTTCGTTGTTTGGAAAAGGATTCAGGACGGTTAGGAGACTGAGGGGTTCGACTTCAACAACGAAGTTCCAGTCAAGGGGTTCTGTCACGGTCGGTTGAAGCGGGCGGGACACGGAATTCGAACTTGAGCTCAGAAGGATAAGGTCTTCGGTGTGAAGAGGGGCATAAGCATGGCCCGTAAGCCAAGAGATATTGGGCCATTGACAAGGAGTTGAAAACAGAAATTCTTGCTCCTGTTTACCACGTTCCCACACCCGCTCTACAGCTCACGAAGATTGATCCGATACCGGATGGAAGCCTTCCCCCGCTAAAGATCGTCAAACTCACCTTAGCGGCCCTACAACCGCTGACGCAAAAAAAATTATAAACGGTTCTCGTCGTGATCTACGATATTCAACCAGATTCTGACATAAATTGCGCGGACGGTCAGACCCGCCAACGCCAACTCCTAACGGTGGTCGATCCAACTGAAAAGTCCGTCCCAGTCACTCTGTGGCACCCCTTCGCCGAAACCGTAAACGACATGGAAGGCCCCTGTGCTCTGTTCCAAAATGTTGAGATACGAGACTTCAGGGGAAAACGGGGTTTGTCATCTACCCCGTCGACCCTTATAACCGTCAACACCTCAAACGACAGTAAGGAAACGACGGACCTTACCACCTGGTGGTCCACGAAAGGAATACACACCGAATTCCACGACATAGAAATTCAACCCACGACTCTGCTCAACTCAGATAAATAAACGCGACACACCGTTCCCGTTCCTTGTGTATGTTCATCGTTCACCATTGTCCCTCAACCCTCTCGTTCCCGTTTCGTTCCTACTGTTCATCCCGTTCGTGTCACAGCCGTCTCTACCGATCGAAGTTCCCCGGGCGGGGGCTTCCCGTCACCCCCAACGGTAGTGTCGGAGACACTACCGACTTCAAGTTTTCCATCCACGCCGAAGGTGTCTCCAGTGGCTTGCTCTCAACGCTTGGGTAACCTTGTCTGTTGTTTTCGATTCGTACCTGAGATAATTGGGACCCATTCTCGACTGCGCCGGAAGCTGTCATTCCTGCCAACTTGGGCGTGCAGAATTTCAGTATCAGCTGAAACTTTGTGCAAGGCGCATAGAATTTGCTAATTTGTACGACCTAGTGAGTTCATGGAAGAGCAGTGTCTCACTAGGTCAGAGGAAAACGTCATAAACGTAGCATCCGGCGGTGGCATTTCCTCCGCTCAGCACTGGATCGGGATTGCCCTATTGAGTTTGGTCTTTACTCTCCCTCTCTCATCCCTGCGATCGCTCTTCTTGAGAACCTCGGACTTTTGAAATCATTCAATCACAATGCAGAGTTATCGGGGTCAGCGGAATCGATCCGCGAATTTAAAGACGGTCCTCCCTGCAAAAGATGTCCAGGGTTCCTCATCTCCTCGAACGCGCACACTCATGAGCATGTCAGAGGCATCTGTGTTGGGAATATAGGTAGCTTAGAAGCCCGCCTTAGAATCCGTCGCAGAACGCATGCCAATTGTTAACGTTCAAATGTAGAGAGAGAAAGCGTAACGAGAAGACAGAGTGTGAAGACTCGAGCGCGGGAGCGCGCACGCATCGAGTTGCGCCGTGGAAGCGAAAGTGAATAAAGAGAAATATCCGCGGATCAGCGTGTTTTCCGTGTAGAAGATAGGCCGCTGACAGTTTACAACATCTGAGACTTTTCTATCTCTAGCGTCAACAGCTGTCCAACTCTCGAGACAACCAGCCGCGGGGAAATCAATTTTGGGATGGCGCCGGTCGGGGGATGAGCTTTCCGAGCCGCTGCAGTCTCTTTGACGATCGATGTTCGGTGAACGCTGCGGCCAGGGATCTCCATCAACCTCCACGGAGCTTCAGCGACTGTTGTTTCAAAGTGTGCGCCACGAACGGGTGACGCTTAGAACATGGCTGGGAATTTCAATGAGTTCCGATGGACGGTTTGAAAAGCGATCGATGGTTGTACGTCTATAATCCAAGACACGATTCCCAGAACATAGCTTCTCCTTCTCCAGGTGCGCTGTTCTCGATTCAAGCGCAGTGGGAAGAAACGAGCCTGATCTGGCTTCTGATTCCAAGGTAAAACTCCAGAAAGAGGACTCGTCCGGTGATTCCCTAGTTGTTGAAATCGAAATCTAAAACTTCTCTTCTCTCGCTATGAACAGAATCAAGCGATTATCGATTGCTGCCCGGAAGTTCACACGGGCAAAGGAAGCGAAGGAAAGCCCGTCGAGTACGGCCGAGGGATCCGACTCCTCCACACACGTTCGAACAGGTAAGAAGCAGCTCACGATGAGAAACTGCGGTCGATCGCAACCTTGCTAGAAGGGATCGCCCTCTGAGAACTATCTGGGAACTATTATACATTTCAGATACCTGACTCTGAGAGGATCTGTTCTGCAGTTAGCGCTAGACGCGGACGGAGATTCTTGTTTCTCGATCGAACCCTCGACAGAATCGCGTGGAGGAGTAGTACTCGCTGGTGAATCAGTACTGCTTTCGACCTGCAATGTCGCGAAAACTCCAGGCGTGGCCAAGGGAGAAGTCGACGACCAGCCAGGTTGCAGACAGGTTTGGAAGGAGTCGATACGCATGCGGCAGACTCATAGTTCATCCATCATCATGTATTCGTTCGGATACTCTGCCAGCCGCCCTGGACGGCGTTGTGAATTCGCACTGTGTCGCATTAGAAATCGCGACTTAGGTGATTGCCTCAAGCCGGTCGGCGATCGCGTCGAGTACATCATGGAAGCTGTCCCTATTTCTGGACTACACCGAGAGCGTGACGGAGGATGTATTGAAATCGGGAGACGTGGTGCGGCTGTTCCACGAGGAGGAGGAGAAATTCCTGACGCTAGATCAGTTCGAAGGGGATCCATACGTGTTTCTGAGGTGAGCAATTCAACGGGTTCTCATCGATGACGCATCACCTAGTCGGATCTTCCTCGTCAGGTCGTTGGCAGCGATTACAGAACAGGAAGAATCGGCGTCAAGGAGATCAACATTCTAATACCGCTACTTCCGCAGAACGACTGGCAGAGAAACGGCGGCTTCAGCCAAGAGTTCGAAAGGCTTCTGGGAAGTTGAAGTTGTCAACAAGCAACCCTGTAGGGGTGGACATGGCTTCTGGTCCAGTCAGTTCCAATTCAGGCACTTGGCCACTGGGCAGGTGAGCGAACTCGAGAAGTCTGGACGGATACCTTCGACGGGGATTAGTCAAAGGCTCGAGATGATCTGCTGGCTCAGGATAATCTTATTTGGATTTTCGATCAGTTTTTAGCCGTTGATGTCGACGACGATGGGGGAATCGACCCGAACGAAGAACCGGGTACCCAGCACACGCTCGTTGTCTCGGATAACCGGGATCCGAACTGTGTCTTCAAGCTAGACTCCCCTGAAACCACGCGCGATGAGGGTTCAGTCCCTCGATCAGCTTCCGTAAGACTTCGGCATGTTCTAACGTCGACTTGGATTCATTCCACTGCCATTCCCATCGACGAGAATGAGGAAAAGCCCGTTATGACAAGGGTCAAGTGTTCTCGTTCCGAGCGAGAGAAGGAAACGTTCGCCTTGATTCCAGCATCAACTGCGGAAATTCGAGACCTGGATGTCGTCAACAGTACCACGCAGGTAGATAAAGAATTTGATGGATTATGATCTCGCAAAAACTTGGGAGCCGACAAATTCAGTTTCCGCGGTTCCCTCCGCAGGTGCTGAGGAAACTGGTTGATTCTATCAAGAGCGGAAATTTCGGTCAGAAAGAACTCGAAACTGCCATTCAGCTTCTGCTGAAGGTGACATCTCTGGACCTTGACAATTTCCGGCTGCTGATTTCTCGAGTCTCTTAGTTCCTTCATGTCAGGGAGGTCTGCTTAACATTTGCTCAACTTGACGTAGATCACCAACTTCATATTGAGTCAAGAGGGAGGAAAGTCGATGACGCAGGCTCCGGACCGTGACTGGCAGAAGCTGCTGAGGGAACATGGTATTCTCGGGCAACTCTTCGAGATACTCAAGGCCTTGCTCGAAAAAGTGAAGTTCGGTGAGAGTCCCAGTTTCTTCGTTAAAATAAATTTCGCGGCTGCAAGGAGAGAGGCTCTGCTCTGATTCACTCGCAAATTAAGCCTGTTCGAGAGAGACAGCTGACACATCGAACCTGAAACTGAAATGAGTTCAACGTTTCAGGTGAAGGAGTTGCAGACGGAGAGAATCCAGAGAGTAGTTTGCATGAGCGGATTCGTCGTCTGGGTTGCGAGGTCCTTCGGCTGTCGCAGGAGGAGTACCGCAAAAACCGAGAGTATATCACGGATCAGTGTAGCTTACTGAAGAAAAGAATGAGTTACTATGAGCAAACCGAGAAATCCATCGCGGAGGACAGGCCGTCCCAGTGGAACATACTTGATGAAGTTTTTGGCACCATTGGTTGTTGAAACTTCTCAAGATTCGCCTGCGTCGACACCGAACATAGTGGAGTGGAATTTATGGAATGGATGCAGCGACAGCTAACTTTTAACAGGATTGTAGGTACTTTAGGTAGACGCACTCAAACTGCTGATGTGAACGAAGTCGCCGGTGATTGCTTCACCAGTCACTGCTGGAATAAAATGAAATGACATATAACCAAGAGCAACGTGGTGTCGTAGCCTTAAGGTCCTTCCGGGAGCTCTCAGACGTCATCAATTCTCAAAAAGTGAGACCGAGCAAGGCAGACATCGTTCCTAGCCATGATACAGGCCGAAAAACCATGCAAGACCATCTCTCTCCACCGGGGCCCGTCGCAATACATTAGATCCCCGGGCCGAGGAACCTCGCCATCAGGGAACCCCTAGGGCACCTGTGAAAATTCCCGGGAGAGGTTAACGAAGGAAATCACTGGGTTAGATTACGCGACGCAGGGCGGAGAGGTCAACTTAATCAGATATTCAATATATTAGGCACGTTGTCAGGACACGTGCCTCGGAGGGCGTTTGCAATCTGTCCGCTGCCGATAGCTCAAAGCCGTGGAATGGCAACTCAAGACGCAACTATTCGCGCAAACATAACTTCGATATCTCATCTGGTTCAGATTTGACAGACGTTCACTATGGGCGTCCCATGGACGAACCCAGATTTTCGCGGTTTTTCTTCAGGCAAATCTCGACGCTTCGAGCCTCTGGAGGCGGACGAATCGCAAACGAAATGGCAATTCAAGACGCAACTTTTCGCGCAAATAGAACTTCGATATCCCATCTGGTTCAGATTTGACAGGCGTTTGTAATCGGAACATTTTTGGTGCCGCACCCTGTATTACGGTGTGGGACGTGAAATACGATCCAATGAGACGTGCGAATAATGTGCGATTAACACCGTACATGATGTGCATGTCCGAGCACATGTATCGCTACATGCGATCTACTGAGAATATTACTCGTGATATGATTGAGAACCGCTAATTCGTTGAGCGATCGATATACTGTAAATCTTGAAATAGAAGCCCGGGCTTCTATTTATTTCGAGACCCGATTTTGGGGGGCTTTTATTTTAGAGGGGCTCCTATTTCAGAGGGGCTTCTAATAATTCGGACCAACCGAATTCGAAGTTGAAAGTAGAATCAGTCATTGGTACTCGCAGTAAGAAAAATTCCAAAGCAGTGACAATCATCGCAAGTTTATTTGATCGATCGAGTTCAACGAGTGGCACAAATGAAACACAGTTGAGAGTGAGGAGTAATGAGGGCCAATCCTGTGGAGGCATGCATTGAGGTTTGCAGGCTATGAAATTGCGAAAAAGTGAAAAAATAGTTTTCCATCGGATTTCGGACGTACACCCACCAATGAGAGCTCACCGAGCTCAAGGGACAAATAGAGTTTTCTGTACAGAGTCTGACTCGGTCCTCGCGGACTCCAAATCTCGTGTCTAGACTGAGAACCCACTCATTTCCCTTATGGCACGGGAGCGAGGAGGGCTTCTATTTTAGAAGGGGGCTTCTATTTCAGAGGGGCTTTTATTTATTTCAAACGTTGCCAGAGGGGGGCCTGTATTTCAGAGGGGCGACTAATTTAGAGGGGCTTTTATTTCAAGATTTACGGTATACTAACCAGGCATTCCTGAAGACTATGCCGAATTCAGTGGAGAACTGGGCTAGTCGAGAGGAAGACTCATTTGTAATGCTCCAGCAAATCGGCAAGCCTACTACATGCTCGACATAGAGCGCGAACGAGACGCCTCGGCCACATTACTTCAACTTTATATCGGCTGAGGATAATTTCAAGTCACATGGAGACGATATTCCAGGGAGTCAAATTCTGGAACGCCTTACTCGGTATCAGCGGGCTGGCTTGGTTGCGGAAGATCCCGAATCTTGCGCTATGTATTTCCTTAAGCTGGTGCATATCACGATGTCAATACTCGGTACAAAAAAAACTCACAATCCGTTTGGTAAATATCGTGTCGAAGATTACCGGTGCAGTACAGACTCATCTCAGCACGTGTAACATACAAACATAGCACACGACAGTATGAGTAAACACTAAGAGATCTCCCCCAAACACAACACCGGTTTCCCGTCCCAGACGTTTTCCCGCCAAACTACTCGCTAGTACCCTTGGTAGTAGCATCGCAAATTTTTTTTTTGAAGGGGGCCAGAGCAAATTGCTCATCATCTTGGAGGTGGTCAAGACATGATCATCATCATCATCATTAACATGGAGCTCCATGGGCCGGACGAAAATCTCAGGGCCGGGAAAGTCTGCCCCCCCCCTCGGTACGCTACTGATATTAACCGATAAATTTATCCTTGCCGCAGAAAAATCGGGAATTTGCATGCTCACTCCGGCTTCAATTGTGATACGGCCCACCCTGGTACTGGCCCGGGTCGTGAGGCGCTGGAAGGAGGAAGAAGAAATCCGTTTAGGAAAGCCGGCATCATGAGACATGGAAACGTAACATCTGTCTGATATAGAAGGACTAGACAACAGGAAAACGGGCGTATTCCGCTGGCATCGATCAGTTCAGAGCAGCCAGCATCACGGCACATGAGAGCGGAGAATATTCATAGAGGAGACAGGAGCAGGCAATCGTGCCACGGGCGTGTTCTGCTGGTATCGTAGCGGTTCATCGCAGACGGGAAGACACGAAGACGGCGACATCACGTCAGGAGACACAAAAAAACAGATGAGGACTTTCAAACACACGCGGGGGCTGTTGTTGGTAGGGGGGTTGTTCTGGTAGGGGGGGTTGTTCTGCTGGGGGGGTTGTTCTGGTAGGGGGGGTTGTTCTGGTAGGCGGGCGGACTTTAATGGCGAACGACGGAGTCATGTTTAGGCTTTTCTGATTCTTTTTTTCACATGACTCTATTGTTCTCATTACTCTACGCACTGACTGCCCTCGAAGAAACTCGACTTCTTGTCGCAAAAACTAATATTGCTGCTGGAGCTCAAGGCCATGAATATGGAATATTCTCAGGAGGAAAACAGCGTATTCTGCTTGTATATCGTCGTGGTTCATAAAAGACGGTAGAACACAGACACGCCGGCATCGCTCCGTGAGACTCGAGAGACGGTCTGCGTCCTCTCGTCGCAGCGAGCCAGGATGCGAGAGGCAGCAAGCGTCAGCACGCAATGAAGTGGTGCTCATTAAGTAATGTCAGCACTTGACAGTTCTGCGGCTACCCCCGTACCGTCGTAGGGTGGCATAGGGGAGCAGAGCCGCGGCTGCTTTTTGACGTAGGACTACGTCTAATGAATTGCTTCTAGGGGAGCATCCATCGACAATTTGAGAGAGGGCTCTCACTCTCGCCTGCAACGGAAGCTCACATGGAAACCAGCCGGGCGGCTATGCTAACAGCTCTTCTCCCGTGAGGGCGCTGCCATCGCCGCTTCGGACGGCGTCTGCTTCGAACGCCCTGAGCGCGAGCAAGCGCGACTGCTGGGCCGAAATCGATGCTGCGTATTGCCACCTTTGGCAACCACGCGTCTTACAGTCCTTTGTCACTACTGGAAGCACTTCAACTTCAACGTAAACGTTCAAAACACGAAATGAGCACCTAAGCCAACGATTACCTCAGCATCGTTACCGTGAAACCGGCCAACTCTCTCGAATCGTTTTCCAAGGTGCTCACTCCCAGTGACGCTTCCCAGATAACCGGCACAGTTCTTCGCTCAACGAACCACGACTGGAGCCATCGATTCATAGAACAAAGCGAATACTCGATAACGCTCACGCTGCGCGACAATCTTTCAGCTTCTCTCGTGACTCGTGAACGTTTCCATGTCAGCGTAGGTAGATGTGTTCAACAGGCAACAGCTACTTGTGAATTCATGAATACATGTTACTCAACCACAATGTCCTTCGCGAACTCATTTTTGACCACTCTTGAGAACATAGATTCATTCCGTTCGACTTTCAAGCTTCCTGCTCGCCCTCGCTTCTGTATGCCTCAGTGATTCGGAGACTGTCGTTACCGCGCAAGGTGTCTCCTGTCGACGGATTCCAAACGAGTTTCGTTAAACGGGTCCCCGTTCGGTGCGATTTGGAGGCGGCTGTTTCGGTCCGTCCAAAACTTGCGGCTCTGGATTCTAGCCCCGTGGACTTCGACTCCCCTTCTTGAATCTACGTGTGTAGAATCCATGAATTTCTCAGAACCTCGTTTTCAATCACGTGTTTAATGCGTCCTACAGACAAATCTCTGGCTTACGCTGGAGAACATGCTCGGTTGAAATCAACCACCTCAACGTTCCCTGAAAATTCCTTGGACGTTCGTCTGTTCGGACATCAGCGAAGGTTGAGATTCAACCTGACGACGTAGTCCTACGGAATACACGATTCAGTCACGGACTGAATCACTGAAGTTTTTTTTCTCTACCGGCTGAACTTCTCTTCCCTGGCACCTCGGCTGATTAGTGCTGAATAGTAGAACGCTATCACACTCTGATGAAGGCCCGTGGAATTGCCGAGACGTTCTAAAAAGCGAGATTTATCTCCCCACGGTTCGCCTAGCTAGTTACTTACGCAGGTGGCCTGTGTACGAGGGAGAGCGCAAAACTCCGCCAAATGTCCCGGTCGTGGCGAATCGCCCGCTTGTCTTCCTCCAGGCTCAAGATCCTCTCTTCAAGGTAACTGCGGGAGGAATTCAATGCCATCGTGATCTCTACCCGGTGACTCGATCTCGAGACGCTCGGCTCGACGACCAGCATGAAAGTTTTTGATTCTCGTATCGGCGGTCATGCGATTGTGTTCGACCTTCGGATCTGAACTCGCAAGAAAGGCACCTTTTTTTTTTTAATGGGGGCACCGGCCGACAGCTAAGTCATTACTTCAGGGCCCCGTGCCTAAGACCTGCATTTCAACAGGGTCGGAGGGGTCCAGCTCCTTTTTTTTGGACGCTCCGTAAAGAAGTTGCCCGAAGCTGGATTCGATCCCACATCCTCCCGATCGTGATGGCTTCAGCCACGGCTATGCGAACGTGCACGCAAATGCACGCCGCTTAGACCGCTCGGCCATCACGTCGGTGCAAGCAAGAAAGGCACCTACCGAATTTGTTCTGCCAAACTGGGCCCCCGGTCTCGCTGAGAACAAAATATCACCCTTCAGATACGAACCATGAGATAACTGAAGCTCGAGTTCCGGCTTATTGCGTCAATATTCATATGTCGAACATTGCGGAGAACGCGTGTACAGGAATACCCCGGATAGTACGGCTTCGATTTGTACGGGCTCGCTATAGTACGGTTTTTCCTTCTATACTTTAACAAACCCTCCTTGACCCATTACTCGTCCTAGAAGCGACGCGAACAGTTTCGTCTTTATTGATGAGGATCTCAACCCAGAGCCCATCAATGTGTCTGCATGATCACACTAATTTGAGCCCCCGAAAAGCCATGATCGCGAATGAAGAGGACTCCTTGGAGGAGAACGAGGAATCTCGCACTGGATCGGAGCATCTGAAACCGTACTAATCGGGGTATCAGATACATGGCGAGGCTGATGAAAATTCAACTTCGCGAGTCCGCTTCTGGGCATGAAAAATCCATCTTCAGCCATCAATATCGTTCAAACATGCACTCAAAAAGAGACAGCAGGTATCGAGAGATCGTCTTCCACTACACCGGGACCGCAGACGAGACCACTTATAAGGTTAATGAATGAGCATTCAGATAGCGTTCTAATGAGGTTTAGACCTTCTTCCCGGGTTCAGTATCGTTGACAGCAATGTCTTTATGCAAGTCCTGGTAAGCGCGAACCGCCTCTGATATCTTCTCAGTAACCCTTCGACCTCTTTGAAGCCGTGGGTCAGCCATGGAAATGTTTCTGCGAGGTCGTCCGCCATGCTAAGAATTTTCGCCAGCTGATCGATTGAGCGCTCCTCTGGAGCCATCTCAGAGGACTTGGACGCAGAGGAACAGAGGGTGGAATGCTCCGATCCAGTGCGAGATTCCTCGTTCTTCTCCAAGGAGTGCTCTTCATTCGCGATCATGGCTTTTCGGGGGCTCAAATTAGTGTGATCATTGATCATGCAGACACATTGATGGGCTCTGGGTTGAGATCCTCATCAATAAAGACAAAACTGTTCGCGTCGCTTCTAGGACGAGTAATGGGTCAAGGAGGATTTGTTATAGTATAGAAGAAGAAACCGTACTATAGCACTATAGCGAATCCGCACTAATCGAAGCCGTACTATCCGGGGTATTCCTGAATAACTCACGGGGCCAATACGCACGTTGTTCTCAGCCATGTTCTCCATCACTGAGTTCGAAATCAGATCCCGACGCTGCGTTACTGACGTCCGTTCCACTATCTTCTTTCTTCTTCAGTTTGGGATCGTCTTTGCTCTCTCTCTCTGGGTTGCTTCTTCACGTCACCTTCGTCACCTTTTCAGCCTCAGGCACCTTCTAGGCTTTGGATCCTGTGCGTTTCTGACCCTGGGTGAGTAGACGACATTTTATTCCGGACCAGTGAAGGAGCTCCTCATTGCGCGTCGAATGAAGCGGTGTCGTTGATTCTTTTGAAGACTCACATCGATAGTCGCTTTCGCTATTTTATCCGTTGGCGCTTGATCAATCTCTCAGGAGGGCGCTCCATCGCCCGCGGCATCCATGCTAACAGCTCTTCTTTCCGTGTGGGCGCTGCCATCGCCGCTTCGGTCGGCGTCTGCTTCGAACGCCCTGAGCGCGAGCAAGCGCGACTGCTGGGCCGAAATCGATGCTGCGTATTGCCACCTTTGGCAACCACCCGTCTTACAGTCCTTTGTCACTACTGGAAGCACTTCAACTTCAACGTGAACGTTCAAAACACGAAATGAGCACTTAAGCCAACAATTACCTCAGCATCGTTACCTGGAAACCGGCCAACTCTCTCGAATCGTTTTCCAAGGTGCTCACTCCCAGTGACGCTTCCCAGATAATCGGCACCGTTCTTCGCTCAACGAACCACGACTAGAGCCATCGATTCATAGAACAAAGCGAATACTCTATAACGCTCAAGCTGCGCGACAATCTTTCAGCTTCTCTCGTGACTCGTGAACGTTTCCATGTCAGCGTAGGTGGATGTGTCCAACAGGCATCAGCTACTTGTGAATTCATGAATATATGTTACACAACCACAATGTCCTTCGCGAACTCATTTTTGACCACTCTTGAGAACATAGATTCATTCCGTTCGACTTTCAAGCTTCCTGCTCGCCCTCTCTTCTGTATGCCTCAGTGATTCGGAGACTGTGGTTACCGCGCAAGGTGTCTCCTGTCGACGGATTCCAAACGAGTTTCGTTAAACGGGTCCCCGTTCGGTGCGATTTGGAGGCGGCTGTTTCGGTCCGTCCAAAACTTGCGGCTCTGGATTCTAGCCCCGTGGACTTCGACTCCCCTTCTTGAATCTACGTGTGTAGAATCCATGAATTTCTCAGAAAGGGCTTCAATACATCATAACAACTGTGACCTCGTTTTCAATCGCTTGTTTAATGCGTCCTACAGACAAATCTCTGGCTTACGCTGGAGAACATGCTCGGTTGAAATCAACCACCTCAACGTTCCCTGAAAATTCCTTGGACGTTCGTCTATTCGGACATCGGCGATGGTTGAGATTCAACCTGACGACGTAGTCCTACGGAATACACGATTCAGTCACTGACTGAATCACTGAAGGTTTTTCTTCACCGGGCTCGATGCACGCCGGCACCGTTGGCCGTGGCTCGTAGAAAATCATTGATGATAAGCAAACGTTGTAATGTACAGGGCCGAGGAGGTTGAAGGGTTCGTCAACCACAGTGAAAACATCAGCAAGCCCTTCTTAATTTAAGGCGAATTCACACTGTTTCAATATCGCGTTGAAAGCAGGCTTTCAACGGCGTTCGACGTCGCGGAACGGTCTGAATCCCCCGTCTGCTCCATTGCGTTGAATGCATTGCCGTCCGTTCATCGGCGTTGAAAGCCTGCTTTCAACGCGAGATTGAAACAGTGTGAATTGGCCTTTACGACATGATCTATCCATGGCTGAAGCGCGGTCTCCTCACGAGTACGGGAAGTAAATGGAAAACACGAAGGAAAATAATCACGCCGGCATTCCAATTCAAAATCCTGGATAACTTCGGGGCCATCATGAACAGCCATGCGAGGACTTTCACGAAAAATCTTGACTTGAGATCAGATCACGACATCCTGCCGCCCGTTCAGACGCTCACGTTGAACACTATTTGCGAAACCGTGATGGGAGTGAACCTGAACACCTACGACCAGGAAGCGACGCGGGATTACCTCGACGCCATGCGGAGAATGGGAGAACTTCTACTGATTCGGGTGATCTCACTCTACCAGTGGTCGGAATGGTTTTACCGCTTCACTCCGAGCGGCATAAGTCTCGACCAACTACGTAATTTGAAGTACCTCGAGTGCGTTACCGAAGAAAGTCTCCGTATCTATCCGTCTGTGCCCATTGTTGGACGAAAAATCACGAAAGAATATCAACTGAATGGCAAAACTGTTCCCCGAGGCAGCAATGTCTACTGCTTCATGTACGCGTTGCACCGCGATCCAAAATATTTTCCACAGCCGGAAAAGTTCGATCCGGATCGTTTCCTAGCGGAAAAATCCATCGGAAGGCATCCGTTTGCGTTTTTACCTTTCTCAGCTGGAGCGAGAAATTGTATAGGACAGCGGTTTGCGATGCAGGAGGAGAAAATACTCCTGGCTTGGATCCTGCGGAAATATAGTCTCGAGTCCTTGATGCCACGAAACGACATCCAGCTGTATACCGAGTTGGTTTTGAGGTCGAAAAACGGTTTGCCGGTGAAATTCACGCCGCGAACTCGCGATATAGGTACTCTCGATTCGAGATAAAGACTTTTGATCTTGGAGTTTGAGTCGAGTTGAACCACGTCTCTGCTGTGAAGGTCGATAATCTGAGCAGAGAATCAATGTCCAGATTATCATTCCAACAGATGACCAACACTGGACACAATCCTTGATCAATCACTTGCCGGTCCCGTACAACTCGTCGCCGACAGCTCGTCGCTAAAAATTCATCGCCGGACAAGTCGTCGACGCACAACTCGTCACTGAAAGAACACATCGCCAGGACACTTCGACGCCGAGACAGCTGATCGCCGGACAACTCGTCGCCAGGAGTTGGTAATTTTTTCGGCTTGTGGCTTGGGCCGAGGAAGCGCCAAAACGCCAGTTCTTTCACTGGCTACAGGTGTTCAAAAACCCAACCCGCCGTCCTACCGCCAGAGGCAACGCCAGCCTCCTGAAAGCAAAGGAATTCGCAGCGATGAGATGCTTGGCGACGAGTTGTATCAGCGATGAGTTGTCCTGACGACGAGTCGTCTCGGCGGTGACTCGTCCGGCGACGAGTTGTCGGCGGCGAGGTATCCGGCGACGAGTTCTCAGCGACGAGCTGTCGGTGTCCGATCACTTGCGCTTCACAGATTGTGAAAAAATAACTATCACCCCGTCGCTTCACCAGCTTTGACCCGATGCTGCTCATTTGATTCGAAGATGCGATTATCAACTTTGAATGGAAGAAACTCGGTATTCTGAGTACTGGGGATGGTTTCTAGATGACTGAAGGTGTCTGAAATTCATTTGAATCCCATTTTCCTTATCTCGTCTGTTTATGCAGAGAGCCAGAAGCCGTCGATGGCCTTCGGTCCATATTTCAAGATCGCGTCTCCTGCTCGAAGTTGATTGAAGGCGGGCCTGGTAGGACGCCGAAAGACAACAGGCAGATCATGCGGCTGGATCGATGCGTCACCACCAACCACTTTGGTTGAGGTCTATTAAAAATCGGGCGGGCGGGCGAAGGAACCCCTGCAGCGGTGGATGAGATGCCCAGATAGATACAGTAGAACCTCGATTATATCAACCTCGATTATATCAATTTTCGATTATATCAACCTTGATTATATCAATTTTCGATTATATCAACCTCGATTATATCAACTCCAGGAAGCCAGAGAATACCATAGAACCTCGATTATATCAATTTTCGATTATATCAACTTCGATTATATCAACCTCGATTATAGCAACTCCATGAAACCCAATGGAACCTCGATCATATCAACTCTCGACTATATCACCGATTTCCGACATCCATTGATGATATAATCGAGGTTCTACTGTACAACATGTAATGTTTTCGATGGCCGTTGATTTGATTCACAGCTGGGGTCCGTGAAGTCGTATAGGCGGTCGGTCACTCAGCTTGCCTGCCTGCCTGGATGCTCGGCTGCCCGCTCAATCGCTTGCTGGTCGCTCGGCCAATTTGACGTTACCGAGAAAGAAACCACCGTCGGTCGTATTAACCATCATCAGCAGCGACGACGATAGATGAAGTATGAGGGAGCAGCAGCTAAAGTTCGAAGTTCGGAAATTCGAAAATTAACCTGAAGCTCGTTGTTGTATGTGAGAGACTATAGCAGGGCGTGCTCTAACAACGAAGTTCTGCAAGAACCAGATGTTCGCATTGTTCCACCCGTGTACTAATGTTACTAACACCTCATTTCATCGACGCCTTCATATTCATTTCTTACGCATGGAATCAGTCAAATCCTAAATGAACCATTTGGACCGGAATTCCGCATACGGAATATACATCCTGCATGTATCCCGAACTTTTAAACGACCGTTGAAGTTTGGAAATTGATGTCTGAGTGCAAGGAAGCATCGGAGACTCTCCTGCACAGCAATAGCGCAGAGCTCGACCACGATGTGAAATATTGAGATGCTGGCTTTGTCGTGACGGTTGCTTGAGCTGACGCGGCTCACCGTGGAACAATATTGCCGGTCGAGTTGAAACTTGATGCGATCTCAGATTCCAATACGCTTACCGTTGTGAACTCAAACCTCCGGGATTAGGGAAGAAGTCAGGCAAAGACGTTGGATTACATCTGGGAGTTCCGGCTGATGCCTCCTTTTCGTCACGGGAGCTCATCGGGGGAAATCGAGGCGGGAAGTCGACGCCATCTTCTACTTGACTTTTTGCAAGTTACAGCTGTCTCCATATTCATGGTGTCTTTCTTCAACTCTTCAGCGACTGGACGTATTCTGTCCGAGCAGGCCAGAATCATGCCCTTGGCGTCAAGCTGCCTGGAATGGAATTCATTCATTCATTCATTCATTCATTCATTCATATATCTCTTTATTGTGCATAAAGAGGGTCTTCAACATTTGTGAATAACAATGGGGAGATTTTCCCCGAGTGTATATCGGATGCGATTCTCCAAGCGAAAGAGTTTTTGACAGAGTCCAATTTGGCTATGGACGGCGGCCTGACCGAAATTCCACTTCGAAGATTGTTCTTTGATATTTCAAGGATCGACCTACAGAGCCCTGCCCGGTTCATGGCGATGATGGCCGATCTGTCGCACCTGTCGTACAGCGACTGTAGAGACTGTAGAACTATCTCATCCCTCTCAACGTTGCATCGTTTGCTGAGCCGTCGAACAAAGCGGGTCTGAACGGCATCCAGCATAGCCATGTCTTTGACCTGACATGGTCTCCAGACCGCGACACAGTACAAAATTTTTGGGAGAACTATTGATTTGCACAATCTTATGTAGGGTTCCGGCTTCCTCACAATCAAGCATCTTAAGATAGTGTTGACTAGGAGATGTGCAGCACTAGCTGTTCGAGCAACATGACAAGAAAAGTTGAGGTCTGCGGACATTTCTACTCCCAGGTCACGGATGGTTTTTACACATGGAAGGTCAAAGTCATTGAATCGATACCTGAGATCCCTGTGGCCCTGTTGGAGGACAACACACTTTTGCTGGGATAGCAGCATGCCATTGCTCTCACACCAATTCTGGACGCCCGTCACCGCCGCTTGTAGGGTCTGATGGTTGTCCCGGGACTCGATTGGCAAATACGTTTTTAAATCGTCAGCAAATTGAAGGTATTTCACATCTCTGGGCAAGTACGCTCTCAAGTCCAGTACAAAGATGGCAAAGAGTATTGCCGAGATGCAGCCCCCTAGCGGGACTCCGGATTTGACCTGAGTGTCTGGACTGAAACTGTTGCCTATTTTTACCCGGAACGTGCGTCCGTACAGATAGTCTCTGATCCACCTGCGCGTTTGCGGGTGTACTTCTATCGCAGCGAGCTTTTCTATTAGGAGGTTGTGATCAATCCGGTCGAAGGCCGAATCTGAAATTTACCGATGACTCACAATTTGAAACTTCTAATGCAACAAAGTCGAGAAAACATGAATCTGCGTGAACGTATCCCAACTGATGATATGCGCTGATCGTTATCGAATACCTCGGACGCTCTGAGCTGAGTTTCATGCGAAACTTCATTTCAGTCAAGCCGAAGATATTTTGCAATCTAGAGCAAACTGCACGGGTGGCAGAACCTCTGCAGAATCTCTCGAGTCTCCGGAAGGTGTTGGAAAGGAGACCAAACTTTTGATAGTTGGCAAAACTGTGCCCGTCCCCCAATAGAGAGCCCCGCAAACGACGACGAGCGAGCGGATCTTGGCCGTAACATGGTCGAATCATATCGCTTCATCGCTTCAACATCCGGTGTTGATGCTGGAGAATCATATACACAGAAGCTCATACAACATTGGGTCATCCTATTCTGCGGATGAGCCAATACAGAACAAGGGATTCTGCGAATGACAGCCATCGCTTTTCGCGCTCTAATTCCGATCGACTCTCAACTGACTGTTTAGGCTCTGGCAAAGTCTCGCCTAGCAAAACAAAACCGCATATTTTACCGTCTACTCCGTCCGATCTGTTACCCAGTTCTCATGTGTCAGCGCAAGAGGCATCCATCGGCCACGTCTCGCATCCTAGGAATCGGCGAATCCAACAGATCTACAGATTGGAAGGAAATTCTGTTACAAAATGTAAGTTTCTACGTTCGTGCGTGTGTGTGTGGCTGTTGGCGTGGAGCTCTTGAAGAGTTTCGACCTCGGAAACGTGACTTGAAAATGTCATCATCGACTGCAGATCGCCTCTCATTTACCCCGAACCCGTTCCACAGGGGCAACAGTGCGAAACCCCTCCCTGGAAGTCGCGACGGAAATCCCCAAATTTTGTCGGAGCGAACGAGAACTCACACGAAGATCGAACACAAGGTTCATCTACAGCCCATAAGAATGCTTCATTAGTTGCTCTGGAAGGAGTTTTCAACATTCCGTGAGCAGTTCAATCAGGTCAACGACAACGCTGGCATCATCAGAGTATATTGCTCCGTGATAGATAGGATATAATTCGACCATTTCAGAATGGGAAAAAAATTGTCACCACCGTCACTGTGGTGACCACCGATGACGATCGTCGCCCGAATTCGATCCAAGATCATTCCAGAGGATATAGCAGAGTCCAGCAGGTAACTCTTGAGAGCGCCCAGAAACTTTTCTATGTCTAGATCCAGGAATCACCACTTTCGCATGTCGTGAGGTCGGCCTCAGGATTTTGATCGCACAGCGAATCTCACGCTTATCACGTTTATGGTGACTTTCTCTTGTTACTCCAAGTTAGGCCGCTCTGCAGCAGATCAAGGCAAAGATTTCGAGAAACGAGCGTTGGAGCGACACAATTACTACCGAGCCAAACATGGAGTCCCGCCCCTGAAATGGTGCTCGAAGGTTTGAAAAGTCTACTTCAGTTGTCCCCAGCGGACTGTCCTTGGCGAGCATTGAGGACTGCGCCATTCATTTGACTTTACTCATAACTGGAAATCGGAGACATCATCATTATTTTGAACTTCTCGTCTGCCCGCAGTGTGCAAAACATGCTCGAGATCACGCGATAAAAATGGCAAAGACTGGAAACTTCGCCCACAGCGGGAACAGTAAATTTGGCGAAAACCTCTTCAGCCGTAGCTGTTCCGGGTCGGTATCAGTTTCAGGTGAGTCATAGGTACAGATGACTGGAGCGGACCATGAGCCGATGTTGACTCAAGCATCACTCGGCGTAACCATGAAGGGTAACGGGCTATCGCGCTCCAGCGGAACGAGCTATTGACTCCTGGTACAATGAAGTGCGGCAAATGCGATTTGGGGAGCCTACACCTCATAACCTCGGTCAAGTAGGTGATCGGTGAATCGGATTCAATCATGGCTGAGTCGCACGCAAATTTTAGCTTACCGTTCTTCACTGAATTCTAGGTGGGTCATTTCACGCAGCTCGTTTGGAAAGATACGAGTCATGTGGGAATGGCTTTTGTCATAAATGGCAACACCGTCTACATTGTTGCAAATTATTTATGCCCCGGGAACTTTCTCGGCGATTTCCATCGGCAGGTTTTCCCGGCGCACCACTAATTGAACAGCTCGCACCGGATTCATCCACGAACCGCGCAGCAATTTTCACCTACATTTTTAGGCAGTATCTGAATAATGTATCACGGTTGATAGCATTAAGGCAACAACTTCTTCACGATCCGTCATGCGTTGCAAACGGAAAGACAGCTCTCGACTACCATCGAGCCCTGTTCCGTGCTTCTTCAATTGTGAAGTGTTGATTCAATGTCTGATGAAGAGCTCGAGCTACTCCTCAACCCGCTCCTACGCTTTGAGACACAATGCGAAGTTATTGGTTAGCGCTCCTTGAGTATGTAATCAAAACTTTCGCTGCATCAGTGGCCAGAAAGTCGGGCTCCCTTTGCGCTCCAGTCAGTCATTTGAGAATGGTGACACCTCGAACGAACGTCCGATTTTGTCGGGATATTTCACGGCTCCGACAGAGATTCGGCGTCTGACCGTTGGAAAGAAGAATCATCAACCCCGGGAAAAACAAGCAATATATTGTCAAGCAAGTTTTATCTCGCAGTTTTATCTCTAAACAAGACCGAATAAAGTATGCTCTGGATCAACTTGACAAAATCAGAACACGGACTTTCACAACTTTACTTCATCCGCAAGCCGCATCTTATTGATCGGTATGATAGAGATTTTAAGTGCCTTCTTGATCGACTCGTTCCAGCTTCCGGTTTTCGCTCAGCTCCTCGGCATGTTGGACTTCATGCAATCGGATACGATCGCGAACTTATCCTCTACACCGGCTGTCCTGAACTGAGCCCTGAGATCTTGTTCCAACTTAATTTTCGGTGCTTCACCTGCGCAAAATCAAAACAGCTTATTACTCACCCCTTTGTCAAACAACGAATCATGCCGCCAATGACAAGAATGAGTAAGACTTCTTGCATGGACTACGTACTTCTATCACCGGGCTTCAGACTCCGCACATATTTCGTGATCAGCTCCTTGCTTTTCGATATCACTTCATCACTGATATTTGAGGCCTTGTAGCATCTCTGCAAGACCTCGAAGCCCTTCTTCAAGTCTGGATTCGCCCGGCAGTAGGCCACGAGGAGCGCGAGAACCACAAATGGGGCCGTCAGCTTCATGTTCGCTAGTTTCTGCGAGACTGGATCGGATCATTGAGGTTTTATAATTCCGGAAAGCTTGAAGAACTGCCATGACCTTGTGCAGACGCGCATTCATGCCGGCAAATTCATTCCTGTCGAGGCGGATATTGAAAAGAACGGGGCGTCTCTTAGACCAGCGCAAAACAGCCACGTTCATCTCTGAAAAGTTCCATTGTCGATTACCAAAAAAATATTCAATGGCATTCGAACGTGAATAACTGGAATATGCCGCATGGGAAGCCTCGCTACTTTGGCCAGTTACGCCTACCCGTCCTCGACAGATCTCACCCCGTTTAGGCTGTCAATGCTAACTCTCATTTGAATGGACTCTGAATTGTGACCAATGGCGGGAGTTCTGGGAGGTGTTTCCAAAATGGATCAAGTCCCTATAAAAGGCCATGCCGAGTAGAGTTCCCCACCGGTGCGGCCTCAACAACTGACTCAATTGTTGGGGGGATGTTTCCACCGAATGCCAGGTTGTATGTACCTCAAGAATTGACTTTGTATAGATGGCTGAGGTCTGACGCTATGAACAGAGTCTATGCTGTCGTCTGAATGTTGGAATGGATTCAAAGCCAGGGAAGTTTTCGGAGCATCCGCTCTTTGCGAGTGTTGCACTACGGATAAATCGTTCACACCCATATCATTCTGATGCAACCCGCGGAGTACATCAAGCGTACATGTTGACCCATGATTTGGTGGGGCGGTCTTCTGTCGATGCTTTAGCAGTCGCTCAGTCTGAGCTGAGGTGGAAGAGACTGAATTTTCTCGGCCCCAACTCTGATGAAAACCAATCACGAAGTTTCTGAGTTCGAGAGAATTCTACAGACATTGACGGACTATCACGGGTTTTGGTGTGAGCGTCGCGAACCATGGTAACCGGAGAGGAAGCTGATAGCAGTCGCATGTGATCTCGTGTCGTACCAATGCACCGTCGATCGTCGGAACCAGGATTCCCCGAGGCATATCTTTGAGAAGGATCGCATCCTGTTCGAACGCGAGCAGAAGCGGACGCTTCTGTCATATGACCACTGGAACTCTGCCATTGCCTCCAGCCCTTTGGTAGGAATCGGAAGCTCATTTTGGATGACACAGCTGAATACCACATGAATCATTGAGCCTACTGCATGCTCGGTCCGCGACGGCGACGGGGCGTAAGGCTTCTCCTTGACTCCCTTCGTCCGAAATCGCTGAAAACAGGCGATTATCGAATAAGAAGACACTGTGTTCCATGGAATGGCGGTCCGAGAAATGAGGGTTTGTATTCTATTTTAGGATGACTCCAAGAGAGAGATGATCCTCTATATTGCTCTGTTTTCCATTCTGCTTTCCCATCGGACGGTTTCCTGTATTTCGCCGCATGTTGGCTGGATATTCCTGGTCTTTTCTCGATGGTTGCTGCACTTCAATCTTCACGCTCTCGGCTTCTCCGTTCTATTCGATCACTTCAAAAAACTATGAACCACTCATAATTTTTGCTCCCAAATGATTCCTGACGTTTCTTGATTCTTTGTGTGACCATCCAGTCCGCTGTCCCTCGGAATAGGATGCTACTTTGCGATCCTAGAACGAGATTACTTCATTTTGTTGACTCATAAACCCGAAGTAGGCATGCAATCGCAAACACACAGCATCAGACCGCACAGATAACTTACGACATTGTTGAGAGCAGCTGCGACAGTGGCGGATTGTGAAACTGGATGTAGTTTATCGTTGAGCTTTCGGTGTGAGTTTCGTGGAAATACAAGATCCGAGATTTGCGAACTTCCCCTCTTGACCATCGTCCTTCAGAACAACCTCTGAATCTTTCTTCACATTATCCTGGAGTGCCTTCTGATCATCACCTGGGGGGGGAAGAGAGATCGAGCTCTAACCTCCAAAGATATCTCAGAACCAAAGGATCCGGATCCCGTGCCCGTGCACAGCGCGGCAAAGCTACAGCACCCCGTACAGATGGTGTTAACTCGGACGCTCTAGTGCTCAGCCAGTGGCGTAGCGTGAGGCGGCGGGGACTGCGGTCCGCCTTGGGCGGCACTCTCGAGGGGGCGGCATTTTGCTGATTTATGCCCTATAGCGGGTCGTTTTTTTGGTTGTCACTCCGCGTCGGGGGCGCTTCCAGGGGGCGGCATTTCCCGGATTTTCCGGAGCTCACGAATTTTTCAAGGTCCGCCCCAGGCGGCATCTAGGCACGCTACGCCATTGTGCTCAGCTCTGGCTCATTCTCAACACAAAGTCCAACGGTGGCCCACAACTCACACACTCCCGACCTGAAGTATTCTCAATCAGATTTAACGGACCTCATTTGAAGCGGATTGCGTTCTGCTGTGGAACATCACAGACACTTGCCTTCCTTGAAATCACCGACATATTTGGCGACTATATCGACCAACTTCCCAGTTGCTGCATCGGAGATTCCTTGATCTTTTGCGCAAGCCCTGATCGCGTCGAACACCGGGGTCACATCCCACGAGTCCACGCTAATGATGAATAAACATCCAACCAGAACGACACCGAGGCTGAAACAGAAAGTTTCCCGTGAACAATCTGCTTGTTTCATCGGCCCGAAAATCGGTGAGGGAGAATTCCTTGACAAGTAAGCCGAAGACTGGCGATCCTCACGCACTTCATGTTCGGGTAAAGAGCCAACAGCGAGAATGATGTCCTTGGTGACTAGTGTTACTTTTATAATATATTGTACGTCATTTGAGGCGAGCAACTGAATAAATTGTGGTTGATCTCTTCAGGATGAATGGAACTTTTGACACGCCAATTCCAAACTGAGCGCTGTGAACTCCAATCTACACGCAGTTATTCAGAGGGGAACTTCAGGCTACCTGGCAGCTGTCATTATGGAGGTATGTCACATAACCACCATTCTTGAACGGCTCCTCCGGACGACTCATAATAGCTTCATGTATCCCCTCGAAGAGAAGTGATCAATCGTTCACCATTTTGTATCGGATTTTCTTAACATGATCCCACTTGGAAATCCGCGCTCCGGAATCCGAATCCGGAGGGTTCAGAGAAATGAGCGACACTGTTCGCCACAACAGTGGTGCTTGCCGTCATTCCCACGATGAATCGTCAATACGGAATCGCTTCGGAACACGACGAGATCGTACCAATATCAAGTTGCAATTTGCTGCTTGCATTGTCCACTCTAAGTTTCGCAAAGAATCGCGCAAAATTACGCGAGCCGCTACGTCACAGTCGCGTTTATCATGCCTTCGAGACGGCGACGACGACGACATGGGGGAGCTACCGATTCGTGAAGAGCCGCTGTTTCGCTGCAGAGGTCAGCCACACAACAATGAGAGCGTTTCTCCAGATGGCACCTCGACAGTCGTCGACACTAAGGAATTGCAGTATTGAAAGGAATGCCTTGGAAGTGTCAATGCGCGTTAATGGTCGAGAGATAAGCAGGAACGTCATTCGGACGTGATCTCGGATATCACCGTAGGATATATCGTCGTCAATCACGGCTCAGGAGGCCCAGACCAAGATGCTTCATTCCATCAAAGTAAGTGAGCCGGCAGGGTATAGCGGTTGAGAAGGATCAATGGAGACCAGTGGGCACCAATCATGATCAATCCTGTGTATTCGAAGCTTCGGTTCACAAGTCTCGGAGTATTCGAGGACCGAGCTTGGAGTTCGACGCGCAACTGAGCAGGCTCTCCACGCTGCCTGTAAGCATTCCCGAGGATACGTCGTAGGACCACGCAGCCGATTTCACAACATACAGGTAAGGAACAGCTGTGGGCGTTGACCGAATAAATTGTTTATCGAATTGACTGGAACTTGTTATTTTGATCGGTCCCCTCGATCTTGTTGGAGAGAAAGAGTGGGGGACGGGCATCAGGTCTCAGACCGCGTCTCGTGGGACGGCTTCTTGAATGCTTGTGAATCTCCTCGGAAACGATAAGCTTCGCCCAGCTCCCCCTCGACCAATAATTCGATTCTTTCCCAGCAAAACTTCCAATCCATGGTAACCTGTTTAGATTTGATAACGAAGTCAAGATGCCACCGAAAGCCAAAACCAGATCGACGGCGAAAAAATCGAAAGCAGCGGGGAAAAAGACGCGAGATGTGAAGAAATCGTCGAAAATGCCCAAAAAGGGCGGGACCAAGAAGACCACGAAAAAAACCGGGAAGACGGCCACGAAAAGAGCCCAGACCAAGAAATCGAAAGTGTCAAAAATGTCGAAGAGACCCAAACCCATTTCGAAAAAAATCTCGAAGAAGGTCTCGAAAAAGATCTCGAAGAAGGTCTCGAAGAAAATCTCGAAGAAGGCCTCGAAGAAGGTCTCGAAAAAACCCGGTAAGGCCGGAAGGCCCGCTGCCGATAAGAAGAAGTCTCAGGTTGCGAAAAAGAAGCCTATCTCAAAACCTGTGCGCAAAGTGAAATCCGGAAAGGCAGACGCTGCGCCGCCAGCAGCCCCGGCAGCTCCGCAATCCCCACCACAAACAGCTCAGCGAACCTCTCAAGCCGCTCAACGACCCTCTCAAGCAGCTCAACGATCCTCTCAAGCAGCTCAACGATCCTCTCAAGCTGAGCGCCAGTACCAACAACCACAACCGGGATATCCGCCACAACAGCCACAAGCTCCAGCATATCCGCCACAGCAGCCACAAGCTCCAGCATATCCGCAACAAGCTCCAGCATATCCGCAACAAGCTCCAGCATATCCGCCACAAGCTCCAGCATATCCGCCACAAGCTCCAGCATATCCAGCACAAGCTCCAGCATATCCGCCACAAGCTCCAGCATATCCGCCGGCGCAACCGCCACCGTACCAACCACAGCCGCCAGCCTATCAAGAACAGCAACCAGTCTATGAACAACAGCAGTATCAGCAACAACAGGCGTATCAGCAACAACAGCCCTACGCCGGTCAGATGCAGCCTACACTAGAGCAGCAAATCATGCAGCTTAGCGGCCTCATGCCTCAACCGCTGGGATACCAAGGCGTGCTCGCAGCGCAACCGATGCTTATGAGCGGGCTTTCAGGTGAACGTTATTTCTGGGTTTTCTGTAAGTGGCGCTGTACTATTAGTAAACGAATTTCCCACTCGATCAGCGGAGAACACTAAGATAATTCATTCTAGCGCCTTATGTCGACCCAAATGCTGGATATTATGACCAAACCGGGTACCGATACGATCCAAACGATCCGTACAACACTTTCGGAGGACAGCTCCAACAGGATGAGCAGTTCGATCCGTTCGGTTTTCGCGCGTATGACCCATACAACCAAGGTCTCAATGAAGGTTATGCTGACCAGTCAGGGGCGGAAGCTGTTGCCGCTCCTGGGACCGTTGCAGAGTCCATGGAACAAGCCGCCGTTTCGGTTCCTGATGCAAGCCAAGCTCAACCGGATCCTTCTGCTGAACTGCAGTACAGTCAACAGCAATGAAGGTTTTTTGTTGCGAACAATGGGACCGAGATGGATGAATGGACAATAGACCTCTCTCAGAACGTCGCGTTTAGACTTCGAATAAAAATTGGCTTAACAAAAATAGCGGCGAAACCTGCATCGCGAACGTCGAAGGATCATAGCTAGTGAATGTCATCTCTATTTATCGGTGGGGCTAGATGAAAATCGCGTGCTTTGCGATTTTTGAGATCTATGACGATGACCGGGATAACCGCGAATTCAGCCTCCTATCCTTCATCCCGCCACCAATCCCAAGCATCTATCCCGTAGATTGGATGAATGAATGCGTAGCAGAGAAAAAGAAGGAGCACCTTCCCTGCGCCGTCTTTGATCAGCTCACTCAGCCGCCTTGGAGATTATCACAGTGTTCGGCATTTTTTGGAGCCTTTCAGTGCCAGGAATTCCGTACCAGCAAGCAGGCGCCAGCATTCGCCGCATTCGGCGAAGTTTCGAACGAGTTTGTCACGGAAGCCGTACGCTCAATCACAATCCAAGTTTTGCAGTCCGATTTTAGCGCTGCTCATTGCTCATACATTTCGAGCGAAGAGATATGGTTGTGAAGGTGGTCGAAGCTTATGATTTATTGTTTCTTAGATTTGACTTTTCACGTAGTGCGTCGAGTATTAGTATAGCTGATGTATAGCGAAAGCGTGATGGAACGAAGCAGAGCGGGCTCCGCGGCAAAGTCTTACTTCAGTTTGGCCGCCACGCATTGCGCCAAGGTCGGTAATTTGTCTTGAAGTCCCGCGTTGGTCAGAGCTTTGGTGGCTTCCGAACGGACATCGTTTTGTAAAGCATTCTTATCTTGACCTAAGGCTGAAAGTTTAGCAGATGGGTGAGCTCCGAACGCCAACTCGTGAGTGACGCGCCTCAGGTATCTGAAATTGGGCTAACCTGTTGCCTCTTGCACTTTGGCTTGAACGATGGCTTCGAGTTGGTTCGCGACGTTGTCGGGAATCCCCAAGTCACCGCAGCAATCATGGATCGCGTCGGAGACTTTCTCCAAATCTAAGCTCCAACAAACGGTTGACAAACCCAGAACCAGTACGATTCGTAGAAACATCGCTGTTCCCAATTTGGTGCGTGTCTATAAAAAGGACGAGAGAATAAGAACAAAATAGAACGGAATCAGGATCCTAGTCCTCGGAGAGACCTGAGATAGCCCTCCGACTCACTCACCTTCAACTCAGAGCGCAAAACACTGACTGATGTTCTCCTGATGTGGAGCTCCTCGCAATTTATAGTAGAAGATATGATTCGGGGACAGAAAGTGGATGAACTGCCGCGGGTCTCCCTTAATCAAGTTCAAGCACGCGATATGATTCAAGGAACAAAATTTTTGATGACAATTGCTTATGTCAGCTTTTGGCCAAGGCTACGCGGGGAATTCATGTAAAAAACCGAACAACAACACGACCTCTGCACCATTCAATCGGTGGTTTACAACCGTCGATTCCACTCGCTTCAATCATGCTTCCGACAAATGATCCGAAACAACGCTTTGTTGGTCCTCACCGTAGTCCGATTCGCATCTTTTGAGGATTCGAGCATTCGGGGCATATCTTGACAGTCGGAACTACGCTTTCGGGCAGCGGATACGTATAGCCTGTTCATGAACTAGTGATAGAATGTTCGATATTTAGACCCAATACTATCTTTGGCCCGCAGTACTTTTCTTGGACCCAATACTATCTTTGTTTCGATATTCAGGCACAGAGAAGCGGATTTGGACTTCCCAGGAACCAATCTCGGAGTTGTCTTCCCTGTGAAGCACGACCATTGTCGGGTTGAGGTCATTGATTCATCACGATTACGATGGACGGACTTGCAGCGAGTTCATCTTATTTCGAGCGGCGCCTCAGCTGCTGATCGAATCGGCCTCAATGGCGAGTCTCACTGATGACTTCGCATGACTAAACGTGTTTCTCTTGTAGCGACAGAGCGGCCTTTCATCAATTCTGTGTACTTTACACCTTTTCACAGCCGTCCCGTCGCACCAATACAAGCAAGTGACTTTGTGCTAACGCACTCTCCGACTAGAGTCAATCAGCCGCGCTTTGTCCACCCGATTTCCGCGAAGCAACCGTTCTGCATATAATGCGTGCCTCTGATCTGAGCTCGCAGTTCGGTTTCTACGTATCGTGCGTGTCTGCTTCTGACTGCCACGTCCCGTTGTTGATTCCAATATTGGTGACCTCAACAAAGGATCAAGATGAGAACCATTGCCGCCGTGGTGTGTTTGCTTCTGGTTGCGACGGCTCCCTCCTGTCTGGGACAGCTATCGAAGCTTTCGAAAGCGGTCAGCGATTGCGGCACAGACCTGCAGCTGAGTTCGGACATCACTTCAAAAATATCGGAAACGATTGGGAAACATCTCAGCCAATTGAAACAAGGTGAACCGATCTACTGGTGAACGATTCGATTCGAGAACCTCTCCAAGTGATTGACGCTTTGGAGTTATTCCGAGACATTCTTCCAAAACTGATTGAAGGTTCTGAGCCCGCTGATGCGATGGTTGTCTCGCTATATTTCACCTTTCATCCCACAGACTCCCAACTTGCCCAGGTTGGAGCAGCTATAGAGAAAGATGTCCGGGGTTTGCTAAGCGGGGCTGGAGTCGGGGATAAATACACGGCGTTCGAAACCTGCGTGGCAAAGAAGGTCTCGTGAGGATATGAAGAACTCAGGTCCACGGGTTTAGACTATGCCAAATGCGCTGCATTAAACACCCTACGATGTTCCAACGTGGTGGTTGGAATGCGAGAGTCATCTCGAATCGCAATCCTCCTTGTAAATTCTCACTAGCCGAATAAAAGATGCTAGAGTCGAAGCATGGCCCATGTCGATGTATGACCCAGGTTCAAAACCAAGGGTACAGTCTTCAATCCACGGTGGCATCGGGTTGTTTGAGCCCAAGAAATCATCCAATTGTCTCGAGTCTCAGAGAACATCCTAAACATGTCAGATGATTTCGTGAATGAATGATAGATCGGTGATACTATTTGTCTCCTCAATGAATCTTTGTGGTATCCGGTTCAACTTCACCACAATCTGGTCTCCTACGTTTTCATTGAGAAAATCTATATAATAGTGGTTTATTTGTCATCAGAAGGCTGATACTTTCAATCTAGGTATAATAATTGAGAAAATGTGATCTGGGCGGGAGCACAGTCTGTGCTCCCGCCCCGATTGTTGTCATCGTGATAGGGCGGAATACCTCCCTGAAGTCGTATACGGCAGAGACGCATTCTCAATCGCGGAATCGTTTCCGCTGACATCGCAGGCTATGTTGAATGAGAATTACCCGAGATCTCGCTAAAGCCGACTTAGCTCGACGCTCTCCTGTTCCGTGTCGGGCGGAGAGGGTCCTTTTCGTGGTTTCTCTGAAGAGGAGTGCTCAGGATATTGTTGGAAGCCTTGCCTGAAATCGGAATGCCGGAAAACGGAACCGGACGATACCGGTCAGTTTTTCGCGTTGTTTCCAAAATAGTGATAGAAATCCTAGTCCAAAGCCAAATCAGGCCCGAACTCAGATACCTCAATCCCAAGCATCCGCCCCAGTATTTTGAACGGAAAAGAAGAAGAAGGACTTCCCGGTCATCAGTGTCGAAACCCGACCGGGATCACCCCACGGAGTGAGGAGGTCAGTGCGAATATTCTGCCTCTGGTGGAGCGGATTGCTCTAGGATTCACAATATCTTCGCATGAGATAGCAAGGGAAGAAACACCGAGGAGGTTGTCTATCTCGAGAAATATCTATCTATCAGGTTCCGCAACCCAATTCCCCGGATTTCCAGCATTAGGACAAATCGCCACAATCTCTCGGATTCCAGTTGCGGAAAATGAAAACGGCACACAGTGTCGTATGGTGGCTGATCGAAGGGTTAGGTATCCGGATCTCACATCTTACAGAGCTGCTCGACGCTGGATTTTCATCAGCGGTTTGCTCCCTGGAATTCTTGCTCTCACCATGGCCGGTATCATTCCTTCAGAATGAGTTCTTCAACTCGAAGCGGCATTGAAGAAAACGTTGGAGGGATATTTGCGATCTGTGAACGTGTGCCGGTAGGCGAGGCTTGATATTCTTGCTGACACACAAAGTTCTCGGATCATCCGTGACGAAGATCCGACCAAGACTTTTTGAAGTTTTGTGAAATTACGTAAAACTCGAAATTTTCCAACTTTGTCAGAAATATTCTTCACAGCGGCTGCTCAGCTCTCAAAATCAACGTCGTTCTCATGGAGGTCCGAGGATTTCAAACCAGATTTACAATCGCCAACTTCGTTGCTGTCATAACCCTAGCGCTCGCTGAGGGGCAGCAGCCGGCAGTGACCGGGATCGCCTCGTTTGCCGGTACACACTTCATGGAAAGGTTGGGTACCGTTTGCCCGACTGCCGATCGCCCGACTCCCGATCGCCCGACTCCTGATCGCCCGACTCCCGGTAGCCCGCCGCCAAAAGCGGCGGTCACTCCAATCTCGGTTCCGAGCATGCATGATATCATGCGCTCGCGACCCTTCGCCGAAGTGAGCTGCATTCGAAGACCGGTTAGCACAACTGTAATTGTATTCGATTCGATTCACGACGCTGACATTTTCGCGATGGAGTATTATAAGGTGGCGGTAACTTGACCGCCGTCGGGCAGCGTCATAGGATGGGGTTGATTTGAGGAGTTTCGTACCGATACGTGAATTCAATCACCGTTCGATTGTTCCGAGGCCTTCCGAATTTCACTTTGGTCAGTGTATCTCTCGAAAAGCCCAACAGGTTGGCCTTTCAATGATTCCGTTAGAACGTATCGATGATGCATGGCTTCAAATAAGTGCTCAGTCGCCATCCATGGACCATCCAGCGTATCAAGCCTCGGAGGCTTTCAAGGACTACATCGTAAGAACTTGGCTTGAGAGTGATACGTTTCCGCGGTTCATGTGGAACCACTATCGGAACTTTGGAATCCGCACGACAAACCATCTGGAAGGGTGGCACCATGCTTTCAACTCCGTCGTCGGCAAAAAACACGTCAACATCTTCGTATTGATCAAACACATCAAGGATCAAGAGAAAAAATTCAGGACCGTTATGCTATTGCTGCGCATGGGACAGGCACCACCACGGAAGGATGCAAAGTACAAGAGGCTCAATGAAAAGTTCATGAAATTTGTTCAACGGTTCGAGTCTTCGAACATTGACCTCGACCAATACCTTCGTTTGGTGGCTTTCAACTTCTAGCGTTCGTATCATTAATTCATCGAAACTTTGTATCTTGGAAAGTTTATCATGGAACCTCTGTAAATTAAAGCGAATACGAATAATTCCATCAGGATCGCAGGTGCGCTTCATTCGTCTCACGCGTCGTAAGCACGCGGTTGCATGCTCCGATTCGAGATTGGCGGGAAGAACAAAACTTTTGGCGGCGGGCAACCGGGAGTCGGGCGATCGAGAGTCGGGCGATCGGGAGTCGGGCGATCGGGAGTCGGGCAACCGGAACAGGACCCATGGAAATCCCGAGCTCGGCTATCGAGCTTCGACATTTCTGATACCCTGAGCTCCGATTGAGCAAGAAAAATCGATAGACCATCATACGGAATCTTATAAATGCACTCCATGAGCTTAGTGAGGAGTCCGGTTGTTCATAATCCTTGGCAAGGATGGGCTTATGTTAGCGGAAGGCAGATCATGTCTTGAAAGATTCGACCGAGGGGCAACGGAGTTTATCTCCCATTACGCAACCGTCAAGGGTTCTGCGATCAGTGTTCTTCTAACGTCCAGATGCTTGAAACACAGTCTTTCTTCCGGAAAGACGAGATTGTCGACTCGGTATAAAAGCTTCGCAACCCCAGTGGTGAGCACACCCGCTTGTTCCACCGCGAACGTGAGTGCTTCACTTTTCCGTGAGTACATCAAAATTTTGCAAGCTTGGCAGAACACGACGCCAATAAGATTCCATTCTCCTTCAGATGCGTCGTACTCTCGCAGTAATTGTTGCTCTCTGCGTCGTCTGCTGCCTCGTCAGCTCGGCAGCTGCTCAGTATGGCTACAGGCCGTATGGATCCCCATACTATCGCCCCGGAAGATACCCAGGCGGTGGATTTCCCGGCGGATTCCCCGGAGGGTACCCAAGATATCCCTACGGTAGACCCTACGGACGGCCCGGCTACCGTCCCGGATATGGCGGTTTCGCCGGCTAGGATAGGTCGTGATCGGGCGTTATAACTGAGAATGGTGAACATGATGTAACAGAGCAGTTCAGCCTCACCATTGCATTCATCGAATAAAAGTCCAGTCGGCTTATCAACTAGTTGGAATTCCTGCACTGATTGACCATCAGAGAAAAAAGCCCGTGATCGAGCGGTCCTGTTGAAATCGGGAAAACCGGGATCCTTGAGCATGGAGGCGCAAGGCATCCAGTTCGAAGCTCCGCTCATCTGCTCTCTCATGCTATTCCAGGGGGAACAAAGACTAGTTTGAACTACATTTTTCTTTGTTTCGGGAATCATGCACGTATTGACTTTCCAACACAGTCCTTCATGACCTTCACTTTCTCGGCATCGATACCGGCATCACTCATGGCTTTGTCAAGTTTGATACGGCCATTCGAACCTGGAAGGCAGAGAGGAATCTTATTTCTCTTTATTTTCATAAAGGGGGGTCGCGGATTTCTCGAATTTAGCTCTCGAAATTCTTCCCATCGCGGCAGCAACCCTGATCCTCGTGACGGAAGTATAGTAACTTACTCTTGAGAACTGGCTCGAGCTTTCTGAAGTCATCCGGGGAAAACTTGGCTCGTATTATGCAGTTTCTAACCGCGGTGTCATCGTCATCGCATTGGACCACTCCAAACACAGTCAAGAGGAGAACACACGGGATGACTGCCTCGGCTCTCATTGTGTGCTCCGTGTGAGGCAGCGATTGCTCTGGAGGGAATCCGCTGATCCTCAGTGTGCTCAGCTGCAATCTGCGAGTGTTCTCAAACTGTTCTCCGGACTGTGACTCTCAGATTTCTACCGTTTCTGTTTTCGCGCCCGCTGGCGCCATCACGGCAGCCATGCAATGGCAAGGGTTGTTTTCGGAATATACCCTCTGAGATTGGTGTGGGAACTTTCTTTAATATGAATTTACCCACCTGAACTTGACGGTAAACTGCAGCTGAGACAGATTCCACATATTCCTCACTCATGGTGTTGGGAAAATAGTCTCCCGTCTACCGAGGCTGTATTGAATGTGCTCCCATCCTGCCTATTCTTCAAGGGTCGTCTCATGAGATGCCTATCCCATGAAGTCGTTTTTGAGCGGACATTACTGCGTCTGTGATATGCGGCCTAAGCGGTTCTGGGAACGGCCACCCCTATCTTTGATTTTCCCAAATAGATATTGCTCAGACCAGTGACTCGAAGATCTGTTTAGGAAATCGCCAGCAATGGGTACAGCCTACGCCCGTGGCGAGTTCTCTAAATGCGAGTTTGATATGCTGACAAGAAAGCCAGGAGCAAAAGCTCAGAGAGAATGGCGAGCCGAATCCCTTCCGGGCGCCGACAGAATGGGCGAAGCAATATATCCGGGCTGTTGAAACTCAAATTTTGAGGTGACTGTGCTCGGCCCAGGCTCCCAATCAAGATAGTTCACCGCGTGCCGCGGAGGACGCTCGGCTCGGAGTTCGAGTCAAGACGAAACTCAATCTTTATACGACCGAGCCGAGCGGATCGGAGTCAGAACAAAAGAAGCCGCCTGATTAGCTCTCTGAATAAGAAGTTTAATAAGAAGTTTTATTCGCAATTCTTGCAGTTTTGTAAAATCTCTCTCACTGCCCTGATGGGCGTCTTTCCATAAAAGTATTTACACTTTGTTACATGCAGTCGGTCTATAGCTCTCTCGCCACAATATCTACATTTACATCTTTCATCCAGTTTCTGGAAATAGTCCTCCTGCTCGCAAATTTTAGAATGATATCCGTGATATGTCAGGCGACATAAAATTGCTCGGTCTGTTCTGTTTGCTTCTCTCCAGTCGTCTCTCTCGAACGCCGGGCCTCTATCGAGTTTGTTTTCGCGGAAAGCTCCCCGTTTTTCTCTGAGGTGCTGTTCGTACTCCCCCCATGCTTCGAATTCACAATTCTGATCTTTCAAGCTTTCGCATACAGTGTTTTCTCTAGCCAGCGATAATACGAATGTATTTGACGTATGTCGACTGAGTCCTAATACCGCTTTGTAATACATTGACTTGCACCGGTCCAGGTTTACCATTGACGTTTTCGACAGCCGTGGCGCGATGCTACACATCCCGTATCTAATTATTGGTACGATCTTCAGCTCAAATAGTTTCTTGGCAAGGTCCATGGGCAGCCTCTCCAAGTCTCCAAGACAGAGAATTGCGGTTGCTGTGCGGGTCAATAGGTCCCCAACATGCTCGTTGAATCTAAGGGCCGGCTGCATGGTGATCCCCAGGTATTTGAATTTCTGTACAAATTCTATCGCGGTCCTGTTCACATAGAGTTTCCGTTTACCTAGAGCTCCCGCCTTTCTGAATTTAAGTGCTTTCGTTTTTCCGGCATTGATCGTCATCTCGTTCTCTTCACACCAAAGTGACGTCGTGACCAGTGCTCTCTGTATCTCATCGGCGCTACTGCTCGCGATCACTAGGTCATCTGCGTACATTTTCGCGAGGATCTTACGTTTTTCCAATCGTTCTAGCAAGCCATTAACCAGTAATACAAACAACAATGGTGAAACCGAATCACCTTGCGGGATTCCTTTCTTCTGCTCTATGGGTCGGCTACTCTCGTATCCGTTGTCGATGGTCAGGAAGCTGGGTTGGAGCATTGCTGCTAGGGTCTTTAGCATTTTCCCTTTGATGTCGAACTTCTCGGCTACGGAGTGGATCAGTCTCCTCCTGCTGACGTTATCGAATGCTGCTTGGAAGTCTACGAACACTGCGTATGTTGGCTGATCATTCTCTTGGACGTAGTCGATCAAGGATTGGATTGCCTCCTCACAGGAACGATGCGGAAGGAATCCATGTTGATTTTCCGATAGCTTGGGGAGGCATTGCAGTGTGAGTCTGTTGCATAGGATGCTCGTGAAGGCTTTATGGAGGTGGGGCGCAAGGCTGATCCCCCGGTAGTTTCTCGGATCGTCGGGCGGCCCTTTCCCTTTGTATAGAGGCTTCACAATCGTTGTGCGCCACTCTGCTGGAAGGTCTGCGTTGTCGAAGATTCTGTTGAACACTCTGGTCACCAGCGGGGTCAGGATTTGGCTGTGGTCCTTGAGCACTTCAATCGCGACTCGGTCTGGTCCGACTGCCTTCCCTCTCTTCATTTTGTTGATGCTCGTTTGGACCTCGTCGTTCGTTATGCACTCGTTGTACCATTCGAGATCTGTGTGGTCGGTGGTTTCAGGGACGAAGTTTATAGGATCTGCTGTCGAATATAGTTCTTTGTAGTGTTCTTCGAAAATTTCCATATCGACTTTAGGGATCCTGGGTGTCTTCTTCTTTGGTAGCATGGTCCACGGTTTGCTTCTGCTGGCCTCGATCCTCTTCTCGTACTCTGCTAGTTCGTATTCCAGCCTTTTCGCTCTTATCACTCTCTTGTAGCCTTTTCTTGCTTCCTGGTATTCCTGGGTTCCGATTTTGTGGAGAGCTGCCTTCTTGTATCTTCTGCACTCGTCATCGTACCACGGCTTGTGGGCTCTCTTTTTCTGGTTGTTGTTCGAGGTCGCTGATTGCTGGATCACTTCCGTCAGCTGCTTGTAAGCGCCCTTTGCGTTGGTTTCTTGAGCCTGCGCGATCATTCCCAGGCTGCGCATGAGTCGCTTCTCTTCGATTCTCCTGATGGCGTTCTGCCTGTATTGTGGTTGCTCTTTGGACTTCATTGCGGCTTGTCTGATATTGACGGTGACGCGCTGATGTTTCCTCTCGACAGTGGGTTGTACTTCCAGCGTCGCGTTAGGGATGAGGTCTTCGGATACAAACACCAGGTCTATAGCACTCCGTCCGTTCGGTGAGATATATGTCATTTCTTGATTGTTGTTCAATAGGTGCATGTCGCATAGGGATAGTGCTATCACGAGGTCTATGCCTCGCTGGTCGCTCGCGTCTATCCTGCAGTTGAAGTCCCCTGAAGTCTGAATGTTATCTGAAATCTAGACTATGAACAGCGGAATCCCGAGTCTCCGATCATCCGCGGCATGCAGGCATTCTCTCAAAGCAAGGGTGTCATAAAACATAGGTACCAACGGCTCTTCGTTTCTCTCATGCGACACCTAGATAGGATAGCTGGCACCGAATGCCACAAAGTGGAGAGTGTACGCTCAGTTCGAGATATAAGCTCCACACAGGACCGAATAAACTCTTCTTTTTACTTTCCACTTGACCTTGCTGTCTGTTCACTGAGTGAAGTCATCGTGAAATACCACCGACTGAGTGAAGTGCGTGCGAGCGGTGTAACAACTCTGTCTCTGGTGAAAGTTCTGTTCTCCAAGGAGCACACAGAACCCAGAGTTTGAGTTCCAACACGGGCAACCTGAGGGATGCTCCCTCGATGAATAGTGCCTTTTTGAGCAAATGTGAAGGAATCCCCAGCCATAAGTCTGTTCGTCCCCGAGACGAATTCGAACGCATTTGAGAAGATACGAGAGGTTCGCTACTCCTGATGAGAGAGCTTGAATTCACCGTAGCGACAGATGTTGGTAACGGCGACCGATATCGTCGTGAAGCGTTTTCCATTTGCTTCAGGAGCTTTTACGATGAGCGCTTTTTCTCGCATCGTAAAAAGGCCGTGATATAGGAATGAAATTCCACCTATTCGTTAGAGGATGATGAGAGGTGTTGAGCTAGATTTCTCCGATTGATGCAGAGATGATGAGCTGTATTTCTTCGATTTATCAGAAGATCATGAGCTAAATATCCGTTTATGATTCCGAGAACAGCGTGACGAAGTTCCTCCGCAAAATGAATTCTGACAATTCTGCCCACCCGGAATGCTTCCTCGGGTGTCGGAAGCGCCCTCAACATATTCTACGGTCGACCTCCTTGTTCAGCGCCTGAACGCCTAAGCTTTTGATCCGAAGTTGTTGATCAGTCCGAGTGCCTGCTTCATGTGATCGTTAGGCGTTGAAACATCTTTTCCATCATGTGAGGTCGGGTACAACACATCCGGGTGCCGCTCTTAACCGGATGATAAAGACATTTCAGCGATGGCGCATCTGGGCAAAGAGTCACTTGGGCGACGACGAATTCGGGCGAAAGGTCGCGCAGGCCAGCGGATGTTGTCCCTCCCCTTACCCGCCCCACCAGGGACCCTTGATCCTAGATTCGGGGGATTTGACAAGGGCATGCCCTAGACTCTACAGGAAAGAATGAGTCAATCCTTACGGAGATCCTCAAGAAGTGACGCAACTGATCTCCTCCGTTGCGCTGGAATCGTAAAGGGCAAGCTTCGCGGCGCGGATGATGATGGCTCAGCATTTCGTTGAGGAGACCCTCGCTCCCATTCAGCTCCGTTGCTATTGCTCCCACTTACGGTCGTTGAAACGCGTTGTTCTCTACATGCGCTTCGTTGATTCGAAAATCTACAAACCTCTTCCGACGACTCGCTCTACCGCCTGAATTCAGATTCTGATTTCTGTTAGAGTTTGTTCTCTCGACTCCGACACTGGCGGACGAATATGTAGCGTGGAAGCGTCGAGACAGTGGCGGATCCAGGGGGGGGGGGGGCCTCGAGTCTGGTCACTCAGGCGGAATGTGCAAATCAGTGGTGAGAGTTTCATGAATTTTTTCAGAAATAGATAAATGTTTGTGCTACATAAATATCAAACAAAGTATTCAATCTCCAACCGCATCATTGGGGTGGAAAACTTCTCCTAGGACACCAAAAATCCAAAATCGCCCCCCCTCTAGCCATTCCTGGATCCGCCACTGCGTCGAGAAGTATCTCAGACCCCGTGCCTCGAGCCCCCATGTATTGGACCGGATTATACTCAACCCTGGAACACCTTCCGGAGCTAGTACAGAAAGGCCTAGCTGTCGCGAGAACCGGGAGAGGAAACGAAACTACATGGCCCATGGTCCTGTACCCCCCCCCCCCTAGTCCTGCAAGGATCGGCGCTCGGAGCGGTCGTCCCTTAAACTTCTCTAGGCGGGCTTACTCGCGCCGGGGACTCCCCTCGATTCCACGAGAGACACCTCATGAGTAAAAATTGGGAAATCTATGCTGGCCGGTTCACCGTCATTGCCTGTAACGCGCGTTGCGCTGCGTCATAGACTTCTTCTATCGGGGCCCGGCCGGGGGCAATCCGCTTATTCGGCGGAGAGAAAACTGCGGAACTCCACGGAGATCCTCTCAAATAGAGAGAACTACGTGGAGTGGCGCAATTGAGAGCGAAGCGATCGAGTAAGGTAGCTTTTGTAAGCATGTGCGTTGGAGTGGGAGAGAGGAACGATTCCGCCATGAGACTATCTGCCAAGCCGCCAAGGACAGCGCCCGCTAAATCAGCGGCCAGTTTTTGCGCGGGAGAGGGCTCGTTTGAGGATCGGGGCGGCTACTGATTTCAAAGGAGGATTACCCTCACTATCATGGAGGGACTGCACGCCAGCAGTTTTCCTAGGCGCCTTCAGAAAGAGCTCTCCGAAGAGCGGGTCTGAAAACCTGGCTGATTCTCGCAGACAGAAAGGATTGCATGGTGCTCAGCGTGAGAGGGAAAGTTCAATAATCCGATCGCACTAGCTCGGATTTTGACACAGGACTGTGTCATGGCGCTCGATAAAGGGAGTTTTTCCAGGGAAAATTGACCAAATTTGGTATTTCTCAGAAAGCCTCTAAACTGACTCTCACGGACTGAAAACGCAAAGTCCAATGCTTGCATTAGATCGTCGTTGTAGATCGCAAGGCAACGCATCCTTCTCCAGTCATTTGACCGCATTGGTTGCTTCTGGGACGTAACACGGAATCTCAAAGAAATAGTCAGCAGAAAGTACGAAACCCATGGGCCCCGTTCGATAAGCATGTCCAGTTCCCACGTATGAACCCGTAATTTCAATTCCGATGTTTAGTCCTCCCCGCTGTTTGAGCGGTCTTTTATCGTATCAACCTACAAACTGCACCTGCAAAAGTCGCCTCTTTGCAGTCCTGCTATGCCGACCGAAGACGCACCGTCTGTGATGTTGTAGTCGAGCGAAGCTGCCGAAATTCCGCCACCTCAAATCGCGGAAGGTCTTCATGCAAGCTGAAGAAGCGGCCACCTGAAGAAGATGGTTGAAGACGAGGGATGCCTGGAAACGGAGGATTCTCTATTTCTCTATTCATCCATTTCGTCCGTGTTATTCTCCATCATTTCCCCGCAGTTCTGGATTCTTCTCCCGTGCATGATCTCGGGGAAAAAAGAAACGGCGACTCCTGTCCCCCACCTAGCATCTTGCATTCCTGCAGAACAGTGAGGTTCGACCGCGGCTCGACCGTTTCGGCTCTTTCTTGACGAAAGGCTCTAAATCGACAAACGAACCATTTCGATAGCCGGGAAAAAAAATCTGCTTTCTCAATCTTGGAACGAAGTCGGGAATCGTCCGCGAAGCTTCGGAGAAGCGGGCCCGTAGAACTGCCACAAGCGTCATTCACACACGGTGTGCAATGGTTCCTAGGCGGGGTCAGTCGGAATAATCTTGAAGATGCAAATGGTTGCGAGTCCGTCCTGACGTCGTGGAATCAACAGGAATGGGATGTGGACTCAAACTTCCCAACTCCGTTTGTCGCTCTCAAAGTTTGTAGAACAAGGTGCACACGTCCGTGGAAGTTTTGCATCATGGAACCATTCAATTTTCTCCCTCGGAAAATGGGGCAGGGATTGAGCTCTTGCAGCATATGAAGAGACACGAGCGCCCGGTATATCCGGTTAGAACCCTGCCTCTGACGTCGCAGCGACATTGAGGGGAGGTCAATCAAATTGGCAAGAAAAGAACGAGAGATAACTGGCTAGGTTCTTACAGGCGATCCGCGAGGCCCATGATAGGGAGCAGATGTGCGGAAACGCCGCACAGGCGTTGAAAGATGAAGCCGATTGCATAATCGAACAGAAACTGAGGGAACTCAGGGAGACCGACAAAATGAAGCAGGGCAAATGAAAAATCATGAGACCGAAATCGGAACCGGCCGAAGAATGAGATCCTCCTAGTCCTCGATCTTCTCTCTCAAAAACGTTTCTGTACGCCCGTCCGATCGCGCTAGACCCAAACTGGACCCCACTCCCCTGTCACATATCTCCAAAAGGACAGCATACTGTAGAAACTCGTGATCAGTTTCCAGAATGGAATCTGAGGTTGGTTCTCGCAATCATGGCTAAGCCTAATCTAATCCGACTTCCACGCTAAGAGGGAACGATGGAACGGAAAGGAGGAATCCCCACATGGGCATGGACATGCATTTTTGATATTTCTCATTGCCCGCTTTCAAATTTAGTTCATCATCAGAGTCGCGTGGAGGTGCCGCCGCGAGTCGCGAAGTTTCGCCAAGATCTCACCGTTCAGCACGCAAGGACGGGGGCTCCCCGCTAATTTGGCGGGAGCAGACGGCGCCGCTGAATCAGCGGCTGGAGTGGCCTATCCAACGAAAGTCTTAGAGTCGCCATATTAGCAAGGAAGCCACATACGAAAGTGAAAAGCTTCCTGATGGACTTCGTACTTCCATCAGATTCAGTATAGTTCCGAAACATCAATCAGCTGTGGAAGGGCCTGCCTTGATTGCTTTTGCGATGTTGGAGGGAACCCAGATAAATCACGACAGTGCTGCTTCTCGCGCTTCATGGTGAGTGGCGAACGTCAGTTTTCGAATCAAATCAATCCGTTTTGCGTTTTCGCGCCATATCAATCAACGGACTCTCTTACTCTAATGACACACTACGAGTAGCGTTCGAGTTGCTCCAGGCGTTCGTTCTGGACGGCAGTGACGATTGTGCTCTCGGCTGCGCCAGAATACGGGAGGTCAGCTGACCTACCACGGACGCGGCTTTTTCGAATCGCAAACAGTTCGTTCTCGTTATCTTCTGACTAGACCATGAGAGCCGAGGATCTGTATTCTTCGTCTCTCTACCTGATGTGTAAGGATCAGGTCAGGATCTCGCGGAGCGCAGCGTCCGGCGAGATTGAAACACACCCGTACCCGACACGAAAAATGAAACCTTTTGACGTAAACGGGGAACTATTTTGCTGGATTTTCAGACTCCATGCTGCGACCCGGAGAGAGTGTCTACAGCAGTGTTTCTCAACCTTTTTTGCGCCGTGCCCCCGTCACAGACCTGAAATATTCTCATGCCCCCTCCCCTCTCCCGATCGATGGAAATACCTACTGGAAAGTTACACAATGACTCACTTCATGCACCCCGTTCGTAAATTATGTAGACAATGAAATAGTTAGGATCTCGCCATGCCCACCGGAAGACTCTCCATGCCCGCAAAAGTGGGCACTTGCCCCCGGTTGAGAATCAGTGGTCTACAGGCATGGAGGCACCAAGAGTCCTCTCTAGTTTGTCAATTTTGGAGAGCCCGTGAAATTCTTCGCTCGATGCCATCTCAAATGTCGTTAACCGTGATTCCGCTCTGAGTTTCTTCCGCCGTGACTAGATCGAGATCCAATTTTGGGATCCCAAAAACTCGGGTTCGGGATGCAATTATGGGCAGTCATCGCTTGAAAATAATTTTGTATGGCTCCAATCCTGGTCACTGATGACATGGTTCAGATAATCAGTTCAGGGTTTCGACCGGTGGAGCGGCGAAATCGGGCCCCCATGGTGGCATGGCGCTCCGGTAAATGCCGTCACTGTTCGTCCATATGCGTCGCAAGAATTCTCAAGTTGTCGATATATCGAATGGAATAATTCCGTATCCAGCCACTGATACAGTCCAACGGCTAGCCCGCCCCAACTGACCATGGAAGCTCGTCGCATTGCTCATGTTTCGTTTCTCTGGCATTGAGCCACGGTGTCAGCAAGGACTTGGTGTATCAATATTCGCATGAACTTTCACGCCGAGCAACGTCCCGCGAATCCGCGACCAAGTCTCAAATGATAATGCAAGTATCCTTCGATTGAATTTCAGATGATAATCGAGTCGGTCAGATCGGTGGCCGGTCCGGAAGAGGGGAAACCTTACCGAAAAATCAAAGTCAGCTCGGACGCAAGGACTAAGCTAGCGCCCGAAGTGATAAGGGACGCCGTGAGCACCTACATCAGAGAAAAAGTAGGTTTCAAGTCTGATTCGGACATCAATTCATGAAGTTCAGAGATCAATTCCCGAAGTTCGGGATCTCACTTCGTTCACGGATCTCCGGTGTGAACTTCTTTGTCGTACATGAGAAGAACAATGTGAACACGTGTTCCTTGCTCAACTTCGTTGTCATGCCATTACATGCCAGGCGGTCCCATTGTCCCTCTCGAATAGAACAACGAAGTTCGAGGTATTTCCCGAACTGCCGAATTTCACGCTTCGGGGATTTATGTCCGGTCTCATCCCATCGACAAGCGAAAAACCGTTGCGAGAGAGACGTTTTGAGGCCGATATTTCGGTTGTATCGAAACAATCAGAGAGAGAAACCAATAGATCCGTTGATGGCGATTTCCGAAGTTCGGAGTTTTGCAATTTCGGAAAATAACCTCCTGAGTCGTTTTTTTCGTTAAAGAGACGATGTGGGGTTACGATATTGCAGGAAACCGACGTCACGCGGCAGCCCGTGAGGCAGTGTGCTGTTATTGAAAAAAAGACAACGAAGTTCGCAATGATATATTTCTGATAAGATACCATCTCAAGAAACCCCGAACTCTGAAGCTCGGGAATGAATTCGCGAGCTCCGAGCTTCAAGAATTGATATCGGGTGGTACGAGAAACGCGGATCCCTAGCAGCAGAATGGAATCTCCTCGAAGATCTTAGTGCGTTCGTCTTCCTGATTCTCTGAGATTACGCTTTCAGGTTAACCACATAGTCAGGGGCGACTGCGTCGTCGAAGTACATTGGAATGGACTCGATCTGCGAACGTTACACCTCCGGAGTATACAACCGCTCTCGCCGGATGAAGCTGCGAGGCAACGAAAAGAGACCGCGGCCCGCGTCAACAACGCGTGCGCTGCGCCGGCCTCGCGACCGGAGTTCACTGCGACACCCAACGTTGTAAAGAAATTCGCGCTGCCTGCACCGTCGGGCACGAGTCAGACAGCTTCATACCTTCTCGTACCGGCATCGCAGACGCCGACGGGCTCATCTCTACCTCCGTCGTCGCCGACTTCATCGAACGGCGGCTCGGATATTGCTCAAAAAAAGTTGAAGGTGGTTACGATAAACAGGATTCAGTCGAAACCAAATGCTTCCTACCTCCCTGGCATGACTGTCAACCGCTCGTTCATGGCGCCGACTCCTGGCCCACAAAACACGCGACTCATTAGATGGGCGCCTCAAGTACGACAAGTTCTCTCTTCGACGCCGCAAGTAAGGCCTAGCGTTGCGACAACATCCGTTCCTGTAACGGTAACCGGCCTCAGCAAGGGGGGAAATGTGCTTTCGAGGCCTGTCGTAGCGGCGGACGGCAAAATCGCAACCGCGGGCAACCCTTCCATAATTACCCGCAACGGCGTGCGATTGATCGTCGCCTCATCGTCATCGAATTGTCCTTCGATAAGACCGATAGAGCCGATGTCGAGATGTGCTGTAGGACCTGTGATGCGGGGTCCAGTCATACAGAGGCTGAGAGCCCCGACGCCCGGTTTCATTCCGCCTCCCGGGTCTCGAATTATCCGGATGAGAACGAACAGACCGGATGGTTTCCCTATACTCCACCGAGCTGCCACCCCGGCCGGCGCAATAAGACCATCCAGCACGTGGTCAGCAAAAACAGCTTCACGGGAAGAAGAGGTCGTTGTGCAGCCGACAATCGCTCCAACGCAAGCACGCACTCTACAATTTCCCACACCTCAAACCGCACAACCAGTTTCCACCATAGCTCCGGTGATGACGGTCCGACAAATCGCCACGAGCAATCCCAATTTGAGTGTGAGAGTCAACGGCAATGTTATTCGCGCCGTACCAGGTCAAGTGATTCGTCGCGTCACCGGCGAAATCGTGCGAGTCCTCGACAACGGCAGCTTGGAGCCTGTGGACATACAAGCTCCTCCCAAGACCATCGTTTCTAGTCGGGAAAAACCGATATCCCTGGATTCCGAAACCGAGGGTACCCTCTCGGGCAGAGGATCTACGTCGGACTCTGACTTCGAAGTTATAAAGGGTGACCTGAGTCCCGGAGGAGAGACAGAAAGCTCATTTCGCGGCGAGAGAATTTCATTAGGTGAGTATGGGGTGGGAATTTCTCTCGAAAGATGATCTTTCCTGTCTTTACCGCGAATCTGTCCTCACGGTTTCCTGTCTTCACGGCGCGGGAGGGCTGACCCAGGCTTGGGTGACGAATCTCGAAACATCTCCATATCTGATTTGGATTCACAGGAAAATTTTCTACTTTCCAGGCGACATCCGCCGGAGAATCGGTGTGCGAACTGATAGCTCGTCGGACTGTGCTCGGGCTTCGGAGGAACGGCCATTCTCTCCCGATACCGATTTTGAATGCGAGACATTTGATCCAAAACTTCTGAATCCAGCGGTCGATTTTTCCGAAGGAACACCGTTTGCCGAGGCGAAAATCCAGGAATTCAGCAGTCAGGTTAGTTGACGCCGTGGTTTCGATTCTTCTCGACGGCAAGCTCCGATCCGAGCCGAAGAGGAAGAATCGGACTGAAACTGAGATTCACTGAGCTGAAGTCCCGAGTAGGCCCTGTAAAGGAATCAGTTTATGGAAGCAGTTCTGAGGGTTCACATCCGATAGACTAGCATCCGATACATCCTTGGTTTCCAGCTTGTGAATCAACTCCCCAAACGGCGGTTCTCCAGCCTCCCAAATCTCATGGACGCAGTGAGTATTCTCATTCTATGTTCAGTCCGAGATTCTATTGGTTTTCATCGGCAGTGAGCATCGCAAAGCGATTCGTTGCTCAAACACCCTTCCCTACGCAGTTGATCGTCGACGAAGATGGCGAGATGAAATTGGATCCAGATCTCTTCGAAATCTACGTCAACAAACTTGCGATCCGATTCGGTTACTTCAAACCGCCGAAGCCAGGTGAGGAACTAGAATGCTAGTATTTATCGGAGGACATCATCGCTCTCAAGGAGTATTTCTCACAGACAATTTAATCTCCACAGCCGATAGCATCTCGTATCTGTTCTTCCGTAAGCCTAAGCCGAGGTCGCAATGTTCCTTCATCGTGGTTCCGAAAAATAAGCATTTTGGCAGCGCGAACATAGCACGGAATTCTCAACCAATGTCCACGGACACATCGAGTACCGAATCTGACGAAGAGATCGGACCACCGAAGAAAAGGATCAAGCGGCAAGGGCGTCGTCGAACATCGGAAGAACTCTTGCTTGATGCGCGTCGTTCAGAGGAGCGGGATGAGCCGCTCGAAATGAGCCAGGAACGGCCCCGAGCGGCAGTGCGGACGAGAAGGGCTCAGCGTGGCCGGGTGACGCGACCCGGCGGAACAGAGGGAGGTGTCGACAGGAATCATCTGCGAGATCGGGATACGCCTCCTCTAGGACTTTATGTCGACAAAGATGTCAGAGTATCGGAGCCAGTGGAATGTTTCCAATCGTTTGTTGTCTTGGACAGACTCAAAACTCCGAGGAACAAACAAACTGTGCATCTTGACGGTTTGCTGAGGACGCGAGCAAGGAATCCTCTTTTCGAAGCAGGAGATGACGAGATGTTTTACAATCTCGAGTATTGTCACATTAATAGGAGTGTTGAATGGAGATTCCACAACTCGCCCAACCCATTGCGTCCCGTGAATGACCCAAACAGGGGAGAACTGACGGCCGTATTCGCGGAACACGGCATCCCCACGAAACCCACAATATGGAATAATGTGCAAGAAGCTCCCGATACTGATCTAGAACCTACATCCAATGCCCAAAATTCAAGCTCACTGAACCAAGCAGACCCAAGCAACTTGAAGAGTGAGATAATCGAGGTAAACCCAAGTCTTGTGAAGCTTGAACCGATAGACGTGTTTTGATATTGTGAGTCAGATTGGTGTCCAGCGTGATTGTACAGGCCTCGGCGGTTCAAGGCGAGAATGATCTCATCAAGAATATAATTTAATTTATAATGTTGGAAGGTCAAGTGTTGGTTGCACGACCTGGAAATATTTCCTTGTATCAGGACGACATGCGGCGAGCGCGTCTCCCAAGTCTTGCAAGAAGCTAATAAACTGGCGGAAACCCGAATTCTCTCTCGTATTCGAATAATCTAATGGCAAGTAGACGATTGTCCTCGTGCAGAATGTGAACGGTTCGAAAAACTATACGAATCTGGCAGTGACTCCTCTGTGGTATGTATGTATGGAGTATGGGGATTCATCAATCTAGATGGCGGTTTTGTAAGTTTACATTCAGTGTCATGCGCTTTCGCAGATGAGAAAAAGTTTGCTTGGCAGAATTAGTCGTGAACAATGCCGATTCCATGTTCACACCGAGAATCCGTATGTAGCTGATCATTATTTTCAAGTTTCTGTGACGAGTCATACGATTATGACCTGAGTCTCGGAAAGTTTGCTAGGATAAGACAGGATGGGAAATTTCGGAAAAATCGGCAAACTTTCGAGAGAGTTCTCGCAATATCAGGAATCGCTGATGACTCCTGATGAAAATCTCGAGAGGTTGCGTGTCCGGTAACGAACAGCGCCTTCCCCACATGCGTATGACACTCAAAAAATCAGTGAAGTGAGATTCAAACGTTTATGAGGAAAGGAGAGTTTATCCATGCAATTTTATCCATCTTTGCGGGATGGTTTCTTAGCCAAGCCCGATAGGAAAAGCCTCAGGTTGCGAGAAAGAATCATGCTCCACCTGCCTAGAGCGCATGGAGTTGGATTCTCAGTGTCTCAGGTAGCGAAATCACCTACTCTGATGTCGGTATCCGATGATGCACTCATCTCGGATAACAGAACAATGAATTCCGATCCGCCTGCGCTGCCTGTGGGGCCACCATATCACAGGAACGGAACAAGAAACCCAAGAAGCTTGGTCAAACTCCCAATACCCATTCTGTATCATTATTTTTTTGGGGTGATTCCGGAAGTACAAATACAAAGACATGATAACTCCTTGGAAGTCGAAACGTGGCATTTGCGGGAATATGCAGTCTTGCTTTTGAGCTATTGGTTTCCTGAAACATTCGTTGATTAATATACGAGTGAGTCCGAACTAAACGTGAATCCTGCTGACGAGCATCGTCACGTAATCTCATCCGTTAGTTGGGTGGATCGTGAAGTTTTTTTCCGCGGAAATCGGAGGTGATGTCCGGGAGCCACTCAATTCACAATCATTCGCCATTCGCTTCATCTTCAAGATGGATTCCCTCCTTTCTATGTATAAGCAGAAGCGGGGAGCTGAAGAAAAAACGGGTTAGGAGCTTTCTCAGAGGACTTTTTCCCGCATCGATCTACGACGAACTTTTCGTTACGTTGAACCGAAAATCAATGAATGCTGAATAACAAGACACGCATCTGAAATAAGCTTCGCGTTCGGCCCGAACTTCGCAGGGGACCGATATCGGAGGCTGACGGTGCCCCAGTAGATCGGAAACCAGCCGATTCGTCTCTAGGAAGACTCAACTGCCTAGAAGATCAGATTTCATTGGACTCATTCGACGGGTTCTCAACAATATTGCGAAACAACGCTTCCGGAACTGAAACGTCCGCGTGGCAAGAGCTCACCGAGGAATATCGGTTCGGGATAACGCGGTCCACTCTCCGCGCATTCCATACTCTCGCTCTGCATCGAAAGCCTCTAGTTTCGGACATTTCCTCTTCGCGGGCCCGTATTCCTTGTACCTCGGCGTGTTGGCGGAGAAACGAGGCACTTTCGCTTCTCGGGCAATATCTGCTTTTGCGGAGAAAAAAGTCCAAACTGACGGGGGTGAAACTCACGGAGCTTGAGACTTTATAAATTGATTGTGACTGTTGCTGGGATCCGACGAGGGCGCGAGTGAGGTTGAGCTCTAATTTGGAAACGACCGGCGGAAAAACCGAGAAACCGATCAGGGGCGATGTTCAACTCTCTCGTAGTGTGGACGAGACGACATCACTTTCGCACATCAAGTGCAGAGCCGTACGACAGCCGGAGCCGATGCCATCAGAGGTAATCATTTTGTCATTAGGTGCCCTTGGATCCGGTCGGTGTCGGAAAAGTGACTGAGCGAGAAAAAGCGAGAGAAGGCTAGCGCGAGTTCCCTAAAAAGCTTCCCCAGATTCACGAGTTCGGCTCGCGGCGGGAGATTTATCTCCGGCTTCGAGCGGCCATTAAACCGAACGGAACTAGGGAGGAATAGGAGCCTGTCCGACGAGGAACCCCATTTTCGAGAAGTTGACTTCAGCGTTTTTTCGGGAGAATATTCAGACTTCGCTCCTCTTCTTACGTTGTCATCGGCAAGTTGTCTTGAACTGTATATACACTCGGGCTAAACGAAGATTCGAAAAGTTTCGATTGGTCGCGAAGAGGACTTTTATCATCTCACCGGGTCGATCAGCACTTTCGGAAGCTGTCAAGCCGAATCCGGATTAGGTCCACTATATGTCAACGAGTCTCGGGTTTAATTCTTGACGTGAGCGAAATTAAAATCTCCAAACAGCGTCAGTCCATCAATGAGACATTTCCGTCGAGGTCTAGAAGGGAACTGCGAGCTGGGACTTTGAAATGGTTTTTGCGACGCGACGGCAGAAAACATGTCGTCCGCTGATGTATCTCCGAGGACCTCCGACAGATGCTGGCTTGGCATTAATCAGTCAGAGCCCCGTCCTGCACACGGCTGATTAAGCAAGCCCTTTGAGAATGCATTCCCATTCAGAACAAGTCTATAATAGTGTCAGGGAAAGGATGACACACACCCACTTTCAATGAAGGAGCCTCCCAATAGTGCACCACATCGCAGACCTCGGGACACCGCTGATCTCGCGCCAGCAAATCCTCCAACAAGAAATCCTCTCGTATTCGGTCTGCGGATATACTAACGGATTGATGGTTAGGTGAGTAGTGGAGCATCCTTGTGGAGCTTGATTCGCATCCTGGAAATCGTTCATCAAATCGATCCTTGCGAAATACGGAACGCTCCCGAATGAATCTGTGATCGGAGAAAACCTGTATTTAGCTCGTTCACGTGCTCGCGAACCACTTTTCGACTCGTGAATCTCCAAAAAGATGTTCGCGCGTTGAATCGTACTCGTATGATCTGGCTCCGTAATTGACGAGTGACGACCCTCGGAACCAATGATTCAAAGACAGTCGACATTTCATAGGATTCCTCGCTGACTGCCAGCAGTTCAATACTTAAAAATGAAATGGTGATCCAAGTTACCAGTTCTGGATATTGATCTAGCAAAGGAAAGCCGCACTCAGATTTCATGCAGGCTGCAGGCATCAGTGGCAGGCTCTCGTTCGCTGCATGAAGGAAATTCGATAGTACCGAATCTAGGTGTGGTGTAATTCAATACTCTCCAATTTCTATCCCACAACTCTCGGGGAACCGAAGCATGGACATCAGGATTCAGGGATCGACTGTAATTCATACTAGGTGATTGAATTCATGGATCTCCGACGGGAACTGTACACGAGGAAGATTCTACCGAATCTGTGAAATCGGGGCGAATGTGCCTCGAGGAAGCTAGTTGATTACAGTGCTTCTAGCGTTGCTCACCGCTCCGCCTTCAGAACCATTCGAGGGTGGCTATGTACCTATCTGAAAATGAATTGAAAGTGGAGGCGGGAGAGCGCAAGCGCCTGTGTAGTGCTCGAGCGTATACAGTTGGGTGTCCCATCGGCGCTACTTCAATCGGCGATCTTGCTCCCGCAAGTTCAATTGTCTCCATATGAATTCCTTTTACCGCCATATCGAAGGTCATAGGATGGTTTTCACGAGTTCATAGAACAGTCTACTCTTCGGTGAGCCGAGCCAAGAATCCGGTAGTTTTCCATCCGGAAAAGGTGGGGTGAAACAACGTCCTTCAGGAAGTTCTGTACCTCACGAATCGGGCGGCGAGCTCCCGGCCGTGGCTTCAAATTTAAATATGATATCTAGCATCAAAGAGAGCAGGGGCGGCGCCAGGTTTGCAGTATTAGAACCCATATCAGATCCGATCGCGGCGTCGCGCAAAACCGCTGGACAAAAGAGTTGAGTTTGAGCTGTTGAGGGATCCCATTTGATCCGCCTCGCTCCGATGTTTCCGATAGGAATGCCGGGGGGTTCGCAGCATCCTCTCGGTCATCGACGGAACCATTGCGGATGACCAGAGCCAGCTATCGTGCCTCTATTAAGTGTGCGTGACTGTTTCGAAGGGGCAGGCATAGCGATTTATGAATGGGCTTCGATTTACGATAAGGCACAAGCGAGCGTCGACGGACCACGCGCGCCAATGGGGGTTTCGCATCTATCTCCGCGGCGGCCACTGCTTGAGAGCAAAGAGAGCTCTCATGCCATGACCGCTCATAACCGACAATGCTGCCGTTGTTGATGTCGATGGTGGGTGAAAACGCCTCCGTCGGACACGTTCTATCTCCGAGTCGTTGCATTCATGGAGGGGAAACGACATGCGCATGTAGATTGAAGCATCGATTGAATCGACAGAGTCTGTGTTCTGGGAGCAATCACAAGTTCAGAGATTCGAGGTTTCCAAACTGTACCGAAACTCGGACTTACTTTTATTCGGACACAAGTTATTGCTGTGCTCCCAACATCTCAGGAACACTTTGGCTGTTTGTGTTCTCAATTACGTTCTGCTTCCCTCTCAAGATCAAGGTTTTCTACCTAAACAGTCGAAATAAACATCAACATTAAGAAACTGACGCATGATGCCAACGTCGGAAGTACGTGATATGCAGAGTTCGTTGAAGCTCCCGTCGTGGCGCACTGGAGTTCTTCAAAGGAAAACTCCACGATTGGGATGGATCTGAAACACGGTGAATGGATGAGAGAGCTTCTTGTCGCAACTTGAAACGATCTCCACAGGAACCTTTGAAAAACGGAATCTAATCCGGAGATGTGTTATGTTCGGCACCCTGTGTGATTCGAGCAAGAGCCAATGAGTGTGCTCTACGATTTGAGATCGAACTAGAAGACTCCGATAAATTTTGAACTTCGTCCCTGTTCAAACACAGCGTACAAAGCTCTCAATTTCGTTGCCAAGGTTTTTACCTCCTTCCTCACGCATCTCTCCACAGCCTCAGTCTCATTCTGCACCGAGCAAACCTCATTTGGCGCGCAGAGCGAGAATCACTGCGTAGGTCGAATGAACCAGACCTTCGTAGGAGCAACAGACGGCTTTCGGAGAAAGAGATCACAACCATCAAAGGAGAGGAGGAGTTTGCCAGGAGTCAAAGGATTATTCCGGGCCTTCTATTAAAAGAAACCTCTATCCACAAAGGACCAGCTTTCCGACAACTGATTCGATGCATCTTTCTGGGAGAGAAACGGGTATAGTCTCGCGGGTTTCCCGCATTGATGGAATCGGGACAACAGTGGGGATGCCTTGAAGCTTCCGCTATTTACGGCGTGATGTTTCCGAAGATTCTCAGTTCCATTTGTTCCTAAACTTGTGCAGGATACGATTCCTTCGAAATTCGATCCTGCACTCTGCTCTCACAAGAGTTCGTTCAGTCGCGGTTACCTTCCGTTGGGCAAATAACAAGTGGCTCGTCTGACTGCCTGGTGAAGCTGCAACGCCGTTGAGGCTTCAAAGCGCTGCAGACGTCCTGTTTCTCGGATCCAACGCCTCAGCCAGCTAGCGAGCCACGCTAAATCACAGGTGCAACGCCAAGGATTCCCATCTACGCGAAGTCCACCTGCGAAAACAAGCGGGTCAGCCAACCAACTCGAGAGGCTTAACAGTTTTCGTTGCTCTCTTTTCGCATGCAGAGCAAACAAGAGCGACTTTACAACAACGGTGCTTTTGTCACCGAGTGCGACACCGCACCAAGGGTTACGAATTGCGTTCTCCGCCTCGGAAGCCTGGGAGAAATAAGACGACCGGAGTGGAGCAAGGATGCTCAACCATCGCGAGAACGGATGAAGGTCAGGTTGGAGAGAGGAAGGCCAGCCAGCATCCTACGCTGCATTCCGGTAACGAATTGTCACCACAACTTCTCTTGCTGGCTCTATTACGAACTACCGATCCTATTGACGGCCATTCGAACAACAACAACGGAAGGACAAGTAAGAAGTACCGGAATCTCCTTCACCCGCTGTAAATTTTTTACGAAGAACATAGTCCTTACCGAGCAGCAGCTGAGTGTCTCTCTGAGCAGGCAGCAGTCGCTTTGAATCCAAGACTGTTGGTGAGATGCTTTGTAGCTGATTGAAGCGAAGATCCAGCGACAGGTACCGAACGTCCGTCAAGTACCTGAGTCGCATTCCAGTGTTTTGAGCACTTTCGTTTGCCATGGAGCCAACTATTTTAATTTTGCAGTCCGAGGTGGGCCGGAAAAGTTATTCTCGGCCTCTTTGTTCACGCATGGCCCCAAAAGATTGTCGACCAAAGGCTGGACTCGTCGCACGTTCTCAAATCGGACGAAAAAGCTCACCTGAGAAGGCCAGGAGGAAGCTCCACAATTGAAGTGTGGGTGATCCGAAGGTTGAGCTCGTGGACGCTCTCTAATCCTTGGAAGGCGTCCGGCAGAATTAAACGCAACGGCGCTCCTGAAAGATGAAGACAAAAGCTCGTCAAGAAACGACGCCCTACAACGGCGACAGCAGCGACCCCGTAGCGACGAAACGGAAAGACAATAAAAATTAATTTTTCGCACTTTGTGCTTTGCCGAAGTCGAAGCTCGTTCAACAGTTTGTTCTAATCTCGTTAAGGTTGACAGCGTCGAAAGAAGCGCGACCAACTTCGAGAGCAATCATGCTGAAAGTGCGAACATCAGCTGCCTATTCGAATCCACAACGCAAAGGGAGAAATTCTTGGTGGAATAAATGTCAAACTGGGAACATGAGGCAAGAAATGTGAGAGGCAAACACGAAAACTGCAAAGAGTCTGCTCTGTTTCGTTGTGGAAATGTTCGAAAGATTACGAAATCCAACGCGGAAGAGATCCGCCAGATACCTCATAGGAAACGAATTCTCGCATAAATCTATTCCGTGTTGCCAACCTCGATTTCTTTTATGGCAGATTGCACGGCAAAGCCAATCTTGGACCTGGCCTGGATCACTTCGCCCCATGAACTTGTTCGGAGAGTGCAAGAGAACAGCATCGCTTCGGGTTTCATTCCAGCTTCTCATTCAGATCAAAAGATCGATGTGCATAGGACGGTTCCGATGGATGCATCGACCGAGAATTGGTTGTATCCTTGTATTCCGAGGGCTCTTTTTCTGCGAGGATTCCCACGATGACCGATTCACGCCGGCGCCGCGCCGCAGAGTTGGGTCAACATCTGAACCCACTGAGCACGACGAGTTTCAGGATACAGCCGTCAGACTAGACGGACGGTTTCATATTCGAATTCGAAGTATGGATAGATTCGATTGTGCGCACACATTCGGTGATGCTATTATTGCTAATCTCTAAATGTGTAAGTCCGGCTCTGCTTACCCGTGACGTGGAGCTCACGCAGCTTGGCTCTATTGGCGAAAGCCCATTGCAGCTGGTACGAGAGCACGGGCTCCCCAACTTCAACCATGGCTCGTCGAAGTTGTGATTCGGCAAGCAGTTCTTGGAGACGTAAACTCCTGATACCTTCATTGTAAGTGGATATCCGTAGGGTTGAAAGACACCTAGATTGAGAGGCATATTGTTGAGCGTTCAGAGACGCGAGATCCACTCGCTCTCGAAATCGGAGCCCGAAACACGGGAAACTACCACATAACTATCCCATACGAGAGTCTCAAAACGAGAACCTCAGAATTTCTCCCCAGGATCTACTCCGATCGATGGAATTCATTCATCATCGTAAATGAGACACGAAGGAGGAAAATCTCACTCACGGCACCTCCTTCAGAAGGCGAGAGTCCAAATGTACCAGGCTCAGGTTGCGCATGTCGAGATCGGTGAGATGCCCCAGGCCCCGGAAACTGTGAGCCCAAAGCGCGTCTACTGGATTTGAGCTGATGTCCAGCGTGTGTAGGAAAGGTGTTTGTTTCCACAATTCTGGCGATATTTTATCGATAGCGTTGTGTTCGGCCGCAAGTATTCTCAGCTTGTCGGTGGAGAACGCTCTGAGGAGCGCTGTCAAATTTCGAATTGCGTTGTGAGCGAGGTCAAGGCTGCGAAGCGTCGGTGCGTTGACCGTCGTCCGAGAGGGCAGGGATGCGTTCCGCAGATTCAATTCGATCAGCATAGGGGAATTGAGCGAGATGGATTTCAGCTTGCACTCCGCCGCATCGAGGACAAGTAGGGAAAGAGGCAGAATTTCGCCCGAAAGCTCGTTTGTGGACGTTGAAGACAGGTTAAGCATTTGCAGCTGATCTAAATCCGAAACGCTGTCGAGCCGGAGGTGAGTCCTCGAGACATCCAAAGCCACTAATTTTCGGCTGAGCTTTGATGTGTCGAGAGTTCGAAGTGGATTTTCGGATACGTTGAGCATTTGTAAAGCGGACGGGAGATCTCTTGCTGTGAGGCTAGTGATGGAATTCATGGAAACGTCCAATATACGGAGTCGCCAGTTTCTCAGCCGGTCTAAGGCAACGTTTTCGGGTGACGCAACCGACTCAAGATTGTTGGCTCTCAAATAAAGTTCCTCGAGGAATGGCGCTATCAAGGGAAGGTTGGATATGGCGTCAGCTGTTAATCTATTCCACGAGAGATCAACGAGCGAAAGTTTCTCGTGCGCTGTTTTCCCAGGCAGCAATTGAGAAATCTTGTTCCTCGAGGCAAGAAGTTGAACAAGCCCCTTTGTCGAATCCCAGAACGAAACCGTCAGCGAAGTGAGTTCGTTGTGCGACAAATCCACAATGCGAGTGTCAACAGGCTCGTTAGCAGCCGAGATGTTTTTGATAAAGTTGGTAGACACGTTCAGCAGCAGACGACGCCCCGCGGCTCTGAACATGTCGAAGTTCAGATCTTGGAGTAAATTGTTATCGAGATGAATTCTCTGCAAAGACGGTAGGTTCCGGAAAGACCTCGAGCGAATACTGCGGATCCGGTTCGAGGAGAGGGTCACGCTGACGAGTGAACTCAGTTCGTCGAAAGAATCGGTTTCCACCTCTCGTAGAGGGTTCCCGATCAAAATTACTTGTTCAAGGGATGAGACGTTCTGAAACGAACCCCTTCTCAGGTTTCGGATCCCGTTGTAGCTGAACGACAGACGAGTCACCTTCGAGTGTGACGGAATGAACGGAATCGCGTCGAGATCGTTGCCGTCGAAATCTACGTTGATCAAGTTTGCAGCGAGGACATCGCTGCCGTAGACTCTGTCGTAGTCAACCTGCAGTGAGCGTAGCTGTTCCAGCGGGGCCAAAATCTTGGACAAACGTTTCATTGGAATGTCGTTGGCCAGGCTCGAAGTCATTTCAAGTGCTTGCAGACCTTTCGAGGCCTCGAAGGGGGACTGATCCAGATACCGAACGTTGTTAAAAGACAGTTTGAGCTCTTTGAGCGCTATCAATTTTGAAAAATCTCTACGAGAGACGGTTTTGATCGCATTGTTTGAGAGAATCAGACTTTGGAGTTTCGAGCCCCATCTGCCTCGAGAAAGCAAGCTAAGAGAGTCGATGCCGTTCCCTTGGAGATTCAATCTGGTCAGCGACGAAATATTCGACAGCACGAACGGGATTTCCGTCAACTTGTTGTAGGCCAAATCCAGCATCTGGAATCAGAAATGTCATTGTGAGGGGATGCCGCGAACCAGGGCACGCCTTGTTGACTCGGAGCACCTCATCACTCGCTCCGAGTCGCGTTGTTTTCACTGTTGCAAAGGTTGACTGTCAACACTCAAAATCCACATGCTACCTCTCCGATTCCCCTTCCTCCCAACGTAAGACCCTCGAGTTGACGCTTTCTCTGCACAGTCAGAAGAACAGTGACTTGCATTACGGGCGAACTTCTGTCTCGCTCCGCTTTCCGTATGTTCAGAAAACCCCAGGATGCCCATGGAAAAATTGTTACGAACCTGCAAGGTTTCAGTGAATCTGGGCGTTCGACCGCGATATTCGAAGCCGGCGAGCTGATTTCCTTTCAACACGAGCACGCTCAATGATTGCAGATACGAGACGCAGTCGGGCAAGACCTCGAATTGATTATCACTCAAGTCCAACACGAGTAACGTGGTCGCTATCGCTCCTGAATCGAAGAAATGCTGAATTCATTCTCTCGCCGAATTTCCAAATGTGAGCTCTCATCGAAACTGTGCCAAAAACATCTGCAGTTGCAAGCAGCTGATGTTACTTTCCCGTTCGGAATCCTAAGGTACCATTATCGACTCACCGTCGAAAAGCTTATCCGGGAGCTGCATCAATCGATTTGAGTTGAGGAAGAGCTTCCTTAAATGTACGCTTTGGAGAATGTTTTCAGAAACCGATGTGATGAAATTGAACTCTAAATGCAATGTCTTCAAATACAATGCAGTCTCATTCGTTAAACCGAGCGAGATTCCATCCAATTCGCGGAGTGAGCCTCGCGATAGATCCAAGCTCTCGAACGTGTTTGGCAGTCTCCAATGCGGAGGTAAATGTTGAATTGCGTTATTACTGAGAATCAGTCGTTGAAGTGAGCCTGAGGTATGGAAGTTATGTGGCGCGACTCGGATGAAGTTGTTACCAAGATTCAAGAGTCGAATCCCGGCAGGAAACGAATGTCCTTCGACGGACAGGATCTGGTTTGATTCTAGATGGAGCGTAGTCAAAGTACCGGGGAACTGGTCTGCCATAACGTTTCGAATGTAATTTCCAGCTAGTAGAAGTGTTGTGATATTCGTTAAGCGTAGCGACGGCGGCACTTCCGAAAACTGATTGCGTTGTAAGTTGAGCCATCGTAGTTGTTTCATGTCGGAAAAATTTGGGAGGTCGCTTAGAGCATTGTCGCTCAGGTCTAAACTCGAGAGAGTCTCCCGGCTTCCGGCCAGAGCGCTAGAATCTATCCGATAGATAGAGTTCTTTGGGAGACTTAGAGTTACGATGTTCTTTGGGGCCCAATCGATCTGGAGAAGACCCGAGCGGCTAACTACGATTTGATTGAGACCGCGTTCATCGCCCGTGAGACGATTCGGCCTATCAAACACATCTGGAAAGAGATCATTCTGAGAGTTAGATTCCTGTGCTGTTGTCCCCGTGTTCTTCCGCGAGATGGACTGCCGCAGCATCGAAATCGAGCGCTGACGGAGCGCCGAGTTTTGCCGCCCGCACGGGATATCGCGCGGATCAGCGGGAACGATGCCAAAAATCTTCTCAGATTTGGATATATCTCTGTATCTCTTGAATCCTTGCGGAGGAGAAAACTCTCCGAGCTATGCGCTAGATGTGCAACCGTCAAACCCCTCTGAGCCATTTCTGGATTCGCCGCTGAAATCGATGAGCTGCGTTCCAGCGCAAACAAGGAACAACAAACCCTGCTGCCCCACCCATTCAAGCAGACCAAAAGCTGAATCTCAGGCGTATATGTAAGAGGACAGAAGGCTTTAGGTCGCGATTCGGATGCCTTCTGGTTGCAACACCATGAGGACGGGAGTTAGGACGATGATTTGGTGGATGGAGCTCCGGTGGTTTGGCTGCATGCGTGGAAGATCGAGAAACACATGTGTAGATGTCTGCATCCGAGAATTAGGGATTCGAATGGCTGATTTTTTCCGACGAAATGAGATGCCGACTTCGCAGCTAAGCAGCGCGGAAGTCTAGCAATGTCGCGGTCTATGACTCGAGAATTGGTAACATGCAGTCCCGAGCATCGGTGGGCGGATATCCGGATGGGGACATGCTCCACATGAACGATCCGCGATGAGGCTATGTCACAGAGTTTTTACGGACTAATCGACGAGTGTCAGTACAGAAGTGCTACTTGCTCTCAACATGAAAAATTTATCTCAGCCCAGGCTTGTCCCACAGCCGAGTAGCCACGACAATGCACTACCAGATTGCTTATGAATAAAATACACCAAGGCCCAGTCATTTGAATCCATGTCTATATGTACACAAGTAGTCACTGGCCTCACATAAAACGCACTCCTATGTGTCCAGATGCGGCGGACCAATATATTCATAGTGGATGGTATTCAATTGTTTGAATAGATTAACGAGCGGATTGTAGCTCAACAAGTCATCGCTGGGCTGAGAGGAATACGCTGTTCCTCGCTGACCGTGGTGGAGGGATGAGGGTTCCGCACTCCGAAAAGTTGGCCGTTGGTTTCAAGCAAGAGCATTCAACGAAACAAAAATTGGGGAGTACACGATGATTTCAATACTAATTCAAATAATTCAGAGCGACAGGACACCCTCGAGCCAACTTTCGTCGCCCTCATTGCTTTCTCATGTCAGGATGGATGCAGTTCGTGCGCGCCTCAGGCGAGCACAGGGGACCCGTGCATGAAGTCGACATTTCTCAGACGAACACTGGAGAGACGCGCCAAAGCTAGGGCATGTTCACACTCTGAATTTCTTAAGAAAGCATCGAAAGGAGTGCTAGATCCGAAAGATTTGGGCCTATCGTCGAGGCTCGAAGTCAATTGTTCCCGGGAACAGATTCCGGTTATCCAACCCATCGCGCGCTTTGTTGAGGAGACTTTATTGGTTGTCAACATACCCTTCAGAGAAAACATTCTAGTCCCGACGCACGTCACCATGGAGTTCGTACAAGTGCACTGTGGCATAAAATCGCACTCCTGGATGGTAGCAGTATCCGCACCCAAGTGGGCAGTCAATATAAGCATGCACAGCGGAGCGAAGTTTTTCGTGCTCATGTTTCCAGAGTTGCTATCCGGTGCAAGACCTTGGGAGGTGACAGCGCACAGTTAGGATGACCTGACTACAACCCATCTCGTTAGGATGGCACCACAGACATCATCCGACTGAAAGCGCTCACCCGGAGCACGTGAGCCGGAGCGACATGCTTCAACCTTTGAGAAAGGGATCAGAAGAGGACGAGGAGGAGGGGAGTTCCTATTTTTTGTGTCAAAACTTCAGGATTGGGCAGCTACGATGAAGCGCGAAAAGGCCGTCATTCAGCCGTCGTTCTCCATGAGGAAGCGATTCGGAACTCCTGATCCGGAGACTTCAGTCTCAGTCGGTTGATTCACGTGGTTTGGAACACTCAGAAACGCTACTTTTCGAAGTCATTCCTGAGCTTTCCTACCAATGGTAGTTCCCGGGCGGAATCGAGCGCGTTCAATATTTCGATCCATGTCGTTTTTGCATGACGGCGCTGAGCGCAGCAATTCGAGAATGCATGATTTAGGAGGAGAACGAATTCCGATCCTAGCTGAGGTGTGCCTCGGAGCGCTTTTCTTACGGTTGTTGTGTTCTACGGGAGACCTGAAGCTTCCATATTCTGACGAGGAATTCCAGGCAACCGCTCATGCACGGCGTTTCCTCCGTGCCAGTAGCGCCTCGTCAAGCTGAGGACTTCGGGAAGTCGGTTGCGAGAGCGTCGGAAGTATTGTATTATATTTCTGGACGTGTTCTCGAATTGTCTTCACGAGTCTCAACTTCCCTGATCTGACTGTCCACATGTTTTAGTATCACACATGGCTTTCGGCTAGACTTGGAGTGACTGAATGATACGAAACTCTGTGTAGGGAATGTATACATCCTAGCAGCAAGCCGGCATCGCTCACAGCTGAATTAGATTAGGGAAGACGGCTTTTGAGAGTTGTTGGATGCCGCTAAGTAGCCGCTCTACGTTGGCAACTTCGCAGAATGAACCATTTGTCTTAATTGAGGGTCCTAGTGTATTTAGCACATTGTCGGCAGCATTTCGAACGAATGGGCCTATTCCCGTGGATTAGTCAAGATCGAGTTCCTGTTGAAGCTCAGAACGAATCGAGATATTCAGTCTCCATGATATACCTCTCCATTTTGTCCGAGCGTAGTACGGGATGCTCTCTTGATTTTCTTTCTGCCCACTTTGCACACGTAGCCAATGTTTCAAGTCGCTTGGAAGCTGGAATGTCCAACTTGGAAGCCGCGGATTTACCTGGGAACTCCAACGTTCCGAAGGTCTTTGAGCAGAACGGGTTTGGAAAGTTTAGTTCAGCTCCTACCAAGCGGTCCCTGTCGAAGAAAGCCCAGTCTGATGTAGCCGTAGACACATGATCTGTCTTTGAAACGACGCCAGGAATAAATCGAACGCGAACGCGATGCGCGCCCACCTTTCAGGTCTTTGATTTATGGGTTGGAAGAATGTCGAGGGAGGTCGGGAATTACGGAACTCGCTCGTATCGGTCGCTCTCCCTGCTCGCGGGTACTTTAGGCTATTGACTGTTTCGACCCTCGCAGGTTAGTTGTTTCGCGTTCCCTCGGCACGGCTGGGATTTCCTCTCATATTGAACGACCACATCCACGAGCAGAACGCTCGAACCGCATAGCAGAATATGGCAGAGAGGCGGCGCCATACCTCTGGTTTCATACGAGTTGGATCCTATTTCCGATTCCCGCGGAACCCGTTTCCAGCTGTCCGACAAGAGTGTGTGGTTTGTTCCTCTCCTGACATTCCATCGAATTCAAGGCCGAAAGCCGCAACAAACTTATTGCGGTCGTCGTCGAACGAGGTGTAGAGGTGAGCAACGCCCGTGACATCGGCAAGGACTACGTCGAGCCTGATTTCGCTTCACTCGTCACTTCAATCGATGAAGGGGCGGCTCGAAAACATGCGTCTCACGTCGACAGACATCAGACCAACGACGTCGAAGGGAAGAGGACAGCGAGAGAGAGAGAGAGCCCTGAGGAAGATCAGGAATCGGAGCGCCGGAGGAGAACGGCAAAAGAATCCCAGTTTTTGTGGCGGAGAGCGAGACGCCAAGAACACAACTTTAAATAAGCGACGTGATCTCATTCTCGTTCCGCACAAGAACGGGTTGGGGAGACGTCGATGCAAACTTTCGTGTCAAGCTCAAACCGGCAACAAAACTTCTCGCCACTTCATCGGCTCCCGTTTACAACAAGCTCCATCTGTCGGTAGCGGTGTTTTACTCCCCCTTCCGGGGATGTTCCCAATTGGACTTAATCGGACTTAGAATATAGGACCGAAAGGCTCATTGTAGGCGCAAGATCGACATGTGGGGCTGTTGTTCAACGTACGACGAAGTTCCATCATCAGAATAGATGATGAATAAAGACTCGAATATTTCTGAGCATCGCCGGGGTTTCATGACCAGAGTTGTTTCTGAGCTCGCCCACGACGTAGCTCTACAAGCGGAACATATTCTCGGGAATGTGGGAACCGTCCGCCCTCGTGCCTAGATACAACCGCGAAAGTTTTCCTCAAGACCTTCTCTGATTCGCAGCCGAATACGTTTCGAGATCTTTTGCAAACGTTTCATAGCAGCACAATCAGCCTTGTAGGATGCTGATACGACTCATCGATAATTCTTGAAATTCGGAATCGGTTGCGCTTCCTGGCCGACCTCCGTTTTCGACGCCCTCGACCTGAGGTATAAACCGCGAGCCTAATGAATCCTGAGCGTTGGAAAATCCCGATAGCCATCAGCGCTGAATCGTTTGTAGTGATACTGGAGCGGTACCGCTAATATCCAGTGATAAGATTGCCAGCTTGATAACGCGGTTCGCGATTCAGAGTACATTGGCATTGGAGCCACGGCCATGCAGAACTAGTGATATGGGGAGCCGACGGAGTCTTTTGCGGGAGACCAGAGCCATAACGCAGGGTTGACTCTCCCTCCCCCCTCGAGTCTGGCCTTCCAGGCGGAATCCACAAATCAGCAACAACAATGTCATAATTAGAGCTCGTACCTTCATGCAGATTGCATAAAATGCGTAAAAATGCATCTTTTGGTGTTTCAGAGCCCAGATCGAATACACTGAGGGTTGGCGCATAAGATAACATGAATCATCAGTTTTGAAGATGTAGATGTTCTTTAAAAGAACTTTTCTACTCGCGAAATGCTCATCAGCAGAACTCGCCTGCGCATGCGAAGCGTCCCCAAAAATAGCGCGAAAATGGTCATGGCCCCCCCCCCCCCCCCAAAAAAAATCCTGGCTACGCGCCTGCCTACGTCGCTTATCAGAGCCAGGAACTTTGTGAGCTCGAAAAAAGTTCTGACCATCAGGATCGGGTCGCTTCGAATAATCTCTGAACCTTGAAGCGCTTGTGGTGAAGATCCAGCTGGAACAGGTAACAAAGATCAGTCTGGGGCGAAGCGCATAATCACGGGTGAGATCACTCTCTCCGGCCGAGAGAGCCGAAATGAACTTGACGAAATAAATTGGACGGGCCGCTGTTCGAAGTCAGCATTCGTTGCCTGAATCAGCGTGAGTTAACACATAGCCTCGTATAGCTGTTCGGGATAGAGTTGATCCTCAACTTCTGCTAAGGAAGACATCCATAGTGTAAGCTGATTCCTCTCGCTTCAGCGTCCATTAGAATCACTCGAAACTTTACTCTTGAGTCGGGCACACAATTTGATCGTGGACGGAAAGAACCGACGCTGACGAACGAAGTGAGGTGAGTCTCATGCTCTGTATTTTTCAGGATACCAGTGGTTCTCGACCGTCACATCCCGAACGGAAAAAAACATTCCACTGACACCCTCGGCCCGGAAACATGTCTATCCCTGTTGAGAACACCATTCAGAGTCTGGGGTGCGTCTCAGTCGAGGGGCTAACTGTAACCAACTCCGTTCAGACAAGCGACCTTAGATTAGTTCGGCTCGATGAAGCTCTCTGGAAATCGTCGCCCATCCTCAGACAATATCCGGCCCAAGCCGAATATTTCTTGAGAGTCAGCGTTCCCAAAAGCAGTGTGTTGGCCTTGCTCGATGCTCAGCAGACCGGAGCTCTTCCCGACGACCTCAAAACTTCATTCGATTGTCTCGCGGTAGCTCAACAGCTGCAATTTCGCGGGTTGAGAACTCTATTCTACAACGATCTGCGCCAGTATTATCTTTTCGACTCCTCCGATCTACCAACGGCATGTTCGACTTGGACTCTGATGCTGTGCTTCAAAGCTCTCCTGGGAACTCCGTTGAGAACACCTGACATCTACGAGGACCAGATGGACCGTATCGCTGATCACTGCAATCGTGATCCGAACATTATTGCGGAGGCAACAAACCTGATCAACGAGAAGACCAGTGAATTTCTCGGTTCTGGTTTAGAAGGTATTCCAATTAACTTCAACTCGTCCAAAGCTTTAGTCGTTTTCCGCCGAGTTGGGGGAAGGCTTCGCACGGAAGTGTTTAACGGCAGAAAGCTCGTCCCCGTGAATTTATGTGGCAAGTATTTTAACCCTGACCCATCGGTGGTTAAAAGTGTTTTCTTCATCAAGTACGGATCGTACGTCCTTTACAAGACCGCCACTCGTGTGTACCGGAAAGATATTCGGAACGACAATGAGCCGTCCGTGGTCCTCTACGGATGTACGATGGCTCAAGCTAGAGGCGACCTGGCTTTCGCCGTACGGAACCAGGGTGGGCGCCATTCCATTTGGCTATGGGTGGATGACGAGAGATTTGAGCTACTTCGACGCATCAGAGATGAGCCCCGAGCAATCGATTTCGAGTTTAACGATCGTATATTGGCTATAGCCTGCCATGGAGATTTCATCAAGTTCTACCATCTCGAAGATCGCACTGTGCGTCCATTGAGTGAACCTCAAATGGTTCTGATGCAGCGTTGCATCGAATTCTGTGACAAGAAGGTTAGCCGGCCGTTGAGGAGGCAAATTGTGGCGGATCGTGGATTCAAACTGCAGTATTTGTTGATGACCTATCGGATACTGAGATCTGACGATGCACTCCGGTCGCAGCTTCTCGATGGTCGCCGCATCTCTACCGTCGACCCGGACGAAGGAATTCTGGATCTCGTCAAAAAATACGCGTGCAAATTCGTCAGAGCCCTATGCGATCTGGACAAACATGAGACGACCTCACTTTTCTTACGCGATGATTCCCTCCACGTGGCTACAGGCTTCCCCCACCAGCGTATCAAGAGAACACTCCTGACCGACGGTTCATGTCACTCCGTGCTAGAGCTCACGCTTCAACCTTGACAGCGTTGCGCGAGGTGTTCATCCGACTACCATTCTAATATTGAGCCTATGTACATACTTTTCTCGAATAAAGACCGTTGCAATATAATAATATAATCCAGCAGTAATCACAAGAGACCGGGTGTGAGAGCAGATGATAATTTCACAGCATATCATCAGAAATGATCGGCGCACGGGCGTATACGGAGCAGTACTTCGAGTTTCCCAGGTTACGGAATACCTCACTTGAGTGGACGAAAGTTGAGTCGGGATGACGTTAGATATTCATTCGTGATTTTTATTCACGCAGACTGCGTGCTCCATTACCTAATTTAGAATACATAAGTACTCAGTATATACCACTGGCACAGAATGGTACAATCTCGTACATACATTCCTCTGTGAAAGTGTAACGCTTCTTTGCGTTCTCCAGCTGTTTGAGTGATTGAAACGATATACGATCGACTGAATGATTCTATCGCAACATGTCCCACAAAATTTCCAGGAGCAATCAACTGACGGTTCGTGATAGTGCTCGCCGTGCATGCAGTGTGGTGATACCCGTGCACAGAGAACTTGACAATAATGTCGTCAACAACCACGAAATATCCGTAGCTTTGAAAAAGTGAGCTGACTTCTGAAGCTGACCCTGAGTGTTATGCTGTGCCACTAGTCACTTACAGGCGCGTATACCGGATTTTCTTCCGGTGGGGGCAAGACCGTTTCATGGGGCCAAAGAGCGATGATGATGATAATATCCGTACCGGGGCTGTATGGAACAGAGAAGGCTGTCGGGGGAGGGCCGTAGCTGGACATGAATTTCCGAGGCCCCGAAATCGGGAATATCCGATGTGAGGGCTGGGATCGTTCTCCGAGTGGGTCGGAAATTCGGAAATGAATCATAAGAATCATATCACACATCTCCGACCGACTCGTAAAACGATTTCAGCCCTGACATCACATATATCCAGTAACCGGGGGCTTAATATGGGGGAATTCGTAAGAAATGCTTCGGTGCAGCCTCTCTTACTTAAAGTCATGTTCAGATATCCACGTTCTCGAAGTATAACGCTCATTTAGAACGAGTTGGGTAATTTTGGGCGTCTTTGTCAGCTGGAATAAGCTAGCTTTCGCATCCCGATATCAATCTTTGCTCAGTGTGGAGATTCACCAGTCAAACAAATAGTTTCCCTCAATAATTGACTTACGGCGGCGGGGCGATCCGCCCGAGGCTGCACTCCGGAAGCGGGAAGATCGAAAGATTTCATGAGGACGATTATCGGAAGATAATGGAAAGAGGGCGAGTTCAGCAAAACATCCCGAAAAACATACTTCGGACTGATAAAGCATGGACATCTCACCGAATTGCTGAGTTGAAGGTTCGAGAGATATCCATCGACCGTCAGGACATCTCTGAACCTTGATTCAGTGAGAACCAATCAGTTCGGGCGAGGAGGGGACATCCTCAGATAGATTCTCAGATACTGGAAATATCTTCATTGAAATCCTCACTGAGGGTGAGAGTCCCGAGTGCACAATATAAACGCTGAAGGCGATGCTCCGTTCCTAGATTGCGTCGAGGCCCCCTGCGAAGTGGAGCTACGCTGAGCAGCCAGTGCTGGTACTTGAGAGCTGACTTACCGGGCACCTAACGCCGCTATCCAAGAAGGAGTCGACCACCGTATGAGAACGGTCTGTTATCCATCCGTAGACTTCTTTGCCGACGCCGGGCCAGCCTTGAAAAAAGTGAGTTATTGGATAAGCTCATACTCGTTGACGCCACTTTGAGAACAGGAATATTCAGTATCTGAAATTCCATTAGACAATTGGATTCGCCTGAATGGAGACTGTCGCTCGCAGCCACACGTCTCTATTTGTGTGAATCCGTGGTAATGTGCGCTTCTTTGCGCTTGTGGAGACTCCTGTAACGAGGTCGGGACATCTCTGAGCTCCACTGCCTCATCAAAGTGACCCTCTTTACCAGTTCGTTTCATTAACGAAGGAAAATCCTCTCCGATTGCAGTCACACAGCGAGTCCGAAGACCAGTCAGCTCGATACCCCCATCTACGCACGCGGATTCTGGCATTTCGATCGATAATGTCGCACTCTGTTGAAGCTATAATCTCAGATCTTGAGTTCTTGTGCATGGGAAACTCGTACAAGAACTCAGTTCAATCAAGCGACGGCAGCTTAGTCGCCCTTGACCGCACGCTGTGGGCGTCCTCGGCCGTTCTCAGAGAACATGTGTCCAAGGGTACCTCTTACTTGAAGCTCTCGGTTCCCGAGAGCAGCCTGCATAGCCTTCTCCGAGCTCACCGGGATGGCGTTCTCCCAAACGACCTCAAGACCCTCCTGGACCTCCTCGCGGTGTCTCATCAGCTACAGCTCAGAGATTTGGAATCCAGGTGCTTCGACGTCCTTTGCACAATGAAAGCTTTCAGTGAGCTCGAATTCCCCCCGGAATGCTCTACTGAGACGGTCATGGAGTGCTTCAAAGCTCTGTTAGGATGTCCCCTCCGGACAGCAGACATCTACAAAGAGCAACTCGATCGCATCGCTAGGCATTGCGACAACGATCAAGCTGTTATGATGAACGCGCTGAATCTAGTCAAGGAAAAACTCGGAGAGTTTGTGGGCTTTGGCTTGGACGGCGTTCCGTTGGGCTTCGACGTGCGTAAAACGATGATTATCGTTCAAGAACGACAACAACGGATCCAGACGACAGTGTTCGACGGGAGTACTCTGATTCCCGTTAACGTGTTCGGGAAATATTTCGATCCCAGATTCCTGCCAACGGGATCAATTCTCTATCTGAAATACGGATCGTACGTTCTGTACAAATCCGGGACCAGCTTGTACCGGAAGAGCCTCCGAGATGATAGCAATGCCGTCGAAATCCTGAGGGGGTGTACAAAGGTCGTAGCAAAATCGAATTTCGTTTTTGCGCTGAAGACCGAGTGCAAACGCACTTCCGTTTTTCTGTGGGTCGATGACGAGCGTTTCAAGCGAATTTGGCGGAACGAAAGTGAAGTCACCGAACTCGATTTCGAGTCCGAGAACCGCATACTGGTCATTGCACGTTTCCCGAAGAATATCTCATTCTACAGGCTTCAAAATCAGGTTCTAGCCCCGTTGGATGACAAACAGAGGGAGACAATGGAGCACTGTATCGACTTCACGATGAGACAGAAGTTTTCGAGGCTCAGAACTCGGGTCGCAACGAGCAATGAGCTCAAGATACATTGGATGTTGAGAACATATCGTATGATTTCGTCCAACCATTTAGTACAAACGAAACTCGCTCACCGAACTCATGATTCTCAGAAAAACCTGACGCAAACCTTCTGGAGTTTGTTCGAATGCGGTACCTGCGAACTGAGGGGAATATTGCGCGGCACGAATTTTGTTGACAGGGGCTCATTGATGTCTGTTGGAGACAACCTGTACGTGACCAAAGATTTCCCCTCTCCTCGAGTAACGATAACGATCCCGGTTGGGGGTTCCCGGCATTCACTACTCGATTTCCCGTTGTCATTCTAGAGCGACTGACTCTTGTTGTTTACTCTTGACATGTGAATAAATCGGCATCAAACGACAGAATTACACCCCCTGAAACACTTCATTTTGATTAGAGTAAATTGGCATTGCTGAGAATAGAGATGGAAATCAGGTTCAGGGAGGGACCGAAGGGTATGATCAGACCAACCCCGGTTTCACCTCCATTGGCTCCGAAAACTAGGATCAGATCGACCCCGAATTGTCGTAATAGGCTCCGAAAAATATGGTATTACCGGCCCCGGAATCATCCCCAAAGACTCCGAAGAGTATTGTTTGACCTACCCTCAAGGATCTCTAGATCAGTCCGTCGGCGTTGCCGAATCTGTTGGTCCGGTGAGGAACTCAGCTCGCGTCTCATCTCCGGTGCATGGTAATTCCTATCGTTTTGGCGGACTCATTCTCACGATCTTTACGTTCTTCTCCTGAAGAACACAAACGACGCCGATGCATCAAGGCTGGGAAGAATGAAACCGACGGGGGTGAAACTATTTCACTCATGAACACTACCACGCTTGACATCAAATTGTTTTTGACAGGGAACCGGGAAACGTCTCTGTTGAAGAGGCAGAATGATTCCACTTCGTCATTTATGTTGACGTCCTCGAATGCCGCCCAAGACCGGATGGACCAGGTACATTCCGACTCCCTAAGGAAGCTAGTGAATTACGGGAGAATCTCTCTTCCGATTTCTTTGTTGTTAATATCTCGAGAAGGGCGTCTCTGATGACGGTTTCACAACCGTCCCAAGTTCGGCGAGAAATCCGTATGGATAACCGTCGCATTCGGTCACTTAGAGACGCGGAGAGAACGAGTTCTTAGCAGACTTAGCCAGGCTACGAGTCTGAAGAGAGATATCTCACAGTTGGTGTACAGGAAGTCCGAAACCTGGATAATTCACCAGAAAGTCATCGAATCGTGGTACATCACAAGGATTATTCAAATACCGGCAACACAGCGGGCATTGCTGTTAGATATCGGAACCTGTCCAAGGTTAAAAGGTACTTCAGTGACCTCAGTGAGGTAGTAAGGTTAAGGTTAACCATAGGACAATCGATAACTTCACTAAGGTGCTGAGGTTCTGAGGTTACTAAGGTTATCAAGGTTGCTAAGGTTACTTAGGTTACTGTGATGCCCCCGAAAATCGCGGGCGGGAACGTGTGGTCTTTTGTTTTAGCCCGCGATTTTTCGGTCCTTAGGAACGTTCCGATGTCTAATTGCTAATCGCATCGTGGACCTGCAAATGGCAGCTCTGGTGGCTCTGTGATCTGTGTTCTGGTCGTGAGGACGTGCTACCAGCGTTGCAACATTTTCCGACGATGACAGCCAGTTTTCCTCAACATGGGATCTCAAAGGTTCTCCGTGGGTTTCGATTGTATCGTATTCGAGTATACTTCCTGTTGGGTCCTCATTCCTCAAATTCGATTCGGCTCAACTCATTATCGACTTATGTGCGCAAGCCAGTACCTCCTCAACATGGGAAACGTAGTTTGGCGTCTGGCGTTTGGTAGTGTTCCAACCTTTTGTCATCCTATTCGGTTGTGAGCATGAACACCTCAGTGTCTTCCGTTTCGATTTCGGTGGGGTTGATCTCGAACAGGGTCCTTGGAAAAAAGTTGAAAACGATGTGATCTCGTTGGAGATACATCGAGAAACAGAGAGGAAACTGAACAAGGCAGTCTGGGGGGCATTCCGTTGGGAACACCGTCTGATCTAACGCAGTGCATCTGTTATCAGTTCAGGGACCCAAATGCTTTGAGCAAGAAATGCGCAAATTCGCCGAGACAGGCTCACTGCAAACATGCGCCTCTCTTTCGGAGCGCGATCGATCAAGAGATTTTCTGTCGGCACGACTAATCTCCGCGAGCGCTGGGATCCCAACATCTGCGCCCGCCTCTTCAGGCAAGCCCAGGAACTCCGGAAGTTTCTTCGAAAATTACTTCGAGTCTATCCGCTGGCCTCGAAACGGCGTTAGTGACCTTTTCGACGAGACGCTGACGCAGAGTGGGAAGTGGGAACGACGCGGGTTATTATAATAAGCGGACCCGGATCAATAATGATCATCCTAGCATAACACCGAAGATCTCCAACCGGCTTAGCTCCTGCAGCTCCAAGGTTGCGTTGCTAACCTCTTATGAGATGGGGAGATCGACGATGTAATTTCGCTTTCCCGCTGAACAGTGGGTGATTTATTCATTATCTGTTTTTTTTTTGTTCAAGGAAAGCAAACTTGACTTCAACAATTTTTAATGTTTCGTCCTATTGCACAACAAGGGAACATATTATTAACCGAATCCCCGGATGAGACCGCTATTCGGGATCTTTGGGCTTCGGAATTTTCTGGCTTCAATTAGGCTTCTTACAATGTAAATCGCTCGCGTTCTTTAGGGTAGTTTTTTTGGGATTTTTTCCGTGAAATATTACTGACCAGAATTAATGCTATGTCTTCGACCGATTCCGCCTCCACGTTTCTCGTGGAGTCCTAGAACCATCCAGTTTATCACAATTTTTTCTCTTATGAGAACTTTAGGAGAAGCTCCAGCTTTGGCAGGAATCAAGCCCCGAACTTCCCATCTATTCCAAGCTACTACGCTGCTTCTTTGGGGGTTCCTTGACCGTGGCGAGGAAGTCGGAGATAGCGCACGACGCCTTCTGCAAACCTCTGAACAGTTGCTCAAGTTGGCCCTCGAATCGTAGACGGGTTTGCTGAAGCGCATCAACTGCCTGTTGGGAAAGGGAAACTTGCTCATGAGTCTTGAATCTGAATGAGCCAAAGAATAGAGCGCTCATTCCGACTCGCACGTTGGATATTCTCAAAAAAGTATATTCCGGGAGAGCGATATTCGCTCAGCTCTTGCGATTGGTCATTGAAACTACGGAGTTTATAGACCCTGCGCGGAACGAGCTCGATCAACCCTGTTTCGTGAAGTTGGGAAAAACGGTGCGAATACTTGAATGGATTCATTACCATCGGAAAGAACTTGCCCTTTCGAATTCGATGTCGACGTCACGGAGCTTCATTCGGACATCCAGTCGACATTTCACCCCGTAGAGCACCGTGGGACGGACGCACTTGTCGATGTAGTTACCAATGAATCCCACCAGCCTTCGTATGTCTTCGTGACAATGACATATTTGGAAATAAATTTCATCCAGATCTTGGTGATACCGACAGGAGAGTTTCACTCTGGAAGGAGAGTCGAATAATTTCTCGCTGATACCGATCGTTACATTGGTGGCTTGATCTGGCTCCACTTGCTACGATACCTCGGTTTCGTCCAATTGCTACGCGCCACGGCTTCTGCCATTTCGGTGAGACTTGCGAGAGTCCGGGAATGGAATTTCCTCAATGTGTTGTGATCTGCTCGGGAGAACCCGGAACCCGCTTTCATAACTTCCATCGCGGGCTCCCACATTTGAGTCATGGCAGCTAGTCGTTCCCTCAGTTCGTGCAAGAACATTCCTGCCTGAAATACGAATCGGATTGAACAAGCGTATGAGTTCCTTGAGAGACAGTGCCACCTATACACTGCGCGAGATTCCCACGCATGTTTCCACTCATTCTCGAAACTTTTCCTCGGAGTTTGTTATTTTGAGATGATTCTCGCGATCGTCGGCGACTGGTGTGCTCTTGTATCATCAAGTCGCGATGTTATCGAGTTTGTTCTGAGTCCTCATCAAAAGCTCTCGTGATTCGAGGCAAGAGAAGGCAGGGTGAACTTTGGCACTCCTTCAGAAGGAGCTACAGACCTCTGTCTCTCTATCCCGGATCGAGGACGCGATCAAACTCGAGAATATCGTGAGATGGATTCAGTTTCTATCTGCTTCCAGCGGGGGCTATTTCGTTAAATTCTCAAGTTCCGGTGCTCTATCTAGGAGCATCGGAGCAACTCACCCAATCGGCATAGGAGCTCGCCTCCTCGGTGAACAGGTCACAAAGCGCTCGAGCTTCACTATCCGCTACGAACTTTCCAATACCAACGGGCTTGTGTGAACAAACGGCGCCGGATATCGGATTGAGGACTCGCTTCAAGTTACGTTTGGGATCACTCCGACGTAACCTCTTTCGTATGAAGCTTGCAGGTGAAGCGATAACTGGAATAATTGACTGATATTACTCATACAGGGATCTTCTCTGCGGTAAAAGTGAGACCGGAGAGGACTTGGTGCGTGCTCAGATATTTTTAGTATGAATAGGACGAAATTCAGATTAAGCAGCTCTTCCAATCTGGAAGACCGGGGTCCCATGAGGACGAGAATTTTAAGCAGTAAGTTGAGGCTGAAGAAGGGTCCAGAGAACTGTCATTAGCTCTGCATCGGAGAGAAGTCCGTCGCGTCTGACAGCTCTCCTGCAATCTTCAACACTGGGATGGCACACGCGAAACTTATTAGGAGACTTGCGATATCAGGAATCCTTGATTCCGTAGGTCCAGCAAACCGCGGGAAGCGCCAACTCACTGGTTTTGAATGTTTTTGAGGCATTCTGTAGAGGAGTTCTCGTCGTGGGTGCCATCGTCGTTTGCTGGCGATCGGGTTCTTTGTTGTGCTAGCACATCCCTTGATAACTCGACGCACGTTGTCGTTGTTTGATGCGTGCGGATGTCTGCATCCCCGGAATTATCGTGCGGGGCAATATCGCCTATCACAACAACGTCAAGCAGCTCCACAGCGATAACAGCAGATGTCTGACCGCAAACAAGTTCGGTAAACCAATATGCAGATGGCATGAGCTTCAAGAATATCGTGCTAGATTGGGGCCCCGAATGTATTCTGGATCACCACACTGGAGCCGCCCTGAGTGCTCCGATTACGCAGCGCTTATTGTGCTCAGATCGAGATTACCAGCTTTCGAGTTTGCCGTTCGGCCACGAAACGAAGTGGCACTCAATCCCAGCAGAAATTGCTCTTCGCCTGATCAATAGAATGCTATCTGTTGAAGTTCCGTGATGAGCAAAATAAATTCAATGCCCTCGGGCAGGAATCTATCCATCTATAGTGCCACCATTGTGATGACCGATGGGCATGGCTTGACCTCATTCGTGGCTTTTGCGCGCTTGAGATGCCAAAATGTCGACAGCAGCGTGCAATCGTGACAAAAGCAGAACCATAAAACTCAGCGATCCCTGGACCAAAGTGGAGGAGAAAGTCTAACGTTGCCAATAATCTTCTCCGGTTGAAAACTCTTCTCGTCCGAGTTTCCGATTCCGATGTAATTCCTCGAATTCCAGATAATGTTCGAGAGTATCCGATCGAGAGGTTCCACTTTGCTGCTCACCTAGGGCCGTGGCAAGACCCGAGTTCTATTTCGAACTCGCTGCTCATATTCGCTCCGTCCTGCGTAATCGCGAATATTATGTCGATTTTCTCGACCTATCGATGCAATCGCGTGCTGTACTTGACTCAAATTTAGCATATGCAGTTCGACGTTTGATCGCTCTGAATACATGAGTAGCTTTCCACGACGAACTCTGACCTTCAGCTTCATTGTCATCGTTTTCTGTGACTTTCCTTAAGAAAACTCGGTCATCTTCCTTCATGCTAACGGTCTTGTCGAGAATAATTCTTGATGGAGGACTCTGAGTTCTCGGCCGTGTGACAAGACATGAGTTTCTTCACTCTTAATTGCAGGGAACTTTGAAGCATGTTGCGCGACTCCCCCACAGTCTTGGTTGATCCTGAAAACTTGCTCGCTGTTCACTAATCTGATGATGCGAAGGATTAGTCGCGAGACTCTCTTTGAAGCTAAGTTTCGCGAGCTTCGGTCGCCGATTACCGAAGTTCGAAGTTCTCCGAGCTCGGGTGCCGTGCGAAGCTGTCATCAGCCCGAATCTAATCATAAAATCTAATATCACCTCCGGCTCGAACATGTTCGTTCTTCGCCGTAACAAACGACTTCCTCGTTCGCTCTCTTTACTGGCAGTCGAACGGGCAGCCGGTAGTCTAGGACGGCCCGAGTCATCGCAAAGGGGGCGAGCGAGAGCACGGTGACCTCCCACCTACGTTGGAGCGTAGTTGGCTCCGACTGCTGGGAGCCTCAGGCTCCGTTCGCGTTCGAAAAACTCTCTGTTCCTTAAAAGAAAAAGCGCCAATTGGCTTCTAGAACAGCAGCCAACCAGCCAGCAGGCAAGCAAGCAAGCGAACGAAGAAACGAGCAAGACAAAGATGAATCACTCTAACCGTACACTGAACTCTCTCGTTTGGCGAGTCGAACGATTTGTTCCTCAGTCTCGTTCTCGACTGCAATCATCCTCCCGTTTCACTGTAAGCATCAATTTCTCCGGGAGGAACCGGTGACTCTCCCCTGGCCTCAAAGTGATCCACCGAAACTATCCTGACGGATCAAACCACGGGAGCAACCAGTTAGGAAAATATTGGATTGGGAAGAATTTTCAGCCAAGTCCATGTCAGGCGGGCAGATGGGTTCGAAGCGGACTGAGGTTTGTACTCTGACCCTCATATCCAAAGCAAAGGTCATCTATCACGATGGCAGCGATCACAGCAAACTCCCGAAATCCAAACTATTTTCATGATGAGAATGAGGTTGAGGACAGGATCGGAGGATTAGGACGCCATGATGAATTAATATGATCACAACTTATGTTTCACATGGTCCATTCCTGAGCACATTAGTTATTTCGCTCTGTTGGATTCGATGGAACGAATAGTACGAGTCACGGAACTTGACAGCGGAGCCGGGGCTCGTTTCCGCGATTATGATGCTCTGTCTGGAAGAAATCCCGTCAGAACAAGACGCCGAGTGAGAACTTTCTGGAAAGTCATTATTAAGAGTTTTGTAGCGGAAACCAACTAACAATCAGACGGTTCCCATCTGAGCTTGGATGCGAGGATTGTTCCGTGGCATCATCCCACGCCAGCCGACGTCGCGTTGTCGACCACGACTCCTACACTCCTACTCCTACCGGAACAACGACTCTTAATTGGTGCATCTCATGGAACGTTGTTGTCCAATTCCGCTGGCCTACTTTGTTCGCGGTGCGATGCGTTCCCCACTCGGCTTGCTAACTGACTGACATACCGCGTGCGAGGCTAGAGAGAGAGAGAGAGTGAGTGAGATCCGCGTAAACAGCCATTTCTCACTGTTCCTTTTCTTTTCCCTTCCTTGCGGGTCCGAATGGCCCCATATGTTTCTATTTGGATGCGGAGTCGGGAGCTGACTCCTCAGGACATCTCTCGTTTGTGTCCTCGTTGCCTCCGGATGAGACTGAAAATGGAGCTGACGACGTCTGCCTGCGCCCGACGACCGGGGTTGCGTAGCAGCGAAAAGATTGCCCGCTACAAAGAAAAGGTCGGACGACGACAACGACGACGACGAAGAACACCACCACCGCCGGGACAGCAGCAGCAACAACAACAACAAGAGCAGCTACAAAGATGTTTGGGTGCGCTGACCTAATATAATACATAGTTTAGATTCGCGCTCGTTTCCTTTGACAGTGCTGAGCAAGGCTTAACTCCTCGAAATTGATGGCCCGCTTCCAGGGGAAGCATGTTTTCAGCTACGAGCCAACTCGGACTAAACTGCGCTGCGCAAAACCAAATATTTCTCCTAGCGCAGAACGAATAGCTCGAAACGAAGGTTGCCTGTTCCGTGGATAAGGTCGGAAGGAAATCATCATTCCTTCAAAGGCATAGAGCAAACTCGAAATGAGAAGGTCTGGTGTAGGTAGGACGAGCATAACATACACTACCGACTCGAAGGTTGAAGAACGTGACTGGCTCGCAGTGAAAACGTAGTGCTTCTTTTGGGAGCAGCGATTTCGCAATTTTCATCATGTCCGTCAAAGTTGGTTTTCATCATCCAGTCGACAGGCAAAGTCTGGGACAGCAGACTCGGCTCAGGAGGGTACATGCGGAGAGTGAACTTATTGCAGTGAAGTGTTTCATAGCCCAATCGAATCACCTGACCCCACGGCATGACTATAAACAAGGGAAACAATCCCCTGGTCGTCGACTCTTTGCTGAGCTTGCTCCTCTTACGGAAATGGTTCATTCTTGGATGTACGGACGAACAGGACGAAATTCGAGCACTACTAATTATTATAGATGGATGGATAATCGGTGAACGCCCTCACTCCGAGGCCGGGAAACATTGCTCTCGCGATTCCTCGTTCCAAGTCTAACGACAATGGACGGGGGTGCAAACAAAGGACCCCAGGTTGTTCAACTCAGGATCCCCTCCACACGGGTGCGGATTCCCTGTTCGTCTCAATGACGATACGATCAGAGATACGTTCTTGCGCTCTGCGTCTTTTGGTAAACGACAGAGCTGTATTTAATTGCAGGTGCTCTTGAGCGCAGATGCTCGCTGAAAAGGGATTTCCTTTTCACTCTCCCTGTGGCTTGTCTTCTATGTCGTTCTCCCTCATATGTTTTCAAAAGAGCAAAGGACATCGCCGCGTTGAGGGACAATATAAAGGCCGTTCTCACAAAAACATCCATATTGGATTTTGCTTTGTGCCCACTCCCGGGAGAGCGCGAGCTATGTCGAAGCGAAGCTCGTTCATCGTGAGTGCAGTGCTGCAAATCCGCTATGCGATCCGCCTGAATCTGGCCTTATGAGAATCCTCGCGACAGAGCCGTGAAGCGTCCCGGAAGAGATTACCGTCTTTTTGAGCCGGACGTTTAGAAATCGCTCCTCGAGAAGGATTTTCCGCAATCCAACTCTGGCCAGATCCCAGGGACTGATCTGAGTGAGTGGTTTGCGCAAGTAGACCGGCCGAGAACCAGAAAGCTCCGTCTCGGGGCGGGAATTTTATCCTGGGGAATCCTCAATATTCGTAAGATCCCGCGTGAATTATTCGTGGGAGTTCCACATTCAAATCTCCATCAGCCGCGGTCCTAATGGCACCAAAGTCGTGGTGATGTCTGTACCGACTTCCTGATCTGTTAAAGTTCGGCCTAATTGACCGAATACATATTCAAGGAGCCATGATCTCGAGGATCCTCTTTTGAGTTCTAATTTCCTCGTGCACCAGACCATGGAACTCGTTTTAGAGCTTCTCTCGAGATCAACTTATCTCTCTATTTAGAAACGAGGCGAATCTGAAAGCCTGACGGGTTTCTGGTAAGCGGGAACAAGGAGCGGTGGGAGAGGTTCCAGCTCTCGGACCTTTGCGCAGGCATCTTGTTGGCATCCGGCTGATGCAGCTCCAAGTACTGTTCCTGATTTCAGGTACGGGAGCCAGAATATTGCTAGCTTCCTCCGGGCTTCTTCTCGACCTCCGCTGAACTCATGATCCGAAACGGTGCGGTAAAACGTTCCAATCGCATACGATGCGAGACAATCAATGAGCTCTGTCCGCTGGCTGTACGATTCCTGAAACGTGAGCCGTCGTAGTTTCACTGTAAGAAGCTCAGCTCGAGCCCAGATAAAGTGACAATTCATTGGAGACTTGTAGGCCCCCTCCGGCTGTTCCCCGTGTCGTCGCACTGACGCGAGGATGGTGGGCGGCGGCGTAGAACGCTGGCTTTGCTAGTCTTAGGATCCCGTCGTAGGAGTCTTCCGAGATGCGGAGAATGCCTAGCCAGGGAGTTTTCCTTCTGATGCCCATAGCAACAGATAGGAGAAATGAATGGAAATTCCATGCGAATGATTTTCGCACGGACTTCATATCTCGCAGCATAACACTCCTTCAAACAGAACAACGACAATTTGATCGAGTCTTCAAGTTGTACAAATATGCATAATTATGAACAACTTGCGGGCATACAGCGAGACCTCCATTTTATTGTGGAATTCTTCATTCCGTTTGCATCGCTTCGTGCTCTTTATTCATGATTCATCACGCGAGATCAAGGTCCGTTGAGTATGTTCTCTGACGAGACATGGAGTGTATGAACTGAAATCAAAATAGTAAATAAACAACTTGCATTCGATGTGACATGAACTTTCGACGTGGCGTGAATTGAAGTTTTGCAACTGATCTGACCAGGCTTTATTCGTAGTAATTTGTGAGGATGATATTGTACGGAGAACGAACTTGGTCGAGGATAACTACCGATTGTACACAGTCCATGTTGAAGAAATGAACTCCTTCCAAACGACCGCCCTCTTCAATCAGGGTAAGATGTTTCACTAGGATGCTCTGTTCAATCCCGTGGCATGAAGAAGTACTTCCGCTCGATGGTTTTGATGCCGGTGAAAATCCCGAACAGCAGCAGGGTTGCCGTGTACCACGGCCAACCCCGGTACAGCCACAGTACGTACCAGTCGATGGTGCAATCCGGCAAGCTGTCGTCGAATGCGATCGGCCAGGTGACCTCGAGGATGTCTCCACTCAGAGATGCGAGAGTTATGATGAGTCCAAGCACCAAGAGGCATACCTTGACCACCGAGCTGAATTTCGTTGCACGAGTCGCCGTCAGAGTGAAGGCTATGCCACTCAAGCCGTAGACCATCAAGAGAATAATTCGAACCGCATGGTGATGCCTGAAGCCTTCATCCGACGACGATCCCAAATCGTCAATACAGCTCTCGATCGAATCGGCGAACGAACCGAAGTGCGCGAATCCGTAGAGGGACATGATCGAGAATAGCGCCGACCAGCCCAGCATCAGGTATAGGACGACGAGGCACAAGAAACGGAAGAATTTGAAACAGAGTCTCGAACATACAGAAGTGTATTCGTCACTTTGATCCTCATCTTCGAAGAATGGATTGCTGTCATCGGCTCTCGATAACCATGAGTCAGCGTTGCCTCGAATCATGATGGTGGCGGGAATATCACGAGCTGTCGACGATGCAGAGCACTTTTACACCAATTCAATAGCTCCTAATTCAAGCTTCTCCAACAAGGCTTGCTGACCAGAACACACACTTCTCGAATGACGTTGCCTGTATCTAAAGTAGAATCATCCTTGGCTTTACGCGTGCTTATAAGCTTAACATCACCTGTCTCGCTCTCTAAGGTTCCGCGTATGGAGAGGGAGAAAAGATAAGAGTCGAGAACTCTTGAAACACGAAGTTCGCTGAGGTACTGCGCGGGTTTCAGCAGAGGTCATAGTTCATATCCAATGGAAGCTCAACTCGTCCCGAATAATCTGTTTTAGGCCAATATCAGGAAAATTTCTGCCCGAGGACTCGAGCATTCCATGGCACGTTGAATTGGACCCGGGCCGAGAAGAAGAAGAGGATAGGGAAGAAATCCCACGTTGTTCGGGAGCTTCTGGCATCCAGAGAATTCCGAGCCCAGCCACGACTCATGGTGGATTGCCGGCCGTGTACCTCCATGTCACCACCTGCTGCTCGCAGCTAACACGCACAAAAACGAGCTCGACAAAAGGACCCTCATAAATCCTTTGTGCAAGGACCGCTGAAATTCTGATTTTTTTGTTAATTCTCTCGGCCTCACAAGAGAGCTCACACGATCCGGCCGAGTCTGGGAGAAGGGATCCGACAATCCGGCTCTTGATGGAAATCATTCAAAGTCATAGTTCTCTTTTGTGAGCAGATTCGCAAGGAGCTCATTTCGTTGATTCCTCTGAATACGACTGAAAACCACCTGCTTTGAAGAACGTGTTCGATAATATAAAGCGCAGGGACTTATCATCTTGCACATGAGGAAGGCATTTGATCTCAGCCTGCTTAGAATGAATGATTTCGATTATCGAAACTCTCCGACTCGAGATTGAAGCTCACCATCGGTGCTTGCTAGGCACTGACATGAGAGGGTGCAAAGTCCACTGTGAGCGCCCCATGCTCATTGACGTTGTGGCCGGGCTCTGGTGGGGCGAATTCTCAGAACACTTCAATGCTTCTGCTTTGAACAGTGAACGCCTTCTAGGGAATCCGGGGCGGGTTGCACTGATCGGCAGCAGCGACCCTTGACTGCAGAAGCAGCTTACCGATATCTCAAGGGGGCGGTCAAATCGTGGCGTACATATTCTCGAACTCTCGCATCCATGACGACACAGCTCCGGCATTCCGACATAGCAGTCACACACCCAGATTATTTATCGAAACTGGCGGGGTTCGTGTATAAACGAGCAAGCAAACGAGGGGCTGTTCCAGACTAGCAATAACAAGTTTTAGCAACGTTATAACATTTTCTGTCGATACGTCGTGGGTGGCTGGTTGGTTTTCACGTCATTCATTACGCGTCTTCATTAGGACATCCCACAAGTGTTTCCGTGCAGTCGGCGTGCGCACTGTTCCAAGCGAATTCAGCTACGAGCTCCCCACATGATGGAATATTCGACAAGCGTACGACTGAATTCTGGTTTAAATCCGTCCCTACTGCTGCTCGCCGGGTCTCGATTCCAAATGAGATTTTCTTCCGGAGCTCGGAACTCGATCTCCGGCCTTCATCCAGTGTCTACTTCGGTCCCGAATTGATGTTGCTTGAAATTGAGGATTGCTATGCTTAGTACACTTTCAAAGCACACGTTCGCAGCCAGGGGTAGCACGGCCGATGGATGAAATAAGAGCACGGATACAGATCAAATCACGAAATCAGCCCGCGGAGTCGTGAGCTGAGTTTGCCACTGCTCTTATTGCCCTAAGTATTTTATTGTTGCCATCAGGTGAACTTGGACACCGTCATGCAAATCGTTCGTCCTCCTTGAGCTCTTCCCGTTACAAATCCCAAAAAAACCCAAATACTTGGAATATTCTACTGCGGCAGGTATCGTGGGTCCTTCTCCCAGAGGGCCCACGGAAATATGCGTCTCCGTTCAGATGTATGATTTGCTGGTTTTCATATCGCGAGCATGGAGCCGGAAGAAGAGCCTCCCGGACGAAACTGTCGCCCCCTTACTCTCCGTTGCATGCGTAATTTGCTTCGAAGAAATCACGTTCTTGCACGATTCGCAAAAGGATGGAATCCCGGGAGATTCGCAATCCATTTTCGACACCCGATACAAAGTGCGTCCAAGAATTATTCGTTACTAGTAATTGAGACATGAGACAAGGGATGGGATTGTGAGGTTCCATCCTAGCGTGACGTTTTCGGAAAATCAGTCCCAAAATCACCCGTATGTCTTCTAAAAAACATCACACCCGTGGCAATCTGTGGTGCTGCAGCGGGAGTCGATGATTTCCAGGAGGGAGCTTTGGTTATCGCCTCTTTCTGAATCAACTGTTCCAAAATATGTAATCTATTCATGTCATATGGATTCATTCATGAACTTCCGTTTTCTGAAATCTGAGGCTCAGATTAAACCCATGGTGTCATGAAAGCCACCTTTCGGGGAACCGTTAATAGAGACCGAGTGAGGTCCATAGGATGAACCTCAATCAGAACCGCCTATGCGTGGCCATTTAGAATCGAGGCGGCGCCGGCATAGCCCTAGGCGATACCCTGGATTGAGGCATTCGTAGATCGAAATCGGACCGAGATGCGCATTTCAAATGTGACGCACACCATAGCAAGCAGTTGTTCGAATCAGCGGTTGACGCGAATACGTCGCTAGTCAAAGGGAATCCTGACATTTTTCTGCTGCAACGCCGGATTGGAGGTTCATTCATCGTTTCCAGGTCTAGCTGGCTTCCACAAAACGATTCGCATAGTCAGAATAGAGAGTTTACTATTCGTCAACCGGTCGATAATGATTGCAGCTATAGTTTATGGGACCTTAGCGACAGACGACAACGTCCAATCCCGAAAGTTCTTCAAACTACTAATACCAATTAAACGATCTTCTCGAAGTCCCAAAGGTTCCAGAATCACAAAGCGGATTTACGCAAGGTCACGGAAGGGGTGGGATGAGCCGCGTAACATCGACGTCTCATCGGGCACTGCCATTCAACGATGGCGAGGAGTGTTCCCTGCGATGCACGTATAAAATGTTCGTGATCCAACATCCGACACTTCGTAGACAATTCACCAAAGGAAAGACGTTCCGGAAGTTCAGGATGCTTGTCAAGAGGGTAGGCTAAAATCTTTCGTTCACTGCTCTCTTTCCGATGAGTGAATCTTCTCTCAGCATTCTCTAAGGTCTCAAAAGTTTTCTCTGAACATGGTTCGCATTTCCAGGCGACCATCGCTGGTGCCGTTTGCATCGGAACAACTTTGGCTGTCGGGCCTCTTGTTCCTCAACCAGGGTTGGCATTCGCTCCCGTGCCAAGAGTTGCCTACGCCGCCCCTTTGGTTCAACCGTTCGCTTACGCCTCGCCTGGAATTCACTACACCGTCCCATTAAAGGTGGCCTCCACAGTGCCTTCGTACGCCGCAGTGTCCCCGCGGCTTCCGTACCCTGGACCAATCGGATTTCCATATGCTCCGGCGCTGAAAATCGAGGCAACGGCTCCTTCTGCACGGACCCTCCCATCGGCCGTCATACCGTTCGGCAGCTCGGTTCCGGCCCCTCTGCTTAGAGTGGCCGCGGCAGCACCAATTGGCAAGATAGCGGAACCAATATATCCGCCTCAGCCTTATTCTTTCGGGTACGAACACACCGACGAATACGGAACCAAACAGACTCGACAAGAGACCTCGGATGCCAACAACGCCAAGACGGGCTCCTACGGCTTCACGGATGCTCGCGGAGTTTTCCGCCAAGTGAGTTACGTTGCGGATGCCGACGGCTTCCGTGCGTCCGTCTCCACAAATGAGCCAGGGACAGCGCCATCCGCTCCAGCTTCGGTTGTTTATAGTGCACGCGCGGATAATGCAGCCTACGTAGCCCCCGCCGTTGGGCCGGCAAAAGCTGCCACCGTTCTTGCTCCTGTGGCTGCTCCAGCGATTCTCCCGGCTCTAGGCAAATTAGCTCACTGAAACGCCGCCGTCAATTTAGCAGTCGTCTGGCCGAGAATGAGGGTTTCGAGCCGATAGGTATTTGCAGGAATCCAAGGGGTGGGGGGGGGGGAATGCTTCAGTCTTCTGTTTTCTAACTTTACAGTGTACTCAGTTTTCGTTCGGGGGAGGATGGATCGCGGAGCGTTCGATCCCATTGCAGAACTCGAGATTTTCAATGAAAATTCAATCTCAAAATATTGATCGTGAAATAAATTACCCCCATGTGAAGCTCGTGAATGTACCCCCGTTGATTCGGCCACAGAACGATGGTCATCGCCACCGTTGATAGATGTGGCCTCCCGACTGGCGTTGACCTGAGAAATGGAGGTTTAAGTGATATCCGCTTATGATCGACTGTAGCGCCATCCAGGGTTCTGCATTACCATGGATAATTTGTTCGTAAATCAATGTCAGCTCCACGCCCAGAGTCGCGAGCATACTCCGATCAGAGTTGTCGGAGTCCGCACGAGAACCCACGCTAGGCCGGCGACTACCAATACAGCCGTCGTAGACTTCGCGACATACGAAAACCGATGAGACTATCTGGTCAGCCCATGGAAGTTCTCGGAAGGATAAACCTTGTTGAGACTGCCGCAAATTCAGGCGGATATTCGAGTCCTCCGTCATCATTCAAAAGAGTTTCCACCAGCCGAGACCGTACGCTGCCTTCCCCGCTCTACGGTTTGTTAAAACCAGATGAAAGCGTGGCTTCATGCGTGACTGAGCCAACGCCGGAATCCAGCTTCTCTAGAGACACGTACGGAGAGGCTGAGGCAACGAGGTCTAAGCCCTGGAAACGTGTGGCTATAGAAAGGCGAGCCATTTCGCTTTCTGGCTCACAATGGAAGCTCCTCAGAAAAAAGTAACAGACTTGTTCTTTGTGCTCAACATGCAAGCACTTTGCTGGAAGGAGACGTCAGGCCTTTCAGTACGAGACGCGTAGTGTTCTGAATGCAGTTGTTGCTATCTATCGTTGAGATAGTGCATCAAAAGCGTATCGCACAGAACGCGTAGGAACCTGTCATTGGGTTAGGAGGCTAGTGCATTCATTCATTCATTCAGACAGCTGCTGCTCGCTTTGTAGTGAATGAGGCTCGTTTTTGGAGATTTCGGAGTCGCTACCGGTCTACTCCCACGAATCAGAATCGAGTGCATAATTCCATCAGATGTATTCAAATCGAAGATCGCGTCGAGAACGTCGGGCTGGAAACCCGAGAAACAGAAGAAGTCCTGTCTGTTCCCATCGCCCTCGTGGAGCTGCTCTACTCGATCATATCAGCACACGTCAGCATTTCAAAGGGGTTTCAAGGGGCAACCGAATATCTCAGAGAACAAAGTCTTTTCGGGAGCGATTTTGTGATGTATAGCAGTCGTATCATGCTTCAAGTGAATATTCTGGACTACCTGCTTCTCGGCCTCCCGGTTCCCGTGTCGCCTTCTGCGCATCACTCCGTTATCTGCTTCGCCCAGCTGCGAGAGACTGCAATTAACGATCCCGCAGCGTACAGGTGAATATCCAGGGAATCAAGTCGTCGACCTAAAGCAGTCCTTGGTGGAATTCCCCTGATGTTTACCCAGCAACGAGAATTGTGGTCCTGTGGTGTGATTCTCGCTCCTTATCTCTCAACGTGGCTCTAGGACGAAGTTGTCTGGGAGACCGTCTTGGACACGGAGTAAAACATCGCTTCTGGGGTAGAACGCGGTGAAATCCGTGAGACAAGACGTCTGAATCCTCCGCTGGCAAGGTAACAAGGCTATCGAATACGGATTCACATCAATTGCGCGTTAATGTTCGATTCACGTCGATAAAGTACGGGCGTTCCGCGTCATTGCATCCCAATCTCCGTGTGTATGATGAGAAGCCATAAATGGCAGAAACACCCTGCTTCGGCAACATGAATACCTCAAGTTCGGATAAGGCTCACCGCGGACAGCTAGAGCAACTAGAGCTTCGTCGTTAACAGCAACAGCATTGGCTTCCTCAATGAAAGAGTTGGCCGACCAGCTCCAAGTTAGGCCGAGCAGAGAGTCTCTTGAACTACTGACCTTCCGATACAGTGCCTCCATTCTCGTCCGACTCACGCCACAGATTTTCTGAATTATTCTGATTCATCGTCACGTGCAAGTAGTAAAGCGAACTCTTGAGAATGCCCTCTCTGTTTCCTCGCGGGACGCGCCGATGTAGATTCGTCTATGCAGATTCTCTGGGCGGCCTTTGAAGCAGAAACTCGAGCACGTTCAAAAATTATCTCTCAAGGTCAACGGCGCCATTCTTTCCGCGATACTATTGGCACGGAGAAAATCGTTTCCGTGCCAAAAGTTCCCTCGGTAAACCTTCGATCGAGAATTTATCCAACCCCCAAGGGTCGAATTCGGGGAGCTGAGATGAGAAAGGGACTGCAACTCCAGTTTTGTTTCTGGAAATCACGCTACAAGCGATAATAATCGTCGGAGCTATACATATGCAGCCTGAGAGTTTCCCATGGAGTAGGTAAAAATTGACGGCAATGCGACTGCCCAGCTGCTATCTAGGATGGAAAACCGAGTTCTGGAATATTCGTTCCAGTTCAAATGAGCTGAAAAGGGCAGCACGGCATGGGCGGTTCACCTGAATTCTGTTGAACCTCGTAACTTCGGAATAAGTTGGGAGTCTCATTGACCTTTCTGACAAAGTCCGCTGAGAGTGAAAAGTGAAATCACGAGCGATGCCTCGGAGGGAGAAATTTGTGCCGGCTGCCAAGGCTTCATCGGCTTATAATCGAGTGGGATCTGACAATTTGCGTCCATTTTCAAGTTTCCTGATTGGGCAAGACAGAGCAGATGTCCTCGACAGGGCTTCCGTCAGCTCCGAGCAATGGCAAGCTACATTCGAACTTCTTTGAACCGGTTTGAAGAGAAAGGTTCCGCAATGGATATGTTGGCGGAGAATGACGAGCTCCCTTCGAAATTGCTGAGCCACGCGGGGTGCAATCGGTGGAAGGGCCGGAGACTGATATTTGCGCGCGGTTTCAGCAGGTTGAGTTTGCGAACGCAAGAGTCGTGCAATCATTAGCCAGCAGTAGGACTATCAAGAAACCCAACCCGTATCTCTCCACAGCATTCGTCGAACTAATGGTTGGCCACGAGTACATGACCCTCGTTACATCAGATTGACATTAGCAGCTGGAGCTAGCTCGACTGCTGCTGCCGTTGAGATTCTCTGGTTCCAGACCGCGAACCTCATGGGCCAGACCACGGCGAGTCTGGGCGGCATGACGTTGCGACGGTGAGGCTTGTTGCACAGCTTCCGTCAATCGCGATCACAGCCATCGCTGCCCTCTCTCGAAGTGGAGCGGAGAAATGCACATCAAGTCGGGATGTTGAGTTCTCAACATTTGGCCGAGATTCCGCGACCTTTTATATGTAGGAAGTTGTCAATAAGAAAACGCTCAACGAAGAATTCTCAGCCAGATTTTCCATGCTGACGCTATATCAGCGAAACCCCGACAGATGACGTGACGTGGCTGAACGTGATATGCAGTAAGTGATGGAGTCACACGCTTTCATCATGCTGACGATCGACTGTCTATCTGTTCGACAGCCTAGGTGACGACAATACTCGTCCAAACAAAGAATGTTGGCCCTTGGCTCAGAACAATATCTGACACTGCAATTCATCCATCTTATTTAATCCTAGAGGATCTGACTACCTAAATCCTTTTTCCTACGAAACACACATTCTTTCCGCTGGAGCAGCCAACGAGGCTCTTTTCCGTCATTCCTCATCTGCCGCGATCATAGAGCATCCCTGAAGACGGAGGAAAAAAGAAGCGACCGAGAAAACGTGAAAACTTCGAAAACCCTCCCGGAACTATCGGTGGCCTCAAAGCGCGAACTTTCTCAGCTGCGGATGCGTGTAAGACATCATGGCTATCAACAAGCTGAAGCGAAAACGATCTCCAGGCATCCGTGTCGCCTCTCAGGAAAGTTTAAGTTTTGCAACCTGCCTGCCATGTCACCCTCGAAGTCCGGCTCTTGCTCCTGTGGCGCTTCATATCACACTTGGCTAATACATAGACTGATGGCTGCAATCAACTGGGGAATATTCCGTCTTGTGAGAAGTGGTTCTCTCAAGGAAAGCCCACTTGCTCTAGCTTCTCCGGCCGAAATGCACCGCTGATACGTGGCCGACAATGTCGCGGAGATGAATACAGTCTACTTCGCACCCAGCCAAGCATCGAGTAGCCAACTTGATATCACATGCTTTCGACGACCGACGTGATGGCCGAGCGGTCTAAGCGGCGTGCATTTGCGTGCACGTTTGCATAGCCGTGGCTGAAGCCATCATGATCGGGAGGATGTGGGATCGAATCCAGCTTCGGGCAACTTCTTTACGGAGTGTCCAAAAAAGGAGCTGGACCCCTCCGACCCAGTTGAAATGCAGGTCTTAGGTACGGGGCCCTGAAGTAATGACTTAGCTGTTTATGGGGGCCGGGGCCCCCATAAAAAGAAAAAAAAAAAACATGCTTTCGACGGGATGTTTCAGAGCGTATCTCGAGCCTCGACGGGTTCCACGAGAAGTCCATACGGCATCGCAGTCGTCGATACGTTTGAGCAGAAGTTGTATCTGCCCCCAACAACCCGGATCGTGAGATGCTACTCGAGCATGACCCATCGTTCATGACTCACGCACCCGTGCCAGTACCCTTTGAGTGATTCAAATCCGCGCAAGGGCAAGTATCGCTCATGATTTCTTGCACGTCGAGGTGAGCTTCAGCTAAACCCGTGGCTGGAATTTCGATCGTGCCAGATTTCATAGCAAAGCGCTTTGCCTCAGAGTGCTCTGTGTGTGTGTCCACTCCGAGCGAATAAGGAATCATACGGCTTTGAACGTGTGCTGCCTCCGATTCATCTCTGTCAGCTATCAACGAGATTGCTCTGATCCTGCTGTCTCACGACGATCCACTCTAATTGCAGCGAGCCAGCGATCCGTTTTGGAGGAGCTACATATGATACGTTTAGAAGTTTTGTGAGTGAGAGAATCTCCCGTCGAGGATGTGCCGAGCCGAATAGGTGTCACGTTGGTTCTTGTCAAAGGATCAGAAAACTCGATTTCCCGGGTACCTGGATGGATTCCCGAGAAAATCACATTTCCGTCAGTGGCAATGAGCGATGACGACAATGAACGTCCCTTCTTCACCGAGGACGGCTTCAGCGTGTACGGAAACGTCCTGATCTGCAAGAGCTGCGTTTCTATTGCGTATTACGCGGGGTCCACGATAGGTCATCGAAGCAGAGCCCAACTTTTGGTAAGTGATGTTAGCAATCATTTAGAGTTTTTTCGCCTCATTTGGATCGACTGATGAAACCGTTCTGCAATCGGATTCAAAGCAGCAGCAGCAGCAGCAGTCGTGGGCTGCGGGTCCCGGGCGCCATCATCAATCCTCGAGATGTGGAGTTTTTCCTCTCCGCTCACGTGACCAGTGAACGCAATCCGGACAAAGTAGGAGAGAGACCTCTGATCCTTTCAGGATTCGTTTGTCATTATGTACTTGTCAATAAATTCCATACTTAATCGCAAACGAAAGAGGGGTGGCTGCCACCCTGACGCAGTCGCGAAAGGGTCCAGCTTGCGAAGAGGTGGCTGAATTTGAAAGGACGCGGGACCCCAAATAGAAACGAACGGAAGCGAAACGAAGATGCCGGAAGTACCGTCATGCAAACGGGAAAAACGAAGCGAATCTACGCAGTGTCGAAGTAACGGCACAAAGGGCCCTTCATGACTAGCGTAATTGAGTTCTCATCGGCTTCCTCTTCAGAACAGTCCTCTTTTGTCATGGTCTCCACAATTCTTAACGAACTCACCATCCAAACTGAGGCGTTTCCTTTCACTTCTGCCGCTTGGAATCTGATTCGTCGAACATGCTCCCGCTGAGTTTTCCGCCAATCCCTAGACACGGAGGCCTCCTCGGCTGCGGAATCTTGCATGTCGCCCTTTTTCCATTTTTCCTCCTCTGACAAAGTCGCGGTGGGGGACACCGTGACCCTGACGCCGAAGCTGACTGCGGCGCGGTCCCTTCTCGACAAGAGCGATGGTTTTGCGATCACTTCCGGGTGAGAAAAGAGCGGAAGAATTTGACAAATAACACGTCGAACGCGCCGATCGGTTAGAAGCACGGTCGACGTCGTCGCTGGAAGCGGGAATCTCTGCAGGCCGAGCCGTTCGGCGTATCGAGCAAGTGGCAATTTAGTTCCTTTCGGAAATTTTCAGGAACAACTTTGGGCAGTGAGCCTCGTCGCCGTCGGCTATCCGCAGCGGTTCTCGTTCGATCGATAGGCGAGCGACTGCACGGCTTACACAAGATCGCATTGCGTATACGGATTAACGAGTTTCAACTCCTCTTTTCGTAATTCTAATCAAGAGCGATTGATGCTATGCACAGCAGACTCTTGTGCAGGGGACGAGCAAAGCAGGAGCCGGATTCTCCATGGATTCATCCAATGCAAGCAGGCGACTGTCTGAGTGAGCCCTGAGCCACGCGACCATGTCCCTTTTGTTCGATTGCTGAAGCTGTGGAGGATCTCCCTACTTTTGATGTGGCCAAAATGGAAGTGGAGAGACGGGGCCAACGAACTCCTGAGCTCGAAATTCAGCGTGGTCACGATAGGCGAAGAGCGTCAATGCTCGCAAAAACCGCGGTTTATGTTATGTCAACATCATTGCTTGTTACACAGAGTACTCTCGACCGCGGCTTTGCGGGCATCGATGTCGTGGCTCTGTTTTCCTGGAGAAACCTCTTATGCTTAGTATTGAGCGAAACCTCAGCTTCATTTACTCCGTCGCCGATACGACCGGTCGGGAATTCTTCTCCATTCCGGCGACCGGTGGTCGCCTCAATATTTCCTGTTCCTCTAAACAGGTATAACTGGCTTGGGTTATCTCTCTACCCGCTAGTTTTAGCGGGTAAATGCCACGCGATAACCATAAAGCGATGGATTCTGTCGATGGATCCAGAGCTCGGATGCGCTTATGTCATACTTCTGGCGAGACATTTTATCGACATCGATAAGCGCTTGTCAATATCTGAAAATACGGCGAGCCATCATCCAACTCATGGAGTTCTTCTATATGTCTCAGAGATGAGTCGCAATCTACCCCAGGAATTCCATCGACGAATATTTGCGGCGAGATTCATCGGTTGTACGCTTCGCGTTCCAAGAGCCCAAACGAAATCGAATATGCCTCCCGCTCCTCGAGAAGACTAACGAGCAACTCGGGATAAAAACCGGACTTGAGCACTCATTGTGGAATAGAGGACATTTTTTTGCTTTGTGTTGTTCTCTCCAGCGGGCAAAGCGGGTTCGAGAAATGCCAGAAACCTAATGATGATGATGGCTTTGAATCTAGTCGAGCGTTGGTCAGCATGGCTCGGGTGGTCCTGGTTGTAAGCGACGCGACGCAACGCAAGCCCGCGCAATCTCAAACAGCCGCAGAAAGAGCAGCTGCTTGGCGAAGATTGAGTAGCCCAATGGTCATGACAGTTTGTGTGATCGACGTCCACTGACATCCGCGAGGAACTTGGCGATCTGACGCGAGACGAGCACGCATTAGGGCGTTTCGCGAACCAGAGTCATCGAGTCGAAGCACCCGAGTAAGCTAGCGACGACAACACCAGCCAGAGTCCATACCAGCACCAGTGTGCACCCTCAGGACCACTACAGCGGAAAAGTAGTCCAGAGCCGATCAAACTTTCGCATCCACGCCGACTCCCCTGAGTCACTGGAAACCGCCGATGAAGCTTATGGCCGAGTGAGTGAGTCTCATGTTACGATACTCCACGCGGCTAACGATGGAAGGAGCCGGAATGAACACCATGCGCGTTGTTACCTCCAACTCACGAGGGAGCTTCCGCTAGCTGACAGAATTTTCTCGCTCTCGACGTAAACTTTGACCTCCCACCATTAATTGAGTCGAGGTCGAGCTCTTGATCCCTTATGCCACCGCATGTCAGAAATGTGTCTCAAAGTGACAAGAGGATAATGGAATTTCGGAATGTTGGAAGACCAAGGATATAGGGCACATGATGCGGGCGGTCAGAGAATGCCCTTTTTCTTACGAAAAGGGAGAAAAATACGACGAAACCTCCGATGTCAACTTCGCCCCTCAAATGTCCCTCGGAATGGCTGCAACTCTTTGATAATTGTTCCTATTCCTGAAGCAGCAGGGTTAGGAGTGGAAGCAGCAGCAGCTGTGGAAGCAGGAGAGTTCATTCACCTTCTGAGCTTTTATTCCGCCCGAAGGTTTCCGAGGAAAGCTGTCGCTCCAATATTAAACCAAGGTTAAAGCCGAACACTGTGATACTGTTCCCCGCTAATATAGAGGTCGTCTGTTGTGCTGACGTGTCCAGGAACGCAAATTTCAAATTTAGGAGAACAGTTTACGCGGCTGAGGTGTGTGTGTCACGTCTGACGAAGTGCTATCAAGTCACTCGCCCTATTGAGCTATAAAGGAGAAGCCTCGTCCCTGTCGTCGCTGTTGTTGTCGTCGACGTCGTCGCCGACATAGCCGCCCTGCGTTGGACGAACGGCCTGGATCGGCTCGGCGCTACTTCCCTGTAGAGGGAGAGCGAGTTTTGCGCGGAGCAGGGGACGTCGAACTATTCTCAACCAATCGCTGGTTGGCTGGTTGGTTTGTGGGGGTTCACCCCGACCGTCTATAAAGTCTGTGGAATGAAATGAGCCGTTCGATATGCGGCATCGCAAATGGCTGCCCTGCAGAATTTCTCTTCGGAAATCCCGAATGAATATTTGTCACTAGTTTGGCCGCTCAAAGTCGAAATGAGACCGTGTTCAGGCTTTGATATTCAATTTGAAACGAGAAGAACGGCCGAAAGAGTGGCTTTATGACTCCTTTGCATCTGAAACTGTATAAGCTGGAACGGTTGGATGTTGAGCAATCTCCTTACTCAGTTGACGTCAGCAGAAAGTGGAGGGACTCTTGTAGTGGACAAGTCCGGTAGCGGTGGCTGCCGTTCGAGATTTTGTGATCGCTCTCTCGCTGTTTCGTGCCCGTGTAGAACTCTGAGCTGAGCGCATGAGCGAGCTAAAGGAAAGAATCGCGTACAGTTCACCTTCCTCGATCTCGGAACAACACCTGAATGATTCCTCAGCCTGTCCCAATCATGTGAAGGACTCCATTTTTGTGTTTTCAATCAGCGCGTATAAGAGATCATACTCTGCGCGATAAGACAGCAATATCACACATCGAGATCGAGCGAGAATTGACGTGGCGGGAATGCGGCCATATGGAAGACAAGCGAGATGATCTTGAGCTCAATTCAAGGTCGTGCTCCATGGATCATGCGCGTTGGGGAAACTGGCGAGCGACTTTCCCGTGTCGAGTATGATCGAACGAATTCTCCACGTCGACCAATCTAAGGGGAAATAACATCTCGACGTTCTTTCAGCGTACATCCTGCAAGAATAGATATTCGGATTCCTTTCAGAGCTCCAAGTAATCTACCGGGTAAAGGGTGGAGCACTACGCCGACTCAGATCAAAGCTCTCTTCGGAAAGTTTCCGGATAATCAAGGGAATAGAGGATCGAGTCTGAAGCCAGTGCCTTGGGGACGCGATTGATCGATTGTTCAACAAAACTCAATTTCCCGCCAACAGGGGAACAATTATTGACAACGTTTCAGAACCCTCGAGACGCACTGTTATAGAACAATTCGTGCTTTTTGCGTCCCAGGCAAGTTTTCAATATGTCATCTTGAGTGTCCTTAGCAGTGAGCGACTCTCGTTTGCCAAGCGAACGTCTCCAACCCGTGCTCTTCAAAAGTTCTCTGCGTTGTCAGTCTCGGGCCGCGGATGGATTTCTTGCTCCTGGAAACTTTCCTTGAAACTAATTACAAAGGTTGGTTGACTACGAAAGGATGCTCACTCCAAATACCTCAAAAGCACCGCCAGGAAAGAGCGCTGCCGCCCCTAGATCATTCTCCTGATCGTTTCGATGTAGGAGTTCGTCGCGTAGGCGCGACATGGTGTCGAAATTTCGTGATGATCTTTCATCCGACGACTTCGATTGTCATTCGTTGTTTGTATTCTCTAGGATCCAGGATATCTCTTCATTTCGACTGAGGAAGCATATGACGTGAGCAAAACATGAAGTGATACCTGATATGCTAAGTCATTCAATATCGTTTATTCAAAGTTTGAGTTCAGAAGGAACAATCTCATGTCACCGGGCGATCGATGATCTCTGATGAGTAGAACACTAAGATGACGTATCACATTTTTCCACCTCGAGATTTACTGTCCCGATGGGGAAAATTCCACATGCATTAGGTCCGAGGGCGTCGACAGCATGTAATCGAGGCTCCTCTGCGTCATAAGCTTGGACTCCCGATCAAAATATCGCGAAACAGTTCAGCTCTTTCTCGATTCACTTCGTCGGTTAGCCGATTCCGCAGGGAACCTGCTTAAATTTTGCCAATTTAATTGTGTGAGACTTCCGTGAGTCAGTACTTCTAACGTCCAGGCTGAAGCTCCCAGCGACAAGATCCCTGGAACCTGAATGCGATCGAGAAAGAGAAGATCTGTTTCATCTATGGTAACCAATCAGGGAGCGTGGTCTCGCTGTACATGAAGTATTCGACAACATTTTCTACATAATATAGTACGCGCGCCGTCGAACGATTTGAGTCACAAAGATTCAACACTTACTGACGTAAAATTCATTCTAGTTTATGAAGTTGATCATAGCCGTTGTGTAAATGTACTGCTCACCGGTTTGTTCATACGCTGTTCACCTTTGTGAAGAATACTTAACCGAGGGGAATGTAGGTAGATTTCATACAAGGACGACGAAGAATCCCCTCAAATGAGTCTACGGGGAGCCGGTTCGAGTCTGTCTTTGGATGAACAGAGAAGCGAACATAGAAAACAATTTTGGAGTCGAAGACATTGTGCCGCGCAAAACGGCACCCCTTTTTGAGTCGGATTGCGACGAGATAGTCGTGGTCACGCATTTCATGATGATAGTAGAGATTTTTATAATGATTCATGATCGGGTCACTTGCCCGCTCTTCTAGGCTATTCGTTCAGCAAACAGAATCTGCGAAAGGACCACGAAACGCTGTGTCCGTGCTCCTTCAAGGTGATCCTGCCCCAGCGAGGTCCCTTAGAAAAACTGTTGGTCTCTGATTTACATATCGCGCCTCTCGGCCGGATAGTTTTTCATGACAGAGGAAGGCTCTCTGAAGTGACCTTCCGCCGGACAAGCTGCTACAGCTGCCGTGCCTCTCCGATCACGTTCGATTTTTCTTCCTCAAGGGATCTATCTTGGCTATCACAAGTTTGAAACTATACACGAATAATTTTCTTCTCCCGCATTCGTCCCTCCCGAGATAGATTCTGCGTGCGCTCCGAGCAATCACAAGATCTCCATCGAATATAATTCCCGCTCTTCGCAGCTGATTCAGATCATGATGTTCTGACACTTCGGAGGATTGCCAGAAGGAAAGACCCTGTTCAATTGCGTGGAGCGCATGCGAGCAAAATGATATCACAACATGAGAGCCGTCGCTTCATTCAGAAAACAGTCGTACCGCTCAACTGAAATAGATAATACCGCAAGCACATCTCTCGAAATGTTCCACGTGTTTGAGCGAATCGGATCGAGCCGATTGCTGCGGTCATCGTTCTGAACTGCGAGAAATCGTCGATCAACGATCAGATAGAGCGACGAGGTACAAGATCCCCTATACACGAGTTTCATGAGTCTCATCTTTGCCGTCAGCGCTGGAGCTCGAGGGATCCAAAGTTTCCACGACGGGACTCAGGGAGGGGGCCGTGTGCTATACGAGTGAGTTCAGCTGACGGACAGCTGCTTTTCTTTCCGGTGGTGGTAGCTGCTCGGAGTTCGCACCGTTCATTCGTAAGTTGCTACGGCCGGATTGCCTGGAATAAAGGACGGGAAGTCAATCTCTGCTCTGAGTGGATCACGTTCACAAGTGCGAATCAGGATCGTGTTGAGACGGTTGCATCCTCGTCGATCGTTTCGGATCACCGAACGAACCAGTATCTGCCGAGATTACTGTGCAAAAATCGCTACATTCATAGTTGAGAATACGTATGTTTTTGTATCCCGTGACCTGTGTTTGACGTCCCTTGGTATAATCCCACTCTAGTCTGCATTTCTGGTTTCAGGTTTGGCACAAAAATAGCCGACAGATGGGCATCGGAAACTCTTGGCCCTTTGAAGAGACCAAGTCGGAATGGGGAGTTGCCTTTGATTAGATCTCTGTCACAAGAATATGCCGCAGAGCGTACACGGCGGAAAAAAGTATAGGACTACCCTGGTCAAGGATACAAGCTAGCCTCGTGGACATTGACTACAGTGCGCGAACAACGATAAGTCGGATGTCGTCTTACATTAAACGCGATAGACGGAGCACGGGCAAAGAGGAGAATTAAACAAACGACTTGAAGAAACGAGAAAGCAACTTCATGAAGACAGATCGAACGACGGGCGAAGAAAAACACTGATAAAGACTGACTGCATCGAGTTCGCGCATGGATAAGGCGGTTGCGTGCATTTCTTGTTATCGTGTTCAATCGGGAAGAACACGCCCGGTCGATCTGCATGGACTCTGCCACAGATAGAGAGCGATCCCAATCATAACGGGGAACGCTCGCTTCACGTGCGGTTCTTGTTTTGCCGTTTTTTGTCTGGGCGTGCGGCGGCGTCGTCGTCGTTGTTGTCGGTGCACTTAGAGAAGACAATTCTGCGCGAGAGCACCGGCGGCGGCGGAGGCGGGAAGTGAACGGTCAGTGAGCTCTCTCTTTCACTCCACTTAACGTTTGCAGTGTAATACCGCTGGCGAGCGAACCGCTGTTGATGGAATAGGGGGTGTAATTATGTTGCTGCAGCTGCCGTCACTTCTACTGTCGGGACTGCTCCTGCTCTGGCTGCAATCGCCGATGCCGCTGAAGACCAGGCACCGCTGCCGCTACTTCGCTCGTAAAATACGCGTTAACGTTTATCCTCCAGACGAGCAGTGACGCTCTGCTTATTGGCATTCTTCCATGCACTTCTAGTTCGCCGGCTTCGCGGGTGGTGACCGACCGGGCGAAGCGCTTTCCCACTTTTACATTTGCCGTGGCTGATCTGCTGCCCGTTCGCGCTGCAACCGCTAATGGCCACTTAATCGACAGTCCCAGCGCCCCGGCCTGGGCGCCCGGCAAGGGAGCTCAAGCTCTGGGACGACGTGGTCGACAACAACTGCCGAATCGAAAGCATCATCGGTGGGGAATAATAACCTTTCATAAAGTCCCAGTGAGAGAGAAAAACACCTTTTTCGAAACGCACTGCACTGCAAGCGAAGGGATTACTGGAACCGAGCTTTTATGAGAGAACGAATAGCTGAATTTTCTCTCTCTCTCACTTCGGTACTGATGTCGGTCGCAATCAGTATTCGAGAGCAGACCATGTTTGACCTAACAGCTGTGTCTCGTTCTTTCTGTGGCCTTTTCAGTGGACGCTCCTACTTCGTTTCCGGTCATCATTGTTTCCTCGCTGTATATGAAGGTGTTGACATTCACTGTGCAGGGAGGGAGCTGCCGGATGCGTACAGGAATAGAGCATTCACAAAAATGCTCCTGTTGGCCGGTGGGACCCGTCTAAAAAACATCAACTCTGTCGAGCGTGTTGCTTCGATGTTGGAATACGAAGCGAGGTCACGAGCCGGATTCAGTGGTCTCGTCCATCGGTGAGCTTATTCGATCTGGCATCTGGTGCGATTCAGGGACCCTCTCCATCAAATTTGATCCAATTCGACTCACAGGAACGTCTTACTTGTTGCTGTTCTTAGGATGTTCCTAACGTTGGAGTCTTGCTGTTACATTGAGCAGCGTGTGCCTTCCGTCAGAGCGCACCATTAGGTGAGAATAAAAACCAGTGATGTACTTCGTTACCTCAGCTACCTGACTGGCGAATTAAGACATCAAAAAAACAAACAATTCGTTTAAGATAACGGAACCTCTCAGCGAGCCCGCCACAGGAACAGCCAAGACAACTCGGACAAAACGCAAACCGACAGCGGAACCGCAACACTAACGGGAAGCACCAACTGAAGACTAATTAACGGTTTTTTTCGCGGCAGCAGCAAGAAAGCCCGCGGCGAACTTGTTGCAAACGGCTGGGACGTTATTCAATTTGTATTCGAGGCGACAACGGCGAACTCCGCCGCAAACGTTCTCATGGGAGCCGACAATGTTGTGCTTCCCAATTCGTGTCGAAGCTCAGAAACGATCGTAATCGAGTCGATGTTCCTTCCGGACTCGATGAGAGTGATAAACCATTGTTCTCCGGTTGGATTCTTATGGGATTGACGAGAAGTTTTCGCCCTATGTGTTTATGTTGGAAAATTCTACGTGCAGCACGCGGCGTGCTATCTTCTGCCCTCAAGAGCCGTCACAGCTCCCCGAGGGGTAGTGGTTGCTAGAAGATTCCCACGCCGCTTGATGAGAGCTGTTCAAAACGACGCGAGCTCTTCCGCAAAAAGCCGGCCAGTCAACTGGAGCTTTCCCACCACCAAACCATCGACGCGTCCCGAGATAGGACTTACAGCTGCAAGGTTTCGCATGTTCGAACAGATAAGCGCTTCTGCGAACGATTTTCCTTAAGTACATCAACAACTCAAAGGAGTGGCTGACTGGAGTGTAAATCCTTAGTATTTTCCGCGCTTCTCCTCGTGACTTCCTCCACACGTCGGCTGCGGCCGCAAGCGCGTGTGCTTCCGAACAGACGCGATTCATCCTTTCCCCTCTGACTCCGAATAATAGACTTCAAGATTGAAACCCGAAGTGCGCTTGATTACGATTCGCCCACACCGCCAGCCGTCCGCAGTGACGGCTTGAGCAAAATCTAGGCCGCGGATCTTTCGGAAGCGGAGGCCGCGCTTTCGACGGGAGGAGAGTCGAGAGCAGAATCTGGATCCCTCTTCAGGCTCACATATGATGGAGCTGAGCAGGATTTTCGAGGGTTCAGGCAGATGTACTCGGGCGAAATTGGAAAGACTTCGAAGAATCGAGGGCTTCGGATCCCTGGGACGCGGGGGGAGAACGGGGAGGGGGGGTACCGGGACGTGGGGAACTCTATGCAGAGTAGGGCGAACGGGGGCCAGTTTTCAGAGGTCAACGTATTTGATTAGGGACAGATGGAACCAACTCTCGGGAATAGCCAGACCCATTGATCACTCACTGCGTCGCCGCTCGGTCAAAACACAACGGACGACGTTGCCGTGACCATGCTTTATTATGCCCGCTCGCTCGCTCGCTCGCTTGCTTGCTTACATGCTCGCTTGCTTGCTTGCTCGCCTGGCTGGCCGGCCAGCTGGCTGGCTGGCAAGCTGCCTGTTTGCTCTCTTGCAATGAGTGTCAGTGTCCGTCCGCGTCAACCGCGACTTCCATCGACTGCATCCGTAATGCTTCCGGGTAGGGACGATCCTGGCAGGAAGGACATCGGACGATATCAGACAATACAATATGGCGATACAATACAAAGGACATTGGCAGCCAGCGGACGAGATTGGTTTGGGGCTCGGCGAAGGAAAAAGACTGCAGGGCTGATAGAGCGATCGCTGCCGGAGGATCGGTGCCAAGGGTTGGCAGATATCTGCAGACGGATTGGCAGGGCAAACCGAAACGGTGAACGAACTGAATGAACGCGGCATTTTGGGCTCGAGGCACAAACCGCGCCATATCTCAATCCGGACCATCGCGCACCTTTTCTCCAAGATAACTGGCTTCCCCGGTGAGCGAGTCACGGATGCGAGGGACGCCCTTCCTCGATGGAACATCAATTCGATGATTCATTCGCGCTGTTTGCCCATCAGATCAGTTCACACCATTTCCTGCTTCCTACGCGGACATCGCGCGGCTTTTCTGTTAGAGTCGAATCACTTGCGAGATTGAGCTCTGCCGCGGTTTGCGCTGCTTCGATCGAGGAAACTATAAAACGGGAATCGTCCGCGCAGATTTAGACCTCCCAAAAAGGGGGCTCGGCGTAAAATAGTAGGAGGTCAAGGTCTGCGCTCCTGAAAAGCGAGTTCGCAGAACACGAAAGCTCGGGAATTCCATGCAGCTTCGAGCAACTCGCGTTCCGTACATCAATGTTCGTTCAGGTCCACTCGATGAGGGGATCTGCGCGCGTTTCCTTTCAGAAGCTGACCGATTCGTGTCCGATAATGAATGCCGACCGGGAATGCCAATGAAAGTTTCCAGAAAGTATTCTGATACGGGCGTAAAATATTCAGAATGAGTAAATAAGACCAAATGGAGCAACTCTTTGTTCAGGCGGAACTGTTCTAGGCTCTGTTATTGGCTCCATGCTGTTCCCTCCGCAACATACGAATGGGTCGTCGTTTTCGACGGTCGAGGAACTGCATTCCAAAGTTCCAGAAGGAACCAAAACCTCCACGGATGCTAATGCCGCTACCTCTGCTGTAAAGGCTGTAATAGCTTCCACCTTCTCAGCTCATTTCCATTCTTTTAACAAGCTCCATCTCGGGTCCCCGAAAATGTCCCGACCGGGTGTTTCTGAATCGGCCTCCACCGTTTTGTTAGGCTTGTCGCGTGCGAAAACATGTTGGCAGGATTTCTTGACAAAGTTCTCGGTATTCCGTAGCGGCTGATGCGGCCTCGGAACGGAGCGATGGCGATGGTAACGCAGCTCCTTGTTGAAGTGGTGGTAGCTCATGAGAGTGTTGCTCTTGAACGCATCAAGGAGTCATGCTCGACGGGAGCGGGCAGACGGCCGAGAACACTTCCGCTGGTCTTTTGGAGGAAAAGAAGAGGCACGGCAATGTGAAAAAGTTTTGTAATATGACACACATCACGAACCGCCTCCCTCCTGCTCTTTCCGCCGACCGACCACCACCATCCTACGGCCGCCAACAACCTACTTCCTATGAAGGGCGACGATAAGCGTCATTGCCTTACGGCGAGTGAGGGTCAAGAAGTGCTGCACTTGACGACACAACCCAGCAACCGTCCAACGAAGCGGCTGTCCCGTCGGCCGGCCAACGATTCAACGCAAATTATAAGGAGTCTTTTGCAAGCGGAGTTAGTCGTCAAATTCCACCGTCGCGTGGCGCCGTTTCGGTCGCGCCTAATGAGTCAAACCTCGGCAAGGTTTGACTACGGAGTAGGGTTCTCCGTCGACTTTAGAGAAGATTCTCCGAAGGAGATGCATGATGTGCGATGAATGCTCAGGAAGCCGACCGATCAACAAGTTTCGAACCGGTTCCGCGATCGCATCTCGGAAGTTTACTCGTTCCCCTATCGGGCTTCGAGTGCTCCGACCAAACAGGAAGGAATCCCGCCGCTTGTCAAGGACAGAAAAAGTTTCTGCGCATCGACAATGTTCCAATGGTGACTTCGCAGCAGTCGTAGCCTAGCGCGATCAGCGCGGCTGATCAGTCCTCGTTTATATTACGGATTGGATTTCGGTGATTTCCATGCGGTACTTCCTATATCGAAGCCGCTTAGCTCAGGGGAGTCCAAAGGGGTCCAGCTCGCGACGTATCTTCGAAATGCCGAATGATTATTCGTAGCTGTGTTGAGGTATATATTGAATCCTAGATACCCCATGCTCGATAGATTCATACCGACAGGTCCGAAAATATGGCGAGTTGCACCAGTCAGATAAAGGCGGACCGGACTGAGCTTCGCGGCTCAATAAACCAGAAAATCTCGTTCTGCGACATCACGGGCGGAGTTCCCACAGCCAATAAGAGTCGCAAAAGAATCACTGCCTCCGATCTTCGATCACTTCTTCTATGCCTTGGGCAGTTGTCGCAGTAACAATAAACCATCGACTACACGAAACTCTGCTTCTGCGGCGCAACCTGGTGTACCCAATGCATGTTGGAGCTGATTCGGAAAGCTATTCGAGCACTCGCGGCTCAGGGATTCCAAAACGGTGGGATTCGTTCGTAAGTAGACGTAGAAATCCCCACTCTATCCTACGGGAACACATCAACTTTTTGAAACTTCCTTCGATTTTGCTCAAATCTAGCGTTGCCTTACGCTGAGTTTCGGATGTGGTGACTTACCTTAGTGATGTAGACATCGTCGCGTAGTTGGACGTGGTGAGTCTCCGGTGACTAGATATCGTGTTGTTGTCTCTTTTCGCTAAGGTGCTGCATGGGAAGCACATACACAGCCTGCCGGCGAGCCAACCGAACCAGGGATGATTCCTGTGGATCGACAAACATATTCTCAAGAACGAGCAATGTTGAAATTGTAGTTCCAGTGCTCAGCTCGCGCAACGCCTAGATGTAGCGGTACAGTTTCGCTAAGCTTCATGTCAACAGTCCGCGTATCGGTCTTACTCTTTTCACATCGAATAATCACAAATATAGATCAAACGGATGCTTGAACTCAATCATTCTCTAACATGCTCCCATATTTCAGACTTCATTGCTAAGAGGAAGGAGTGCATGAAGCGCTATTTCCATAGAGCATGGGGCTGCTTTGAAGGCCTGATCATCGTCACGCAAATTCGTTCTAGAAGGGGAAACGATAGTTTCCAAATCAGGGATGGATGTATTCGCTTGGAGAGCATCTAGGATTCAGCATCATGCACACAGCAATTTTTTGAAACGGTCCCGTTCGAGGGAACCAGCGCATCTGCGCAAAAGTCGTCGCTGTCTGTGATTCATTCTTTGCCTCCCCGATGCCAGACAATGATTGCATCACTTGACAAATACGCAGTCGAGAAACTTGCGATGCCGAAACAGAGTCTAGCAAGTTGACGTTCGAGTTCACAAAGGCGCGTCTCGTTTTCCCGTCCGCCTGACGACTCCTTCGCCCGTTTGCTTGTACGACCGCCCGCCGACTCGCTCGGATGGATGATCGGACGGCAGGACGGACGCACGGAGGGATAGATGGATATTACAACGTCTTTATTTTTGTTGCGGAAGCAGGGCTTTCAGCGCAAAATTGGCAACTGGTGACGAGAAGACAAGCGTGCATCTCGACAAGAGGTCGTTCATCAAGCTCGCGATGTCGTTGGTCACACTTAGACGCTGCGAAACAGGGGCCAGCCTGGCGCAGGGGCGAATGAGACCATCACAACCGACCACTACTGCCACCAACACCAGCGGTAGCACAACGACCACCATCACCGAACCGAACGAAGTTGTTGAATACAACGATCTTAGATGCAAGAATTTCCTTTCTCTTCAAGAGTTGACTTTATGTGTTGGGCAGCACTCCCCGGGCTACTGCCGGTTGGTCGCGGCCAAGAAGCCAGAATGTGAGCAAGGCCTCGGTTTCGCATCTACATGAGTCACTAACTTTTTTTAGGCTGCTTGTGTTCAGATACACTAAGTCAAAATGCAACGAGCCGTCTAGGACTTGGACAGAAATCGGAAACTCTCAAGTTTTTAGATGATGAATATTCCTCATCGTCCTTGTCGACGTTGTCGTCGTCGTCGTCGTCGTCGTCAGCTCGACCAAGTCTTGGGATACCCTAATCTAGATTATGAGAGCTGATTTCTACAACCATTCACCGAGCAGCTAGAGATCTCCCCATCTGACCGACGTTTGTATAGCTGAAGCTTTCGTTCCTAATGAAGCTGAAGCATCAAGGCATAGAAGAGTAGTGCCACCTAGATCGAGTAATGAGCCGCTCGGAATCTCGGAATTTAGGCAAGGCTGCTTAAGCGAAAAGCCTCCAAATTTAGTCACCATGAAGTGCGTCCTTATGAAATCCCTGACAGTTGAGCGAAGCGAACGGATGAAGTTTAGTTAGAGTTGGATTCAAAACAAACCGAACGGCTTAGTTAGTTGAAATGTTTCTAATCAAGTCGGGTCTGCGTCGTGGATTATCCCGCCGCCGGAGTGTGTGCATCACTTGTATGTGCGCTATATAGACTCTTGGGAACATACACTCGCAAGTCAGGCACGGGTTAGATCGTGAGGGAACGGACTCCATAAGGTACATTCATCATATACATATGTGTCAAGTATCTATAGAATATCGATATTATCAACGATACAATGTGCTTTCATTTATATTGGAAGGAATCAGAAAACTCTGGGTCGGAAGTGACACGCATCGTTGTTACCTGATATTCCTGCAAATGTGCGTCGAGAAAAGGCAGTACACTATTGGATTGGCCAACGAGTTGAGCGGTGCCAAGGACTGCATAAATGTGGATACTGCAGTTTCTGTCTTCTTGTCCTCGAAGATAACGTAGTCGTATACTTGTAGAAGATCGTAAATCATGTAGGGACTCCAACATATAACGAAAACTGCAAGGACAGAACAAAATACCATAGTTACAAATGATCATATCTCGTATCATATGACCGAAACGCGGACATATTACTTCAAAGAAGCCATAAAAGTCTCATATTTCACTTCTATAAGCGTATATATCCGTCGTCTGAGCGTCTACCTCGCAACCTTCTGTTCTCTACATTCGCCGTTTCATTTCGGATTTGCGACTTGATCCTGGTTTCAACATTGACAATGGAACCTGGTTCCAATTTTTGAAACATGGTTCTTGTTGGACAAAGCCATACAGGTAGCGAGACGTTACCCGCGACAGGTGGAATCGTTCATCCACGGTGGCTGAATGGAATTCCACGGATGATGAGCTCTTAGGGCACACGTCAAGAGGGACCTCCGCATTTAAGGTCGCCCGAGCTTCTAGAGAGGCCATATGGATGAACAACCTCGACTCCCCCGTGGTTTGACCCCGATGGTGGTTCAACAAAAACGCCACCTCCCACGTCATTTAGGCATGGACGCATTCGTTTTTATTTCAGATATATTCGTTCGAGTCCCCAGTATCAAGTCCGGGTCGACCTTTCAGCTGGCGGTTTCCACGGCGTCTCTCAAGTCCTACAATCCCTCCGGTTTTGAGCTCGCTTCTCCAGACCGGTTGTGCTCACGTATGGAGTTTTGTGTGAACACTCAAGGTCAGGACATAGTCAATCTGAACGGACGTGTCACGTAACTTTTTCATATTGTCATACGAAGGCACGTTCAGGTCTGTCTAGTCTCGGCTTGGCTCCGTGTTCCGGAGTGAAGCTAACCGGAGCTGCCGTTTGCAGAGCAACCTTGTTCTTTCTGTGGCGACTCAATTTGTGGACAGGAGGGCTGGAACCCGCCGCGAGAACGAGGAGGAAATGTGATTGTCGCACGAACTCAGTCGGATTGATTAGCCTCGTTTTCGCGTATGTTTCCGTTATGCTCTTTCTCTCTCGTCCCCTCCCTCATCCACAGCTGATCAAGAGTCAAACTTTCGTTATTCATCCTTCGATGGATCCTGTGGAGGAGAACTGGCTGATGGAGAACTCTATCACGCATGAAGGGTTCATTATTACTCACCAAACACAATGATTAGGGTCATCTTGATGGTCTTGATTTTGGCCCTGGGAATGATACCTCTGGAACTTGCTCTCTTGCTCTCGACGTCAGCACTCGCGGACGTGGAGCTTTTTTGACTCTTGGTTGATAATCCACCTGTAGAACATCGGGATATCGATAAAAAAAAAAGTTCATTTCCCCCGCCCAACGACCCGTATTGAGGGCAGAACGATGCTCTTGTCCTTGAAGAAGAGATCAAGCGGAATGCGTTCGAGCTCACCAACAGACACGCTGGATTTGGATGTTTTAGAAGCCGAGTGGCTGCTCTTCGGATAGGAGAGCATTTTAGACTTGGTCCAGATGGTGTAGACAATGATAGAGTAGCAGGCCGCTATGATAATTGCTGGGATGAAGAACAGCGAAATTGCAACGATCGTAATATAAACCTGTGGAAAACGTCAGAAAGAAACGTGAGTTTTCAGGATAGTGGAAGAAAGCTTTCCCCGAGTATCGAGTCTGACTGAGCGGTCCGAAGTCGGCCCTAGCGGGTTCGCCTCCGCAACGCGGCTGCCGAAAGATCGTCTTAGAACTGCCAAAGAGGTTCCGTCTCAACTCGATTTGGACTCCTCTTGATTCATTTCGTTACGCCGAGGCGGTCCCGGCCGTGCGGGGCAATGTTCACGCATGCTCTCCTTTTGACGTGGATCCGACGTATGCGCTCGTCGAATAACGAACTGGACTTACCCTCCACTCATACTTGGTGAACTCGATCCAACACTGTTTCATCCCTTTGATATCCTTCTCACTACTAATGAAGAGGGCCGGAAGAGCCATGATCAAACTGAAAAGCCAGGCGGAAGCTACGAGCCAGCGAGCTCGTTTCCCTGCAATGGACAAGACCTTCGTTGAAGTTGAGCTCCAAACGGTAAAAGAGGTCAATTGACCGCTTCCAGCAAACTCTAGTGTTGAGAATCAGGCGTGGGAACTTTCGGATGGATCTGCGGCGAGTTTTTTGGGAGCCCCTCACTGCCGCCCTCCGTAAGAGGGCCGCGGCTCATGTTGCGTAGGTCATACATATACCGAAACTCTCCTCATACCGAATGGTTTGGCGAATAAATAGGAGACTCGGAGACTTCCATCAGAGTTCCTCGTTCCGCTGCCGGATATTCTCTATAGCAGGCAAGGGAACCATGGAAGACGTTTACAGAAAAAGTCGGTTTTCGTTCACAGAGTATTGCTGGTGAGTTGATTTCCGATCTGGTGATTATTGAAATATCTCTATTGGAACCACTGACGATGCCCCTAGCACCGCCGATTATCGAGGGCTCGAGCGCTCCGCGGACGAAAGTTACGCGAAACGTTCCAGCTCGATCCTCCGGAAAGCTGCAGTACATGGAGTTTGTCTTGTGATGCGAGGAGAGTACCTTACATGCCGCTCAGCAGACCACACCCACCGAGAAAGCTCCGCCCTGCGATTCTTTTGTTTTCGTCGCGTTGATGTTCCGCATCGAGACGACTGGATTCGATGCGAAAATGGTTCAGGGACGAAACGCTGAAATCCACGGCACTGAATGCATGCGTCAAGAAGTTGCGGATACTGGCGCGGTTGCGACTCCCGTGCCAGATTCCAAGTTCGAAACTAGATGACAGCCGGAAGCCCGGTTTCCCATTCCATTGTGTTACTACTCTCCTGGCGCGTAGAAAGAAACCTCACAGAGATGAGGGACGTTCCCGGTTTGGATTGTGTCCTCATGCTTGTCAATAGGTTGAATGTAAGCGTCAAGGCAAAAGAATAAAATTCGGCTTTGAAAGTTTTCTCGCACCATGTACTCTTCCGGAGTGTAGCCGTGCGGCGGGCGGGCGGGCAGAACTTTTACAAGCGTGAAACTCTGCATATGCGAACCGCTTCCCTTTGCGGTTCTATCAAGTTCTCGTCGGGTGCGGGGCAATATCCTTTGTTGAAAGTCCGGGCTCGGAAAGAATCTGATTCTATCGTACAATGTGAGCAAAGACGTGCCGGTAAGTTCAAGTGATGTGAAGCATTCGTGTTCAAGAAGTTCAAAGCAACGGCTTCATCCGAAATCCGCAAAAAGTCGAAGCGGCTGAACACTGTTCCCATTCTCAGAACACGGACGCGCCTCGAATCCCTGCCGCCCCGAGAGAGGCAAAACACCTCGCACGTTCAAGTTTCGCTCAAGCATACCGCATCGAGCAAGCGGAGGCGTGGTCGACTACAGAGCAAATGCGTTGCGAACGTAGTTTGGGGCCGTGCAGTCAATGTGGCGCGGGAGTCAAAACGGTATCGGCATCGCATCAGAGCGGAGACAATCGGAATCAGTGAAGGATGGAAGATGAGAAATGACCTCGGCAACCATTCATCTTGACTCTCATTGCCGCCCTGTGCGAGGCCGTGAGGCCGCGCACAGAATTGAAAGAGACTAGATGGCGTACTCAGCGCCTCGTCATCATAATCACGGTTCTCCTCGTTAGGCTGGAGAAGAGAAACACATAACCCGCCGCGAAGTCGAACGTCATCACACGTCGAGAAGATCTGCTCAAAAAACGCTTCTCCATTTCACGAATGGGATTCAGAGGAACTTGCTGTGAGTCTTGCTCCCTCAAAAGTTTGTCGGAGGCAAGTCAAAGCTGGTATACCGTCAAGACGTAACATTGGACCCTCTCATGTGCGAATTGCACAAAACTTTCTACGAAATCCACACATAGGCGGGGGCTTCCTCGGGGAAGAGGGAGGGATGGGAGGAAGGAAGAGCTTCTATTTGTGAGTTATCCCAATTGAGTTTCCGGCTAAAGGCTCTCGCTCGCTCCGCGGCTCGAGTTTCTTCTTACGCGTGTTTTTGCGGTGGGATATATTGTTGACAAAAAACGGAGAGCAAAAAAAAGTATTTAACACAACCAACAGCCGCTTCAGTGTGACGCCAACGATCACCCCACAATGTCGACAGTCGCGCGACCTTGGCTCGACAAATGGGCTTGAAGATAGGGTTTTTGACGAAGAGGTGATCTCGACATCCATTTTTCGCTAATGGTCTCTTCTGCTCGCCCGTCTGTCTCGTCGCTCGCCCGCTCGCCTCCGCACTCTCTGACCAACTAACTTCAGCCGAGAAGAGACGGAAGAACGGGTGAGAGAACAGGACAGAACGAGGGGAGCCGTCGGATGGGGTCATGAACAAAGGACGGAATCCTCAACCCCGGACTTGTCAACAGGCGGTTCCCTCAATAGGCTTCCTTTGCGGGAAATCCAAAGTTGCTCAACAAACGAATTCACTTGCTGGATGTTGACGTTCAGTGGCGAACGAAAACCTAGATGCAAGGTTGGATGAATCGCGCGGATATCGCGGAGCTTTCTCAATGATTACTCATGACGACCGTGTAGAATCATCCACGGTTCTCTCTGGATTCCCGACTGAATGTCATCATCCTGTCACAGGTGGTTCACTTGTTCGCACATCTCGTTTGACGAACATAAATTGTATCTTGAGGGTTTCGGGAAGCTCTGACGAGTTATCTAACCGAACGGAAAAGTTCGGCGCGTCTGCTGCATCCTCCGGCGACCCTCCAAGCATCAGCTTATAGGATTTTATTCACAACGTGGGCACAAGGCAGCGCTATCGAAAATATCCGATGCCTGATGATTCTGCACAGATCTCTTCGCCGGAACAGCTCGTCAAACAACACTGGTGTTAGGTTGCGCCCTCGCAAAAATAGACTGAGTAGGCTGTAGCCAACAATGGAGAGAGTTGGTCTGTTTCGATCGCGGCATAGTAGGACGCGAGTCATTCATACGGTTGCTTCCAACACAAAAGTCACTAGTTGTCAATGGACGAACGTGGTACGACGATGAATTCATTGAATTATTGATTAACTCACGCCCCATATGGATGGTGGAACGTGGGTTTCCGAGAATTGATGTCCTTCTTCTATTCGAAACGAGACACAACCGGAATCGGACTCTCGAACGGTTGATGGATTCATCTTCCATCCGGAAGGAGGCGTTCACTTCCGATCGGTGCCTATGACCTTGAATTTGTTATGGCACAGGGCGACATTTCTCCCTCGCTGCTAAATTAGGCTCTAATGTTGTTTTCTCGGCGGCTTGCAAACCTCCAGTGCGATCAGTCGACGAGCCACCACGTTCAGCTCATAACCCCGCGGAGGCTTGATGAGAACCCGGGATATCCCTCGGAAAATTCCGCGATCATTTTATACAAGTGCGCGATCCGTGGACTCATCTAAGCCAGCATTAGCTGGCATCCATGAGCTCCAAAGACCTCGCGTCATGAGCTCGCGGGCAGAAAGCGTTTCCTCCACGTTCTCAGTCAGCGGATAGCAACTGCATCTCATTTCAAGGGACAAGCAAATTCTTCTGTTTTGAATACTGTTCGCTTGAACCTTATGCCACAAATTAAGGCCTTGCCCGCCGCTGACCAACTCAACCCGTCACTCAAGCCACTGCTGTGTAGGAAAACTTCTCCAAGTCCAACGACAAGGGAGAGGATTAGTCAGGAAAATACTCTGTGTCTGCGGGAGGAACATTATTCCGCCCTAGCAGAGCGCGCAATTCCGGAGCCGACCACTTTAGGCCAAATCGGACAACGCTCAATGATAGTGGCTCCATAGAGCGGAAGGATACTCTGAAAGGCGCGGGTTCGGGCATCCAGCTCCAACCCGCGAATGTCGAGTTAACCTCCTCCCAATCAGCTCAAAACAATGCCGAAGCCCTAAGCAGTGGAATTATTTACGCGTCCGTGCTTCGTGGCAACAGCTAAGCGATCCCGATACAGACAGACCTTGCCAAAAAGCCACCGACCGCTATTCCCGATTACAGCTCCACCGAGAACCACAGGGGGCAGATTAATGAAGAGCCTCGTATTTCCGGTTGCTTTTCCGGCTTGTCGGGAGCATCTCCCGGATTTAATCTAACACGGGCATTACCAGCGCGTCACGCTGTTACAGAAAAGGAACGCGTCTTGCAACATTTTTTCACTCCTGGAGCTTGGGCTCGCGTGTTACGAACGAATTGGAGCAGAATTACTGCTCCGACTGTTCGCTGCGTTTGCAGGACCTTCCGCCATTCTTTTTCGCGAGCAATTCGAGTCACACAGGTAGGGTAGTGGATCGAGAGATTTGGGGATTTGGGCTCGATTCGGAGGAGCTCGCGACGGGGATGAGCGCCATGAACACGAATCAGTCGGAAACACTCCTCCTAACATTTGAGGAAAGCTCTTCGAGTTTTACAAGGAAACTCAAAGGCTTGAGTCCCGACGGTTGTTCCTTAACGAGGCCCGGAGCTTGGACCTTCGAGTTCCGTCGCTCGCTTCAACGCGCGGTGCTCATTCCGAGCACCTCCCATGGGCTCTTAGAATTTCGGCATTACCATTCTGATTGGACATTTTCACACTGTCAGCAACCGAAACTGCTCTTCAGATCATTGTTGAGACATTTCAAGTACTTACATCCGCCCGAGAAGTTCATAGGATGAGTGATGGCATCGTAGCGATCGATGCTGAGAGCGACGAGCACGTACGTTGAGCCGTATGTTACGACGCCCTGAAAATATCATCCACGAGTTGAGGAACGTTTCATCGGAGAATGTTTTGGGGCCTGAACCAAGCCGTCGGAGGACTGGGCCGATTCTTCCTGTCTGGTCGGTGCGATCCCTTGCTGGCATCTCATTGACGTGGAGGACAGCGGAAAGCCGAGAGGAGCGCCTTCGAAATTTATGGGTTTCCGTTCAAGCCCAAATCACAAGCGGATGGAGGCCCGATGTAATTCGTCAAAGCTGAAGTATAGTGAACCTGACAATCTATTGGCGAACGGCCGTTCTCTGCCGAAAACTTTCAGAAAATCAGAGAGACGGCATCTCGGGAAACCTACAGCCTCCCGGCCCCGAGAAACTTTGTTCGATGATGATGATGATAGCTCGGACGACGAATTTAATACCAGGCGTCAAGAGTCGATATCCATAAAAAGTTCAGACTCACCTGAGCGTATTTAACGATTTTGCACATTGCGTTTCCAGCGTGCCATTCTACGATGAGCTTCCAGAGAATGTCAGTGAGGACCGTAACCAAGCCCACCAGCAAATCTGAGGAAGAGAAAACAACGATTCAATTCGACGGAGCTCGATTCGCGATCTTCCCGCTTCCCTTAGCTATCCCGATCCGCGCCATCCATGAACAGCTCTATCGATAACGGAGCGAGAGTTGAAGTGTGCTCTTGGCTACGGTGGAAAAGAGTTAGTCCGCAAGACCTTGAATTGAGCTTGCTTCCTCGGGCGGAACAAAACGGAAAATGATGTTTGGGAAGACGAACGCGTGAAGTATCCACCTAGGACCAGATCCTCTTGGGCCCGTGTTTCCGCAACGTATCGGTTGGAAGTGCATAAGACGGCGAGCCACACCGAAAAGCAATCGCATTCGAGTGGATGGCTCTGTACGTCGGGACAACCGCGCCGATCCGGAGTTGCCGGGTCGACGGAGCCGTCGACGAGTTGCTCAGACGGACGATGATGAATCGTTTTGGGCCAGAAGAAGGAGAGGAAAATCACATTTGACAATTTATTCTGGTTTTATCACGAATGAATGATCCAGCACTAGCTGCAAACAACTCACCCGCTATGGCGAGATGCATGATGAAGAAGTTCATTCTGGACTTGCGATTTTTGGAGGCCACCAAAGTGGCGAGCACAGCGCAGTTCCCAATCACTATGAGGGTGAACAGAACCGACAGGAAGATGAATGTTTCCGTCTGAAATGAATATCAAGCGTTTCTTGAGTAATCTTGTCACGTTGATGAGTCCGAAAAGTACATATTATTCAGTTTGTATTCTTCTATCTGAAACGTCACTCTCCGCAAGAATTCAGGGTCATTGCTGGAAGTTCTTTCGAGTACGGTTTTTCTTGGCTCAGAATCGCACTCTGCCGCAGCATCCTCCAATGTCGAGCATTTGAATACACATCCCGCCGCAGTCAAGCCGTGAGCCGACAAATCCGTTCCCAAACATAACACTTCACGGTCGATACTTTGTAGCGGATAGCAATGACGTGGAGATTTTTAGATCGGTTGCATGCTCGAACGTGAGTTGCTGAATGAGCGCGATGCTGCCCCTATTTGGAGCCAATTCGTGCGACGATAGAATGTATCCGGACGAATCAAAATCAGAAGGGTCGTAAGTTCCTCCGACCCATAAAGAGACACTCAAACATCGGAATTGCGGGGAATATGGATCGGGGAACCGAGGGCGAATCTCCGCGTGAGAACCTCGCAGTCGATCATTGCCACTCGGATGAAATTCTCGTCGGTGTGCAAGTCCGACGAGCAATCTAATTGAATTGAATGATGACGAGGTCTTGGCGAGGTTTTTCGCAAGCTCGGCTCTCTTTGTTTTGATTCCAAACATCCTGAGTTCAAGCTTCGATTGTACCGAGAAGGCAAGCAGGTTCATGCTTCGCTGACACGCGCGAGCACGGAGAAGCAAACTTTTCCACTTTTTTCGCTCAGCGGAGACAAGATGAAGTGGGGTGTGGCTAGAAGTGGTTGACGTCGGTTTGTCGAGTCTGCCTGAGTGAATGTAAGCACTGGGCGTACTTCAGTCCAACTGTCTACCGGCTCAGCATGAATCCGAAAAAGAGTGCCTGAAAGTTCATCCCGAGAGAACTGCACACGCCGACGATTCGCTCTCAGTCGAGAGCTCAGCATACATAACCCCGCGGAGCCGACTCATTCCTCCAAACGTAGCGATCCCAGGAATCCTTCAGGATAATTTCCGACACATCCGATTCCTGACAATCTGATTCATGAAGTACGAGATACACGGGCCGAAACCTTTCAAGATAATTGGAGGCGGCCGGACGGAGCCTTCGATACAAAGAAACCGCGCTTCTAATCAGGAAAACTCCCCGAGGGTGGTGATGTTCGGGGAGGTGAATGAGGAGGAGTTACCGCCCCCATCACCGGATCCTGGACTGCGACAGCGATATTTCGATCTTCGATGATCAAGTTGGATCCTTATTGGAACTCTGTTATGAAAATTGGTCTAGAGGTGAGGCAGCGCGTGCCTTCTGTATCGATAACACCTGGTGTCATGGGAAACGGCGCGCATCATGACACCTGATCCGATCGAGCGATCAAAGGGGCATGAGATCCTTTCTCTGGATATTGAAGGAGCGGCAAGAGCTCTCGTACGGAAGTTCAAGGGCTGTTAAGAACAAATGCGTCTCGGAAAGGGAAGCTCTGACCTTGAAAACCTAAAACGGTGCACTTGGAATGATTCAGAACCTCGCCAAGCCGATCGGAGCGGTAGCAGCGGCTTATTGAGCTCCAGCCATGCGAACTCGCTCATGATGGATAACAACGGATTGTCTGTTTACCATGGGAAGCGGCCGGCCTAGAGATCCGCTGTTCCAATAACCTTTGTGACGAGAGATTTCTGATTTAGGTACAGGAGCAAAGGGGGCGTCTGACACTAGGTTTGGAAATGGAGTGAATGACGAGGAGCAAAAAAATCTTCAAGATAATGACGTCGTCGCGACGTTAGCAGAATGTGCAAGCGGGAACGTATATACGAGACCGTCGCATACTCCAGGAATCGCAGAGTTAGCGATCTTTCAACTAGCGACCGTAATCCTCGTGCAATGTCGGAAGCAGGACGTTCTACGCAGGCTTTTGTTTCCAGTCTATTAACCACCGTTATTAGGAGTACCGGAGCGGTCTGGGTCTAAACCTGAAGCTAGCTTGAAGAGCTTATCAAGCTCACCCTCAATCCTGCATAGGTTAGCCGAAGTTCATCATTTTACCTGGTTAGCTCACGCTGCAACGTGCCGAAGACGCCAGATATCGATGCCCTCTTTGTTCCGATGTCAGAAACTCTTGCAGGCGGACGAGAACTGATTTTCTTTGTATTTAGCCGAGATCAAGAATGATGAGGCATCAAACGTCCAATTTATTTCACTCGAGGAAACTTCATTCATCTGCTATGGTTCCGGAACGGAAGATCAAGGAGGAGGACGCCAGCCATATCCTACACTGATCGCTTTATCTAGCGCAGAGGAGCCAAAGTTTGTAGAAAACGCGACTCAGAGAAAAGTCGACGCCGTCTGAGCAGTCTACGAATTCTCATATTGGTTACTCTGTCGGCAAGCATAGATGCGTGGAAGGTTCTCGGTCAGACTACATCAGGAGTTTCACTTGCTGAGTGCACCGGGAGCCCGTTTCAGCCGTAGGTTTTGATCGCAGCATCTCAAAACAAAGTACGCCTCTTCACGAGGCAGCTCACGAATCTCCAAGAAAGCAATCACATCGCGCCCCTTAACACATCTCCAGGAATCGCCGAACGCTCTCTCTGAGGACCCTGATCCATTCGGACAACATCTAAAACTTTTCAAAAGTTGTTGACACTGTTAGTCCGCTATGAGCTCTTGGCACTCGCTTCAAGGGAGACACGGGGCGGAAGAGTGCAGCAAGGCATTCGACATGGGATGTAATCCAACGCCGCTGTGAGCGACGCGTCTTGAAACTTCTTCTCCAGTACTGGGAGGCTTCTCCCATCTCCAGAACCTGAATGAGGAGCGTCCGCAGCGTACGTCGATAACACCGAGAGCTGTAGGGATTCTTCCGAGGAATTTTCACGCATCCTGGATGCGGCGAAGGAACGACCAAAGTGTAAGCAACCTGCTGATCCGTTTCGAGTTGCGTCGGTTTTGCAACGGAGGATACTGAAATGCAGCGATGGCGTCTTCCGACTCAAATATCCGCTTCCGTTTGGTGTCTTCTTGGCAAGCCCCCGAGTTAACGGGGGCTAGGGCGCGCAAGCGGACGGCGGGGCATTCAGCCGCTAATTCAGGTCAGGCAGCCAAGCATCATCTCGTTGGTATGTCCTCGTCGCCGCGCTTCCTCACTCCGAACCTTTCCGTACGTTCCTCCTGTAGACCTTCCAGAATGGACAGAGGGTGAGAGCAGCTTTGCGGTTGATGGACTCGCTTTCGCAAGCTCCGATTTATCTTCCGATCTAGCGAGAGAAACCAATTTCTGCCTCGATTCTCTAGCTCGATGAAGTCAATTCATTATCTTGGAGCACTGCTGACAGTTGAACGGCCCGAGAGAAGGGCTTCTCGATGGACAGGAATCGACGCTATTGGCGCTTCCATTTTGAGATCTCTACTGCGGGGCGTTTATGGACTGTTCCACTAGCGAGGTGAGCGCTCAGAGAGAATCGGGACTCGAAACATCGAATCCATGTCATCGACTCCTTCAGTTACTCTTTCAGCCAGTTCTAATGCGATCAAGCGTGCGGTGGGGAACGAGAGCGAATCACAACAACAGCAACAACAGGAGAAGTCAGAAGAAAAGATTGCGGAGCAAATTGCGCCGTCTAGAACAAGGAGACCAAACAAACGGCGAACCGGCGGCACTCCCTTACTGGCTATCCGGCTCGTTGCGTCGGGTAACGGCAGCAACGGCACCGGCGACGACAGCATCATGGCTACAACAACCCGGAAAAGCTTTCTCCATCTCTTGTCGGAGGAACGACTAGCAAGGACAGTTCGTCGTTCCCATGATCCTCGATATTTGTCGATTACGATCTCATTAAGGAAAGCCGCTAGTGGACAGCTTTCGTTGTCGTCGTCGTCGACGACGACCCGGTTGCATCTGGACGAATCAGGGGTATTAGGAGGAAGGAACAACGGAATCTTAGAAGGACACTGCTCGCAGGATCACCATCGCCGCCGCCGCCATCGACGACGCCACCACCACCGCCACCATGGCTACGACTGCTGGTACGATTGCTACTACTACATCGCCTTCACCGACGGCGACGTCAATGGGCGCAACGGCAGGAGTAAACAGGAAGACTAGATGTAAATCGAGCAGAACAACGCTAACTACTCGTTCCGGTCAAGAGAACCAAATACTCTCCTGGTAGTTCGCTTCTCCTGTTTCTTCCGTCTCCTGCTTCCTACGCGGCCGCAGCCCCTCGTTTCTCGACTCCTCTTCATTTCCCATTTAAGACGCCTCAGGCAGCAAATCAAGAACAGAGGAACACAGCTCGTTGAGCGGCCAGATCGCAGCCCCTACGCAATGCAGCTGCTGCGCAGCTTTGCATCAGGGTGCCTGTTCTCCCAACTAAACAGCCAGGCGAAAAGAGAGAAAAAAGAGGCGAATCGGTCCCCTGTGGACTTTGAATGTTTGCGATTCTCTTAGTCCAAAGCTGGCGATAAGCGCCCGCGGGACAGCACGTATCGGAAACCCCCGGCAGAGGGGCGATCGGGCGGGCTGAATATATACAGACAATGAGTCAATACGTCGCGGCTCTTTGATTTAGAGGTTCGCGAATCTTCCTTCCAATCCGTTCCCGATAGGAATACCGTCGAGACCTCTCCAACAACCCTCGTGGTGAGACCGTTCGCCAACTCCCCGCCAGTTACCCGAGGCTGGACGCGTAATTACCGGTTGGACATCTGCGACTCTGAACGTACAGAGGGATAAATAATTGTCATCCCTTAATTGTTATCAACCATTCAGGGAGCTCGTTCACTTTTGAGCTCGATGGTGATATTCGAGAATAGACACAGAACCGGACACATGCATGCGAAGTGAGCTGGTATAAAGCTGGTATTCACAACTAACAAACGCATTCCTCCATACGGCAGAATAGTTCATATAATAAGAGGTGACGAAGAACAGACCGCGAGTGCTCATACAATTCTCCACAGCCTCTGTCCGCCACCGGTGAATAATAATGCAGCGTGTTACAGAGCATAACCACCCGTTACGTTCCTTGCGGGCTGCCAAAGGTCATTGGGACCGCATTGAGCCTCGGTAAGATAAGGGGGGATAACCCCGTGAATAATTCCAAAATACGTAGCTCCATTCGGTTCCCTGACTTCCCCGGCATCCCCGAACAACAGGTGGCGCGTCGAGAAACCCGGAGACGAGATTGAGACGAATCGAATTCAGAGGATACGCAGGCCATTCACGACGCGATTACTGAAACACGTGGTTCGAACCGATTGGAACCGTTCTCAACAGTGTTGATAACGCATTCAAGAGAGCCAGTTCATAAACCATGTCAACATGGTTACCTTGAACGAGAACATTCCCTTGAGTCTCCAACCGCTTGAGGGTTCGTCGTGGAAAAAGGGTAACGATGCGTTGTTGACTTGCAGCGGATCCAAGCGAGTGAATAGCGAGATTGGCGTTGCTCCCTCGAGACTTCGGCAGTAATCCTCGCTGATCTCAGGAATCAACGGTCATCTAAGCGATTCGTCTTGTAAACATGGCGCTCATTCATTCCAAGGTGCGCGGAAGATTCTTTCGTTCGGCTCCGATTCGTTTCCTGATTGATCATCTCGTTATGGCCGTCAAATCGAAGTCACGCATAGCGAGACCGGAGTATCGGAGGTTCAGAAGACGACAACGTGCATCTCGGAATTCTAAACACGTTTCCGGCTCGGAGGGGGGGGGGTTGCGTTTTTGCATTCCCTGAGCGATTCCGTTCTACGAGTGGTGAGGATATGGCGACGATGATTCGATCATGGCTCAACCTTCCTCGTCCCCAATAATCGAATTGAGGCGTTGTTCTGGGCGAGGTATATGGACGCCAGACCTCTGAGTGCGGTATGGCAATGTACTCGAAAGAGAGTCAGATGGCCCAGCGTAGCATCACGAAGAATAAGCTGGGCGAATCAGACGCCTCATGCTCTGGCTGTAGCAGATTGTTTTGAATCGAATTACTGCCAACCACACAGCGGTGAATTAGGTATGTATCTGTTCCTTACTTGGATGCGTCGCCTTCATGCTTATTGAAAAACTTTCATTACGATGTTGAGCAACATCGCCGCTCTGCTCCACACTTTAAAACTGATTACCGGCCAAAGTTCTGAGGCGATTCTGAATATCGTATTAAGGGCCACAACGCCCGTAATGATTCTCAGTCGGCTGCTTACTCTCGCTTCACTCCCCTGACTGACCTCGACTGTATCCAAAAGTCGCGAAGTGCAAAGTGCCTTGGTCACAAGGTGCTCGATACCATCATTTTCAACTCATGGAAAACTTTCCGCACAAGCTGCAGATGACTGGGCACTCTCTCGAGTCAAGTCGCTTGTAAAACTCTCTGTTTATTGGCAGCGGACCATCTGGCACGACTGAACTTAGCACCTTCACTCGAACTCCCTGCTAAACAAAATAATATTGCGGAATATTTTCACTCAACAATGGCAAGGCCACACGTCGGTCCCCCCTTTTAACGAAGAAGTTTCTAGAAGACGCGGCTTTGGCTGGCGTTCCGGAATCTCTGCTGATGGAAAAACGCCGAGGGCAACGAGCAGCGACTCCTCTGGAGTGGTTGTCGGCCTTTCGCGACCTACTTCAAATGTTGTTCTCCATCAAACGCACGCGTCATTTACCAATCGAACCAATCAAAACTCAAAAACCTTGGAATCGGAATCGATGCGGATTCCTAAACGGAGAACCGATACTACGCCTCTACAGCGCGGAGCATCGCGCGTTGCATGGAATCACGGAAACCTCAGGGAATACGGTGGCGCCGGCAGCCTGAAGATTTTCCATCTCAGAAAGTTTCAATATTCCAGGGGATCTCGTCGACCGCGGGCTCGAGCATCAGCGAGATGCGTCTGCCAAATCCCTTGCTTTCCAAGCCATCTTCTTTCCCATTTGATGCCGCTGTTCGTGCGTCGTCGGCGGCGTCTTATCGGAGAAAAAATCGCACGCCGCGGCCTACTTTGAGGTATCTCTGAGGTATGTAGATGTTCTGTCACTTCTGCGACGTTGATTTCGGTGATCGGTTTTGTTGTCGCCGAAGGGTCTACCGCGCTCGTGTCGGTCGGCAAACGAGTTCTTCCTCGGGGCAAGTCAGTCTCCTGTCAAAAGTCTGCGAATTGTGCGGATCGAGCTCGGAACTGCTCCGCCCGAGCGGAGAAGAACGACTCGGAAGTTCTACTCTGCGTACAACGGAAACTCGAATCCGCGCCGTTTGATGAGATGCTTGCTCGAGGGGCCAAAAAAGCTCTCGATTGTTTCCAACATCGAGAAACCTTTGGCGGCTCACTGAAGGTAAGGCTGATTGAGCAACTGAGAACTGTGACGAAGTTTGATTCGGAAAACAGAGGCGGATTCCGCTTCAAATAACCCTGGGAAAAGCTCTCCAAGTGCGAACCGCCCGCTCTTCACATGGACCCTAGGAATTGTATTTCGGTTCCTTCACAGGAATCGAATTCGACCTAGAGCGGAGTGTATGACGTAAGGTTGATATCGCTGCCGTGGGACCCACAATACAGACTGCGGTGGAGAACAAAAGTCCCAGGAGGCTTTTGAGCGAGTATAAATCCGACCGAGGCGCAACACGAGGTCTATCGGTCCACGGCAGCACAGGCCGAAACGAATGCACTTTATAGTCGGGGAATCGACTCCTCTTATCTTTACTTTGCTGTAGTCAGAAAGTGTCCGTGTCCTGATTGCCAAGTGGACTTTGTTCTTGCCGCTGATGTTGCGCGACAGATAACGAACATCTCACGCTTGTTCGTTAGTGTCAGTTTGTAGCCAAGTCGCACAGGAATCATCCAGCAAACAAGATACCCACTCCTAAACTCGACCAAGAAGCCGAATTTTCAGACCTTACACACCAACGGCGGGAGGATGTCGAGGCCGTTGGCTGGGGCGCCGATGTCAGAGGAGCGTGATAATCTTCCGACCCTGTTAGTACTGTTATGTTGATAGCCCGATTGCGAGCATTCATTGATTTGTATACTGTACATTCTTTCATGTTCATCTGTACATTGTGTACAGACTTTGCTTGTGCAAGACCCGTCGGGGTCAGGGTGTCGACCGGGCATGGACGACTCTGCGCCTCTTGGTCATTGCACCTTGAGAGCCTAATCCAAGTCAACTGTATCGGGAGCAATACCAGATCATCACTCCGAAGGCTGTATTTACAGCCCTCGGAGACAGTATCGGCTTCTATATTGGCGGAAGCGACCTGTAGGCTCGCTGGCACCCGTTCATGCGATGAAATCCCCGACGGGTGGAACCAGCTGGTCAAACTCATGCAAGAGTTGTCCGAAGTGAGCTTGTCACCCGATATCGCCACAACCCTGCATCGCCAAGGACACTCATCGATCGGTGATGACCGTAATCACGTCACATGACGACGAAGGTTCACCCTATTCCCTCTTTATGGCGTCGATGACGAGCTCCTCCAACTCGCATGGTATATAGCTGGACCGAAATGAGTCGAGATTTGCTCGTTCGGAGGTTCCTTGAACGCGGTTGGGCTTCGCTCTCCGTGATTGAACGAACCAATGAATTAGTTTCTCCAATCCCGTGAGTTCGAGGACAGAGCGCCGGTGAAACTTCCGAAGTTTGGGACGAAACCTTCACAAGAATGTCTTCTCCGTAATTCCCGGAGTTTCTCGAATCCGATAGAACCAATTAGAAACTAAAGAGGGGGGAGAGGGGGGAAGTTTGAGCCGGGAAATCCATTCTCTGGACTCCGAGATCTGCTGAGACTTCAGCCCGGAGCATTCTCGTCCGAGATTGAGACCTCCGGGGCGGATCAGCTGAAATATTTTTCCCATCGGAGAACAACATGTGCCAACTCTCGTTTCGGATATTGGCTTATAGTTATCCCACGTTTCCTCGCGAGAGAGAGAGAACAGGAGCTGGATACTTCGGCGAGAAAACACTTTGTTGCACTTTCGAGCGACCGAGTTGACAACCGAAGGACTTTCAAGGCCACTCGCACATCATTCCCTAAGCTCATACTGGAGGTATCTGTCACTCGCGAAGAAGGGAACGAGGCAATAAACCGATCTCGTTTTGTTTGAGCGTCTCTTTCTCGCCGTTGTAGTAGGTCTTCATTCTCTTGTGTGGAGGTTCTGGCCGTCACTTTCGTACGACCGTGCTGACTCGGCTCGGTCCAGCTTCTGTGTTCTGGTTATTAGCAATAACAATATCATGAGCAACTGTTTGTTTGCATTGCGGAAACCTCTGAAGGTCTATCACGTGCAAAGCCCGCGAAAAATAGCCGACCGAGCAAAAACAAAGGCTTCCAGCGAAGTCTTGTAGAAGATAGAAGAGCTGACAAAACTACAAAAAAGTTAGACAACGTGTCAACAACAGAAACTGACGAGTTTCTTCGCCAGGAGCAAAGAGAGGAGTTCTGTTGGAGCCAGTTTGATGATTGGCTGCTTACGCGTCACAAACCTCCGACGACCTTGGATTCTCATGGAGCAGAGAGATACAGAATCCAACGAAACGATTCCCCCTCCAATCTCGGTCAATCACAAGGTGTCCTATGCCGTTGTGGTAACATTCTCCGTCCTAATCGTCCTGAGTGATCGAGGAGGAGAGACCGGAAACTGCTTGAGAGCGGAGGGCATCTTTTATGGGAAACGGATAGTATTCAAATGTCAGCAAAACAAACGAAACCGGAACCGTTGAACGTTTCGAATTCCTTTTGCTGAGGCTCTGAGCCATATTTCTTGTGCGAGCGGTTTGTGTCTTTGAGATCGCACGGCATCCCAGAAGTTCCAGCCCTCTGGCTCGCGGGTTGCAGTCATGAGAAACTTGAAACTGATTCTCGATTATACCACATGGACGGAAAAGAGATAATGGATTAGGCAGAAAGACGGACCGGCATTGCTTGCAGAAGTGGCGCTGCTAACGGCAAAAATCTCGGTCAGTTGAAGCAAGAGGAGCGCAAACGACCGAAGTGGTCGCAGAAGTGAGAATGACTTGGACGGAGGAAAAGGAGTGCTGACGATGAAGCAGGGAATGAGTACGACTGAAGAGGGGCTCGAGGAGGATGAGCAGTAGGTGGCGTCGGTGGTGGTGGTGATGGTAGATAGTGCCGCGATAGAGACGGATAGCGGAAGATCGAGAAGCCTGAAGGAGGAAATTGCCGAGGAAGATAGTTGCAGGAGGCAGAACCGCCAGAGTGAAGAACGCTCGCAAGGAGTAATACCGATGCCCTCGCTTTGCACACGTTGAGGACATCGGTATTGGATTGCAGCTGACGGAATCAAGAATGCTGAGGAAAAATCTTAGCATGAGCGGGTAGTGATGAGGCGCAAGGCAGAGAACGCGAGTAAGCAGGAACACAAGTTTTTACAAGTGGTATACAGACTTTCACCGACTGAAGTGGCCGCTTCATCCGTGCGACATCTGTTCATGGGATGCGTGGGATGTGTGTTCTCCATTCGTTTTCGAGGTTTCGCTCGCTCGCTCGCTTCCTCATGGGAATATTGCGTTTTTTCTCGCCTTCCGATTTCTTGTGCCGCTCGCATCTCATTCGGCTTGAGCACAAGTAATAGATTCGGAGTGGCTGTGACGCTACTCAATGAAGCGAGTCTCGAGTTTCGAATGAATTATTGGATGTGAAGGATAACCCGTCTCAAGAGAGCGTCTCGGCGCCGGGAGGTAACTCTTGTTCCTTGAGTCTCTTCTTGCCCGAGAGTTTTTATGGGAACAGAGGTATTTGAAGATCTGGCCTGAGATCGACAAAACGCATCCCATCCGCGGACGCCGCGGACATAAGTCAGCGCTCAGGCCCTAATTCCGATTCACCCTCAGCTCAATACTACACCGAGTTCCGAAGTTCTCGTTCGGCGTGACAGTCTCTAGATCAGTCTTCTGTTCCGCTGGAGGTCTCTTCAGCAAACCGTCTTCGCACAAATGGAATCCGAACGAAACGAAGTCGATCGGCTCCAGGAGCCATCCGGATGCATAGCTCTCTATGGAAGGCGAGCTTCTGTAGATGGTGTCAGAGGGAAGTGACAAACGGACCCGTGTCGTCCACAAACTGGTTATTGAGTGTCAATTAATGCCGCTTTCCGGTTCGCTGTGTCACTGTCCAGCGAACTGGATGCTTAGCTGGCGTTTTGCCCGTCCCCGGCAATGGGCTGTCTTCTTTGAAAAGTTTCGCAATCACGATCGCAGCTGCACAGCTTGACCATCTACTCCACTGAATTGTAACAACCGTCGACGCTACTTAGCACCACCATTGAGACTCACTAAAGATACCAGTGTTTGTCAGGCGAAGCAATCGACGTCCCGGACATGGGGATCTGATTCGAGCCCGACTCTTTCTCCAGAATTATTCCCCCGCTTTTTTGTCCGCGTATGCAACAAACCTGCTCGAGGGAAGATCCTAGGTGAACTCTTCAATTAGATCTCCTTTCTCCTTATTGACCAACCTTCATGAGTCTGCGCGCGTGCGCCTCGTGGAATGAAGTAGCGGTCGCTGTTGTGATCGTCGTACCAAAACGCGAATAAGAGGGAGCTGGTCTAGCGAGGAAATGTTTTCATTTCTCTCAGACCTCGGCACGCCGGGAATAGAAACCACGCAGAGCAGATCTCGTCCAAAGGAGTTCGTTTCAACCGAATGGAGATCCGTTCTTATCTCGGGTCAATGGAACGTCCTGTCCGCCTGTCTTGACGTCCCTGTTTTTGTACTCAGTTCCCAACTTTGTTCCTGACTCGGTTTGATCTTCAGCCTGCTCCCCGCTGCGCGATCAAGGCCGACTACAAACGCGAGCAAGAAAAGATCATCTCCCAGAGAGCAACGCGACTTTTCAAAGGAGTCCGTTCAGAGTGTTGACCTGCCTGTCTCGGTGGCGGTCAGTCGTGGGACTTACAGTCTGATCGCTCTGCTCAAGGTTATTGCTTCGTTGGAAAAATATTACATTGCTCTGAAAGCACCGGATTTATTCTGGTCCTATATGGTGAGACCGTGTTTTTCTTGATTCTCTGCCTGGGGGACTGTGTGGTCACTCCATGAAGTTAGAACTTGTGTACTCGGATTCCCGGAGTAAGTCTCTCGAAGAACGCTCCGGGTTGATGGTTTGCGCCGATGTTCGCTAAACCTCGCGAGAGGAACCACTCGAAGCGCTCACCGACCTCAGGGCTCAACTTTGGACGGACGAGGCCCGACTAGATATCATCGTAACACGATAGCATGCGCAAACTCCACATGCGTTCTTCTAGTCGTTCTTCCGATTCTCATGGAGCGGTACTCGTTTGAGTTTGACGATGCCAGGGATAATTATAATACTGATACAACTCTACCAGAGAAAAGAAGCCGCGATGGATTGAGTCTTCTTTTATTCAATCGTAGCCTCAAGCGCTTTGCTAGGATTCCTGGAACCGGAATTCCACGAGAACCAAGGACGAATTTTGTTCTCCTTCTGCGGCGTGAAAAGTCTCCCCTGAGGCGGCTAAAGCTAAAGCACAACCAATGAACAATTTCCCACAGGTGACTAAGAAGATGCGAATTTCAGAGCGCTCTCCAATGTCGTAAAAGTTCGAGGCATCGGAAAACTCGGGAATTTAGTTCTTGTGGAGTTTAGCATGAGTCCAGTCCCCTGCGCAATGATTCCCAGAAGATCGCTCTCTTTGCGACGGGATTCCGCGGCTTTTGCTGACGCAGGCCATAATTTCTGCTCACGAGGAGCCTCATTGTTTTCCAGCCGGCGTTCCGGGGAAAGTGCCTTTTTTGAAGCTGCACCACATATTGATGATCGATCCGATGAATCTCAAAATATCGATCGCCTTAAAGATCTGCCAGGCCGATTCGCTAACTCGTTTAACGAGCTTGACAAACTCGTCATGATGATGGTTTTATCGAGGATCTTTACGAGCAAGGCTTTATATAAGAGACTGCTCACCGTCAGTTCTCGCAGAACTCGAGGCCTGACGCAAGCTTCCAAAACAAAGTATCCCATCATGACGACGGTTGCGTCTTCGAGTTGCACAACGTGTTCAATACAAAAGAAGTTCTTTAGATACAGTACGGTACTCCGCGTGTCGGACTTTTCGGACTCCCGCTTATCTCCCTCAAGTAAGCGGATCGGAACTCAGTCTGCAACAGGCTTCCTCAGCGTCGTTCCGGAAGCGAACGAATAAACAGCGTGAGCCGTTCCTGTGTGTTCGCACTCTTCGATCTATCTGGACGTCGGACGATTGGACGAGCAAAGTCGAAACCTCGAAAACAGCTCTGAACGACCGGAAACTCGCGCGCTCCCTTCGAAATCAGACTTGATTGTCAGTTCCTTTGAATTCCAAGCCGGCCACGTCTCACAATGCGATTTGATACCGCCTCCTATTTCACTCGTTTGGCTTTGGCGTCACGCGTCGTACAGGTGGCCGTGCGTGCCGTTCCAAGAACAGAATGTCCGGTGGGACCACACGGAATTTCTCAAGCGTCGACATGGAATGACATTTCGCGATGAACGGGACGCGTTCCGATCAGGAATCGAGAGCGGGCCGCAAATGGATCCTCACATTCATGTCGACGGAACCGCTTCCGGAGTTGAAAACCTCGTTAGCTAATGGGAAACACTGAAAACACGTTCAGAAAGTTGCACGTAAACACGCACGCGGGAAACTCGTACGCAGTCCATGATGCATGACTCAATCCTTCGGTAACACGAGTCAAGGAGTCTCGGTTAGACGGAGTCGTCTTACGTTGTTGCTCAAGACTTCCCTGCACGGACGTATATGATGATGGCATCACGTCAGGGACCAATTATCAGTTAGCCACTCAGACAACCAAGCATCGAGTGGAACACGCGACGCGAACTCTCCAGAGATGGCGAATGTTAACGAAGAGCATTTTTCTGGCTGCCGTCAGCACCGCATACAACATGGACGATGGTAGACGCGGCGGGCGGGCTAGCTGGCGGGCGGGCGGGCGATGGTGGTAATCTAGCGGAATAAGCGAACATAAGATACTGTCTCTCGTTTCTTGCCTCTTCCGTAGAACCTAACCAAGCTTCCTTCTTGGCAGTCATCGGACAGTGAACCAGTGAGACGAACGTTCAGTCGGACTGCCAACTGGGGTCGGAGAATAGGAGTCGGAGAGGAGCAAAATAGGAAATCACTGACTCCTTAATGGAGAAATCCCGCACTTGCCTCGTAACTGACTCATCCAACCGTTAGACAGAGGCTGCTGTCGTTTCCTTCTCATTTCTACGATCACGCAACCACTCCGAGAGCTCAACCGCCGCCGTCGGCCGCTCCGTCTCTATCCAGCCCGAAGACGACGGATCGGAGCGGCATCACGGAACTAGAAGATAGGGTATTGCACAAAGAAACAATGTGTCCCCTGAGTACCTCTTCTATCAACGCTCCACTGAGCTTGCACCGCAAGTCGAGGAGCTGCGGAGGAGGAATTTCCTTTCGACTAATCTGCACTTGCTCTTACCGAACCACAAGAAATCCGCGATGAGCCTGCCGTCGAGTGTGATTGTGAAATGTTGTGTCTTCAACCGACCGAGTGAGATGGAATCAGAAACAATTACGATTCTTTCCACGCTTAAAAGTTAAGGTCTTGTGTCAAGTGATTCCGTTTATTAGGGTTCGACTCACGTACGGTTCAACGAGCCTGAGAAGCACAATGCCTCGCGGGGAGAATGAAATGTGGAAATACGAATGGCAGAATACTCAACTCGGGGAATACGGATTCCCAGGGGAAGAAACTCCCGTGGATCCAGATATCCTCTCTTATGAGACCTCATGATCTTTGAAGGTCGGAGACTTGGATCCGACAAACACGTGGTTCTTCTGATACTTCCACTGATTCTTAGTGAGTCTCAGACCTCGGTAGGCTCCCTTTATCCGCGAGAAGGAGATTCCTAATGAAACGAGGATTATTCTGATCGACCCTCAAAGGACCCCTAAAGACAATTCGCGATTTGTATGTGTACGTATATGAGGTCCCATACCCTCTGGACCTTCTCCTTGAGGGAAGGACCAGCAGCCAGGGTGTTTGGCATCGTCGCACAGTGGGATTCTCTTATCGTTTTATTTTCTCCGCCATACGTCCTCGTCCCAGGCTGAACCTTCCAACACAGCCACCATCATCCTCAGGGACATCGTCAGATCATTTAATTGCTATGGAGGTCGAGCTGTCCGTTGGGACCGTTCTGCTATCCCGGCGGATCTGTGGCAACAGAGAGAACTGTTGTCGTTTTCCGCAACAATCTTCGCGGGATTTGTGGGGAAAAAACCCATCGTCTCAACGTGACGGAAGCCCGAGTCTGAAGCTTAGTCGGATCGTTCACGGGTTTGGATCAGTTCGCTGCTTTTCACTGAACGGAGACGTGAGAAGGATGGGAATGTTCTGATGGGGTCAGTTTGTTGACTCCGCTTTGTAGTCACTGATTTCTCGTTTGTGCGCTTGAGTTCTCCTCGACCTTTTCACTGCCGAAGCATTCTCAGTACCTAAACGCATCCGAGTACGGACTTCTTCTGATTCCTAGATCGAGTAGCCTGAGAACGTGAACTAGTAATAACGATGAATGAATTCATTATCTCGGGCTTTGCCGTTCAGAGAAACAAATGTCCGATGGAGTATACGTGTAGACGGGATAATAGACTGTCGTTCTATCCCATGAACGAGGTATCTGGTTCCCCGAATTGGTTGTGTACCGACGTACGATACGACACTAGTAAGGTACAAATATTAATATGTATCTCTCGATGGTCATTGATCACGTAACCCGATACTCTCGGATTCTTCTTTGTCGCTAGGTTCGTTTGTTCGGCTGTTCTCAATAGGTCGGATGTGCCAGGTGAGAACAGTGATCATTCGAAATGATATATGTGGATGGTTTCAGCGAGTGAGAACGCTCAGGGATAGATTCAGTAACCGAGTTGCTCTCACGATGCGGGTACATCGATGCGCTAGACGGAACGACTGGAGCTTCGAACGCCTGCAGACAGCCTCCTTACAGCCAATGACAACAGAAGCGGACCACACCGCTCAACGAAAAGGATTCCGCGAAGACAAATGGCTGGAAGCGGTTTCGGAGGACAACGTCTATTAAGGAGGATGTAATTCGTCAACAGAAGAATGAGAAAGAGCGAAACTCCGTCATTCAACCACGACGAAGAAAGTTGTTGTTCTCCACTCCCCACAACAAACAATCTCTCCTCCTTCTCCATTGAGACCGCGGCGGAGGATACGATGACGCTATGCTCGAACTACGCAAAAACAGAACCCAAACTGCCATATTCCAGCAGATCGTCAATACCGGTATCATAGTATTCGTTCCAACAATGGCTCAGTTTCAGAGAATGGAATGCGCGACTCGCCGATACTGAGCTTCAAGGGTCGAGATGCCTTCCACTCAAAACAAGGGAAAATCCACTTCAATCCGTGCATCGCTCAAGCCAGTTGTACGTACGAATCGGACAAGGAAAGCCCCTGTCGGCTGGCGATGTCGGATTGTTGCCTTTCCAGATTAAGGATATCCGACAACGACCACTGGCGAACCGACACGACGGTCTGTATGACACAAAAGGAGAAGCATTCTCAAAGTTCCAGGCGACGCCGACGTAAATCTGACGAGTATTGATTGAGTTAGCCTCGCACATGAGGGAAAGCTCCAACGCATCTCTATCGGTCGCCGATCCGCCGAGCGACCGACAAGCTAGCTGGCAAGCAAGCAACCAAGCAGTCGGGCGGCTGGGCGAGCGGTGGCCAGACTGAGGACACACCCCCGAAAATGTCACTTCGTCAAAAGTCGACCTCTTCGTCGTCGTCGTCGTCGTCGCCGCCGCCGCCGCGAATGTTCTCCCTCGGGGTGGATCCCCTTCTTCCATCGACGAACAGTATTGAGAACTTGTCGACGAAACTTCTCGAGGAGTAGATTTTAAGCAGAAACGCCAAGAGCAGCTTTCGGTCGTCGTCCCATGCAACTGTTCCAAAAAAGTAAACTTTACAGGGATCCCTCTTTTTCGAGTGTGGCAACCCCGTACAGTGCTGGCCATAGATCATTGCGTCCGACTATGGTGAGATTTCGATTTCTATTTGAAGACTGGAATCAGACGGCAGCCACTGGAATCAGAGCCGAGATCGCGGAACACTTCCCAGCTATTGGTCAATAGATAGATAAATAACCTGCAATGTCCGGGAAGAGGCTAACGTGTTCGTATTAGGATTATTATCACGCCGACGATAAGTGAAATAATGGCGGAAATAAGGCTTGTGCAACAGTCTCTGACTTCATTGTCGATGCCGTCATCGAATCCAATATCAGCCGAGGTCGGAGATGCACGGAGGAGACAGAAGCGTCCTCTTTCCCTTAGTTTCTGCGAAGGTGACAGCCCGATGGCGTTGCTGACAACAACGGCGGTCGCTTCAAATCTGACTTCACTCTCGATGTGATGCGGGCAAAGAACCGATAACCGAGGTTCCCCAGCAGCGCGATTCTCATGTCCGCCTGCTGCCATCTGGCTTCCGTTTCGCGCCGATTCCGTCTCAGCCTTCGTGTAGATGCACTCGGCTTCCTAAATATAGGAGTCTTCCAGACATATAGGAGGAAACAGCGCTCATCCTTGAGCTCTTTGACGTCTCGCGGTCTGGAGGACTCCGTAACGAACATGCCGAGCCTTCGTTTGCACGTCCGAGAGCGCCCCGCCCCAGACTGTCCCCTGACTGTTGACAAGATTGCACTTGACATTCAGAGATGAAAAGCGGCAAAACGATTCACCGCCTCCGTTCCCCAAACCAGGAACGTTTAAATCCGATTCTTGAGTTTTCCGACATCCGCACGCTTCTGGTTCAAGGGATTTCCCACGTTCTCTCCGCTCGAAACTCGCTTAGCGAGGACCGACCGCTCGTTCCTGTGAAACACCACCTGCCTTCATCTTCCGAAAGAGTTGCTTCCTACGTCCTCGGAAATCTCATCATGCATCGGATGCAGCAATCCAGGAGCGCGTGGAGGATGCGTTCCGTGTCGACGCGGGATCAAGAAACAAATGAATTCTGTCCCCCGGTCGAGTACTTGCTTCAGGGCGGCCAAGAACCCTATGACAGTGACTTCGCAGCACGCGGAGCTTGCAAAAGTAGGACCACGTATGATTTTTCGGTAAGTCGCGAGCGCAGCTCGTCAACGATAGGAATGACTTCTGCCACGGGAGACAAAAAGAATGAGCTATCTGGCTGCCTCAAGCGAGAATGTCTGATATATACAGTCAAAGCGTGACGACGAACACACAGGGAACGAACTCTTGGTACAACGAACAAAAAATTAATTTCTGTCCCCGGTTTTAAGGTTGAACGACTCTCGCTGTGCTGAATCCCCTTCACACCGAACAAATTTCGCAGGTATCGCGAAGTTCGTACTAACGAGCTTGTACTGTACATATATCCCTTTATAGGAAGCGAGACTCTCAAAGGCACCCCCAGCGAAGCGAAATGATGTAGTTTGGGCTTTGAGCGCACCCTCTGTTCACGCGGAATCCACTGCGGAAGTGTGATAGAGCACCAGAAATCGCAATTGAAAACGGATATCAGAAATCGGAGGGCGATCGATGCCGGATCGATTCCTAATAATAGGAAATTAGAGTTGATATCTGAAAATCCCCGCTGTCGTCCACGTTGACGCTTTGACCGATGATACCGTCAACCGATCTCCCGCCGACTAAAGCCGAAGACCCTATGAGTGACAATCACAAGATGGACATGATTTTTTGCGGCATGAAACTTTCGCCGTGAATATTCACATTTCTGATGCATCTGATGGATTGTGTCTTTAGTGGCGCTGTGCCACCTCGAGGATGCTCGGTAAAACGAGTTCTCGAAGGATTAACCAAAGGTTGATAATGGTTTGGTCGGCTTTTCTGAACACTCCCGTCATAACGAACGCTCGTTACACAGAACAGATTCTGTTGTACCTTTGAAGTTCGTTGTAACGAGCTCCTAGGGAAGTCGAACTTCGAGATCAACATGAGCATGTGGAGGACAGCGTTCCGTGCGAAAATCTGCGAGTTCTCACAGATCACAATATTTCTGAGTTCCGGTTTTCTAGCGACTGATATTTTTTACACTCATGGATCAAAAACAGCTGCGGAGGCTACAATGCTCACCTTATAGAAGTTATAGACGTCCGGCTCGGTGTAATTGTATTCGGTGAAGTTAATCATTTGGACGACTTCTTCGTAATCATATGCGCGCAGTTCGTTATAGCGACCTTCTCGAAGAAGGCGCCACACTTCGTTAGCGATACTAACAGTGGTACTTTCTTCCATTCCAAGCGTATTCACAACATTGTTCTTCGTTGTAGGCGCAACCGGTTCCGAGTTCAGGGATGAGGAGAACGGGAGAAAGTTCACAAAAGTTTGTAAATCGCTGAAACAACTGGGCTCGCCAACCCAGTGCGGTTTCCACCGGTCCCGCTCTGCACTTCGTTTAGGGTGTCACGAACAGGGTCGGCACGTCGTGAGTTTCTTCAGCGTTTGTGTCTGATAACGAGAGCCGCAACCGTCGCTGATAAGATACAAGTCTGAAGGCCCGGTCTCTTACTTGTGTGCCTTCGCTCGTTTATGTGTTGCCCTTTCCCAAAGTCCCTCGCAGCGGGAAGTTCTAGAGGACGAGGGAACCACCTTCGACAAAGCCCCTATGAACCGATTCGAGCTATTCTCCGCAAAACCTAATACTTTCCATTGTGTTTCGGTACGATTCTCGACGTCATTTGTGGCTGCGACATTCCTACGGAATTGAGGCTGAAAATATGTCGAGCGCTGAAGCTTTTTCCTGTTGAAGATGTCTCAAATTTCACGGGATGGCCTGCGTCGAGCTGCTTAGCTCGATAAATGATCTTCCAAGTGTCTAATGATGCATTTCTCTGATGAATTCTCGCTGCTAACATGTCCGAAGACGCGACAAAAGTAGCAATTAAAACCTCGCCGAACATAACGATCCGTCTGGAATGTTGGGTGAGAAAATGCTAATTCCCGGCCGAACATGTTTAATTTTCGACGGAGTATCGGAATATTCACCCAATCGGGATAGGGGAGAAACAACAATAATTTGCCGAAATTCGTTCTGATTGCAGTCATCAGTCACACGAGCCGGTGACGCTTCCCGCGGAAGGCTATCGTATCGAGCGACCAGCCGGCCGGCCGACCAATCCGCGGCACAGCGCGAGTCACCGGGCCGGGCAACGGCCAGCGAGTCCTAATTGAATTGGTGGCTCGACGGTCGAAGTGAGAGAAGCACCCCGTGTTCAAGTGAGGAGTGCGACATTCCGCCGACTTCTGGAAACAAATTCATCTTCAACAAGCCAGCCATCCAGCAAGCCAGTCGGTTGGCCAGGTGGCTAGTTGAATGTTGAATGCATACGGAACCGGGAAGCAAGTGTACGAGTTGTAGCCAGGTCGCAATGTATCATCAGTAGGATGCCACTGGAGTTCTGACCGATGGCTCCCACGAAGTTGATTCGGACCACCGCGGCGGTGTGATTGACGGCGGCGCGCCATCGTAGTGTCGCCTTCGTCGCTGTCGAGTTCGCGTTGGCGTAGCAGTCGCGCGTGATTTTCACAGCTGTCAGCGCGAACGCTGGAATTCATCGATGAGCTTGACCGTCGCGTCGCCGACTGCGACTCATTCGAAAATTGCATTTACGCCCATTAAAGAAGTTTACGATTGACAGCGCGCGCGTTCATGAACCGTCCATTGCCTACACTATCTTCGTCCAGTGTAAAAGTGGCTTCGAGCGGTCAGGGCACCGAGTTTTTGAAGAGCTTTCTCTTCTGCCACGGAAATCTGATGCGAGATCCGAGCGGATAGCTTATGTTGTCCGGGACTTCGATCCGAGTCTATGACAGCGCGATCAGAATCTTAAGGAGGAAGAATCGTATTCGCTGAATCTCGGATACTTCTGCGACCATGTGTGCTTTCGTTGAGCTGCCGGCCGATGCTGTTGTGGACAGGATCGATTCTGTTGCAAACGGGCGAGCACCATTCACTACAAATATTGGTCTAGGATATGAAGCGAAACGGGCAAGCGCATGGACACACCCCCTGTCGGTGTCTTACGATTTCGAAGGCGACTGCGCCCAGATTCCCGCACTTGGAGAATCGCATCAATCTCCGCGACACTCGGCTAGATTTTGATTCGTTTGAGCCAGGCACGTCACGCAGTGCCGTGAGGAGATCTGTTGGGAACATCAAGAAGCGATAACATCAGAAACGCTTTGGAATCTCGGTGTCCGAAGAACGGGCAGCGCGCGCTCCTGGAAACGCGTCAGCCCGATCAATGATCGTTGCGTTCATCACTGACCAAAGTTGCTGGCCCAGTGTAACCTCTGTTCTTTTGGCGATACGCGGATGCGGAAAGCGCTCTGGAAAGGAGATTTTCCTCGTTTCCCTCCGGACTTGACGAGTTGGAGCACGCGGATGATCCAAAGGTGGGAAACGGTTTTTGATGCCTCTGGATGGGCCAATTGTTGAGGGCCAGAGTTTCGACCAGCATACAACGAAACCAGAAAAAGAGTTCCGGGATAGGGTAGCCCATGAATTCCAGATATTCGGATGCGAGGCGAACATGGTCGGTAACAACTCTCGCTACTGGCCTCGCTGTTTCCGAATATCGGGGAAAAGACGCAGCTGCAGTCGTACACGAGCTCGTGATGTTCGTCCTGTAGAGCTGGCCGAGAGAGAATCCCCGAAAAGATTCCTTTGAAGCTCCAAGCAGCATCTTTGATGAAGTAGCAAACACGCGCGACCCACACTGCTTCTGTCATCGGAGTGAGAGGGTCGAATCTTAACTCCATCGTATCCTTGCATTGCGAACGAAGGCTTTGAGCGAGGGCGATGACGTTCGTGAGGTTTGGTGGATTCAATTGACCTCTATTCAATTGTGTCTTTTCTCCGTCCCTTTACGAGCAAAGGCCGGATTGGCAACATGCCTCTAAACCGATCACCTCAATAATTCACGATTTTCTCGTCTCAAGACACTCATCAGGTGCGTCAGGTTGCTCCGGGAAAGCGAAAACCAATTTCCCTAATCTTCAACTCTCGCAAATGCAAAAGCGATTACCTGTTTTGCCGCTTCTGGTGCCTTTGCGCGTCTGCTTGAGGTCCTCTTCCGTCGACTTGAGAGCTCTCGATTGGAGAGAACTTCAACCTTTCGTCCGGATGCGCCACCACAACGGCAGTCCGGATGCTGAGCCTTCCGAGGATTTCGGGAAAATCGAAGGTGTCTCCCTAACGTGTTCTCAAGCGGTCCAATCACGATCTAAATGAAGCTCCCGATGGATGCAGCATCATGTATTGATTGAAGCACGTTCATTAGCCCTGGCTGTCGAGTCACCGAAGAAATGAATTATAATCATCCAGCTCCGCGATCGCGAAACGAGCCAGACGACGATCAGAACTCGGATCAGTCAAACTCACGCGGCGAAACCCCCAATCGTCTTCAGGAAGGCCACCACACGCCAGCGCTTCGTCTTCCTTTTTATCAATTCACGATGTTGTTGGTTGGCATCGGTGGTCATTAGCATAAAGTTCCATCGGAGAGAAAGAAGATAGTTCCCCCCCTCCATCAGAGCTCGTTGAGCTACCCAAGCTAAGTAGCAAACAGATCCAGCAGTCGTTCGTAGTCCCCAGCTGCTGCTATCACTATCAATAGCTCACGCTAATGATGGACACGCAACCAAACGAAACTTTCAGATGATATTGAATTTTGTTTTTTTCTGCCACGCTCAGACGAGACACATGGCCTGATGATACGGTTTATCCCGACGAGTAAACTCTGTATTCAGAGCATGCCCTCAGCCGGAGTACGTGTCGTTGACGTTGTTAGTTAGCGGCTCGAACAATGAATACAAAACAAGGCATGCCCAGAACACCATCGGGAAGCTGTCGATTCGGAAGCGAGACGGATAACAGCACAATTATTTCCCGGCAGCGTCGTCTACGCTGTGTCGTCATCTATGTCAAGGACTGCTTCGGCATGCCACGATTTTTTCGATAAAAACATGTCTCTCGCTGAAACATACAGTCTCTCGGGCAACCATCATTCGTAACTGGACTCCGGTACAAGAGGTTTGGACCCTGTGGCAGATATTTCCGACCGAGAAACTGTCAACAGAGGAGGAGATCGAATCAGACGAATATCCGTTGCAACTTCAACATATCTCTCCGTTTCCCTCATTGGAGGAGCCTGCAAAATGAATTGCATTCGGAGTCAAATCCCAGGGGCAACGAAAAAGATATGTTGGAGGTATGAGGGGTGCAGAGGCGTCCCGTGGAACTTCCCCCCGTTGACCAAGATTTTTGGGTTACGGTGAAAACATTCGACAATCTTCCCTCAACATTGGTAACTACCCGTAGCGATGGAAACTTTGGTTCGGCGTGCTCTATGCGTGCCCTCGGCGAAACCGAAAGCAGTGAAAGTGAAACCAGGAAAGAGACGACAACGATGTGTTTCGACGGGGAATGAAAGTTGAAGCGAGAAGAGTCAGAGGAGCGATTCGGCCTGAGGCATAACAAATTTCCACCTCTGGTCAGGTGGAGTCTTTTCGGGGCGAATCTGTTGCTGGAGTGCCCGCTTCGCCACAATTGTGTTTGGATTGACACGACTCGAACTCCGGTCTTTTCCTGTGCGAATGAAGCTGGTCTAGCGGGAACCTAGCGCTCGAAACACACTGTTAAAGCTTGCGCTCGTTGTGAATCTCTCTGGGGGTTGAGTCATCGGTGTCACTGACTTTTACAGGCCGAGAGATGGGAACCCACGTTTTTGCTCTCCAGAAAATTACCCGCAAACTTTTTAATGATTCAGCTAGGATAGCGGCGCGGCGGTGACGTCGGCGAAGCGTCATACACCCCGCGTTGCGACGGAACGGAACGCCGTGAAACTCCATGCGTTCCTGTGCATCGGTGACGACTTATGTAGAATCCTGATCAACCTGTTTCACTGTGAAGTTTACTTTTCCACTTTTCATCTGACCTGAGTGGAAATTCTGCTTGGCTTTACGTGCCTCCACAACCGCACCCTGACCTAGTATCTTCGATACCCTGCGGCTAAACCGTCAGTATGTCCGGCTGACTGCCTTGCGTGGCATTGTTCAGCTAGGCATAGCCTCCCCCTTGTACCCGAAAACAGGGCACTCTTGTAGTCTGAAAAAGCTGCTGTTCTTCCCACCAAAGTGCTCCAACAGCGTGACGAACACTGCCGACTGAATGCGCTTGTTGTCCATGACAAGCCGAGCTTGCCGCTGGAAGCGACCCAGGATTTGAAATCTGATTCCTTAGTCACTGGGGACAGCCGAACCTCAGTTCCCGCTTCGAATTGATTAACGATTCCTTGAACGTCTTCCTGATCCATGGCTCGGAGCGTCCCTGCTGGACGAAGCAGGCGAAGAAGAAACGTTCCAGGCACCTGGGTTCCAGCCGAATGTTCCAATTCAAAATGTTCGATACAATCCGACGTGCGAATCACGTCGACGGGGATCGGGGCCAGACCAGACGACATTTAGGTTTCTCGTCTCGATTCTGAACGATATGCTCCGATATGAAACTCGACGGAAGCTCGATAAAAGAAGGTATTGTATTATTCTAGGGTTTAGCCCGGTCTCCCGAAACGCAACAAAACTGAGATATCCGTAGACCCTCGTCCGCAACGGAATCTTTTACGACGTTGGACAACACGTACAGGAGTGGGACCGAATCTGTAGCCTCCCTCCGATTTCCGACATGACCTCTCGGCCCCGTAGACCGACCCGGATGTTGGCGTCCATCGAAGGTCGTATATCTTTGTAGACCACCCGGCTTCGTTGGATGTGTGACCTCTTTGGACACAGTTCTCTTCTTTTTGGCAACGACAACATTACAGCCATTGTCGTCTTTTAAGTAGCATCCATTCAGGTACCCCCTCGTTGGACCCCTACTCCGGCCCCTTCTACCCACAACTTCTTTACGGAAAGTCCTTCCCCCTACCCCACCCACTGGTATGCCCTCCTAGCTGTCCTCTGTCTCAACGCTGTTAGTCCTCGCTGTCCTGATCAGGAGTCGAAGCCCGGCTCATTCAATCTCAAGCAAACTGCAATTTGCCCCTATTGCACGGGATACAGGGAACTGCGATGGGTCTGCCGATTGACGTTTGCGGTATCACTTGCGCTTTCGTGTCCCCGTGTTGCAGGACCATTCTCCTAATTAGAAGCAGCTTCAAATCGACGGTCTGCCAACGAAACTCGGTGCCCGGGTCCGAGCTCTGCGTCCGTGTCTCCTTCCTTTCCCATCATCAGGTCGGGGGGCTTTGCAACTCTTCAATGGTCCGAAGATACGCATCATCGGGGCGTTCGACCTCACCGGTCTACAATAGTTTGCTCTGCTCTTATTTGCAGTGCCCAATATGTACCAAGGCGACTCATGCCACCTTCATAGTCATGATTGTTGATGTGAAACCATAACAGAGGAATAGATTCGAAGCAGAGCTAATTAGGAGGCCTGGATTCTGTGTGAGGAATACGCCGTCACAGGCTACGACGAGGCTCCAGTAGCATCACTTGAATTATCCTGAAGTGCTCCTTTGTCCGTACCCCGTCATGTAGTGAGGCACTTCCTCGTCTAAAAAGCATCCTCTCGCCGCCGCCGCCGCCGACGTCGTCGTCTCCACAACCACCAGCATACCCGGAGCACGGCTGTCGGAGCATACTGTATTGTTCGAGTGCAGGCACATCCAGCCTGGTTATGTATTAATATTCAGGCTTGCTTCAGGTTCAAAGCCCTAGTGAAGCCAGCGACCCGGGTGACGGAAGAAGCTCTGTGAGGCCTTGTCGTAATGATTTAACTTTATGACCCGGCTACAAATGAATTTAAACGCAGGTTTTGCTTCGTAGACGCCACTTGAGAGGCAATGGAGCCGCTTCTCTGACTCTGAGTCTTTAATGGAGAGAGGGCTGCTAGTTCGCCCTGGGGGTAGTGACGATTCCGCGACTTTGCACGCGACCGTCCAACCGAGCCGAGCAGGGGGAAAAACGCACGGACAAGCACTCATCGTTGACAAGGCCGAAAGTGAGCGCGCGCGCGAGAGAGAGAGAGAGAAATAGAAAGCGAGAGTCTGCGTTCGTGGCAAATCTGGCTTTCGCGTTGCCTGAACTGACGTGACGCCTGACGGCCACTGCTTGCTTGCGGCTTCTAAAGTGGGTCATTCCGGCAAACGCTATGTGAGCATTTGTCATCGTACGTACCCTTCCTGGCTGTGCGCTGGAACAAATCCTGCGAAAAACGACGTCAACCAATGTCGCTCACATATCAATTCGCTCAGAGTCGAAACGGCAAACCGATGCCGTTTCCAGGAGGCGCTCTCCTTCCTTTTCAAGCGAAAGTATCGGGTCTGGCAACGATGGAAATCGAAGAAAAATCTTTCGTCAGCATTTGAAGAGCGGAACCCTCCGTACAGTGTTACGACAACAGGGTGAGTGGAGGGCGACCCGAAATTGCGGCCTAGTGGCCAGGGTTACTTTTGCTTTCAGCCCGTGTGCTCCACCCGCAAGCTCCTCTGCCCAACCCCCCCCCCCCCCCCCTGGAGAACTTTTTCTTGAATCGCAGGGAGCCCACTGCAGCTACGAATGATTTCATCGCCAAATATTACAGCGTGTAACACCATTGTACAAATGATTCAATCGTCCACTCCAGGCGCGGCGAGCGCCCGCGGACGTCGAGTTGAGTTTAACCCAAGATTCATGACAACCACTTGTCAGTCTCCTACTCGCAAGCCCCAACATGGACTAACACAACAAGGCCAAACACATATCTATGGAGTTTCGAACACGCGGGGACACATAGCCCGCCGGGCAAGCGGGCGGGCGGCAAGCCGGCCTGCTCGCGGGCCAAGAAGCTCGCGAGCCGATCAGGCGCACCGCTCGGCTGAGTTGCCGCAGCTAACTTGATTACCTAATGCATAGCATGCTGAGAAATCCTATACTGAACTCTTTTGTTAAGGTATCTGTAGGTTGTCTGGGACGGCCGGGCACGACGGGGACTTTATATCAACGGCTCGTTCTTCTCAGGAATCAACTTCTGTTGCCTTCGCGTTCAAATTTCGGGGACGATTTTCCCTACAGAGTTTATGACTCGGACATATAGGAGTACGGTATCCAGTTTCCCTTTGGAACTTTTTTGGCGCCGTGCCTCTCCCGGCAAACGACAACATGTAGACCCCGCGTGTGCACACAGCGGAATCAGTCTGAATCGGCTGGGCTGTAAAGCTCTAGGAAAGTTTTCAAATTGCGCCTCGAAGCTTGTCCGCGAGAAGAGGATAGAAGCTGCACGTAGTTGGATGGACAGAAGCATGCAGAACGATTATCCTCACCAGCTGGCGCCTGCTTCGGATTTCCAGAACGAAGCTATCCAATTACACATTTGCAATTATTCAGAGGTTCGAGTTCTTAGTGGGTTCCGAGCTGGTTCCTCCGGCGCGGCGTCTCCGGGAAAGCATCCTTCTGCTCAGGACTCTCTTCTCCTCTAGCCAGCAAATGGAGTCCGACGTCGATGCTTTCTTGCGAGAAAAATCAGTGGGTCGAAGTTTCTCGAAATAGTTTGCGACAGGGACGTTAGTATAACGTACAGAAGTTCGCCGTTGTTTGAGACAAAAACTATCGTACTCCCCGGTCTTGAGTTGAGTCTCAATAAACTGTGAGACGCCGCGCTATTCCTCGGACGAATCGAGTCAGCCATAGGTTTATACCAGCGCCCAGCGACTACATCTCGAAACGGGGATCTGAGCTTGTCCTTGGATAGAAAGAAAACAACTTCGATGATCGAATGTGTTTTCATGGATACCCTGCCCGGGTCTCTCTTGAGAATTTCCGCGGAGCACGCTCAGACGACGTATGGTGAGGATCTCTGGTTGCCGAGCTGCGTGGATTCCTCACAACCGTGGAAGTTTCATCAAGCGATACTCCGTTTCTGAACGATAATCGCTGAAGATTTTCGCTGCTCACGTCCGCCTGGAAGATAAAATGGCCTCTCTCTCGTACAAGCGGAATAGCATTGGAAAACGATTACTGATGAAGAGCAAACCAATGAGAGTAAGTGAATCAGGAACTTGCGGTTGATTGACGTCCGAGAATAAAGTATGGTAACAGGCCTTGGGACAATGTGTTCCGGTTTCCTTGGGAAGGTGTTAGATTCACGGGAGAATCTGCATTTCGATTCCTCTTACACTCTGATCTCATGATGCAAGGGAAAATCTATAAGCAGCGGTGCAGCGAACATGGCGCTGTCCATTGCCATCAAGTTGCAGCTCCTTAGGTCATAAAGTAACTCATGACAAAACTTCTTAAACAAAACACAAAAAACATTTTACATCGAAAATCGAAATTGAGAATTTCTCCCATGGATTCATCAACGGAACAACGAAATCCAGACTGTACGACTTCACACCAACCACATCGGAGTGACAAGGTCGGTGGGAATGGCACGTCTCAAAACACGAAGTCTGAAGCAGAAGAAGCGCAGAGCAACCGAAGGAGTACAGAGGCCGTCGAAAGTGTCCGGAAGTCCACCCACAGGGATTACAATAACGACGAAGACCAGATTTCTTGTTTCCGTAGCGCCGTACGTTGCTCCTTCAGCACACAGCTAGCACATTCGAGATCATCGAATTTACCGTCCCTTCCGTTGAGGAGTTGATCAGTTGGTACTGTCAATGCGCTTTCGCGCAACCCTGACGGTAGTGTACCCACACTACCTCTGATAAAAAAAATCTATATTCTCAAGGAGAATTCGTGGCCCGAACGCGCATGACTTCCCTCAAGGTAACGGTCTCTGATGAGAGTATCGTACACCGCGAACGTATTCGACGCACCCGATCCCGAAACTTAGTCAGCATCAAATTCTCGGGAAGAGAAGCGGGATCAGTGTAAAAAGCTTTGAAATTTTATTGCTCTAACAAAGCCACGGAATTTAATACGGGAATCCAATAAATATCGTCTCAGGGATTCTCGAATGGACGCAGCGCGTATCGGACCTCCGACTCCGCGGTCTCGAATACGTTTCAAGAACGAGCCAGCAGTCCACATCAACTATCGCGTCTCATAAGTGATTCCTCGGGCCTTCGAAAGCGGGTTGCGTTCAGAGTGCGCTCGGTGTTCGACGGGGACTGACAGATACACCCAGCTCGCAGCTCAGTGCGGCGTGTGAAATCGGCATTGCACCGACCACTTTGCAAACGAGGCGTGAAAAACGTCGCATAACAGATCAAACGCGATGATTCTGCACTGCGATCGGCCGAAGCCATTGAGTTGCCCAACATTCTAATTGGAGTCAATTTATCGGAGTCAACCAATCCAGCCTCCCTAGCCCTACCAATGGACTGCTGTCGAGCAAGGGCATCTGACTCCGCGATTCTAGAGCGGCTCATGACAACTTGTGAGGACCAATGTCGATTCCAGAAATCGGAGCGGAACTGGGAACAGCCAAGTAGTGAACATTGGAGTTAGATGGTGAACGCGGGCGTCACCTTCGGGAAATTTCGCCAAAGGGTCTCAAAACTCAAATTGCATCAGTTGTGCTTCTCCAGATGCACTTAAGCGAAAGGGCTGGCTGATATCGAGATGCGGATCTTAGCTGAGCAGTTCTTCGCGCACTCACTTCCAGAAACTCGATTTCAGTGCTCTTCAACGGAACTCCGATCGGGGAATCAGCAGGAAGTTCTGGGCTGATTCTGACTCCCATCGAACAAAGCAACTGCGTCTGGGGACTAATATTGCCCGATATCCCGCGGATCAGAGTGATCCAAAGGTGAAACATGACGGCTAGATGGCCTGAGGGCTCGAACGGAGTGCATATCACATCATGGATTTGCTTGTGAATGTGGCATCACCTCGCATGCCTTGTTGAGTCATAGTACCACATCCACGAGCGGGCAGCCTCAGGCTTGAATTCGAAGCGTGATGCCAGAACCCATATTGGAGTAGGTATACGTGATGACGAACTGGTTTACTCTCACAAAACGAGTCAAGATGAGTTGCACTGTTGCAATCCCGCTTCTCCCAGAATCAATGCCATGCGGAATTATTGCGAAATGCCTGGAGTTGATCTCTTACTTGGTTCATTCGTCGCCCCATTGAGTACGAAGCAATACTCTGAAGATTGCGACCCTCAGATGAAATGAGCCCGTAGAATCTTCTGGATACTGTGTTATGCACCGTGTGGCATAACTCCATGATTGTACACGGGCCGAAAGCATCAACTTTTCCAGTATCGAAATTGTTCTCGTCATCACACCATTGACTTAATTCGACGAACCGATTGCGATCTACAACAAGATGGTATGCACGGAAATTAGAATTTGACTGGTGCCGAACAGCGTTGCAGCCAGAAATTTGCAAAGCGAATCAATTTACCCTTCTTCTTGCGTGGGTTTACGACCGTTGACGATGGAAAGAAAAAGTCCACCGCTTCTCCAGGGTCTCGGCTGTTTTTCTAATCGATGAAGTGATGATACATATTTTCACAGAATGAACGCAATCGCTCATATGTGGTCAGCTCTACGGCAAATGCTATCAGAATCGAAATGGAGAATATTTTGATTCAGCCGATGAGTTCTGCAGCACAGCTCCAACGCGAGCAAAACCCCTCCTCTTGCTTGGAGGGGCTCCAAATATTCGTCCATCACAGAAGCGTGGAAATTCGTCTAGATTTGCGGGAAACAAATTGCTAAGTGGTTCTCAGTCAAATTCGCGGCGCAAAGCTCGTCCCGGTGCGTTGGAGCAGTGAACAATCACCGTAGCCTCCCAGCTCGGCATCCGGATGACAAACAGCCGCACCGAGAGCCGAGCGCGCCGCCGTTGCCTCCGAGCCGAGATGGAGGAGCAGTGAAAGCGAGATCAGTGCATATTCAGTTGTCCTTTCATGGCATCCAACCATCACGGAGGTCAATTCGAGCACGTAGAGCTTGGATCATTCCCCTTCGCGCATTGCTACCCATCGAGCACTGCGAGGAGTTCTTCATCCCTCTTCGCATCGTTCCGCTCTACCACGTTCCGATCGAGTAGTATAGCCGATCGAGTTTCTGCGGAGAACGCTATTCTCGCTTGTTGAACGTTCCAACCTAGCTGCAAACATAGCTGCGTTCAGCACGTGCAGTATTCAGGAGAAGACACGTTCCGAATTCCCATGCATTTCCACGAAATGTCCTTCTCTGACCGCGGCTAAGGAGCGGTGGGTGAACTCAGTGAGCGAGGCGGAAGCTTTCTGAGATGAACGACGACCGACGGCCGGTAGGGACCGGGTAGTCAATGATTCCCCTTACGACGCATGTCATCAAGACTCCACGAGTCCGATTCCGTTTATATCCGGATCCTCAATCCTGGCGGAGCGTTGTGTCCTGGGATCACAAATTCGTCTTTAGATGGAAACGTCACCCTATGAATCATCGCTGACAGACGCAGCTCTCATGATATCGTTCTCTCCCGCTCTCGCATGGTCTGATCCATGGCAACGACGCGACGGCTGTGCGACCTCCTGAATTCTGAACAGAAATCCGTAGCGATGCGGGTCGGGCTCGGATGATAGATCAACCTCGAAGTTCACCATCGCGCCGTGAGGAAGCCGTCGTTAGCCTCGCGAATGTTTCAACGCGCTGACACCATAGGGTCCCCCCGGTATATACCGTATTGCACGCGCCTTGTCAGGAAGCCCTCTTGTTAGGAATCCAACACTAAAATTCGAAGGAAACACTCTTTCTTTCGATAGATATTCCCGGCCCTGGATCCAATGACGATCTTGGCAAGCCATTTTTTCCTCCAACTTTTATTTGGAGTGATACCGTGACACCCTTTCCTTCCAGCATTTTCAGGCGTTATCAACGGAAGGAAGCGATAATTCTTCCGTTCGAGTTTTTAGAAGCGCTTCCTTTGAGAAAATTAATGGGGGGAGTGGAAACTTTCTCTGGCGACCGGGAGTTTTCAAACGATCGATCTCCGCATCCAGATTGATGCGTGTATTCTGAAGTCGGTGAAATCGAGAGAGCGATGCCGCTCAACTCATGCCTGCTCTGGGTCACTAAGGTGAGTGATGGAATTAAATTCAGCGATATCATCTGCAATATTGAAATGAAGCTCATACGGAGCTAGATGAGCACTGCAGGGCCGCAGTGTGTGTCGCCTGATTATCTTAAAACGCTCCGAGAAATTTTAAAAGCATTCCGATTTCGGCTATCTTCCGATTTTTCTGAGCTACGGCACCGATTACTTCAACGTAGAATATACTGTCGCCGGTCACATGAAACGCTTTGGGGAATCGGGACTCGAAGGAAGCTTCGTATGAACGATACGAACCCGATCGGAACGTTAGATTTGCCTCGTCTCATTTCAATAGCTATCCTCCGGCGCGCTGCGGAAAAGAGATGCTCTACAGCTGTAGAATAACATTTTGTGTCAAGTTTTCAGCTTTATCCGAGGCCGCCGTATGCCTGGCTCTGTTCAGAATATGTACAAGCTTCCATCACCCACTTCTGGAACGGTCGTTGTTGGAATGCTAAGAGAGAGAGAGAGGGAGAGAGAGAGAGCCTTTGTTTCGTGAAATGCTCCGACATTGTTGTTGAACACTCTGGCGTAACCAGCAGCAGCAGCAGCAGCGATCCTGACGTGCCGAGCAAAACGGGGCCGAATCACCCCGCGCTCGGTCCGAGATGACGCATCGCGCAAGTCAAAAGTTCCGCTCTCTCGACTTTGGATTCATGGAACACGAAGTGTGAACAATCATTTTTTCGTTCCGGATGCTGCCAGGCTATCTCGAATGACGTTACCTCCGGTGATCAAATCTCTAACTTGCTCTCAGAGTCAATCTCGTTCTTCCCGTACCGCTCACAAAGTCGCTCTTTTCCAAAATTCTTCCCGCTGAGCACACAGCAGTCGTCAACACTGAGCGTTGCTGCAAGACGTGATGACCTCATTCCGGACAATGACCAGTGCCGGACAAGATTCCAGTTTTCAACACGTCCTTTTTTCTCCTCATCTCAAGGAACAATGAACTCATGGGCTCGTGCCCGACGAGGACGTCGACGATCAAATCAGATGTCAGCTCGGAGCGACATGCAGGATAGCTTCTTGTCAGAGTCTCCCACTACCTATCTGTCTTTAGATTCGTGTCGTTTACCAAGAACCGAGTTCGAGACATGTTGCATCCATCAGAACTTGAGTCAATCTTGATAAGTCTTGAGAGGTTCCTCGGGATTGAAGGAACCCGGGATCAGGAGAGTGGGTTCAGAAATTTGTTCAGAAAGTGATTCTGCTCTGACTCTCCTGCTCCTGAGTTGAAGGCCGAGGGCGTTTCAGCTATTTTAATTCGATATCACCATGAATCCGCCGGATTATCAAACGGTGTTTGTGTAACAGTTTTTAGCGAGACCTGCCCATATACGAAGCGATCCACAACGAAACTGCGTGATTGGCTGCGCTTGGTGAATTATCTTGTGCAACATCCGACGAATACCGCGACCGTCCTGACCAAATCCCCTCCTGTCTTCGGCCGTAGCGCGTCCTGGTGGTCCCCTGGACATGACAGATTAAACCGTCATTATCGAACCTCATTGCCGAGCGGTAAACAAGAACACTGTGCTCACACTGCTGTCGGTCAAAACAGAATCCTCGAGTTTCCACGAGTTTTTGATTGCATCGCGCAACGAAAAGTGTTCGTTGGGGGGGAGCCGCTGATTCGCTCGAATCGCGACAGTTGCCCAGCGGAGCGTGCTCTGTTTGAAAGAAGAAAGTCCCCAGGGAATGGAACACCACATTTTGCGCGAGCGACGAAACAAGCGGATCGGGAGTTTGAACGACAAGAGCGCAAATAGAGTCAAGCTAATTTCGCTCGGAGAATGATTCGAGAGAAATGCGGACGCAACAAGCGAGGGGGTTTCGAGCTCCGTTTCCACGAAACCATCACTCATTGAGAGTCAGAATGCCGGGTCATTCCACTGCTTTTGTGGAATCGAGAGGAGCCGTTGAGTGGGAGAACCGCGATGGCTTCTCGTCTCCTTTTCAAAAATGAAGAGAGAGTGAGCGAAGATGGAGAGAAAACGGGCTTCTCTGAGGAAAAAATCTCAAAGCCGAACGCAACGTTACACCGACTGCCAATTCGGGGAACGAAGGAAGACTCAAAGAAGAAGCACCCCTTCTGCTTTCGCCGAATAATTTTTGTTCTCGACGACAACACGACAAATGCCTTCATCTGTGTGTTGGGCGCGCGTCGCGGTCGTCATTATAAGTTTACGAAGTGAAGACAAGTTGTAAATTCATCGAGTTGGCGGCTATTCCTCGTTCGCAGGGAATGCCGCGCTGCTAGGGTAATTTGAATACCGGTACCGAAGTTGCCCAACGGAAAGTTCTCTGTACTGCATGCATGCATGCATGCATCCATCCATCCATTCGGAGAGGGGACGACAGTCTTTCAGAAATTGGACGACAAAAGACGTGAACTCCGAAGCGGAAGAAAATTGGAAACGCGGGACCTGTCGCCGGCCCCGTCCGGATAATATTCGTGAGAACATCGGCTTGGTCGATCAAAAAAACACAGAAGTCGATTTACGCGAAGAATACTCGATGTTTTGCCAGAACGGCGCGGCGCGGCGATGGAATGTCAGCCCACCACAACAGAAACAACGCGAACACACAACGGGGAGATCAATCGTGAAAGAAGAATAAGTCGAATCCTCTCTAAGGTTCATTATCTCCCTGACCGGGCGGAGGAGGGCTTGTGGGTCCGTTTCAGGTATCACGACGTATCCCGAGGCAAAGCACATCCTGAACGGAGCTGCAGAAATAGCAAGTGCTAGAAGCGTTGAGAGTTGACCGAAAATTCATCATGGTAGAAAGCACGAAAAAGACGAGTAACGAAATATTGCCTAGAGACGAACGATTAACGCGTCATTTTAGCGTGCTAGCGGGGCTTGTAGCGGTGACACCCCGCGATCGCTGGCTGGTACATCCATCCGATCGCTGGTTGGTTGGCTGGCCAGCTGGAAAGAAGCCGGGCAGCCCACTGGAGACAGGGTTCACGCCTCTTTCTTTTCCGTAATGGATTTCTTGTTTGGAATTATTTTCTGTTCCGCTCGTTTGACAAATTGTTGTGTGTATGTTGCTGAACGGATAGTCGTCGGGCTTTTCCTCCGAACCGATGGTCAAATTGAATTTAGCACCTTTTCACCAACTTGAATCATCCATTATAGATCGTGGTGAATAGATACGTTCGCTCGCGGGAACAGAATTCGAACACCCGCTGAGCTCTGGGCTGGTTTACGGTTTGAAACAGTTTCCCAACAGTTTTGGAGGAGACTCTTCACAGAGACTCCCGCACTTGAGGTGGGCTCGCGTCACTGCCGGGGAGATTTTCGGAATACGTTTCCTTTTGTTTCCATCAAAAACCTCTTTTGGTATTGGGCAAAGAACCATGAATCAAAGCTGAGCTTGTACAGCCGCGGTTCTTGAACCCGCTTCCGGTGCGTTCACTTAGCGTGCAAATGCTCCGCGACGGCTAGAGATTTGTGTAGGAAGTTGTCCAGCCCTCTGAAAGCTTTTTGAACGCGGTGTTATTGGTAACAAATCGGCTGGCAACGAATTGCCGGGCCACGTTCAGGGAGGAAAGACGATACGACAAAGCGAGGAAACCAGATCTTGTTAAATTGCCAAAGGATGCCCCGCACGAAGTGCTGGCAGCTTGAGAAGATCCTGTCTTGTTACCCCTCCTTACCTCCCTGAAGGCTATTTTTCAGGGTTCGTTCACCGACGGAACATTTGTTCCGACGCGCGTAACAAGAATCGTCCTGCACGAGAGATCCGGAAACTGTCAATTACAGGGCTTTCGCTCACTTGATTAGTGGACTAGGAGCGCAGGAACAACGGGAGGTGATGTCTCAATTCGGTTCGCATCTTCTGCCCGGGGATTAGCGTTGGCTTTCCGCTCTCGAATGAACAGAGGAGCCGGTCTGTACTTGATGACAGCGGCTGATTGTAGCGAATTCAGAGTGAAATGCGGAAGTGGATGATGGCGAACAGACCTCCGAGCAGAAGACTGCCAACGAGCGAGAAGCTGAGAACTCGACGACTGAGGTGATCTCGGGATTATCTTGGCCGCCGGCTTGCTCCTAATTCTCCCAACAAGCAACCACGAGGATCCCGCAGAGCGACTCGGAAGCTTTCAAGATTTTCAACACCCGTTTCTTCAGTCATAACACCCCGAGAAGAGGCATATATTCCTTGTTTAGAGTTGGAGAATTCCGATCTCCTTAAACTATCCAAAGTAGCGAACCTACGGAAACACTGCGAGCTACCACCAGAACGTCGCGTGCTTTCAAAACGATCAACGACCGCCTTCGGGAAGAATTGGATCCGTAATCGCGATACGAGGTCGTTCGCTGCAGGTGGATAGAAATGCTGCAGGAAATCGACCCACGATTGCTTTACGACTTCATCGAACGCTTTCGGGGCAAAGTTTAGGATGATTCTCGTCCGTCCGCGATCCTAGAGTCAGAAATTATTGAACCGACCAGGGCGTAATGTTCAAAGATATTTTTTTCGTCTTGGGTTCAGTCCTCAATTCGCCCCGGTTGACCCCATCGGGTCAAAAAACTCTGCTATCCAGTCCTCATCGGATCCTCTCTTTCTGCTCCCAAAGAGTATGTTCGGGAGGAACCGATCAGGAGTTGAGGATATTCGGATGATTCCCAAAAATGTGCAGGAGGCATTGGAAGCAGCGTTTCAAGACACACCGCATGTATGCGATCGGACGATTCCGAGCAAATCATCGGCAATGAAATCGTGAGCACATCAATGAGAACAATACTCCGATCACCCGAGCCAGATGGACGGAAACGAACGAACAATCGAAAAATCAGCATCTTTTTCCGTGTCCATTGCATTGATTGATTCAGGGGCGTTTTCAGTGCAGCAACAGCGGCGCCACGCACACGAATAGAAACAAGAGGTGTGGCGCTGCGGCTTTTCGCCTTCTTGCCTTCGGTCACGTCAACGGCTTCTTGTTTTACTCGGAAAGCGGACAGTTTTCTTTTTAATTAAGCGCTCGTTCTTCTCGCTCGTAGTGGCGCTTCAATCATTTTTCCAATACATATTTGATTTTGCTCGACGCCGAATATTAGTCATTCTGCCGCTACCAGACTCCCTTCTGTATGACAGCAAAACCCCTCTCAAAGAAACGGAAGGACAGATTGGAGTCCGCCGGATTCGTGCGAATACGCAAGGTTCTCGCACATATGAATCAAATTGGGAACCCGTGGAGCGATTTTCGAGATAGCATCAAGAAGTCGAGAATACGTATGTGCTTTCGAATCGAACCCACGAATCGGAAAAGCGGACTTATGGTCTCATGTCCGAGCCGCGATCAATTCACCTGGGGCATCCGACGGGAACGAACCCGTGCAAAATAATTGCCCGTGCAATAGGTGCGTGTGTGTGTGTGCGTCTTTGTATATTCGCCGTTGGCTATCGACCTCTCGAGAAGCTGCAGTGGCGGATCGCCGTCGGGTCGACTCTTAACCTTAGTCTTGCATGAGCCCGACGTTGACGAGGACCACTCTGCAAGCTCTTCTTATTGACTGGAATGATGAGCTCTTAGCGGAGCAGGTGACCCCTCGCGCGGAACAATCGGTTCATTCCGATTAACGGATATGAGGTCACTTGTATCAGATGGTTATCGAAGAACCAGCATCGGACGCACTCATTTCTACGTCAGCGTTTATGGAAGCGGAAAGCGAGATAAGAATCGAACATATTTCTTTTTCGATTGAGGCGCCGGACGCGCATGGAAAAACTGGTCCCATCAGATCCACCTAAATGTTGTGTTCAGCATTCCGGAATGACTTCGATTGCGGGAGAACAAGTTCGTTTCTTTTGTGCTTGTTATGAAACAGATGGGAACACACGGGAGAATGAAATGAAATTGCTCATTCAGAGAATAAATATCGAATGGGTGAACCGATTGGAGGCAGAATCGTTTGTAAATAAAGAGACAAAGTACGGCGAGATGAAAATCGGTGATTATGAGCAAGATCTCCCGGGGTGTGCCACCTCTGATGTTTACTATCTTGAGACGATAGAGATGTGTGATAGAAAATCGGACACATATCGTTTTGTATTCTCCGAATCATGGAAGCGAGTAGCTCCCCGAAAGTACTTACGAAAATAACAGGAAGGGGCAAAGCCGAAGGTGGTCAACTTGGCAGAGAAAACAGAACTTTCGCACAGCCGTCGGACTCCCATCAAGGAGGGTTCAGGTTGGGTTCGTTAAGGACCTTTGCTCGGAAGCTCTTCGGAGTTACGCGGTTAGGGAGTTTACAGCTCGCTCAGCGACTCGCAGGGCTCAAGTGTCGAACCTTGATCCAGCCACTCAACACCAGAGCAGCGATAAGCAATCGACAAGCTCCGAAATGAGGTTGGAGCAGGCCACAGTTTGGTGAGCCGATGCAATTAATGAAATTGTAGCCGGGCACATCTCACGTCTGCGGGTCCTGACCATTCAGACAGTCGGCAATCAATGCGTCTCAGCCTTCGAGCTGGCCGACTGAACATCCAGCTGCACGGCCGGCTATCGGTTCCACCGAAACACGAATTCCTTTATTACGATTTAAGTGCCATTCATGTGAGCCAGCAGCTGCGATTCCCTCTTAACCACTGCGACAAGCCGATCCGAATCAATGATGTCGCGTCTGATCGAAGTGCGACATTTAAGGCAAGGTAGTCGGAATTGCTCTGATACGGGATGTTGGCATTCTTTGTATGGATTTTCGCTTGAATCGCCTGGGGCGCTCCTTACGAGCTTTTCCTTCTCCGATACAAAAGTGCATCTTGGATGTGGAAGTGTTCACTTGGAGATTTTCCGGTAACTGGATTCTGCCATTTTATTCGGCTTCCCTGGAAGAGAAGGATAAATTCTGGCACCGCATCGAGACTCGCCGAGTCGTTCGACACGCATTATTGCCCTATTCCGCGACGAAATTTCCCCTCATCATCTCCCTTGTGTCGCGAAGATACGACGAGGAACTTTGAACAGATATAGTACGCTTTTTATTGTGGGAAATTTCCGTGTGAAATCCCGAATTGTTTGTGCACAAGTTAGCCCATCGAAGCTCTCTGTCCCGGCGTGTGTTTGTCTCCTTGAGAATGCCTTCACGGTACAGGTCTTCGAAGTTCTTCGCTTGCGCTCGAAACTTCTCCCAGAAGATTCCAGTTGAGTTTGTCGCCACGAGGAGGTCGTCAAACGACGAGATGCTCGCTCTCTCAAATTTACCATAAATGAACTCACCCGATCATCGGCTGGGCAATTTCTCTTTCGACACTTCACGATCACGGTCAGTAACGGCAGAAACTCCGTTTTGCAATAGAAGTTTCTCCAGGAGTATGAATACAGTGTCAACGATTGGAGTATGTGTCTCGCGAGGAATACTCATGCGATCGTACGGAAAACGTCTTCCAGGTCAGAATGTCTCGGAAATTGGTGATTTTCCTCGTTCTGGTCATCGTTCTCGCTCTGCTGCTGACTGAGGTGTCAGCTTGGAAATCTAAAGGATTCAAGCGTAAGCGCAAATGGGGAGGTTATCAGCAGCCGCAGCACTATACTTACTCTTACGGCTATGCCTATGGTTACGGCTACGGTGGCGGTTATAGCGGCGGTCATCACGGCGGTGGCGGCGGCCACCGCAAACATTATAACAGCTGTGGATGTTCGTGGTAGCGATTGGAATTACCAGATGATGTGTTAATCGATGCTCAGTTATTTATAAGCTAAATAAAGTGTTCTCCGTTCGCCGGAATCGTTCTTAAACCAATCCTTAGTCGCGTTAAGCTTTCTTGCCCCCTCGCTCTGGGCGATGAACACCCGCCCGTTCTCCCAGCGCAACGGTTGATTTTGCGAACTGTCTCTTTTAGAAAACGACCGCAACGATTGCGATAAGACTTTTCGGAAGTATTATTATCGGCACCGATAATGGATTGAAACATAACTTCCAGCAGTTTTTTAGTGAGACTTGAGGGGTCGCCATGTCAAAATCATGGATGTGCTTTAAACTTCGCTCATCTGTATCGCTGCCTCTGCGCGGAACGTTTCTCTTCGGGATCACGTGGTACCCGCGCAATTATCTCCAAGCCGCATGCTGCATGCAGCTTGTTAGTTATTTGTCGTTATTAAGCCGTCACTCGAAGAACGAGAAGGCTCGCTGACCGCTAGTCTGATTGATACACCAACGGCGATCAGGGTTTGATTTGGCACTCAATGCTTACAATGTCACACACTGCGACATATCTCTGCAGCCTGCACTTTCTTCTTAGCCGCTGGATCAAGAAATAGAATATTTCATCGAGCTATGGAGAAATGAGAAGCGAAATTCAAAAACCTACTTGTATGATACTCACGAGCTACGAGCACCTCATCGGAGCGACTGATTTGGAGCCGGAGAAGCTCGCTTTCCGCCCCAATAATCCGCCCGGAGCCGATGAATGATCATTCCGTCAATCGTTCTCTGACGCTTCTCAAGGTGGACGGCGATTTGCATGGCGAGCCTTTATTCGCAGGACACACAGCACTGATTCATAGTGGGCACAGAATATCTCATCGATCTTTGAGCCGGCCGACCGAGAGGCCGGACTTGCCCATCTGTCTTTTAGCTGAAATTCCATTTTGTTTTGCGAGGCGCAGTAGCGAACCTCGTTGTTGTCTTTGGCGTGGTCGCTTTTCAGGATTCAATTTTCGAGGGATTCTAGCCCTCGTTTTAGTTATCCCGGGCAAGAGATCGCTCACGTGTATATCAAGCATACCGTGCGCTCACGTGGTCCTTCCACTCGAGCAAAACCGGGGTTTTCAATTTGACAACGAGTCTTCCGTCATGCGATGTGCCGCAAAATCAACACGGTCAGCGGTACAACCCGCTCGGATTCTGATGTATAGGAAACCCTCGTAAACACGGAATGATAGATGCGCTCATGGCCTGATGCACAAGTGAAAATTTCAAACGAGGTTCTGATCAAACGACCTGAGTGATTGGCTTTCCTGACCCGTTCTCTAGATCTCCATGAAAAGACTTTCCACCAAGCTGCGATGCACAAAAACAAACACAGCTTATTTATATTTCTCCCGGTCAGTGCCAAACGAAGTCGCTTCGGAGAGAAAGTACATAGAGATCTATAGGTTCGCATGTTCTCACCAGAACCCAGCCGACACGGCCCATGACGAAGAACATCTTTTGACATTAAATAAACAATCGTTCCGGAACGAACTTCTAGCCCCTGCTGCTGCGTCCGCGGCCTAACGACTTCTTGACAAAAATGGGCGAACGAATGACAAGCAATATTAGCCGGAATAACTTTCTGACCCTTTCTGCATAGAGACTGACAAAATCTTCCTGGATGACGAACACGCCCGAGGAGCATTGGCGATTCCGCATTTCGGCATCGTACAAGTCACTAGAATAGCATGCATTCGGGTCTTGGAAACGAATTGCTAAGCGGAATCTTGTTCGAGCCTCTGCTGCAACGTAATTACAGCATCTCAAGAATAATTCGTCAGGTAATGAAGTGACGGGGCCCGGGATCCAGCTTTCGTGTGCGGGCGGGTTTGTTGACATCCATGCCTCCATCAGTATTTTGTCGGCGGCCATCCTTTAGAGATCTTTGGCGATTGGAGGCGATTGGAGTTTTCACTGAATTCAGACTCCAGGTCAATGAACAGGAGACGGATGCAATCTTATTCAAAGTAACGATTAGAAAAATCGTAGTCCCAAATGTCAGGATCGGTAACAGAGAAATCCAGCCATCCGGAGCAGTCAAATATCTTGGACATGAAAGATTGTGCTGGAAACCTCACATACTCAACATTACCCCGGAGTGCTATGCGGTGGTAGCGACGCTCCGTCGACTTTTCACTCCAATTGTGAGGTACATACTGCATCTCCCTGTGGGGAGGTGGCTACGACAATGTTATCCGGGCAGCACAGATGCTGCAAAATGATGCAGTCCGTGATGCAGTCAGATGAAATCCTCGCGCCCCTTTGTGCTCAAGCTCCGCGCCCGGCACGGCGCGGCGTGAAACAATGTTTGAAACTCCGCTCGTACGTTAGACCTTCCACCGCCGATCACTGCTCTTCAGGGTCCCGAGTCCCGAAACTCCGGAGCTCGATCCCGCGAGTCATCCAAGCCCTTCCTTCCGGCAGAAAGTTCCGGGAAGAATTTATCAGACTTGTTGAAGCGACCCGACCTTGTAGAGAATGATTGTCAAGTGATGAATTGTGCATAATAATCAATAATACACGAGTGCATAAGCGATCTTACAAAACTTTCTGTACCGTAAATAAACAAAGATGTCAAAGTCAAAGTCAAAGCTTGCGAATGTGATTGGGAATTACAGAGCCCGTGACTCCTAAGCTGAACTTGGTCGAGAAATGAAGTTTTCCGCCGTACTCGCGATCGTCAAATCCGTTTTTGCACTGCCATAGTGGAATGCGGCTCAGGTTGAGTGAAAAAAACGCGTTGCCACCACAGAAAACATTCTTTCCGACGAGTAAAGTTCAATCAAGAGGATCGAACACGACGACATAGGAGGACCGCGACGCACCAGACAAAGGGAAAGCACTGACGTAGAAGAGGAATTTCCATTTCTCGACCAACCTCTAGAATTGGAAAATCCAGAAGAATGGAATCGTCGTTGGACTTCCAATAAGGAGTTATTACTGGCAGAATCGGTGGACGGAAAGCGTTCTCCGCCTTTTCAAATCTGTTCCGAGCTCGACTCGTGCTCTCGCTCTCTCCCTGCCGTCTTCGATTGCTCGGATGAGGGGCAGGTTCAGAGCTCTCATGCGGCAGTCAGACAGTCGGTTTCTCATTCTCTCTGTTGGGCAAGCTGATACAAAGCCTCGCCAAACACAAACCTCGCCAAAGAAGAGGAGCTCGCAAACACCAAGCTTGCAATTCTGCGAGCGCTGTACCACCCAATCTGCGATAAAATCTCATTTTCGCACGGAGTGCCATCGGGGAAGACGCGTAGTGATCTGGAACACAGCGTCCTCGATTTCGTTGATTCCGTCTCTAGTCCCAAAAAATTCAGTTTCGGTTTGACGCGCGTCGCATCGCCCTGTTTTTCCTAACCACCAACCTTGTTCAGCGCGGGCCGTGCTCGAATCGACCCGAAGTCTGTCCATAAAAAAGAAAAAAATCCGTTTCCCCATCGCGCCAAACCTCTCCACAGTGAAACGAGAACTTCTCGAATGCAGTTGGAAGTTTGCAAGCGTGCAATAACCCCCGGTACTACCACTTCGTGTTGGCGCCACTTGACCTCGGGTCCATGTATCGCAGTCAGATCGTGAATTGTCGTGATCGTGAAGAACCTGCAAGTTGCTGCCAGCGAAGATCGCGGCCTGTTTCTGTTGATGTAGCCCCATTCGCACAAACACCACTCTCTTAGTAGGGATAGTCTCTATATTCATTTCACTGTGCCCACTGCTCGGGAAGTTATCAACATTGAAGCCGACTTGGCAGTCGCGCGCGCGCGTCCGAGCTTCTCGTGGACCACCGCGACATCCTTGAAGGGTCCCTTAGAGTTCAATTTCCATGTCGACGATCCTAACGCGTCCGCTGAGACACAATCCCGAGATTCGGCCGGCTCGTGGTATTATGCTAATGTTTCAAAGTTGTGAAGGGTCCCCGACATCCAAACTATTCCCGCTGTTCTGTGCGATGTGAAACCGCTAGGCCGAGCTGGACTGTTATAGCACACGACGACGACGACGACGCGACGTGAAGGATAGACCATGGTCGCGTACTAAAACACAATATCCATCCAGAAAATTGAACCCCATTGCTCAGAGGTCGGTGAACATCGACATCATCCTCGCTATAGACATGGAGGCAGTCGAGGCGCCGAAACTTTGAATTTCCCAAAGAGAGCATGTATGAACGACGGGGACGAGCAAGGCGCGTTTGATTTCTGAACGTTTCGCGGTAAAGATGCGCGCAATGAAGTGAAGTTTACCCAGAAGATGTCGACGACGATGACGTTGGCGGCGATAGCTCCGACAACGGCCGCTGGAAATGACTTGGGATGACATGACCCATTCTGGGAGTAACATCTGCCTTGATGACAATTATACGTGTAATAATAACGAGGCTTGCCGCTTAGCTGCGGGAACAGCAGCTCCGTAGACAGACGATTCAGGCGACGCGGCGCCAGAAGATTTCAAGTAGCCCTAGTGCATTGAGCTGAGCCACCGCAACCAAAATGGAGCGGATGGCGGGCCCGAATCTGCAATCCGATTGGGAGCAGGGGACATTTTCCTTATGTGTCAACTATCTCACGGTTCGAAATCCATCCGAAGCGCCCGAAACTCAGCGGAATTTTGAGCCAGCAATGGGGATATCTAATCCGGAGCCGGACGAGTTCCCCCGCGATTCAAAAAAGACATCGGACGTGATTTCGATCATCATCTCAGCTTGATACAAGCGTGAAATTTGTACATAACCGATTTTGGAGCGACGGCGACGTTGAAATGATTTGTTCTCATCGGTGCAGTTGAATGAATCGTAAAGATGAAGATCGGTTGGCCGACGACGCGCGAACGAGCCTCTCACCGCGGTGCGAAAAGTCACCTCCAGCGCCGCGCTGATTTTAATGCGCAAGCGTATAAAAGGTCCAATGCTCATTCGCATTCCAAAGTTGAAATTCGAAAATTTCAGATTGGACTCAAAGGTTTCGCATACATTTCATCTGCGGATGTAAACATTTTGAGGAGGAATCCCCGTTGGAATTCGAACCGGATCGTGTACTGCCAATAAATATGAAATATGAACCATTTATATTCTGCGCACCATGACACTTCGGAAAGATGAAGCGTGACACAGCGAGTAATTGAGGTTTCGAACACACAGGATTCAGCTTGTTCGGATTCGCAAGATTCTTGACGTGGGTCGCTGGGATCTTAGATCATGTTTCCCACCCGATGAAATAAATCGGCTGAGATCCGGACAGAGACCTCAACGGATGAAAAGGGTGCCCTCTGATAAATCGGACCAATCGAAAGAACGGTCACTGGACTAGTTGTCTGCCCAGAGGCAACCGTTTAGACGAAGCGCAGTTTTTCAATTTCATTGTTATGATTCGTTGTTCCCGACGCCTTGAGCTTGCTTCGAGTTCACCCTTGAGTTAGTCGAGACTTTAAGCTTTCACAAACCAAGGCGCCGCCACTGGGATTGCATTTTGAGGCCGATCGAACTGATCGAACTTGTGCTTGTGTAAGGCAAGATCTTGGGCGAAAAACCAGTGGATGTAGAATCGTTTGACAGAATCCCAATCACTGAATGATTGACCGATGAATCAGGCGATCCTTCACGTGAGACATTGCTCGGAGCGCCTGTGCGTCGGTTCTCTACCTACATTTGTGTTCAGAAAAGGGAGCGGGGGATTCCGTTCCGGATGATTATAGGGTCCGTTGGGCATGACCGTGGAAGTTGATGCATTGGATAGTCAGCTAGAAGTTACTCTGCTCGTGGTAATCATTGATTAAAACTCAACCCCAACGTTCACACCCAGCTACAATCGAGTTTGCTGAACTTCGATCCGCCGAAAAGACGATTTCAAAGACCGTCCGCGGCAAGAAAAGATCCAAGGAAAACAACGTCACCAGTATCCCTGCCTGCTGTCGAAGGGTATTCGCTCGACTCGAGCTATTCTCTGCGTGAATATTGTATCACCAACTACGCTGCTCGGGAAAGTTTCTCCCTCAAAACTCAAGAGCTTGCCTCCATTGTTGATCAAAATGCATCACTGAAGTATGTTCGTTCGTTTCAAGAGAGAATCAGTACGCCCGGGGCCTAATTCGTGCAGCTTGCCGGAGCTAAAGGCTCTGTGGAAACTTTCTTGAGACTTACTTGGAAAGTCTACGCGGCCGACAGCCGTCATTCGCTCGTTTCCTAATCTATCGAGTTTCGTTGTAGAGCCACATGACGCCACGAATGCAATAACAACGAGCTGGAATTGTGTTATACACAGTGTTTGTGGAAAACAACAACAGGGATAAGCCATTGTTTTGAGTGTCAAATGTTCCTCGAGAAGCTATTTTAAAAGTCGAATGAACTCCAAATGCTAATGTAGCTCTCCTGCCAGTCTGGCTCGCTCTCCGCCTTGAGCTGAGCCGCGACACGAGCCCGCTTCGAACTGTCGGCGTCTCGGACTGTCTCTCCAGCGATTCTCAGTCCTCGGAGATTCATGGAAACGCCAACTTAAAAAGCCGGCCAACTGACCGTGACAGGAATTTCGCGCGTCACGCGCTCAGAAGTCCTTCAATGCAGTTCTCATGCCAAGAAACGCAAGGCGCCCGCGAGATACATCACCCAGCTGAACGCTGCGTCTGGCGTGCTTCTCTCAGATCTCTCAGGTGAGATCCCGAAACGATTTCGCGGAAAATCTTCCACCCGATTTACACTGCGCGACATTCCTCCCCAATTCAATATCGATTCAATCTCTTTGGCGCGTCTTCCACATGGGAACATGGGAGGTAAAGTTCAAACTTGTGCTTTGAAGTGCTGAAAGTTGTTGCGTGCGTTCTTTGAGAGAGCGGAGCCGAGAAAAGCAACAACAGAAAACAAGAAATGTCCCGGGATATTAATGCGTTTGAACTCTTGACTCTGACTCCCGTGAAATTCCCCTTTTTTTTCATGCCAGTGGAAATTAGTTGTTGTACGTGAGTCTTGAATTAGAGAGCTCTTAGAATATCTTGATGTTCACCAACGCGGTGTCTAGAAACAGAAATGCAAATTAACGCTCGTTCCTGGGTCCGATTCTCCAATTAACGGAAATCGCTCGTGTCTGGCAACAAGTGAAGCTCACGTACCATCGTTCTCTGTTCTCTTCTTCTTGTAAATTTCAGAAGCTGCCTTGATATGCGTATTCATTTCATAGGCCGGCCGGCCGGCCGCTCGCGTCACTCTGCATCAGCCCAAAGCCTAGCCGAATTCTTTGCAGTAGCCGCAACCGCCGACATAGAACGAGACGAAACCCAGAGCCGTCGTAAATTTTCTCAAGTGATGCGCGTAAACTGCAAGCGTAAACGACGATCAAGATCAAGTACGAAAATTAAGAAAGAACATCCGACAGGAGCCTATTTTTATCAAGGCGGCTCTTAGCCATGTCGACGAGAATTCCTGACGAAAGGTTCGAAAAGGGTTCTGAAAGGATTTTGAAAAGCCCTCCTTCAAGCTAAAATCCTTGTCTCATGAGGTTTCCTGAGATTCCCACAAATTTTGAATGAATTCGGCTACGAAAGGCGAGGTCAAACTCGCGACGCGGAGTCTCAGGACCATGCGCGGCCGGTAAAAGTACACTTCTAAACTCAAAGTCCGGCTGAAGGATTTCTTGGAGAACAAATATTTTGATTTTCTGGTTCCATGGAACCTATTTTACAGTTTATGAGGAGATTTTCTTGTTTCAGAGCATCGCCGGCGGCGACTAGACAGAAAAACAAGCGCATCTCTTTAACATGAAAGAAATGAATCAATCTCTCTCTTTCTTTTTCTCTCGCTTCGTTCTCCTTGCTGTCATCGCCGGGATCAGAAGAGCGGAAGGAAGCCGAGACAAAAAAAAAGCCACTGGCGGCGGCAATAAGCATAAATGTCAAGACGCCTCAGGGCATCGAGAATATGGCGAGTAATAACGACAAAAGCTCCATTGATTCGAATTACTTAATTTACTCGCTCGCTCGCTCCGAAGTCATCGTACGAGTCGCCAGCTCCTTTCAGAAGACATGGATCTTCGTCGATGACCAGACAAATATTTGAACACAGAAATAAATCTCCCGAATGCTTCAATCGCTCGCCAGCAGCGCTCAAGGTTCCTCCTCGAGAAAGGAACGTTTCGCTCCACACATCCAGAACACCGTTCTTCAGTGTGCGTCCCTCTCCTAATCCGTCAATCAAAACTTTCCCAAGAACTTCGAACTTGAAAACAATGCGATCAATCGGTTTCTGCCCACCGAGCCGCGCCGTTGGACTTTGCCAACGATACGCGTGGGAGAAGTCGAACGAACGATTCGAGAGCCCCATCATCTTATTCTGCGCTCTGAGAGTTCCTCATTGTCTCATTTTTTCTCTCTGCAAATTTATCGAATAATGGGGAATCATGGACCGGCAAATGTCTATGTGATGAATCGATAGGTTGTTGGATTGATCGTTGAGCGCTCACTCATTTGATCGGTTGCTCGGTCGGGCCCGTCGCTTCAGTCGCGTGCCGTCGATTTGTCTATGCGGCGGCGCGCTGGCTCGAGCGGCCTGGATGCTGTTTCACCTTTTTCACGCGATTCAGAAAATCACTGAATGTCTGTAGATCCGACAATATACTCTCTGACGCGCCGGCCACCGATCGATCAGATGGGAAACCAGAAACCCGTACCGCCGAGCCAGCACCGTCCAGATGATCAATTGCAGCCGATTTAGCTCAATAGTTGGTCCGGAGAGAGTGCAGAGTCCAGAGACGGTTCTGCAAGATTGGTCGTCACCGAATTCAGGAGTCCGAAAGTTACGAGGCATAACGGGCAGAACGGTATACATATATCGGAAATCTCTAAGCCTTGATCCGAATTTCTGCATGACTCAGGCCGCGACTGGATTTTTTGAAGAAGTAGGCATCGTAGAAACAACTTGAGCCGATAGGTATGCCGTTCGAGCGGTGCACTGATGGCCCTTACAGAAGATCCGTTGAAAGTCGCTCGAATCCTGTCTCGGGAAAACTTAACCGTCGCTGCATCCTGAACGTCCCTGTACGGTACCCTCGGAATGAGAAACTTCGGTTACCTTCGAACCTCATGGATGTATTTCTGAGGCCGCGCCAAGAGCCGAGCTCGAACCCATGACATGACATGTGACTCGTTGTCGCGAGGTGGCGAAACTACACTCGATGCTACCATTCTGGTCCGCAATCACGGAAGTGTCGTCCAATATCTCCGCGGATGGGGTCGAATGTTTTAGATCTCGGGCAGGAGGTGTTCATCGATAACCCGGCTTGAGGACGTATGCAGCATCCTGAGTCTTCCTCGATCAGATCCGATGGAATCAAGGTGGGTATGCTCATCGCTCGTTGATCGAATAGTCATGATGCGACCGTGAGCATATGCTTGGTAATGTATACGTGTCGGGTAAGTATATGGTTGCAACGCCCACCAGAATTATTTTGGCAAAGAGGCGTCTCGGTGATGAATCGGAGTAGGGTCATTAAACACAATATATCATCCGTGTTTCAGCACTATCAATGATACTAATTGTGAGTGATAATCACTCTGTAGCTTTTAATGATTCGTTGCTATTGATGCTGGCCGGCTGGCGGCGGCCGGGCGGCCATCTGTTATTGCTTCTATGCCCGCTGCTTCTTCATCTTCTCTTCTTTCGCTGGAATATTGCGCGTAGCATGCAACAAACGAACGAGCTAGCCGGTATTCAATCTTGTGTTCGAAACCAGCACTTCTTCAGCTTGTTTAAAAAGAATCGACTCGTGTCGATTTGATAGAGCCGCCGCCGTTGCCGCGATTCGCTGCCGAGACCCACTTGAACACGGGGCGGAGTTTGACACGCAGCCATAATCAGCGAGTGCTTTGGGAATACCGCTCAGAGATTCTTCTTCTTGATTTTTCAACAATTTTCCCCAGAGTGAAGTTTCCATTAAACGCTGCCCAGAGCAGCACCAAAGACTGGGATGAGTAGTTGGACCACTGCGCACTTGTAGTGATTGATCGACGCCGACTCTGCGCTCTGAACTCAGGAACGTCTTACTAGCTTTTCCTCCGGCTTTTGCCTCACATCGGGCGTTCAGATAAGGTGGTGATCGCCAGGAAAGCGTTTCGGTTCTAGGACGTACCTTGTAGAAGAAAAATACATCGCTGGTTGCTTCGGCTTCTTCGGTGAAGTTTATAGATTCTGTCGAGGTCTCAATTGTCTGAAATTGGAATCCTTCTCGAGGAGAAGACTCCATCACAGCACCAACCACTGCCTGGAAACGAGAAAAGAGAAAAATGAATACGAGCGCGGATAGCCGATCTATCAATCCACATCAAGATACGGAGCCATCGATAAATATGTGTTATCCGAACTGTGGACCCTGCGGGATTCGTCTCTGGAGACGCGAGTTTTCGTCGAGTCTCCCTGTAACTCGAAGTCTCTCCGGCATCCTGATTCGCGACTATGTTTCGCTTTCCAGAGTCTCATTCGCCGGGAGGTATTCTCCTGAAGTTCCATTCATGGCTATTCTATTCGTGTCTCTCTCGTGGGTTGGGTATTCTTATCTCCGTTCACAGTTGTGTCCGCGTATGGCGAGACTCCGTGGCGTAGCTCCTTGGATTGTCCGCGTAGGATCCGATTGAATCATAGTCGAGACCATAGGTCGCATATCCTTCACCGATCACAGGTTGGCATTCTCCCTTATTTCATTCGGATTGCTTCACTGAGGTTGGTCCTCGTTTTTAGGAATCGAGTCTCGATTCCTTCCCGGCTTGAAGCAGCTCACGATTCCATCCCGATTTGAGATAAGAACCATTCATAAGGTGCAGATTTCACTCTGTGTGATTCATTCTCATTCGAATGCCATCGCGCGGTCGCGGCGAAACTTGAGTAGGATTTGTGCTGTCAAAGTGAGCCTGAAATCCCTTCCAGGTAGCATGCTCCCTCCGTTCCAGGGGCATCAGACACATAATATCTCCGTAAAAGTTTTGATGAGAATGCATCCACCTTAGAGATCGTCGTCTCAGCACGCGAAGCTCATGCTCCTGGCGGCGAGTTCCGTCCCAGTCGCCGCCACCGAAGCAACGAGAGCTGCAGGGGCAAGAGAAATTCAGATGAAGATTCTGTTTCGTTTCACGGAAGAAAAAAGATCGCACATAACACTGCTCCGGCGTTTCGCTCTGGTCGTTGAGTAACGGATGACAGCCAGAGTGAGACGATGGCATGGAGCACGACAAGATTTTCCCTTATGCCAACGCGGCTGCAACACGGTTGTTGCTGTCGTTGTTGCTACGGTTGTTCCTAATGTTGTTCTTCCCCTTTGCTTCAGTCGAACAGATTCCCGGCAGGTTCGTTCTCTCAATTCTGAGCGAGTGGGGGAAGACTCAAGAGATAGAGCGACAACAAAAGTACGAAACGCAGAACGACGGAAAAGAGAGCAGAAACCGTCCACGAGAAAGTCTGACTGACAGACTTTGGCAAACACAGCGGCAAGTCGGCAAGCCTGAATCCAGTCGTGTCGGTATGGTCTAGTGGTGTACTCTGTTTTTCGAGAGAGCCAAGTTCCCTCCCGGAAAAAAGTAACTTTTTTATGGCGCTGTCAAAGCGCAACAGGCTTGTTTCCTAGACTTTCTTATGCAAATGGGTGCCTCGTATCAAATTATGCCAGGCGGCTGCCCCTTCGGTCGCCTGTGGGGATGGGACAAGAAACCAACGAGCCACCGTGCGGCCGACCGACCAACGTGATCAGGATAATGGGTTTGCAATAGAAAGTATTGAATTCGCTCCGAATCCTGACCGGTGTTGAATCTCTATAGGAGGAATCTATAGAAAGCCAGCCAACAGTCAATCGAGCGAAGCGGTTCAATGGAGACAACTGATCGGTTATCATTGAGGAACGAGTTCTGAGTTCATCGGAAAATCAGGCCACGAAGTTAATGTGACCAGGCTCAAGGTCGACGTGGCCCTTGCGGGGAGTCAATCATGGTCAAGGTCATCGCACAGAGACCAATCCGGAAACACAGAGCGAGAGTCGGAAACGGCATGGATGGAAGTCGAAGGCTGAGGAGTGAGAGGATGAAACCGAGCTCGAGAAGCAGAGAGAGGAACAGTTTGGAAATGAGGAGGACAGGCTGGAATTGAGATAGGGCAGGCAGGGACATGGCCGATCCTTGTTGAATATAAATGCAAATGTCATGAAACGACGGAGGATTGAAAACAGACGAGAGAGGGAATTCCCCGGAACTACATTCCGTGTTCTAGATATGTGTGCGAGGAGGGGCCCGTTCCGATGCTCTCCTCCTTCATTGAGCGCAGGAATCCTCGAAGTCTAATGCATTTCTAAACATCCGACCGGCGCGTTCTAATCATGCTCGATGTCTTCGGCGCGTCGCACGCGCGCGCGGTGAGATGTTCAGACGAATTCCTAATTTAACGGATCCAATTCTGTAAAACTGGGCTGGGAGTTTGGATCGTAGCTCATCGAGGTCGAATTTCTCTCGTAAAAACTCGAAGAACAGTGGCTCCGCGAACATTGAACGAACCGTTTCCCGGGATCAGGCTGCCTCCGAACTTAGATATTTGACTCGAGACCTTTACTCCTCGAAACTTGATCACAGACTATGGATTTGGACAATTCTGGACAACTATGGACAATTCTGGAAGAAACTGTATCGCTGCTTCAGGCTTCGATTTTGACGCTGACTGACTGCTTGAGTGAAACGTCCACGCGTCGGAGAATGGAATCGAATAATGGTAGAGACGATATTGCAACGAATGCACGCAAATCTCTGATTCCGCTCCAAGGCGCTCCGTGCTCGGTCGTGTATCCGAGGTTTGAACAGGTTCCCACTCAGCTTTGCGAGATCCGAGGCCAGCAAGCCAAAAGTCACTGCCATCGGGACACACGGGTCAGAATTTCCACGATGACCTGGTAATTAGGTTCTCCTGAACTAATTAAGAGCTCGTCCGTAGCGTGGGAAACTCGTACGGAATATCAATTGAATAAGGACATTGACCCTCGAAAGACTTCGACTACACGAAAATATGAAACCTGGCAGAACCGTTGAAGTTTCCTCGCCGCTCACGGCAACGATCGAGAGATCAAGAACCAATTACTGTTCCTCAAATCATCACAAGTGGGACGATCGAGACCGACACTCTGGAGAAGGATAAAAAACTATGACCTTTCTTTGTTCGTAACGATGTGTCCCGACGGACAGCGACGGAGACTGGCAACATCTTCTGGGAGGGAGAACAATCGATGACAATAATTTCCAACGTCGCCGGCTAAAAATTGCAAATGTTGGGATTGGCCGTCGCGGACAAGCACGCGTCAGGCGCTTCAAGCTGACTGGCGCGAATAACTGCTGCGCGAACGCTGAGTGGAACTTGTCGACACGATAACACTGTGTTTGAAGCGCTGGCAGGAATGCCATCGTTCCGAGTTGCTTCGCAGTCAACGGATATCTAGCCGCTACTTCGGTGTCAACGAGACCTCCGGAACCGCGTCAGCCGGGGTTCCCGCGTTGATTCTTTGAAATTCGTCTTTGAAATGGCTCGGAAGCTATAGGTCAGTGTCCTGCCCATAGTCTTCATCTGCTTCATCCGGAGGAGCGGGTGTGAAGTGACGCCCCACATGTCCTGTCCGTGCATGAATGAGGAGCAACATGGTCGGTGACTTCATAGAACTGACACGCATTCAAACTGAGGGGGTACTGAGCATCGAGGAAGTCCGCCACTCGGCTGACCGAGACAATTTCATTCGAGATGTCGTGGTGTATCTTCCTCTCAACGACGACGTCGTCTTCCCACCATGGAAAAGAAAAAAAAAATACAGCGGTCCAAGCAGAAAGTGGCAGCGGGTCATCATCAAACCATCAGCCAGTCTTGTTCTGAGCGCATTAACCATAATCACCGATGTAATGATCCAATGCAGAATTCTGCTCGAGTTTTTACGATGATCTGCATTGCTAGGGCGTTTTTAGCGCGACAGAACATGCAGCTCAGTTCGCATCTGTTTTCTCCAGTGAGTGGATCACTCGCTTGCGCTGACGTATAACCGGAGCCCTCCCGCAAGTCGTTCAACCCATCTTCCCATTATCCCGCCCGCCCGCATGGATCATATATATATATACTACCGGATGATCATGATTTTCAATCGACTTTCAATCCGTCTGACATCAATCAAACGGCACGGCTCGGCTCGATGCATCATCTGGCTTCGAACAACTACACTGAACGCATGAGTTTCGTATCCGCTGTCTACGATCTCACTCAGTGGCGCTCGTTTGAGGTTAGACACCTTAAGGCTTCGAGATTCGCTGTCAATCGTAGCTCAGCTCGATTGCATTCCGTCGAAACAAAAGGCTGTCCCTCTCCGTGACTCGTGGGAATCTCTCGACTGCTTCTCCATCGCCGAGGCGCTTCAAGACGTCGGGTTTCGTAAGATTTCCTTCTCTTTGCAAAAAGCTCACAATGTTAGCTCAGTTTGGGATCAAGAGAATTGATTATCACGAGCCCTCGGAAACCCGACGGAAAATTGTCAACTGTACCCGAAAAGACCCATTATTCACTGGCTGGCTGAATGCCAGGCGACATTCATTGATGCGATTTGATTCGGAATTTGTGTCGTGGTGTGGGCAGATGCAAAAAACAGATAATGAGAGGAGGAGCCGAACAATGCTGTCGGAGCAGTGATCTTTTTTGTTTCTCTTCCTAAACGTGGATATTGCGAAAGCAAATCGGTCGCTGCTGTTGTCAAGATGATCTTCATCGACTCGGAAGCCGATTCAAACTACGGATGGGACGAAACGGAATGTAAACCCACTCGGCTTCACGAATTTCAAAATCCAATCAGCACGAATGAATACCCGTCGAGCGGTTTGGAACGCGGTTCTGTTTTTTTTTTCTGTTCAGTTTCCGATTCCGTGGGAAACTTTTCAATTCGTAGCAGACAGAACTGCCTCGAATATATTCTCGGATCAATCGGTTCGCTCGGGCCCACACGGGATCGGGATTCCGGAGACAGGGGAAAAGTGTCATCACGATCCCCCGGTTACCCCAGAGCAATCACAACCATGGACTGAGACGATTCCATTGATTGATTCAAACCAAAGTCAGAGATCGTTTCCGTTGAAAGACACCAGAAGAATCGGAGTCTTTCTTCCGCAGTCTGGAAGTTTTTCCGAAGTCGTGGTTAACAAGAGCGGCCATGCTCGCACTGTCGTCCAGAAAAACTCAATGTCCTGAATATAACGTGACGGGAAGAAAAGTTCCGCAGTTGGAATGAAAATGAAAAATCAATCCGTGATCGCTATGTGAATTCGACGCCGAACAAACATGGAAAACTATGTCTCGCATCGTGCATCGCTTATCAGATGAAACTGTTGACGGCGCTGCGGGTCAACATCGGACATGAATGACCCGCGATTCCATTGACGGCGGCTAAGACCTCATGGCGGCCATGTGCATCCAAATCAGAGGTTTCAAATTGATTTATTCCAAGTCCTCAGATGAAATCTCCAGATGGAGACTCCGAGTCTGGAGATCGATGAACTTTCATGAATGCTTTGCCAACATCTCGAACGAATGATTTTCGATTAGACATCGAATGATACTGATGTTCGCCACAATCCATAACTTTGACCGCCTTCGAATTCGCTCCATGTTCGCTTTGGAAGACTGAAATCATGATCTCGGTCGAGGATTCTAGACCGGATACCTTTGTTTAGGAAAGGGATAAGAACTAGAACTTACACTGCAGATCACGAGTTCGATCAGATTGAAAAAAACATGGCAGTATAGGAGCTTTCAGGCCTTTCTACGAAGAAGAGTAGATGCTACGCGACGGGCACTGGAGGCTATCAATCACGGTAGAGTGGCACTTCACTTTCACACTTGAGTCTAAGGCACTTTAGCGGATACCACCGCTCTTCACAGCAAGTAGTGAGATACTTGTAGGTTTTGTGAGTGCGCGTGGAACGCACCTTTCTTCACCTTGTTGGATGTCAACCGCGTACAACTCCGGATGGTTTTCAGCGCGGACGGACGCACGAACCAACGATGAAAGGAGATGAAGATCCGCGGTGTAGCACGACAGCGGCAACGGCGACGACTTGGTTGCGCGGTGCGCGCTGTTGTTTAACCGCTCTGTCTCTTTCCCGGAGGCGGACCCACTGAGTGGCCTAGCTAAGGCCCGGGTTAAGACCCCGCTCAACGCTGCGGTTTGTTTGCCCATGATTGAATCGGCGGCACCCTAATAGTCCGTCATTCACAGTGAGTCCGGAACTCCGCGAAAGAGTTCTCCGCTCGTTCGGCCGCCTATTGAAAGCTCCATCGGGGCCGGTCGTCGAAGCTTAGAAATGGCTCAACCCGTCTGGCAGATCGGATCTCTGGTTGGAAGAGTTGGTTGAGTGTGAACGAAGTTGTCCAGTTTTCCTTGTTCTCCTCTCTCGCAGCAGGTGCCGCAGCGTAAGGACCGACGGAGCTTGACGGGAACAGAGTGTTAGGCATCATCCGCGGAGCGACTCCTCAGAACCTGGTCGCCCATCCACAGGATTCGTGTTCGGCCGCACGTGAAAGCTGCCGCACCAGTTGAAGCTTACGGGCGTGGAAGCGGGAGCTCAGAGATCACCTTGGCTAGCTCAGAAATCGGAATGCAACGTGGATAACGAGTCAGAATGTTTGAGCGAGTTACGGATGTGAGGAGGGAGCAAAGAGCCTCAAGCTGCTTACTTTCACTGCGATTGTGACGGAAGAGACATACTGCTGGTTGGACAAACAGACCGATCGGAAGATGGACATACGAAGAGTTCGATTGCAAGATGCCTCATATCGACCGGGACGATATTAGAATGGGAGATCAAATCACGAATCAGAGCGGTCACAACATACGTCATCTCAATCACCAATAACGAAACACTCAACAGCCATACGACCCGGGCCTATCTCTCATTTTTCGTTGGCCCAATTATTCCTGTTGCACATGCCGCCGAGCCTAGATATCAAATCCGATCTCTCAGATATTCGTTGCGAGATGTTGCTATGTAAGAAGCACAGAAAATAGTGTTTGAGAGCCTGGACGTGGCGAGAGGTTCATTCACTCAGATCGAGTATTCTGACAACAAGTTCATAGGCTCATTCGGAACAGCGGGACCGGTCGGTTTCAATGGAGTCTAGCTGCTTTCCAGTACTGTTGAGTTTGGGAAGTTGGTGGGAAGGTGAACCACCGATCCACGGAAAACTCATTGGAAAAGGCCGGACGGATATCTTCCGTCCGTGGTTGGGGAATCCTCTCCATCTGAATAGAGAGGAAATGTTTCAACGTTCTGAGGTTTCCGATGTAATATTCTCTAGTCGTATTACCCTGGTGAATGAAAGTTATACACGTTCTGATGCGTAGTGCAGAGATTGCCTCAAAACCTAGCGCACAAGAAGGTTTTTTCACATTCGGAAGCTATAGCCAAGCAGCTCTGGCAAACATACTGCAATGAGATCTCGAAGGAACGTAGTGCTAGCGGAGATCGGAACATCATGGTTAGGAGGAGAAGAAGGTGATAGCCTGCACCCGTGGAGAATGATTGAACATCTGTAAACGAGAGCTGCTAACTCAAGATCTGGCTTCATTGGCGAGAAATCGCCATGGACCCGAAGTGGAGTTTTGGCGGTTGCTGCACACATTACGTTGGAACGAAATTCCGTCCTTATTTCTGAGTTCTCGGAAAGTTCCTCGACATTCAATGAGAGCTGAACGGGGAGCGGAGAACTCACATGTGATGTCTGGTGGATGTTGTGGCGGTCGAGTCTTTGTCAGATATGTCAAATCTGCATCAAGACATTGTGATTTTCAGGAAGATTCTGAGACAAGGTGACGAGGGTCATCCCGATGACACTTCAGCGGGATATTCCGAGGCTAGTTTTCGTGACGTGGTCTCTGGATAGTTCTCGCGTGGTATACTACCCCATACTCCCAAGAACCACGTCAACTCGCGGGAGTCAGAACGGGACCGAGACAATATAAGCCACCCGCAGGGTTCGATCGGAGCAAAAAACAAGTTCATACAATCGTATGAAATTCCTGAACATCATGCTCAAGTAATCGTGTCATGTGTTCCCTCTAAGTGGGGACCTGAGACCTGCAATCGATTCCACTCGAAGAGTCGGACATGACCTGTCGAGTTGCAGAGTGCTGTTCTGCATTGGACTGTACGTATGATTCGATCGAATTCGATCCCGACCGAAGACATTCCATAATCAATTAGGAAACTGTCGGAGATCCTATTGAGCCGGATTCTCAAGAGAATACCGGCGCTGCGGGAACATTTTCACTGAACAGGAAGCCGAAGACACTCGTGCATCCTCGTCTGCGCCAGAATGTTCATCGCTCCATGCAGCACTCCTTTTGCAGGAACCCAATCGAAACGGATCAAACAGCAGGAGACCTGACCTGACACCGATAGGGGGGAGCTAATTGTAATAATCGTCGCCTTTGGAATCAGACTGCCGGAAAATGAAGATCACCAGCTTGAATTCCATCGTGGCTCGGTAGCTAACTTTTCCAATTGGATCGGACGGTCCGTTTAGGCTACAGCAGAATCTAGCACCGAGATCACAGGAACGCGATCCGATCCCGATAGACGAGTGAGAAAAAGAATGCTTGTTCCTAGCTAATCGACGGCGCAGTCATGCTTGAATCTCTTTCTCAGGTTCGCCACCGGAAAGAGGAGGTTGCCAATTTTGACTTCTGTGTCGTCGACAGTGCTCTCCAATAGTGTCGGTTGTTAGCGGGGAGGAGAGGAACGAGAGACGAACAAACGAGAAAGAAGCAACAGTTTAGACAGGCATCGTCTGTATTAATGGCCTCAGCTGGGTGGTGGTGGTGGTAAAAGCGACAGCGCCAGCTTGGCCATCGGCGTTCCACTAACTCATTGAGAGGAACGCTTCCCCGGACTAGCTGTCATTCTCAATCTCGAATCTGATCGCTCCTAGCGCCTCCTTCGGGTTGGTCGTTCCCCTAGGTTGACCCCGAACTTGTCAGTAGACGCGCGAATCTTTCGATGACATACCTTGAATCATGGTGGCAGGTGGACGTAGACAGTCTCTGAAGTAGTTCCTCGTCGGATAGACGTCAAATTCCCTTCTCGACGAAAAGCTAAAAATTCACAGTCTCGCGTCGGTTACGGGTCGAGCGTGCTTGTGTGAGCACGCGTGCCTGGCTCCGTGAGCACGTAAAGCTCCGACGAACCCCACTGGCTTACCTTGCGTTTTCGTCAACAATGCAGAGACGGTTCAGGTTCGTCGTAGAGTATTTACGTGATCGTTTGGATCAGCAAACACCGACTTCGAGAGAAACACGGACGAGTGAAAGCAACAAGCAGGACGTCAAAAGAGCCATAAAGCATGGAGAAATGTTCGGTGATGTTCCGCCGAAACTGGGTTGTAGGCTTCGAAGAAACTTTCGGAGCGGACGTCGATGGTCGGATTACCCTGTTCGCCGAGTTTAACCCGCGCCGCCCTTTGTCGCTCGACTGATCACCGCAAAATCGAAGGATTTTCCAGAAATTGAATCAGATCACCTTGCACAGATCAGAGCTCAGAAATGCTTGCGCATCTAGTTTCAGAACGATAACGTATCCTTCCCGCCTCGAGTGGAGCGCCAACTCATTCTCTTGGCAGAAGAATGCAAGCAGGGATACGGAGTCCAGCAAAACAGTTCAGGACGGATTTGGGGCTTGGGATGTTTCCGGAGTTTCTAATCTATTTCAAGATTTGCCTGTTCCTAGAAAATTGTTGGAGGAATAATTCGAACAGAGAGCAGCAAACGACATCGGACGATACAGTAGGCTTTACGCACGAACATCGAAAAACCTTCAATTTCGGAACGCTCGCTCTTGTCTGCCATCTTTTCTCATTTTGTTTATTTTTTTCATTCAAATTGCTCTCATTTTTCACTCTGAGATCTTTTCCAGCCATCTCTTAGATCTCCATACGATGCCCGTCGTGCTGCCAAAACGACGTGGGAGGTTTACTGGAAGGAAACTATTTGTTCAAATGCAGGTTGCTCTTCTCGTAGGAAATTTTTCGGAACGCTAAGCGACCTCTGTTCTCAGGTTCTGACACGTGGCTTGGCCGTGAGGCGAGTCTGTCCGGAGAAGGTTGTTGGATGGACGTATGGCTACATTGATTGATGGATGAGCGGGCGAACGAAGAAGAGCATGATTTTACATGGGAGCAAACTATAGATCAGTGGAGTCATTGCAGTGTGAGGAGACCTTTCTCATCCCGTGGCTCTCTATGGAAGCATGCTTTCTGTGCTGCAATAGTAGGGAATACATGAAACTAGCGCTGGTCCTCAGCTCTCCTGACACCACAGCTCCGGGCCACTACGTTGGACTGACGAAGAACGAAGACAATGAGTGGGAAAAATGGATGGGAGCAAATAGAAGAATTCCGTCGCAATCGCTTTCTGACGGTACTTCTGCAATGCAAGAGCAAAGGCAGAGAAGCAAAAAGTTTTCCCTCGTAAGGCCATAGCCCTGCCGACATTCGGTCGCGACGGTGACCTTGGAGGAAGCAGGCGAAACATTAAACATCTGGAAAAGCACCTGACTATTCATTTTTCTTGCTCAGAAGTCTACCCCCTGACTGTCGTCAAAATGCTCAACAGGTGGAGTCCAGTCCGATGAGCGAACAATGGTTCCTCCAGCCATGAAGATCTTTCGTCTGTTTCAGAGATCTTTCTCGTTCTTTATAGCAGTAATTCCCAAACTTCCCAAGCTCGCGGGCCTTTTTCGATTCATTATTCGCCGCTGCGGACCCTGCACTCCACCGCGTATTTCCTGCGAGCAGCGGTAAACAGGAATCTCATCTGTAATGTTCCCTAGGTGAAATTACCAAGGCTCATGAACGTGTCGCGTAATTTTGTCCGAGAGCTTCGAATCATGGCGAATGGGACTGCTTTTCGTGAATGTAACATTATTCGAACTCTATGCCCTCTAAATTGTGAGCTCAACAGCCGAGGGGCAAAACAGGAGCTGCCGCGATCCCGAGAATGGCCCCACGGACACCTCAAGGGACGAAAACCCCAGCACGAGAACCGCCGCTAGGTAGTGTCCTCTGAAATTCGGATATTTCACAACGCGAAACGATGCAGCTAGTGAACTCATATCAACCTAGTGTTTGACGCGCTACTTGGCCTTTGGGTGAAGGGCTCTTGAGATTGACTTCTAATAACGCGCGAAAGCAATATATGCGGCAAATATTCGTCTCTTGTTCCAGCTCGCTTCGGAACAACCTATTTCGGTCCGGTGCGCGCGAATCGCTCCTGTGATTCATGTCTGCTCTCTTGGAATTTGTGCTCACAGCTCCACCATCGAAACAGGCGCGATGGCCCCTGAGGTGCTCGAAAGGGTCCAGCAGGTTGCACTTGACATTGGAACTCGTTTCACCATTTGACGAGCTGTGACTGCCGCTGTCGCTCGTGCCGTTGCTGTTGTTCGACCCGAATAAACTTCAAATCGACGTCACGCGCAGTCAGCGAGCAAGCGCAGGAAGCTCGGAAACAGGTGATGATTTTCCAGTTGCCTCAGTTGCAACTGACAAGCCTAACCGGCTTGTTGCCAATTATTCCAACAGCCTCAATTCGTCGCCAGACGCAGGCAGCGAGCAGCCGGACGAAAGATGCGAGACCCAGAGCTTCACAACAACACCTCAAAACCTGTTGTCAGCACTTGAGGCGCTGTGCTGGTGTGGTATGGTAGTCATACAATCCACAAGTGTTCTTCCTCGAACGAGTTCGAAACTAGGGAAGCTCAAGCCCATAAATCTCGCGGCGATACTTTTAAGAAATCGTCCATCTCCGCACGGGGCCCGATTCTCTTCCCGCGCGGCGGCGGCGGCGGCTCGTTTCCAGGTAGGGTGACAGCTGTTTTCAATAAATCTCAGACTGTGCTCTGATTTACAATCAGCATGATCCTGTCGGAAATTACGCGGTGGTCTCGGAATCTGTGTCACCGATATGCAGTGTTTGCTTCGAGTACCAAAGCTCAGTTTGAATGGGCCGCTGATCGCAGAGGTTTTCGGTGGTGGAATCGCTTCCCCGAGGTGACTCTGATCGGGCAGAACACCGACAGAAACACTGTTTTTGCACTCGGTAACGAAATCTCAATACTTCTACCCAGCCCGACGATCGTTTATAAACAAACTCGACGACGCCGCCGTGGAAGCTCAGTCTGTGTCGGCTTTGAAAACTTTTGGCTTGTTATCTTTCTGATGCCAAGGCACTTCCACCGAACGAGAGCTCAGAGTGTAAGTTTTCCGACAGGGTATGTTTCGTCAGTAGATCTTGGGAAACTTTACTTTGGACATTGCTGCGACACAATGTTCCCTGCGCTCAGTTAATCCTCGGTCAAATCCTACCGCTCCGCTCGGCTACGGGATCGCCGTGACGAACCGCATGGACTCGAAGAACCAATGTATTGCTATGAGATCATTTCCCCTAGCCCTCGGTGCCTTGAAGTATTCTGGACCGCATTCCTTCCTTGAAAGATCGGGAAAGCGGATGTGGATGCTGTAAATCGAGGTTGTCGCTTCAGAACCATGGACACAGAGTCCCGGCGTGACGTCAATCCGGGATGGTGACAGATCTGTCAGACGGTAAAATGGCGGCCTGTACGAATATTTCTAACCCCTCGATCCGGTTCTTGTTGATCCTCTTCATGGGGACGCGCTCAAGTTTCGAGGGGAGGGATGCGCGATCGGATCGACGAATTTCAGTGGCGCCGGAGTCGTCGCTGAGCACATGGAGCTCTTTGTTGAAGCTCATTATTTTCGTCTGCTGTTTCATCTTTCAGAGCAGAGTCCAAATGGTATGGTCATAGGAAAGCTCCCAGTTTTCTAGAGCATCGGCAGAAATTCCTCCCCACTTGACACACGACACCCTCCTTCTGGAAACGGTTCATTATTCATTCCACCTCCCGCACAGCCTCGCTGGGCTGAGGCGTGGATGCGGCAGCGTCTATGGACTAGCTGCATCGGTGCAGGCTCCATCAGTCACGAAGAAATTAATCGCGTTGATAGTGATTCAACTCTTGTCAGAGTAGCGTGAGAAATGGATTGTTGTCGGAAGATGCAATTTCAATCGGGACGAGGACCACAGGGGAGTGACTCTGTTTGTTCCGGAATTCGCTCCAGCTCCCCGAACGATTTTTTCCAGACCCGGGAAGATTCGTCGTGGAGGCTTCAAACATGACCAGATTTTTCCAGAACTTCTTCGGTTCCCATGCAGTGAGGTATTATGAACCTGGGATTGAGCATCTGCTAGTCGCGGTTTGCTTGCAGTTCTCGAATGGACTGTAGCTGCGGCCCGCGACAGAACTGATGGAGGAAGCCTCAAAGCACATGACTCTGAGAGAACGCGCTCCTGAGCGACCGCTTTCATTGCGTGCCGAACTGATCGCGAGAATTCTGGCTCTGCAGTTCCTGAAATCAGTGCCTGAAATCTGAGGATACACCTCGTTCAAAACCTTAGTGTTCGCGCTCCCTTCGCAATTAAAATATCGCGTGATCGCAAGGTATCACGCAAATCCCCCGGGATGATCGGTTGCTGTGGAGCTATCGCTTCGGATGGCGTGTTTGATCATATATTGACCTGATCACAGTCGTTAGCCCCTATTCTCAACGCGCTAAGAGGAACCTCTTGAGGCGAGAATCACCGCGGAGACTGATTGGCAGAGTCGCGCGAATGAGTCGTTCACTGGTTTAGCTTCAGAGAAGTTATCCGAATGGAAATCATGGGAAGCCAGAGGCGAACGACGGTTTCCATTTTCGTTCTCCGTAGCGAACTGCGAGTGTCTTCTTCTTCTGAAAAGGATCCATATTCTCCCAGAGCCGGTTCTGGAAGGTTGCGCCTGGCTCCGGATTCAAAACGCGGGAAGACGAGCCGAATGACGAGCGCGTGAACCATCGAGCGATGTCAACTAATCGATATGAGAGGGTGAGGGTGAGCGCCCTTTTTTTTGACTCAATCTGTATAATCCCATCCTGGAACAAGGAACCTCGCGTCACTGCTCCGCCCGTCAACCTATTCAAAAAATGGCGCCACTCGCGAGGAGCTCGGTGCTCACAGAGCGAGCAGTCCCAGCCGCTGACCTAAACAATCAGCGCGGCCCGCCGGTAACGAGCAGACGCAAAGCATGTTGAGAATTTGTTGTGATACATTTGTGAGCCGCTCGAATTCGCAACTATCAACAGTATTCAACCTAGTCGTTGCGTGCGGTCATCTCAATCATGAGTGACGACCAGTTGCGTGCCGTTGACAAGTTGAAGGTGGTTGAGTTGAAGGCTCAACTCGCCCAATTCGGCTTGTCCACCTCCGGTGAGTTCGCGAGCCAATTTCGTTATGGACTCCAAGCGGCAGGGAGAATACAGCGTGAAGTCGATTCTTCATCGGAGCCAAAGTTTTGTTACAAGTTCTCTCTTCCAGGTCTCAAAGCCGATCTCGCCCAGAGATTGAAGAACCACCTCATATCCCAGGTGAGCGCAAGTGCTGGTTATCTGAAGCTGAGCTGACAGGCGGGATATGTCCACTTTTATGATCTGCTTCAAGAATGGATATCGTCGTCTGTCTTGAGTGCTTTCGGTGCAACAGGGGATAGAATGAATTCTGGAATCATGCGAAGAACCAATGAAAGCTCCCGATAACGAACTTGTTGAGCACCAGTGACTCAATACATTTTCCCCTGCTACAGGTTGACAATGAGCCATCCGAGGGATCGGACGAAACCGTAGAAGACTCCCCGAAAGCGCCGGAAGCTGCCGACTCATCTCCAAGCTCTGGTGATGCGCCCGGTGAAGACACAGCTCACGAGCAAGGTCTTCCTGTTGATTCCAAGGATGATCCACCTTCTCCAGGTGAACCCGAACCTCCAGCGGACAGCGAGAAGAGTAGTTCAACTTCCAACGATGAAAACTCCAATGAACCGATGGAAACCGAACCAATGGATGTCGACAGTCAACCATCGTATGACGACCCATCCTCGCGGGACGAGGTGCAACCGCCTCCGGTTGATGAGGAAACTGTGGACAGCCCACCGCGGGAAGCAGTGAGCGGTTATATGCAAGGAGATTCTCAGAGCTCAATGCCGAGAGACGAGGACAGTTCTGACCAGCAAGTCTCACATAGCCCCGACCAACAAGTGTCGCAAAGTCCCGACCAACAAGTTTCGCAGAGCCCTGACCAACAAGTTTCACAGAGCCCCGACCGGCAAGCCTCACAGAGTCCTGACCAACGAGTCTCGCAGAGCCCCGCTCAACAAGTTTCACAGAGTCCCGAGCGGCAAGATTCACGCAGTCCCGATCGTGGAACCTCGCGGAGCCCCGACCCACAGGAATCGGGCAGTCCTCCGCAGGAAGCTTCCCGTAGTACATATCATGAGGCATCGCAAAGCTCTTATCCGGAAGCGTCTCGCAGTCCTTATCAAGATGCGTCCCGAAGTCCTGAGCGAGACGAATCCCAGGGTTCAGCGCGAGCGGCCGCGGACAGCCGCAGCTCGGAGTCGGGAAGTCCGCCGATGCGTGGGAACCGAGCGGAGTCTGACAAATCAAACGACGCCACAACCGAAGATGATTCACGAAGCAAGGGCTGCTCTATGGACGACGTTATTCGGAAGAATTTGGATCTTTTGGAGAAAGCTGAGAAACACGCGGCCAAGGCGAAGGCGGATGCGAAGGTCCAACAGATACTCAATGAGAAAGGTATAAACCTTCCGACGAAACAGCCAGGGGAGACCAAGAACCAGAAGAAGAAACGGCGGAAGAAAACTCGAAAAATCATGAAAAATCTGAACAAGGTGAGTTTGGGGAGCCGTGGAACGAAATTTCATTTAGCCCCTCTTACCCGCCATGGTTGCGAACGTCATTTGATTCTCCTTCGTCTCCAGAGACCCATCTCACCAAGCTGTTCCCATTCTTACAGGATGCTGGGAGCGACGGGGAAAGTGCCCGTGATAGCGAGCGAGCAACAGACGTCGAGATAGAATACGTTCCGGACCAAGTTGATCGGGATATATCGTGGTTCCAATTCAGCAAGGTTTTCGAGAAGTTTCGTTTTGAAGAAGCCGAGGGAAAAGAGAAAATCGAGCCCAAACCGGAAGTTCCTCAGGTGACCGATCGACTTCTCGAACGAAAGAAGCCTGCTGATCTCAGTGAAGACGAAGATGACGAAGACAAGAAGGATGACGGAACCACTCCTAAGTTGAGCAAGAAAAAGCTCAAGCAGCTAACCAGAATGTCCGTCGCCGAGCTGAAAATCAAGGTGCACCATCCGGAACTCGTGGAAATGCACGACGTCACTGCGAAAGACCCCGTTTTCTTACTCACACTGAAAGCAACTCGGAACTCGGTCCCCGTCCCGCGGCATTGGTGTTTCAAGAGAAAGTATCTGCAGGGGAAACGAGGAATAGAAAAACCTCCATTCGATCTGCCTGGTTTCATCAAGCGGACGGGTATTTGTGAGATGAGAGCAGCGCTCCAGGAGAAGGAAGAAGCTAAAACTCTCAAATCGAAACAAAGAGAGAAGATCCGACCGAAGATGGGGAAAATAGACATCGACTACCAGAAACTGCACGATGCTTTCTTCAAATGGCAGACAAAACCCAAGCTGGCGATGCATGGAGACCTCTACTACGAGGGCAAAGAGTTCGAAACGCGATTGAAGGAGAAGAAGCCAGGAGATCTCTCTGATGACCTGCGAACAGCACTCGGGATGCCTACAGGACCCAATGCTGCAAAATGTCCGCCACCGTGGCTGATTGCCATGCAGAGATATGGACCGCCTCCTTCGTATCCCAACTTGAAAATCCCAGGTGAGCTCTTAAGGCATGATTCTTGTTCGTCAAACAGGGCTCATCCGAAATACCGACTCGTCCCGAGGTCTTTAGTCAGACGATATTGTGAGAAGAGATGATGAACGGACACACTCGAATTTCTTCCAGGATTGAATGCTCCGATTCCGGAAGGCTGCTCGTTCGGATACCACGCCGGTGGCTGGGGCAAACCTCCCGTGGACGAAACGGGTAAACCACTCTACGGAGACGTGTTCGGTTTGACCGCGCAGGAAAGCGGAGTTTCACAGGTTGAACAAGACATCGATAAACTGTACGTCTTCGGAGCCATGGAAGAGGAAGAATCGGATGAGGAGTCCGAAGAAGAAGATGAAGAGGAGGAGGAAAGCGACGCGGAGGAGCCGGACGAGACCGGGTTGGTCACTCCTGCTGAAGGTTTGGCTACTCCGTCAGGTCTGCAAAGTTCTGTCAGTCAAGCTCCAGAGATCTCAGATTCGATCGAGCTCAGAAAGAGGAAGATTGAAGCAGACATGGAGATGGGCGATCAGCTTCCCCAGCTTTACACAGTTTTGCATGAGAAGAAACAAGACAGGATCGGCCATGCCATGATGGGCTCTGTACACACCTACGATATACCTGGCCAGCCTGCGGCGAACAAGAAGGGCGTCGAACTCGCACTCGATCCGAGCGAATTGGAAATGGATCCTGGTGCGATGGCGGCTAGGTACGAGCAGACCGTGCGGGAACAGCAAAGCCAGTTGGCCAAGGAAGACTTCTCGGACATGGTGGCGGAACACGCCGCCAAGCAGAAGAACAAGAGGAAAGCTCGCGAAGAAGCGGGTGCTGGCGGGAAGAAGAAGTACAAGGAGTTCAAGTTTTGAATCGTCGTCGGATGTTAATCTTCGAATAATCCTAATGAACAATGGAAAAAAATAAAGTAAAAAAGAAACACGGCCCAATCGAAACTCGCTCAAGATGGGTACGGTAGAGGTGGTACACTTGTGTAGCAAAGGGGAGGCGGCGATCAGGGGAATGAATCAATCAGAAACCTTTCCTGCTGCCTTTGGTGCTGACGAATCACCTGCGTTTTCGGCATCTCTTGCCCGTTTATGATTCTGGCAGAAACAGGGAATCAGATTGGTATTTTTCGTATTTGCGGAGCAACTCACAAAGGGGCTCACAAAGGACCCTATGATCCTAGGGAGCGCTTTGAGGGCGAATGGAAGGGACACTGAGAATGAGGAAAACATGTGAGAGCCATACGAGAAACGGCGCTCATCCTCCTAAGCTACCTAGGATCGCGAGGACGGAAGGGGTTTGCGAATGAGCGCTGTGTTTATTGCTCAGACGCGCGTGGATTCCGTCAACCTCGACGGAAACACGCACAGTTCACGCACATTTCAACGGTTGTTATGCAGGTATATATATCTGAGAAGTCAACGGGACGGCTGGACGTCACATGACGCCGCGCCGGCCGTATGAGATTTGTGCGGTTTGTCAGCTCAATGGAGCGTGGGTCGGCAGTATTGCCTCGGTAGAATGGCCGGACTAAGCGAGCGGCTTGGACGTTGTGGGGATTCGGAGCGAGTATGCTTCGTAGCGCACGAGGAAGTTGGTTCGTGCAAGCCTGGCTCGGGCCTTGGCGTAGGCGATCATGTTCGCGGCGCAGTAGAAAAGAGGGAGAGGAATGTGATGTCAGGCATCAGTCGGGGACTGGGTTCGGGAGTCCGGGCAAGGCGGTGGTCGGTAGTGAAGAGTGAAGAACGCAGAGGATCTATTGAGAATTATCTAAAGCTAGAGAGGTCATAGACTAGACACAAGTGCAGTGGCAAAGCAGCAAAAGACTACTCGTTGTTTTCATTTCATCAAACTCTCCTTATATGGTGTATTCGAGCTGTCTTTTCCTTTTTCTCCAACACTTTCCCCGGGAAGACAGCTTTTCAAGAACTTCAGACCAATTCCCTCCTCACGGAGCTGATTGAACCTTTCTTGGTCCTGAGGCTCTAAAACGTCAGTCAGCTGGTGAGTCCCAGCCACATGCTCCAGAGAAAGCTCTCTCGCGGAAACTTTTCCCTCACGAAGAAACGTCGAACCTCGATGTGCTACGACCTCTTGTGAAACTCTGGATTTTTTGCCAACGTCACCGCACTCGCATTGTCCACGCACAGCTTGGGAAGCGCTACGGGCGATCCTGGAATATCCGTGAGAAGAGCTTTCAGCCAAATGAGCTCCTTAACTTTTTCGGTAGCGGCCACCAACTCAGCTTCTGTGGTAGAGAGCGCAGTACTCCTTTGTAGTTCACTAAACCATGACACCGCTCCTCCTGCAACCAGCGCAGCAACTCCTGTTCTCGATCGTCTGATTTCTCTACATCCTGCGTAATCAGCGTCACTATACACAGTCACTTCCGAGATAGGTGCGCCCGACGCTCCCGAGTCTCATTTTGGTACTCGATGCAGCTCGCCACGGAGCCTCGACGGAACCTAAAGATACGCTTTACAGCAAACATTTGAGTGATGCATATGGCAGGGCGTTTTGCAGTGCCAAGACCTTCTTCTCAATTTCGTCCTTGACCGCTGGCGTTGCTACTGGATTGGACTCGACAATTCCAAATTGATCGAGAATACGTTTGGTATAGGATTCCTGACTGATACTGATGACATTGGCGCCGCCGACAATCTTCATGCCGAGTGGGTTTTCCAGGCTGCCCATCGTGATCTTGAAAACATCTTTCAGTTGTACAAGAGAGCTCTCAATTTCAGCTTGATCCCTTCCAGCAATGAGCCCATCGACGTATATAATTACGTAAAGCGATTTTCCCTCCTTTTCTCGATGGGACAGGCACGGATCCGCGGCACTCTTGGCCAGTCCCACCTGCTCCAGGAATTCGACCACACGCTGACTCAAGCACCTAGGCGCTTGCTCAAGCCCTACGAGACTACGTTCGAGGCAATACACCCTACCAGTGCCATCCTGAAATCCTTCAGGTTGTTCGAGATACATTTCCTCGTCCAGCTTCCCATACGGGAACGCAGTTTTGACATCAAACTGCGCTAGACTGACAAGGAGTCGGTCACACCTGACTCAAACGGATCCCGATGAAAGTTGGCATGTGGGTAGTCCTCGGTGCCAAACTCACAATGGGCAAAGCGTTTCTCAGGCAAATGCCGCGTTTGGTTTCAATCAGCCTTCAAAAATGCGCGTATATGTATGCGTATATGCGTTCCAGGGGACAAAGCACGTTCAAACAGAGCACTGCACGCAAGTAGGATGCAGGGTTCGAAACTGTGACAACTCGTTGTTTCGAACCCTGCATCCTACTTGCGTGCAGTGCTTAGCAGACGATAGTTTGGCTTGAGGGCTTCGTGGCGGTTGTAACCCCGTATCTTTCCTTCTCCCGCGAGCGCTGCTGGAGAATTTTATCACCTTCTGAAGCTCGGCGTCCATACTCTGATCCGTCGAGTTGCCCCGGACATCCTGTTCCTTTTTTTCTTGCACCGTCAGCTTGCTCATTCTAACAATCAGCCCTTGAGCTTCCGCTGCTCCACCTGAGAGAGTTGGCATGACATCCATGTTGATCACGTAGAAGCGCTCCATCGTCTTACGGTTCCGGTATCCCACCTCGAGCTCTACTGTGTGCCGACATGGGTATCTGTCACCGAAGTAGCTGCATAGTCTGGTAGACACATTCTGCATCTTGACCGGTCTTAGAGCGCGCTTAATGAGGGACATCGGTATGCAACAGACGTCTGCTCTATCCAACTTGCACCGAACCGGCGTGTTCGCGATTTCCACGGTTTCATCCCATCCGTTCTTGAGATTACTGTTGCCTCTCGCCACACTCTTGATCGCACTGATCTCGTACTCCACATCTTCGTTTTCACTGTCTTCCTCGGTCAGCATCCATACCTTTCGTCTCGGTTGGCCATTTTGCTGCGTCGCTTCCTGTCCAGCCGAGGGGCACATCCGCATGTAGTGACCGATACCCTTACAAGTCGAGTCTTTTATCTTCTGCCGGGCATCTGTCCCCTCGATGTGTCTCGAATCCGCAGTTGCCGCACACTTTCCCTTCAGCGTTGCCTGAAGGCCTCACCGCTCGAGTCGGCCTCGAACCTCTTGATTTGATTGTGTTCACCGACTCAGCCGACCTTGCAGCCGCCTCGCTGCCAATGAGTTTCGATGAAAGCGTGCTTGCTTCGAAAGATTTACACTTCTTGATGACTTTCTGTAGATTCCTGGCCTCACTCTCCGCAAGTAATTGTCTCTGTAGGGATTCGTCCCGAACCTCAATGACTATGCGTGATTTCATGAGTCGCTCTTCAGCCGGACCGAATTTGCAATCTCACGCCGCTTTCCTGATGCGTTGTAGGAAACTGTCGAAGCGCTCACCGTCCTGTTGGTCTTTTGTTCGCTGCGAGAAGCGGAAATCGTACAGTATTTTCGAGAATGCTGATCCGATCAACGCCTCGATCTTCTCCTTGTACTTGTCGAGCGTGTCGTTCTCTTCGTCCGCACCGGCGTTCTTGGCCCACCCTCGAGCGCTTCGCCCGAGAAATGCGAATTTCTGATACTCAGTGCTCTGTTCGTTGAATTTCCCAAGAATGGCATAGATTCGCCAATCCCTCTTGAAGATATCCCATGCCTCGAATCGGTCCTCGGAGTCTGGGTCGAACGGAGCTGACGGTCTGGTCACGAACATTGCCGGGGTCTGAACCGACATTGGTGCGCTCTGTTCCTGGTCGGGCATCGTGGATTAGCACTGGTTAACACAATCTGACACCATGTGATATTCTTAAGTCCTAAGAATAAGTACGACCGCTTGCACACTGACTCAGCCAACTTGTGACGGGAATATTTATTGAAAGATCGGGGCTCCATTGTTCAAGCTGGTGGCGGGATATCACAGCCGCTTCATGTCAACGAATCGAGACAACGAAGAGGGTGCTACCGATCAGCCCAACGATGGACGTTGGAAACTCTACCGTTGCAGTGACGTGGTGTTGTGTCGTCCTCGGGACGCTGTTGCTCAGGGACAGGTGGCGGTTGCGAGGTCGCGGCAGAGGGAACCTGCCGAGCTCAGCAAAACTATTGGAGCTCTTGATCCTAGGAACGACAATCCTGTGGCTTCTCGACAAAGACGCGCGATCGCAGGAGTCAACAGACACCCTCCGGGGCCACGGCCCAAGACCGGAGGAAGTCGTTTCTGTCGCCGACGAACAAGAGTTGATTCTAAGAACAACATTTCTTGATAGAAAAGTACGTCGAAAATTGCCAGATGCGATCGCCCTGTTCGAGCAGACAATATTCGAGACAAAGGATGGACATGGGGAAGTAAATAGGACTATCGAGCAAATGATAAAGCAATTCGAGGAAAATCAGGAGGCATTAACAAAATGGGAGCTCCGCTTTGGGCCCGGTGAACATGATAAAGCAAGAATCTGGACCGCAAGAATCGCTCGGTGGCTCAATTTAGCCAGAATAGTACAAGCTTTGGGCGTAGCACAGCTGCCGGGAGGTCGTGACTGGCAGTTCTTGCAAATCCCGGCGGATACTTACGGTCAGGTCTATAAAATTCTGAGAAATGAGCCAACGTTGGTTTGGGATAACCAAGAAATCATGAAAAATGTAAGCTTGGTGGACGCATCACACTACTACAACACACAGGTGATGGGAGGTGCAACATTATATTGGCATGACCGCCCAAGGAACGAATGGGTGGCGTTCCTGCACGAAACGTTGGTTATCGCCGAGAAAACTGAGAATCGCGTCTTGAGATTTGAACTAAAAACTCAATGGTATCCAGCCGATCACAACCTCAAGAAATTCGTGGCCGACCACAAAAAGTTGAAGAACTTGAATTCCTTGTCACGCAGAACTGCGATAGAAGTGGCGAATAGAGGTGTCCTGGCGCGAGCGTGTCCGTTCACGGAGAACTTTACGACCTTGGCAGTCGATGGCGATGGGCTATTCTTGATGTGCGAATCGATGCGAGATCTAGAGAGGAGAAGGTGGGTACAGGCATCAAGTGAATCGTACTACTCCTCATCATTCAGAACTCCATGATGAAGGGAGCCGTGGCACCGAATCAATCGGTGCTGATTCGACTCGAGCGAGCTAAACCCATTCTGGTGGCGAGGATCGACTGATTTGTTCCTAGTTGGTAATTTTTCCAGGGCTGTCTTCATCTTACTGTACTCCTACATTCCAACTTTGTGCTTCAAAGGGTTCACCAGAGATTTGAAAATATGCTCAGATTCGTGGGCTGAAAGAATGTATTGCACCATTCAGCATTGATCATCAATCATCATGTACAATACACGCTGAATGAGGGAATTTCATGTGCAAGGAGCTAATTACGCGCCGCGTGTTCACAGATGGTCAATACACGGTATATGGACCGCGGATCAGCAACTTGACGGAGTGGACGAGCCAAATCCCGACTTGGCTCGAGACGCCGCGAGTCTCACCCAGGAATGTAAGTGGCATCTCGAGATTCGTCGCGATATGCAGAATAACTGATCATACGTGGGGCAGGTTTATCCGAGAAGGTGGGTATGACATCGACCGCCGGCTTCTTCGGTCGAGATCCGAAGGAAATATCCCAGTGTGGATTCGAAACCAATGACACGTGTATGAGCCTCCCCTCCAACCTCCTAAACAGCTCCTCAGTTGCTTTCGAAGGTTCCTCATCCGATAACGGGGGTCCATGGCCAGTGGAGTAGCCTACAAGACCCAGCTTCCCGCTCTCTGCTGATAGGAATCAATCATCGCAGGTCTGTTGCGTTCGCTTTGAACGCCAGCCAATTTTCGGACGTATATCTTATCAGGAGCAACGAACTGCCTGCGACGACAACCCTATCCAACCCTTGCGGCAATTCGATGGATCCCCGCAGCACGCTTGCCGTAATCGCGTAGTTAGTAAGCGGTCTAGATCCTCCTCCGTCTCAGGTGACTTCTAATGATCCGTCCCAAGTGGGGAGATATTCTCTCTTTGGCGCATCCATGATGACATCCGAAGGCACCGAGTCGGATGCAGTTTCTAATTTGCCGGTTTCTCTCCGAACGGGATCTTGACCGCCCCAGGTTGTGACTCGTCGACTTCGGACGCCTCGGGATCCTGTCTTCTGCTGCCACAATTTCGTGCTCAGAGAACTCAGCAAAGTTGAGATTGTCATCTGCATGATGGGGTCGTTTACGGTCTGCGCACTGAGGGTTGAGCCTTGCGACGATAACGCCTTTTCGCGTTGGTTTTGACGAAGAACCCCCAACTGCTAAGCGTGTTGAGTACAGGGCAGAATGCGTAGAGATTGCTCGAGAGGAACACCTAAAGCTGTTGGTTCGGACTGGAGCAGGATCTGCCTCGCGGTCTACCACGCCGATGGGGTGACCATCGTCGTCTGGAGCTTTTCGAGCGCCCCGCTCAAGACACCTAAGAGCTGGAAGAAGTAACGTCGAGCGAAATCAGCTCATGAATGTCGCCAACCCGCTTCCGAAAATGGTAGGAACGCTCTTGCTCAGTTTGCTGCTACAATACATCATATTCTAAATTCATGCGAATGAAGGTATCGCCCGTCATCCGAGTCCGAGACTGGAAATGAATATATAAAGAAGACTACTGAACGAAAATAGGTGGTTCACCAGTTCCTTCCTGGTGACAAATTTGGCGCAGAGCGGGTCCTGTGGCCGTTTGGATGAATCAGCGTGATCAGATTAAATATCACCAGGGATGGGATGGGAAATTACATCTCAAAGTATAAGGGCAATTCATATCTCAAAACTATCCGAATCTCATGCGGGAAAGTATCCGTCGAATGGGACCATTCTCTCGACTGGCCTTCAAAATGGTTTCCGGAGAAGACAGAGATCCAGAACTACGGTGAATTTTCTGCCCGACATTGCGAAATGTTTCGATAAGAGCGCCCGGATCACCATCTGGGCGTTCCTACGAGACCAAAAATGTTGCCCTGAAAATCGAGAGAATGCCTTGACTGAGAAAGGCACCCCTACAAAACGCTCTCGGGACCTCTAGGGGGTCCCAGGACCCCCTTTCGGGAACCGCTTGGGTAGAGCGTCACGGAACTCAGTCAGACTGGCTCAGGGTTCTCAGTCTCCAACAGTAGCTTGACGACGCGAAAGTCTTGCTCTGGTTGAACGAAGCTAGGGGAAATGCTCGAGATGAATTCACGACATCGCGTCAAAAGAGGGGCCTGGCTTTCTTTTGCATGGAGCGCTGATTCCGGAAGCTGTACCCGCATCGTTTTGCGGTGGCTTTCTAACCGCACTTGTATTCCAACTCCGACGTCATACAGATGTCCGGTCTCAACTGTGATGCGCGGGCGCCAAATCGACGCGATCTCCGTTCGGCGGATCATGATCAGTTGCTTCTTCGATTTGGAGAGAACAATAAAGGCAATCTTCCGGTCATATCCCCGTGGTCAGTTACCGAACGTCTCACGGCAAACGACCTTGTGTTCACGACTGATTCACTTCAGAGTATTGCTCATAGGGTGTTCTCTGTGCCCAGGAGGAGGGTGAAGTTGGGAGAGCCTTTCCCCCATAGATTCTAATGTAAAACCTCCCAGAATGATGAGTTTCCGATAGGCCAGATTCCCGGGAACACCGCAAGATCCTTCTTGAACGGGCTGCAAAAATTCGTGCCACAACCATTCTTTGTTCTTTGCTTCAGACCAGAACAGCGAAGAGTTCAGTGAGATCAGGAGGGTATTGGATAATGCGACACACATGGTCCTAGAGGACCATCCTAATTTTCCCTTAACCATTATTCCCGTCTACCAGTACCAGAAACACGGACCCGAATTCCAGAATTAGTAAGCTATGAACGTCTTTGTCGATGTGCTCAAACGGAGAGATCGCTCTCCACGAATGGATCCTGTTTCATTCGCACGATAACCGATATTTCCATGAAATTCTCAGTAAGAACTACAGCGGTTTCAAGGGCTTCCTGGGCTTGACCGCCAGACTCCATCAAAAGGCCTGGGCCACCAGTAAGTGAAGGCCTAGATGCTCTAAAACCGGGCATGGTTCAATCGTTGTTCTCTCACTTGGATTACTCCCAGTCTTTGGAATGTCAGGCACGGTCAGAGTCATTGCCATCGCCCCATTCGAAAAATACCATGCTTGGATATCCCCATGCAGATTTCCTCCAAGAAGTGGGAAGACAGGCCGGCAATACGATGACGTGGCTGGAGTTGATACGCGGCGTAGAGAGCCACCCATGGTACTCTTTTCGGATGAATCCTTTCATGAATCGAAATTTTGACAAGACACTCCTGGCAGAGGTAAGATTCTGCTTCACGAGACGGGAGGAGCTCACCGCCTGCGAGCCCAGAGCCGAAGCGCCGGACTGGTATAAACTGTACATTCCGACGACAGAAAGAGCAAGCATACGTGCAACATGGGACGATATCGTTCCTCTCAAGCGGCGATCCTAAGCGGTCACGCGGTACCTAGCTGACGACTTAGGTGACTGACAAAATCACAGACAAACTGATTAGTGGAAAAAAAATAAAGATTTGCCGATATCCATGAAGCAGGGCAGAGAGATTAGCCGACCTGAAAGAAATGAACTTTTCTCATTTAAAGCGGCTCTCAACAACGGGTTCTATTACTCGTTTGTGACCCATCCAGCTCATCCTGTCGACACAATCCATAACAGAAATGGAATCCGTTCGTGGGCAAGCCGCAATACGCACATGTAAACCTTCAGTTTCGTCAAAACCAGGGTTTCTGTAGCCGGAGCCCGGGCTCCCTAGGTGGGCCTAGTGTTGACTCTCAGAGGGCCCAGAGGCAATCCCCGAACTTGAGAGGCGAGGATGGATACTATTGAAGGATTCGGGATTCTCAATTTTATCATAGCACCGGGGCTCAATACATTGTTGTCAATAAGGACTGAATATTGAATATAGGTCTCGCTTGGATCCAGAAGCTGAGTTGCGGCTTTCCCTGAGTCAAACAGAGCCGCGTTCAGAGCAAATTTTCGCTCACAAGAGAGGGAAGGCAAGTGTTGAGCGAGTTCGGCATCGATTTTTGCGTGATTCCATTGTTCGTCTGACAACTAATTCACCCTGAAGTTCTTTCCCACCGATGGCCATTGGCATCGATTTTACAGACGTTTTGAGTTCCAAGCCATTTTTCCCATTTAAAACCTAAAGGGTCGTTCTCAGCGCCCTGCTTGGCCCCGATGGCCATTGGCAACGATTTTACAGACGTTTTGAGTTCCAAGCCATTTCTCCCATTTAAAACCTAAAGGGTCGTTCTCAGCGCCCTGCTTGGATGATAATTCAAGAAAACACATGTATGCTTCCAATGCAGCGGTCCCTGAAGTGGGGGCCTGTGGATTGATATTTCCGCGAGAACAGGACGAATTTAGAGTTCACATCCATGGGATAATTCAGATAGGATTGCCGCCAGAAAACAACATAAGAGTCAACCTAATACATAGAATGCAAACTTGGGCCGCTCCTTCGGTCGCACATCACGCCCGGACCGCCGTTCGGATCGCGGTCAAACCACGCAACCAGATGCCGACCTCTCCGGAGGTGGACATAGACTACCGTCAGACTTCCGCAGAAGGCTCAAGACGCCGCAATCTCAAGAAAACCAAAAAACTTCGTTCTTCTTTTTCCGGGAAGACCGGACTCTCTCGGTCCGGACCGGACTGTTCTCGGGAAACGCTTTTCCCGGGCAGAGCGGCTTTCGGATCGTGCGCCACGGTGCAGCCGCGCTGTTTACGTGTGCGCCACCGGCCGGCAACTCACCGTGATTTCGTTCACGCGCCGGAATACCGTCACGTGCGTGCTTGCACTCTGTTTCGCGTGTTCAATCGTCCCGAGCTGCAGTTCGTGTTCGTGCCCGCCATGCCTGAGCGCAAACGTTCCAGCCCCAGTCGCGCTAGCGTAAGCGCGAGACGTCAGAAACGGAAGAGACTGGAAAACGCAGCCACAGCACGCCCTGTTCACGAGGCCCAGCCTACTCCACGCGCCCCCGCGTCCAGTCGTGTACGGTGAGCCCTGGCAGCTGTGTACTATCCCTTCTGAGAGCCATGTCTCGCCGTAGCTCGCCGCGGTTACCTTTGCCGGCGTATCGCTGTACCGCACTTACGTCTTGAGCCGCGCTTACAGTACTCATCCCAGGCTGCCTTCCGTACCCGACGGCAAGAATCCAAGGTTCTCGGCAAAGCCGCTCTCGGGAGTCCGGGGAAAACGGACTCGAACGAGAACCGGGACTGCTCTCGGAAAAGCCGTCACCTGGAAATCCCGGGGAAATTGACTCGAAAACTTTTTTTTTTCAACCTCCCTCACTTCCCAAGCTCCCGACTCCACGAGGGAGAGAACCGCGCGCTCCAGGATTGCCTAGGAACCAACGAATCAAGATGGTGCTTTCGCGCCGAATTGAAGCGGCCGGCTGGGAGGGAGTGCTTCTTCCATCCTGGTGATCCTAGATAGCTTATTGTTAGATAGTTCGCGCTCTCCGCTCAATGCTAAGGATTGGGGCTAGCTACTAGGATATTCAGATCCGCCGCGCTCACTCCAGACAACCTCCTCCTCCACCTCTCTCTGCGTCTTTTCTTTGAAGACCGCCTAGTCGCCTGCCGGATCACAGTTGCTATCTGTTCTCGGCTGAAGACGGAGCCCGACGAAGTGGGATTTCAGCGTGAAGCTCATTTATGTACCACCCACTAAAAAAACCAAGTCTCGTAATCTAAACCAGTGGTTCTCAAAGTGGTCTATATGGACCCCATATGGCCATGCAGGGGTCGATCACTGAAGCGGGGGTCGAAGACCGATGATCTCGCGGGCGATCGTGAGGCTCCCTGGGGGTCCCTATTGATCCCCTAGGGGTCGAGTGGTGGGGCGAGTTTGAGAACCTGTGATCTAGACTCTGCGAGCGGATAGTGGTTTCAAAGATTTTGGGATTGTACATCGGGGAAAGACATTGGAGAATCGGTTGCCTCAGTTTCAATCATATTGCGATGATGAGAGGGACGTGGAGAGAGGTCATCGGGAATCCCTGCCTTCTCGATGATTGCCATGCTCCCTGGGAACCGATATGAGTTCTCGAATCCCGTCCCGTACTGAGTTATCGCATTCCGCATCGGTCTGTTCAGCCGATGAATAAGCTTGATTTTGCGCATTAGAATTATTGTTCCCTCCCCGTATAGAGGCCTGGCGCGCGGGTGACGCGGAGTCGCCAGGCGAAGATCACAAGCAGCAGTGATCTCAACAGTGAGCACAGAGCAGCAGCACACCATTGCTGTGGTCGAACGTCTGCGAGTGGCTCCCGTGGTGGAGGAAATCGTTTGAGCAAGAAGGTCAGAGAAACGACAGCCGGAATGCACGGCGTGCTGAGCCGAATTACCCCCATCGCTCGAGTGGGAGTACGAGGAGCGAGACACCATGTTGAACCCGGACCCGGAGTACCGTAAGTTTTTTCAATGACCTCCGATAGGTGAAGGGCAGACGCATCCTCCGAAAACTACGACCCGAGCCACCAACCAGAGGGATTTTACCGACGCGGTGGGACGAGCGAAACCTTAACTCTCCTGGATCTTTTTCAGAGTCAGTCCGATGGTGAAGATCTTCGGTCCGTTGATCATCGTCGGTGGCATTATGGCAAGCCCTGTTTGGTGCTTGTATCATACGAATTATTACATGGCAGGCGGAGGTGGGCCCTATTATGATCCCAAGCGTCTGGAATAGAATCTGCTGCGGAAATAAACTTTGAGTTAATTGATCGTACCCTGAGTACATGAGTCCTCTTCAATATTGGAGTTTCTTCCTGAGAAACGGAATAGCGAGTCGAGTAGAGATGGTCTTATCCGACGCATGACCAAGCGCGTATAAAGCATTTTCTGTCGCTGGAGGAGGGGGGCTACCCTCCCTGGCCTTTATTTTTCCTCCTCATCGGGGGCCAGGGATTCATTCAGAGGGAGGGAGATTATGCCTGAGTTACAGCTTTCAATTTTCAGGAAAAGTCGAGTTTATTCGAGCTGAATACAATTGTTTAGGTACTAGAATTTGTTATACACTAGTCTTATTTGGTCTTCACCTGAACCTAGAGAGTTCCTTCCTTTACATTAGACAAACCCAATCCGTAAAAAAGTCTGATCACGCCGGCTAGACCAAAACCGATGGCTGGAATCGCTCACCGCTCAATCCATCGATCCCTCCACGGTTTCACGTCTTTCTTCGTCTTTAAAAGTTTACAGTTCGATTCATTCGGAACCATGTTTCCTCATCAAGTCATGCAATCACACGCCTCATCGTCCATGCTCTCATAATCTTCTCAATACATTTGTTTCCATTGTTTTATGGTTCCGACGCCCTGCGGCAGTGATTCGAACATAGGGGCCGTTCGCAGGAACATTGACATGTCGACTGGTTAATTGCCTCCATCTGTATTAAACTTTCTTCTTCTGGCAAACTGTCCCACACAACTCACAATACTCGTAGTGATCCGTGTTCACGTTGCAGGGCGCTATGTTGTGAACATGGTCCTGGGGCTCTGGTTCCGAACTCGGCACCCAGGACGAACTATGTTTAAAAATGATATGCGTCCCTTCAGAGTCAATATAGGAAATATGCCCATCCCATTGCGGGATACCCTGGCGAAATAAAGCAAACGGCCCCCGTGAACGAGGCCCGTCCAATTGCTCCAAACCGTCCCGTGCCATCATCATTATCAGGCCCTCAAACGGACCTCTCGAATTTCCCCCAGCCAGCCGTCCGGCGTAATGCTATCGCGAATCGCAGATATTTCATGGTATTTTCTGTTAGTTGCAATGATCAGTTGAATTGTTTCTACAACTGCAACAACTATAGCTCTTACATGCCTCTTCCTAAACTGCTCCTGCGTGATATTCGAGAGCCGACTATTTATCACAGAGCGTTGTATCAATTGTTCTCATATCCAACGGGGCTGCTGAGATCAGTATTCTGGTTCACCTTCAGCTCATCAAGGTAGGTCCAATATCATTCTGGCCAGACGGAGACAGCCTCCATTGCACTGAGACCATTCCGCCGACGAAATCACGGCTGGCAAGATTTTCTCCAATAACAACGGGATGAGACGGAAACGAATCACAAATAACCTAAAACAATGGCTGCTCTGCTTGGTTGCTCCAGCTTGGCTGTTCGTTCAGAGAAGAGCACATTGACTCGCTAGAGAACCCTACACGCGTGGAGTTTAAACCACAGAATCTATCGTGGCCGAAAATCATCGCGCCTCCCGATGACTTCCAAAGAGTCCGGTAGGTTGCGCGTGATGGGCAACGATTGACCTACGGCAATCGAGACTTAGGAAATACGTGTTCTTTGACAACCCTTTCGACCGAACTTAGGTTCTCTTATAAACGAAACTCCTGCAGCGGAGTCTGTCACTAAATGCAATCAAATAGTCAACGAATGACTAGCATTGACGTTGCCGGATTGGATCAGAGGCCGGTTTTCCGCGCTTTTGCTTCTTGGGTTGCTTGTCGTATGGCTTCTTTGTATGGCCCTCTCTTGCGCCGATTGTATCTCAATTTAAAATCACGGAGGAACGGGGTCAAATGGGATGTGAGAATTCTTGAAGAAGTAGACGAACCGAACCACGAAACATGAGCTTCACCCGTGTGCAGCTCCGCAGACGAAGTTTCGCAACCCAATGAGAGGATCTTCCCTGAAACGGAAGAAAGCGAGCAATGTCGCGAGGCTCTTCAAGTGTTACATGCACATGAATCCACCGCCCTCTAACCGGCCGGATGAGGCATTGAGAATTGGAGTGAATGAAACCTATACAAGGTCTCGTCGACAATTCGGAAAATCAATTATCGAAAGCTGAGTCACAAATGTCTCCTTACCAGGCCACCATGGGAAGCCCATGACCTTCCCCCAAACGACGTCTCCGGTTTTCATCGTTTCATCGGAACTCCTCGTAGTTCTCTGGGTGACTCCACCCTGGTCTTCCACGGCAGCTTTCGGAAAATTCGGAACAGGCTCGTCCCCATCGCTATCACAACTATCCGGCGAAACGGTTTTATGGCGTTTTTTCTTATGTTTAGCTGGAAGAGAGAAAACTGGTCAGATGAAGTGAATCTTCAGTTCAGTTAAACATCGCGGGCCGGAAATCAGCCAAGAGTGGCCCTCACGTTTGTGAGGTCTAGCACTTTCAGAAGCGAATCCGTAAAAGCCTCACAAAAGTTGAAGCCTGTTGGAGCAATACCTGTCTTGTGTTTGTGATGCTTATGTGGCTCAGAATTGCCAGAGACAGAAGACACCTCCCTCTTCTTCCGTTTCATCGACTTTGGCTGATCATCGGGGTTCCCCTCTCTATCTCCATCATCTGATGTAGTCTCTTCATAGTTAGCCACGGCAACCTTGGCTGGTATTTTCACTACGGTTCCTTTGCCTTGCGGATTATTGAACGAAATCTTGATTATAGGACTTTGGGCTGGAAGTAGGCCAGCATCGTGCTTCGCCACCTTTCCGTTGTCCTCCACAACTTTCCGCTTTCGGAGCGTTACATGCTCTCTCTCAGGTTCCGGCATTTGTGCACTACTTGGAAGCTCTTCTTTGATGAGCGCGTCCTCCGCGACGGATGCATAAACATCCGTTTGAGGCGTCTCCTCTGTCCATGGCGAAGGCGACATTTGTGATGGAGTCGCGAGTGCGGGCTCACTGCCGCTGGCCGCTGTCTGGTCGAGATTCCGTTTCTCGTTGCCTCTGATCACGGAAACCAGGGGCGCCGTATTCTTTTTCGCGGACCCGCGACTCGTCGAAGTCACATCTTCAAACCTACAACGCAAGAAGCCCTCTGTAATGAGCCACAGCCTCGGCAATGTCGACCGAAAACTCGAACTTATGTTTTCAATGTCATGTTGCGGTTCTGGAGATGCAGACGCAAACAAAACCGCTGAATGAAGTTGCTTGAATGAACTCGAACTTACTTATTTTGGCAGTTTGAACAGAGTGTTTTTCGAGGCCTTAACTTCCGCATCCGAACATGCTGATCTACTTTGCGCGCCCGTTTGTCTTTGACGGTGCCTCCACTCTTCAAACCTCCGTTCGATGGAGCCTCGTTCTCCCGCGACGACGCAACGTAAGTGTGCCGCATTTTGAGGGCGAACATCGGCTCATCCTCGACGGCAGACTCATCGGTCTTCGAAAACGGCGACGTGCAGAACGGCTTGATAGATCTGGGAATCAGGATATCCGTTAGAACAGAATAAAGCGAAATGTTTACTCATGACTTATGATATTCATGCGAAAGAACTGAAAACATCATTCTAAAACGGGCAATCAACCTCCGTCAGGCGTCTCCTAGCGACCTTGTCTATACGAGCACTTCTGGGCACCCATCGTGGATCTTTTGCTGACTTCACCCTGGTCGTCCACGTTGGCTATCGGAACATTTGGAGCAGGCTCGTTCCCTACTTCTTGGGACTATACGAGCAAGAGACCTCAGGAAAACTCTACCAAGCAGAGCCGTGTGAGAAATAACTCTCCAAGAGCGACGTTTGAAAGTAGGAATCATCTGGCAGATAACTCGAGGCAAACTCAGCCACCAGCACGGCCATATCCACCATAACAGACTTTGTTTGGATCCAGCATGTGTGAGCGCAATCGATAGGGAACAAATTTCAAGAACTTCGAGCGCACAGATGATAGAGAAACCCTAAAGTACCCCGAGTACGTTACGCTCTGATCCCACGATGATAAAACAAGATACCGGGAGAGCAGGTTCAACGCTAGATGAGGATCCGGACTGGTGCGTCACGAACCTCGTACAATGCATGGCGAGTTCGTGGGCAGCGATCAGATAGGTTATTTCTGACGCTTCCTCAGCCGTCGCTTCGTAATAATCGATTTAGGGAATCTACAGGCGACTCGAGGATCAGAGCGAAATATGATACGAGCGAGCATATCCTGTACGGAAACCGAAATAACAGTTTCACAAGCTGGTCCCCGTTGATTAATGTCCATCAGCTGATCGCATCATTCCAGAGCATTTAAATCCCCTTCAGATGACTCGAAAGATATTTCGAGCATTTTTCCCTCGTAGTTTCTTATAGGTCTGCTTTTTCTCGTTGCAATGAGCCGCCGTGGGGAGGAAATGTGAGATGATACTACGAAAATCAAGAAAACCTGTCCCGTCCGTATGCTAAGCCTCGTCGTGACTTCACCTGTTGGTAATATCCAGAAGTGCGCCCTGGTAAACTTTGGAGTTGAGGTCCAGAGAAACTACTATCACATCTACTAACGCCTCTACCACCGTGACGGAAATCTTTGAGCCTTTTTGTAAATCCAAAGATTTCCGTCGATCCGCCATGGTGTTCGGGTGTCTTGTCTACTGCTCTAAGCACTCCTCCCCCCTAGGGATGAAATTTGCTTGAGCGGGGGGACGGAAGGACGGCTTTTTTTCCGGGCGCGAAAACCCTCATATTTTGTTATTTCTTTGACAGAACAGATGCCAACCCGCAGCCGACCCCTTCTGTCTTCATTGGGGTATGAAAATTCCGAAACTGAATTTCGTCAATGAGATGACTATGGGAGCAATGATGACGATGATCTCTACCGGGCGCTGGATCTGAATCGACGACAGCATCATCTTCTTGAGGTTTAGGCTTTCGGTCTTACTGCTCATAGTGTGAGATGACTTTCAATCTTACTGCTCGCAGTTTGAGATGACTGCATCGTACACTCAATAATACTTCTGAGGAGGAGACGGTTACGATTTTGCTCCCTCGAGCATTGGCGCCACACACGAAGCTCACTCGTTCGTAATCATTTTGCCTTGATCAGCTCGCATTAGAGCCTTCCGAGCCCTGAGACTGTAACGCATGTTTCTTGAGCACAAAGATTCGTTGCAGAACTCCGGTGCCGGAGCGCCGCATTCTCCGGTTCCTCGGCTGCGTTCCGAGCCACGGGAGCTGGTCGCCAGCGATAAGAGCAGAAGTTTCCGGCTCAATATTTCTCCCAAGCTTGTAGAATCCCGTAGGAGACGGCATAGATTCAAAAAAAGCTCGGCCGTCGGAATAGCGCATTTCATGTCGCATTGATGCAGGTAGAGTTTTTCCCTGCTGCGATGAGAACGACTCCCATCGCCTCCTCGCGGGCCCTGGGGATTTATGATTTCTCCGAGGAGAAGTCTCCGTGAGGACGTTGTTTGGATCCTTAATAACTAGGCGAGTTTCATGTCCAACTGTTTCAACCGTCTCAAATCTCGATGTAGATTCGATCGAACCATTTCATTTTTAAGAGGCTCCCACGGGGGGTGAGCCTAGTGCACTGTCAATCCCCTCCGTTTTTAGGAAAAAGCTAGTGGCAGCCCCGACTTCCTCGCAAGCAGCCTCCTTTCCTGCGTGGGCTTCTCTTCCAGAACCCGAACTGGCAACGAGCCATTGCTAACTTACATGAAGACCGTTCGTATCCCCGGAGACACTTTGAACCTGCGGTGGCCTTGGAAATTCCCACTCACCCCTCTTCTCAATCTGGAGCGGGCTCTCCTTGCACCCATCTGAATGTTTTGACCAGCGAGCCAGCCCTAAATTTTCACGAAGCTTGACTTCCGACAGTTACGTAGTGGGAGGGAGGTGCTCCGTCCCAAAAAAATATTCTCGTGTATTTTCTATCGAATTTTCTTCCCGCGGTCCGCCTTTACCGTAGCCGATTTCTGGGTCCTGCATTCGACCCAATTTTCTTCAATTCTCTGTGAGACCTATCGGCCAAGATCTCTACCGTCCTACAACATTTCTTCCTATGGACTTCATTCAGTCAAAACGCCCCGAGTCACTGTTATAGTTGAAAACAGATAAATAGGAGTGAATCTTTGGTTGACGAACTCTCAATGAACACCAAAATGAGCCTAGGAGAAGCGCAGAATGACTAGTGTTAACACGCGTTGAACTGGAAGTTCGATATCACACGAAGTGGACATGGAAAGATGCGAAGCTTTAGCTGATAACGCTTCGTTCTAGCTACGGCACTGTAGCGAGCGTGTCACTGGTGCTACAAATGTTGTAGAAATCAGCTTCATCATTGCTGAAGCCTTTCCGGGGCTTGAGGTCCAGGTCGGAGCTTGCGCGGTCATGTCATTTTACCAGTTCGACAGAGTCTATTTGAGGACTCTTCGCATGGGATTCATGTGGCAATTTTGTCTTCTCAAGAGAGAGTGAGACAACCACTCATTATCAGATGAAGGGTTTTCGACACATGTTTGGTCAGATGACGAGGCCCCCTCCCCACAAAAAATCCTGCATACGCGCCTGTACGAGGGTTCCTGCACCATGCATCAACTCTGACTATTATTTGCTGAGCGGGAGGGTATGAATCTCAGGAACAACATGTGAAACCGAATGAGTTTGCGTAGTATTGACGTTTTCGTTTCTCGGAGACCCCGTAGCGGGTCCGACTGTGTTTCCTCGATTACAAAATGTTCCTCGGTGGTGGTTTGCCCGCAATGCTTCTCGGTTTGGAGAGGCGGTACTTTACTGACTGCGAAGAAGCTTTGGATATTCTGCGGAACATCCACGGGTGGGCTCCATTTTCCGCTGGTTTGTATTGAACCAAAGACCACCTGAGCCGATTGTGTTACCCGAGGATTGGCGAGACAATCACTTCCCTAATATGCGGAAGAGAATCGCCATCTGAATGTGGGGGAAGAAACACCTTCTAAATGCGGAGGGGAGACAGCGATCGTTCAGGCTACCAGGGAGGCACGGTGTCACCCTATCAGATGACGAAATTTTCGCTCGTCTGTAGCTCATGTATCCCTGTGCTAAAATCCTCTGCCCGGGCAGCGAAGCGTGGATTCAGTGAAACAAAGTTTAGGGCACCTTCGATGGAGTACAAATTCTCCCGTGAGTCTTTTCCCACAAATCCTCATGATGCTCGTGAGAATGAACATTGCCGATACCTGTACGGCGGGTACTGAGCAGAACCCCGGCTGTGGAACAAGTCCGATAGGACTCGAGAACCCAGATGCCCAACTTCCGCGGAATTCAGCGCGACGATCCGGGACCCGTTGCCAAGGAGAGCTTTGGTGAGAACAGTACACGTACGCATGGAGGGACTTGGAAGCACGCATTTCCGATTACGCTGGAGTCCCGATGAATCCAACAACGAGTCGAATCCGGCTGTCACGAAATGTCCCAGAGTCATGGACCATGCCATGACCCGTCAGTTTGAATATTTCGGGAGTCGTTTTCTACTAGTCATAATTCATAACTAACGTCATAATAATCACCGGTAATTGGGACCGGTTTTCTTTGCCTGAACTCAGAGTTTGCCGATCTCGGAGCTTCCCGATATCCTATATTTCGAGGTTGAGGAGCGCCGCGAGTCTACCAACACAACCGTTCGCCGGTGTTCTCGGGGCCGCGACAGCTCCTGTATACGAGTTGATATTGCGCCACTCATGAAGCACGAGAACTGTTGATCTTACAACGTTGCGGACGCACAACTCCGCAGAATAAATCAGCGATAAGAGTCCTCGCGACAAAGCACGATCAACGGTCATATTCGTGGAGTACCACTTCCAGCGCAACCATGTAATCGAAGAACATATCCGGAATACCCGTTGATGCCACAATCAGCTGTCGAATGTGTTCACCCACAAACTCAGCATGGGGGAATCAATTTTCTGAAGAGCCAACGCACGTTCTGAACGCCCGATATTCATATCCTTGTCGATTTTCATCATTCAACTCAGCAGTTCATGAGGCGCTCCAAGAGATACGCTCCGATCCGTCACACGAAGTGCGTTCGCGCGGGTTGCGGAAGTTTTTGATCTTCGATTTCAAGCGACGATGTCTGGGCCACCGAGCGTGGCGGAGAGTTCATAGACGGGGAAATAAATGGACGCGAAACATCAGCCCGTCAGACCACCAACTGGGGGAAGGAATTCGCCTCAAAGCACTTATAGCCTAGTTCGTGGATACAGCTAAGAAGGTTAGAATGGGCGGAATTCTCGGCTCGTTTTCAAGAGCTCAGAATTCGGAGTACGTGCTGCAATGATGCATTGAAGATCCGAAACTTCTGTACGACCCGCAACTTTTCAACTCTCCTTAGCGCTATTTTGGAGGTCAGCTCCATCCGCTCGGCGTCTAAGGAGCTCTTGGAATGTTACGAGCTTCCTCGACATAAGAACAGATCTGAAATCAGAACGCGAAAAACACAAGCGACCAACATTCTGTCTTCCCGAGTGGATGGCCGTCTTCAACTTCCTTCGTTATTTCTCCATGATTCGGAAACTCGAGCTTCGGGTGTTACAATTGTTCCGGGCGAATCCGATTCTCAATGGACGCCGATGATTCGAGTGATGATGTTATCCGAAATCCGGCCTCTGTTCAATCGGACAGCCATGACTTACACAACTCTGAACATCTCACTCTTATAATAGTATCGTAACGTTGATACCCCTGGCTCGTAGATGCCTCCGAGCTGTCGACGGAGCAACAATGATGCGATCTCGGAGGTTACTGGACTAAGGAAGTCTGACTTTCGCGCATGATTGGAGTCTTCCTGAATTCGAAGATACTCGTCATCACCGAAGCCCACTGTCATTTCTCGACTTCAAAGTGCTCTGAAACACTCGCCGCAAGGCGACGTATCCTCCGAACGCTCTATCCGAAACTCTGCGCGGAGTAAACCAAAGGAAACTGCCGCATACGCTAGTGGACATAGTTAGGAGCAGCCCGAAGGGACTTTAGAGCGCGTTCAAACTACTTCCAGTGTCAGACCGGTGGCACACCCTCTCCCACGTGGCTTTTGTTCTGATTTAATAAATAACTCCGATGTCAGTCGAAAAACCACGATGAGAGAAACTGAGTTTAGCGTGTTTGTAGAATTGGCAGGCTGGAACGGAACAAAGAATCCGAATTCGGCCTCGATCACGATGCGAAACTCGGTGTTTATCCCGGAACAAACCTCGAGGAGGATGTGATTCGAACAACTGATAATGACACATAAGGTCAGTAGGTCTGTGGCGATGTCGCCGATAGGTTGATGGTTTCACATGCACAATCGGGCCTCAACCGCTCACACCCACATTGCCTGCCTCACGCAATTTGTTCGAAACGTGAGGCGACACTGTAGAGAGGGTCGTCGTGTATTTCCTTTCCACGGAAAGCGCTGCATCTTGTGTGTGTAGCTATCGCGGGCAACAATCGAAAGGGTGAAAGAGGCTTTTTCTCTCTGTGAAGTTTTTGGTCAGATTGTGTTTGGTCGTTTGTGACAGCGCTCAGTGACAACGGGAATGACTGAAGTGGATACTAAACAGAACGGCGCTCAACGGCAAGGCCTCGATGAAGATGATCCGGATAAGGTGAGCGGAAACTTTTCAGAAACCATAACAAGTCGAATGGAAGCCCGAGTTTAATAAACTCGCGCATCGTTATGATAACGGGACAGGTGTTCGAGCGCAACGCGGCCTAAACAAGTTATGGACCGATCCATTCGCATCGCTTCTCCGGTCTTTGAGACGGCGGAGTTATGTTTATTCTAAGACAAAGTTTCCGTGAAACGACTTGGGGAGCTGACTGTGATTGCCTCCTTAACTGTTCCCTCGTTGGCGATGACAGAAAGTGTTCAGCTGTTTCTGTGACAGAAGAAAAGTTCGCGAATTCATTGCTCTAGGTCCACCTGTGGTGTGGCTGAATTGGCGCCAAGAAGAAGACCTGCCGCTGTCAACACTCCGTGTTCAAAACGATGCCGTTCTGGAGCTCTACTGTCGTAAGCAGTCTGTGGTGACAGGTCTCTTTGCTAAATCGGAATGAAAATGCGCCAGACGACCGAGCATTACGAGCTATCTCAAAGTTGACGATTCGCTTCTGTATCAATCAAAGTCGACATAAGCTTCCCTGGATCATCAGTTGTCGCGGGCGAGTCTCCGCGTTGGTGCCCACATTTGAATATTTTTCGAAAAGGAAGTAAAGGACGGTTGCGTGTGATGCTGGCGCTTACTGAAGCGAAATCACTTTCGCCTGGTTTCATTCAAGGTTTAACTCCAGGGTATGTGGAGTTATTGGAATGTTGTTTCATTGATCGATCAGATGATTGGTGGATGCGGAACTGTGTAGCCTTTTCGCTCAGAATCGACATCCGCACAAATCATCCATGGAAGAGAATATCGATGAAAGAAAGAAAGTAATCTGACATCCCATCATCGCCATTGTGAGAACTCAATGAACGAACGTTGCCAAACAGAAGTCCTGATAGTTGGCCGCACGTGCTGAAGCGACGAGAAATGTCAGGATGCGAGTTGGAGCTGCATTGATGCTGAGGAGTTCGTGGTGATCAAACATTGACCGCTGAACGACTCACTCTGAGCAGCATGGTTTGGAAGAATCAAACTCCTCGGGAAGTGCCTGTCTAACACGTTCTCGAAGGAAGTCAGAGTTTCATGGAACTACGGGAACGCGAACTCACAGTCGGATTTCACGCTCAGTGCTCTACTCGAATGCCGAGTGTGCCATCGCTGCCCCAGAAGCGACGATAGGGCCTCAAAGCGTCTAGCTCTTTAACAAACCGTCATTGAACATTTTTTGTCTGAGGAAACACACGAGAAACCGTTTTCCGGCCTGCTCTCTCCTCATGCTGTATCCCACCTTGATCGATTTCATACGATACAACCGTGTCTGAAACAGTCCGAATCAAAAGAAACTCTGGGAATAACTGTTGATACACTAGTCTGCGCGGCAACAATCTCGAGCTGTCAGTCTATTCCGACTAGTTCAGTGTGTAACAGACGGGCCGTAAAGTTGAAGTTCAATAAGAACCCGTTCAGCTCGTGAAACTCACCATGGAGCCAGAGAGAAAATAAATAGAGTTCGGCGTGATCGCATGACATCATGCGATCGTTCCACAGCACGGCTTCTACGTGCAATGTATATTCCACGAACCGAATGGATATTACGCCATTCGCGCCGGTTATTACAAAGCAAATTTTTGGAAACACTAGGAGTGTGAGAATTCGATGTTTAATCAGTGAACAAGTCCACTAAGGCTGTGCAGAGATCGATCGTCGCAATATCCACGCGCTATTTCAAAAATATGCGTTGAGACGGTAATTTTGTCAGATTTAGGCGAATAACATATCGCCCTCATAATCGCCATGGCTGGTTGCAATTATTCGGTGCCGGCAGGGTGGTTCCATCTCTTCTCGTAGCGATGATTTTGCTCTCATGCATTCAAACCGAAGACAAATCGTGCTCACTCACATCGCGGGTGCTTCCGCCTTCGAGAAAGTTGATCAGCGGCGCCGCGCGCATCGACATAGACCTGATTTCTGTTCAATGCATTCGAATCTGCGAGTTTGGCCTTTTAACAGCGTTCCATCATCTATTGTGGCGATGAAGCGCTCGTTTTGACATGTAGGTCTCCAATAAACGCGCGCGTTGCTGGTGCAATGCTCCACAATATGTTTCCCGAAGAAGCTCCAACTGAGTTGCTTACTTTCCATCCTCTCGTGATCTGCTGAGAGACTTCAGTGATGTGGAAAAGAGCTGGCCAGTTCGATTTCAACGACCCTTCAGACGTGAGTTTTGTTGAAATGCAATTCCAAAGCGAAGCGAGCTCGAGAAAGGGACGCTATGCTCGAGCTTTGAGTTTCGAAATTTCCTGGCTCTAGTGATTGTTTTCTGGAGCGATGGAGGAATCGATCGAGGTTGAATGATCGTCAACGACACTCAAACGACAGCTCCATCGCTGAAGAGGTGTCGGGAAAAACCAGCACGAACTCTAGCGACAGAAGCGCGTTGAAGTTCTGCTCACAGCGACCTTGGTCACCCAGCCGATTTACGAGCAATCACTGTTCGCTTCAGCTGGTCTCCCTCGATCCTTCAAACAAAATACTCAAGTTCTGTAGAATGGCGTTGAATATGTTCGGAAATACGCAGTTCCCGTTCAGCATGGTTGGCTCAAACTATCGCATGACCTATATTGGGATTCATCCTCGGTGTGGGACGGCAATGTTGGAAACTTCGATGACAGTCAAGGTAACCATCGGAGGCGGAGTTCAACCGTTAGCATTTACGAGGAGCTTCTACATTTTATGTGTCAATGCCGTGCAGCCCTCATGTAGCACGGAGCGTCTACCTACATCGCATCCGATCGGCCGATTCTGTGGTTTGGCAAACCAATTGAAGTTCAAAGCGGCCCTACTAATTGAGACACATTGGTGCGTTTGTTCGATTCGGAGCTCCAGGACGTAATTGGGAACATGTCATTCCTTCTTTAATGGTGACGCCTTCCCAAAGCTCAGCTGATCGCGTTTGCAAGCTCAAACCAAAAGAATGATAGATATGGCCGGAACATGAGTTTGGCTGATCCATAAGTGATTGCTATCACGAGAAGGATATGTAGCAGTGCGAGAGCGGTTGCAGAATGTTTTGGCTGTTACGGTGTTCAACAACAACCAATCATGGTTCCGTCGATCTCATGTGATCGACATGAGGTCATTCAGGATTATCTCTGTCCTGCGTAAATCAGGGAGGGCCCCGCTTCATACCTATGGTGGCTCAAGCTCCCCCGTCGCGGATTTCGCTCCTTAACATGCGGGTCTGGAACTGCGAGCCTCTTCATTGGCTCTACATCGTACGGAAACCCATCAGTGAGATGAGAGAAGTATACGAGAACACCGCTTCAGGGGTCGCTCGAAAGCCATGCCTGATCTCGAGTTCATCTGAAATGAACGTCAATATCGTTCTCCAGATTGTTGTCCATATTCGGTGCAAAGGTTTCTGAGTAGGCGTCCAGTAAATCTGGAGCGAGACAGACCAGGGATGCATCGATTGCAAGCTTGGATGTTACAGAGATGCATTAACGAACAATTAACGATGCTTGGGAACTTGTAAGTAGTTTCAATCATCACCGGATACTCTGCGCGACCTGAGCGGATTTTGGACTTTTGCTGAAATTCAGGTTGGAAGCTCGCTCATGTGTATGCTGCAGAATGCGGTCGGCTCCCTACGAACCTGACCCCAGAATTTGACGGCGAGGAAGCATAGCAGCCCATTCGATACTTTGACCTAATGTACTGCTCAGCCTACTCGCAAAAATTTCTCAGTTCGACAGCGACGTAAATAACGTTGAGGACAGAACGCACATCTCGCGTAGGAGTCATTTCGTCAATTGAGGGCCCCCTCGTGTATATTGGATTGCCATCGGCTCGATAAAAGTTGCTGGTTCAATCAATGATGTTATGCCACATGTTTCATTGTAGCATGACCTCGATAGTGATCTCTCGAATCGAAAATCGAAATCGCAAAGCGAAGCGGCTGGAAATCCGCGAGCAGCTCGGATGCGCCTGTAGCATATCTGTGTGGACCGAGTTTCAGGATTTGATTTTGCGTGACTTCTGTTCCAGACAGCCCGACGAGCAATGTGTTTGATGGGTGCGCCGAAACGACAAAAAATGGCTCGTTTCCAGCGCTGGAATTCGGTTCGCACCGTGGTATCGTCTGAAACAACCGCTTTTCGCGTCATCTTGTTGGATCAGCTCTCACTCAGCCGGGTCCGCGGCGTTTTCCAAATGAACATTTCGTCCCGTACGTTAGCGGTTCCTCCAGTTCCTCATTGTCAGTCAACTGTCTATTTAGCGCAGCGTGCTACGTCCATTCTGCCGTCCGGCACTGATCTGGCTGGCTGCAATTTTCGGAAGCAACCGGTCACCATTGACCAAATTACTCTACTACAATCCGATAACCCGATTCTGTGATGACGCCATGAACGGTTCCGCAAAGGCTCCGCTCATGGATGATTTCTCACGCTGCAATGATGGATGGAACCATTGTTTCGTCGTTGGCTTCCGATAGAATCAATCGCGTGAATGGGATTGAACCCTTCCACTATTGGATTGATCGGATGTTTGCCAGGTACGTTGATATTTGACGAAGCGGACCATGCCTTCCTGGGAGTGGATCTTCTCGAGATAGCGGCTCTGAGATTCGATGAAGTTCCAAAGATATCGTCGTTGGAATTTTCAGCGTTTTTCAAACACCCGCTCACTCTCCCTTCTTGACAATGCCTGTCTTTGACAACCGAAAACACAGGCCCAGACTCATTGTGTAGAGTCTTTCACGAAGATGCCTGGAAAGATTACGCGATGGGTCGTTGTCTACTTTTCTCATTCTTCGGATAAAGAGATCAAACAGATTAAGTTGTTCCCAGAGTTTCCAGGGAGAGGAAAACGGATTGTCCAGCTCTTACAAATAGAGCATTGTCGTCCGACTTGTTCGCTCGTTTCTTTGATGCGGAATTCGGGTTTCCCTTATAATTCTTCGCCGAAACAAGGTTCTCCTTAGGACCTTCACGGTGAAAGTCAAAGAGAGTCATTCAGAACTTGATCGCTGGACACGATCTGAATCAGCGGTATTCTGTTAAGGTGAATAGCGGACGATTTTATCTCTCGGAGCGGTGTTTCTCAAAGTCGTCCTAGGTTGCGCAACGCCGGTGCCGCGGGAAGATGCATCGATTGGTGCCGCTAGAGAGAGCTTGAGAAACACTGCTGTAGAGTAACAGTTTGATCTGAAAGGGTGAAGTCGCTTGCGAATACAAAGAACGTGGAAAAATGTGGCTGTGATTCCATACCGGAATATATATCATAAAATTCGAAATAAACGCTCGGGATCGACGAGGAGATGCTTTCTCATGCGGTCGGCAACAAAGCGCGGGCGTAAGATCACTGACAACGCAAAGTCGACCCTAGCGCTGTTCGAAACCGTTGATTCTGCTTGTGAAGCGCTGGGATCTCACATACGGGATTGGGGAAGCCGATGAGTTCGCATCGCTCAGTCCCAGACTCCTGAGCTTGCGGTTTCGAGGCTATCCTTCTCAATTCCATCTCCTTGATTCCAGGGCAAAAAAGGGACCTACCCCAAGTCCGTGTTTTTCATCATCAGCAATGAGTTCTGCGAAAGGTTCTCCTTCTATGGAATGCGAAGTGAGTTCGTCCCGTCAGGAACCTGAATGAATGTTTACGACTGAAGTTCGTAGAGCTGTAAAGTCATAAAGATCAAAACTTCCGTGCCGTTTTCAAAGCCACGTAACATGGTTTGTATCCCTCACTAACATGTTTGTGTACATTTGAGTACATACTGAGTTAGTCCTCTGATTCCAGCGGTTCTGTTCATCTATCTGTCCAAAATACTCAAGTATTCAGACGCCGACACAAAATCAATCTATCATGGGTTTTCGATGGCTTGTTATTTTACACCTCTGCTGGGAGCCATCATCGCCGACTCGTTCCTGGGAAAATTCAAGTAAGTAAGAGCGGTTTCTGAGGCAGACCGATTCGGATCTGACAAAAAAACTTCTCACGTCAACGATCACTCCGAACATGCTGCGAAAGTAAAGGCTTCGCTTTCCAATGTCATCCGAAAGAAAACAAGATTGGCTTGAAAGAAACTTTCGCTCATGTTAGTTAACCGCCTTCGAAAGCTGAGGGCGGGCGGGCGGATGCTTCGCGGGCTGTAACCGATCATGAGAGCCACGGTGTGGGTTACTTCATTTACAACGGCATCTTCACTCGTTTGCGCAATCAAACCATGTGTGTGGGTGCAGAATTGTTTCAAAGATTTTGTTTCGTACCGCATGGTACTTCGAAGTGATTTGGAGCCTTATTGGCTCAAATGAATCGGTTCCGCTGTGAAGATTCGGTGGGGCTCGACGGGCTTCGGCTCGTACGCGATCACCACAACATACACCAACGGCAACAACCAAACCTACAACAGCAATGAGATGACACAATGACAGGGACAGGGCTATATTTTCGAATCGTCAGGCGCCCAACCCGAACGCGGGCGATCGCGGACATATGACACCGGCGGCGGCGCTGACAATGCATCTTCGACGCGTTTTACAACCCGTTACAACCTCCTGCTGTCACTGTATCTGTTCATTGTTCACGTGAACATTTGAACTTGTTTCTATTTGCGGCCATCACGTATTTTCTTTCAGTTGAAAGCTACCCAAATCGTGTATTTCCATGTCGTGATCATAATTCAATTTCTCAATGGAGCTCACGACCAAGGATACCGTCTGTCGAGAACTCATTCTGACAACCTTTTTTCATTTCATATCATTTCATTTGGAAGTCACTCCAGCAATCGAAGCCATGGCGGGGTCCGGAATCAGTATTGTACTGCCATGTGGTTTTGATGTTCAAAAATGTTTTGGGGTCGATTCCAGGGAATGACCGCAAGATGGAAATCACAATATTTTGATATCTGTTCCCATAAATTGTTGCATTCCGTCCGGGTGCAAAGCTTCCCGAAAATCGTAAAACTCATATCATTCCATTATTCAAACAACCACGCCGCGGCTTCGGTTTAGTGTGAGGAAGCTGAAAGTCCGCCGATATTCCGAAACTCCGTTCAAAGTTTTACGCGACATCGTCACAAAGTCCATCGCGTACTCGTTGCTCTCGGAGGAGCCGTTATTGAATGATTGACACCTTGAAAATGGAATACCAACAGAATAGTTCCACGGACAGAGCATCCAAGCTTGTCTTATTTTTCATTTCCATCAACCGATCCGCAAGCTGCGAATCTTCGAACTCAGTGAATTTACTACACGACGGATAATTTTCAATTGATATCGACGCCGCTTTCCGATTTTGGTTCCGCACCAGAGTTCGTAGTTTTCGGAGCTAGCCATTGAAATTCAACAGTGCGGCTTGGAACGCGTCTTTACGAAAGGAAACACGCCGTGTGCAACTGTGCATACACCTAACTGGGTCAATATCGACGCGCGATGTTAGCGAGGCTACACCGTGTAATTAGCATGCATTTTTTCCGATTTTTCTTAGCCGCTCATGTTCACGGGAGCCAGTTTGTTCCACATTCTCCGTGCCTACATCGCGATCCATACGCTACGGCAGTTGGCAAAATACCCGAACCGCTCCCGCGCTTCAGCCGAATGGCGCTTCCGCAGGCGCACGAGGTGCCGCGGAAGGCGACGAAGAGCAAACTTTTCTGTTGATTACTTTCTCGATGATTTTAATTGAATCCCATAGAACGAATCCAACACTGAAGCTCTTTCGAATATTTATCTCTCGGAACCCTACCTTTTCTCCACAAACATCGTGCTTCCGCCTCGTGATATTCAAATCCAAAATACATGTACGCAAGCGAAATTTCGCAGCATGAAACAACGTTGACGGACCGCTCTGTCGGAGTAACTGAATAGTTTGTAACCCTAAACGGATATCTTCGCTCTTCAGAACGATATTCTACATCTCCATAATCTACGCGCTGGGAAACGGGGTCCTGTCGGCCGGAGCCTTAAACGTTGGACCATACCTGCAAAGGTAATATTTTTCACAGTTCACATCATCTTCCTGAATCGATGCTTGCGAGGAAACATAGCCCAAAGGTCTCAGTTTCCGGTTAAATTAACCTCCGGAAGCTCACCTTTCATGACGGTTTGAGAAACCAGCTCCGAAGTTTCTTCTAGGGCAAGCTGGATCGGTGACCGGCATTCACAGTCCTGTTATCTTTTCCCAGGGTGCTTTCGATAACGGGGCTGGCTCTGATCGCGTTGGGCACGGGGGGAATCAAGCCCTGCGTTGCAGCTTTTGGTGGTGACCAATTTGTCAAAGGACAGGAAGTATGGCTCGAACAGTTTTTCTCCTTTTTCTACATGTGTATCAATGCGGGTTCCACACTTTCGACGGCGATTACTCCGCTGTTGCGTGCAGTCCATTGCGACGGCCAGGACAGCTGCTTCCCGCTAGCGTTCGGGGTCCCCGCGATATTGATGGTTGTATCAGTCGGTAAGCAATCTCAATCTTCCTCCATGAACTTGGACTTATCATGACTCTATCGATATATGCATACTTTCTATAGGCCCTCTGACACTCTTCCCGCTCGCCTAAATCCTTCACTCGTTCTCGGTGTCTCTCGCAGTGATCTTCGTTTGCGGACGTCCATTCTATCGACTTAACCCACCCGGAGAGAATGTTATCGTGAAGCTCGGAGGCTGCATCACAAGAGCGCTCGTGAACAACATCAGAGGGAACACTGGGAAAAAAGCGCACTGGCTTGACCATGCTGATGACAAATATGACGTACGTGAGCCCTCCTTGGAATGACATTCAAGTATTTTTTGGGAGCGTCGAGCTCATTCGACTCTGGGTTTTCTCGCCGGACCTCTATCCTCAACATCGGTCCCTCACTTTTTCAGCAAAAGTTCATCGAAGAGGTGAAAGCAGTCTGTCGTGTAATGCTGATCTTCATTCCTGTGCCAATTTTCTGGGCGTTGTTCGACCAGCAGGGTTCGACATGGACTTCGCAGGCCACTCAGATGCGCTGGTCCGTTTTCGGCATCCCGCTCTTGCCGGAGCAAGTGCAACTCCTCAATCCGCTTTTCATTCTGATCCTGGCGCCCTTGTTTAGCTACGTTATCTACCCGGTCCTGAAGAAGATGGGACTCCTGACCAAGTATGTTCGATCGACAAATCACTGCATTTTGTAGCGGAAACAGACCTTATGCTTTTTTGGACTCGAACTCCCACTCTAGAAACGTCCCTTCTCTAAGGCGAAGTTCTCGGTTCCAGGCCCCTTCAGAAGATGGTCGTCGGAGGCCTTCTGGCGGCAGCGTCTTTCTTCGTTTGTGGAGTACTGCAAATCGCGGTCGAGCAGCAAGACGCGAACTCAATGACCATCATCAATGGCGCCCAATGCTCCGTGGAAATGGCCTACACGGTTGGCGGAAAAACAACAACCGAGATCCTGGCGACAGAAAATGTGAATTTCATTAAAAGACCGTGGCCGGAAGAAATTGTCTTCAAACCCCAATGCCCAGGTTTGGAAGGGTTGACCTACAAACCGGACCATTCCTACAAAGCCGCTTTAGAGAAGTTGCTTGTCAAAACATCCGAAGGACTTAAAGTTTCAGAGGTTCGTGTTTCTTTGATAGAAACAAAACCTGACCGCCATCCATGTTGTAAGAACAGCTCGCTACGTATTTTATACACGCAATCATAACTTCTGAACCTTCACACAGATTCCAGCACTTGGGAAGGGGAACTATGCAGACGTCAAAGTTTTCATGCTGAACAAGAACATGAGCCTGGAATTTAAGGACCACTTGGGCAAGTCCTACAATTTCACGGCAGGCGATGGCGAATCCAACCTGAGTTTCATGCGCGCAGAGGTCGAAGCCGTTTCCGGCCACAGGTGGGTGGTACCTCCCTCTCATTTTTGTCGCGGTTGACGGGAATCGCACCGGAAACCATTAGGCTAATCCTCGTATCGATGGAAACGGGCGCAGTGATAACTCCTCTCATTGCGATTTCAGCTACACTCTGAGGGCCGACGCTGTTCAGTGCCCGAGCGTGGGGCTGGAAGTCGGTGTAGGATACACATTCATCATCAACGATAATGAGTGCTCATTCAACCTTACTCGAGCGTCTCCGGATCTATCGCTTGTGTGGCAAGCACCACAATACGTTCTCATCACTGCCGGGGAAGTCATGTTTTCCGTAACCGGTCTCGAATTCTCGTACTCGCAAGCACCGACGAGTATGAAGTCAGTTCTACAGGCCGGCTGGCTTCTCTGTGTCGCGATCGGAAATCTCTTCGTAGTTATTGTGGCGAAGATCGGTCTCCAGAAACAGGTGAGTGAAGGGGCATTTGGCCACGATCGAGATGTGAGCAAACGAAGCTCGATCCATGAGAACTCATAAGTTATGAGTCATAACTGACCTCTGTTCTCTGTTTGCAGTCGACGGAATTCATGGTGTTCGGTATTGCCATGGTCGCTGATATGCTCTTCTTTGCCGTGCTGGCCTACTTCTACCGTCCCGTGAAGCCAGCAGATTCCTCTGACGATCACAGTGAAATGTGTGACATTCAAAAAGGGGATTCTACCAAAGCGCTACAGGCTTAGTGATCCCTTTACGCAATTGTTTTGATCCTCTTCTAGTCCGTTGTCTCACCACTATAAAGCACGGAGAACATTGTAATGTTGATTTGTGAGCTAAGGTTCATCCCTCACCGAACACTAGCGCTCCGCCCTTCAATATTCTTGCTCTTCGCGAATCTCTTCCACCCAAGCTCCCATTCCTTTTCTTCCATTGTGTTCCCTAATTGCCCCTGCGGATCATGGTCCTTCACAAGATGATAGATTGTGATCGTAATTGTAATCAGATTCGATCCGAAGTGTGACAATTGATGTGTTCGTAATATTTAAAACATCGGCCTTCCCAACGAAAGTCTGCGAGGAATTGTTCCTAAACAGCAACACCCGCAAACCCAGATCCACGAAACGCCCCTCCCATGCATTGCTGTGTGAATAGGTCCGGAATTTCGTCGGATCAGCACATGTTCTCCATGATACGTGTATATAATTTCTACAAAGAGTGGTTGTCTTCTCCAAGAGCTTCGCCTTTCATCTTCTCTTAGAGACGGAGATCAATATCACCAGAATAGCTACAGTTTATGAGAACAGACGGAAGCAACTTGACAGCAGGCATCCACTCTCTCCATCGTTGTGTAAAACTTTGTGCAGCCGACTGTACCCTCCGTAGATTCGTGTTCTCCGAACGTTGATCAACCTGATTGAAGTTGACGATTACTGAAACGTTACAGGCCCACTGAGAGGACTCCACTTAAAGGTTCATTTAAAGGATAGAAGCCTACAAAATGGTGATATACAGAACTGAAAATGACACACAATCCTTCGCCAAACTCGATCGATGAGTAATAAGCTTGAATAGTATTCAAGTATAATGATAATAAATATATATAACATGCGATTCGCATCGTTGGTCGAGAGTGATCCGATTCTCCTTTCAATAAACCGAAGTCTTGTACTCCGACAAATGATGAAATCGGCTTCTCTGTCAGCCTGTTTACACGAAAATCAGGATATTTTCATCCGTTGTTCTTGAAGCGATTCCAGGCAATCCACTTCATAATGTTGAGAATTTTGACTGTCCACCGAGGAAAGTCAACCCCCGCGAAACTAAGCTCAAATCGTTCAAGTTTCGAAGAGAAAAAAGTGCGCGATTAAAAATTGTCCTATTTTAATGTACATCGTATATTCAATAAATAAGGTGCTTTGTGAAAGGCAATAAATAATCATCCGCTGCCTGTTGTTAAGAAGCAGCGATCTCTTGCTTGACATCATTATCGATCGCGGCGACGTATCCCTTGCAGACTGGAACGTCATGAGGCCAGGCGCAAAGGTTGTTCGCGGGATTGAAAACGGTTCCTGAGGGACATTCTTTACGGAACGCCTTGAGGCCGTCTGTGCTCTGAACGCACTCATAGAAAACTCGGCAGTTTGAAGTATCTCGGAACATGCCTTGACTGGTACACTTGTAATCATTGGTCTGACCGGCTGGAGCTAGTGTAGATACTCCACCTTGAGGAGCAATTGTCGGCGAGGTCGCCGGTTTTTGAGTAGTTGAGGTCGCCGGTTTTTGAGTTGTTGATGTCGCCTGACTGGTAGGTGCCATCGTCGTGGTCGAGGGGCGGGGCCACCAAGTCTTTTCGGTGCTTGCCGTCGAACTCGGGGAGGGTGTAGTAGAGGGACGGGGCCACCAAGTTTTCTCGGTCGATGCCGTTGTTGGGGGAGCAGGCGTAGTTGGGGGTGCTGGAGGGGGTACAGGGAGGGAAGGAGTGCCGGGCTCGGCGAAGACGCGATTGATAGCCGAGATCAGAGGATACCGGTATCCGTGACAGGTACCCTTGAAGTCATCGGTCTCGATCGACCATACCATACCACCTCCCAAGCCTAGAGTCTTAGCGAATCTTGTTTTAAGTTCGATCGATTCGATGTCATCGTATCCGACCCACTGGCGCTCCTTGTAAGCATATGGAGCCATGAAGTAAGGGTCTTGCTCAACAGTCCATCCGCCGCGTTTGAGATCAGCGCAGATTTCGTTATAGCCTAGGGATCCGGGCTCACGAGTGTAGGGTCCTGCCATGCCCTTCTGGGGAGCCTCATCTCCTGGTTTGTGGTCTTCAGATCGGCGCAGAGTGAACGACCTTCCGTATAGGCCCATTCCTAGGATGAGTTTCTTGGGACAAGCTCCTTGTGAGATCCAGTAGTTCACAGAGTAGTTTAAGTTGAGAATCTGTTCGTCAGCGGGCTCTTCTGGCCTCGAGAACATGGCCGCGTGGTGTCCAGCCTTCGTTTCCCATCCACCGTGGAAATCGTAGGCCATCACATTGATGAGATCGAGGTATTTGGAAACCTGCGGGATATCGTAAGCCGGATCCATGAAATGCTTTCCAGCTGATACGGCGGCGGTCAGGAGAAGATTGTCTCTCTTGAACGCGTCTTTCAATTCGCGGAGCAATGCCACGAAGTTGCGTTTGTCTTCTGGTTTTCCGCCTCGAGCAGCGGGATACTCCCAATCCATATCCAGGCCATCGAAGTTATACTGTTTACAGAAATCTACAACGGAATCGATGAAAACTCTGCAACGGAAAAACGTAGATCAGCATAGAGCATGGAGAAAACGTGGAATTCCTCAATTTTTCTGGTAACGGGTTTCACACTCGCTTCGTGCTCACTTTCTGGAAGAGGCCGATTCAGCCATGGTGGAGTACTTCATGGAACCTTCGTTCCAGCCACCGATGGCGATGATCGTTTTCAATTTCGGGTTTTTCGCTTTCAAGCCAGTGGTGAATCTTTCGAATGCTCCCTTGCCGTAATTCTCCTTCAAGTCGTTCCATGAATCCAAGGACTTGATCCGATTGTCATGGCCCAATCCGGCAAAACCGTAGATCAAGTGTGTGCACACATTCGGATCGATTTCTTCCACCGGGAATTTGCCGTTTTCAGGTCGATACACCGCCCAAGAACCGTAGTAGCACACAACCTTGTAGTCATGTCCGTCTGGAATAATTTCACAGGGAAAAAAAATGAACTTCTGAGGATAAATCTCAGATTTGATGGAACGAAGTTACGTTTGTAAAATCACTGAATACTCCGAACGCAGACGGAAGAAAAACATTGAGCCAACTTACCAGTGTTCACAGTTTTATAGACGAGAGGACTGGCGGCCAATCGAGCTACGCAAAGCGCGCTGACAATTAAACAGAAACGCATCTTCGGAGAGCTATCGTTCTAATTTCTCGGGAACTGTCGGCTTTTATCCTGGGTCAACCCTTTCTTGCGGAGTTGCGGCCGCGGTTTCTCCCTCTTCCACTGGTTTCCCTTGCGACGTTCCTCTTACATCCAGTACACAGCCGGCAGACCGGACCGGCACCCGGGATCGGGACACCCGGAACGGTAGCATCGATCAACATCATAGCATATTATATCAGACGTCCAAAATGTCAACTGTTGAATTTCTCCCCCGTATTCTGTAGCTCACTGGACAGACTCTGAATCCTCATCAGGTGGACACCACTAGAGCCCGTAGAGACCCGGTGCGCCCCGCTGAATGCGATGCATATGAATCCACCTCGTTTCAGATGTGACCCAACGCAGTTCTAGAGGAAGATCAAGCGACGCACTGGGAGTCTCGATGCATTATAATTTTCCCCAGAATCACCGGCAGCTCATTGTCAGTGACAGAATGGGATTCACTTTCGGTCGTGGAAGCGCCCTGGTACAGTTTTCAACGACGGTATGTAATTGAGTCACACATCTTTCTAGGACGGATCGACTTGTCGGTCGAGTCTAAGAAAGGAAGGAAAGATCTATCTAGGGCAGACGCATTGAAAGTGTGGATCCGTCAAATTGTCAGGGCGTACATCTGTCGAGAACGACCGCTACTCTGGACGGCTAGGTTGATGACATGAGCGGTGCCCGTCGAAATTTCCAGAAATTTTGAATGAAAAGAATCAAACTCGCGGTAGCTCCGCGGTATCCTCCCATGGGACGTCTGAATCTTCGATGATCCCATTCTGCGGTGGATTTGGGGTTTCTTGAATCACGTTTATCGATGCTCGTAGGGGGAAGCGACCCAAAAGACCGACAGTGAGAAGAGACGAGCCGTGAACGTTCGTAGTCGGTCGTTTCGTCCTTAGTATAGAGCTATATCGTTAAGACGGAAGTGTCAACAACCAACGAATGTGAGCGAGACACAACTCCCCGTTCATCGCACTGTCGTCCAGTTCGCTCAGAAATTTTCGGACGATTTTTATTTTGGAAGCGACAACAGATATGAGGTATCGAACAGAAAAACAGCTTTCCGTGATAGATACTTGCACAGAACCGATGACTGGCTTCACGGGCCGTGTGATAAGTGATTGCCTCCTGAGAATTGAGACTAACCGTCGAAACCGTCGTCTTGGCTTCACGAAAACAACGCGATGTCAGCAATACCACAGAGAATGCAGTCTCAAGGAAATACGGGCGCAAGAATCTGGAATTCGCGCTCTGCTCTGAGGCCGAGACTGTGCCGTGCGAAGAGAGAATACGACGATTAGAGCTGAGCATCAAGAATATTTTGTGGTCTGCGCTCGATTTCAAGCGCCACGAACGCGAGAAACTCACCTTGGAATCATCCGAGCAGAACATGGCTTTCTCTCACTTCGAACGCAAATCATCGAAATATCGCTTTCGCTCGATTTTCAGAAATATTTGGGCAAAGACATCAAGTAGATTACCTCATCAGCTCGAACCGAATATGATCCGATGCTCTAATTGTCTCGGAGATTTTACCTCGGGAGATGTTCGAACGTGAGCATGTTCCAGCCAAAACCTGGAGCTTGAACGGAGTACGAAACGAATCGATCGGGATTCTGGCCGAAGAGTATTGATTCGAATTCACCGTTGGAGCCGGCTTCAACACTCCGGGTGTGTGCCGTGCCTATTGGAAAAAACCAGAAGTATGTTGGCGCGATGTTCCAGTAACCGCAACTTCTGCTCCGGGCGTCTTCGACAGGCCAAACGTCAGTCACACGTCCGACTCTTCTCTTCAGTCGCTTGAAAAACGGGTTTCGAGCTTCGGAATACTTCTCGATTGAAGCAGCTGGCGTCAATGGCGTTATTATATAACGGTATCCGAGCAACAGTTTCTTCTCTTGGTATCGGTTCGCTGTTGTCGTTCAGACGTACCTTCGTCGGCAGGCTCAACATGTTAGTGTGCGGGATTCTAATGCATGGAACCTGTTTCTTCACTGACCTGCGCCAGCGAACACCAAGAAAGGCTGAGCTCAGAGAGTCTACTCCAGTTGCCGACTCCACGTGGAGCCACCTAATGATAGGAATTGCTCAACCGAAGCATTCCGACTCCTCTACCAAAAGTTCTCGGCCTTGGCAAAAATTTCAGAACGGACTCCAAGAACTCCAGATGGTCAGTGAAGACTTCAGACCGCGGGATTGACTTCTTTTTCGTGCTCCCTCGACCGACGTTGCTATTGGATGAATTTTGTCATGGAGCAATTTCTGATAACGGGTTGTTGGCATCTGGTGACCCCGCCCATAGAACCGGGCCAATTCAGTCACAACCCCGAAGGATCGGACATTACCTGAGAGACTTTCTATATCTCCGATTCGCTTGAGCTTGTAGATTGTTTTTTGGTCCGGTTGGACTCATGTGGAAACCCTGGTTTGCATCCACTGGTTATTCAATTATTCAATATCTTACAGAAGCTACTACGCGTAATTCACCATAACCTGAGGAGGCACAGTTTACATCACTTGCGCTCAATGAAAGCCCAGAGGCTATAACGGCTTATTCTTGGAGAAATCTTGAGACACAGGCGGTATAAGCCTGCTCCTCCACTTTGAGATCCCCATACGTACGATTCTGAAAGGGTCAAACGCTCTTGAGACACGGGTTCTGGCGAACTTATGTGCGCCGGATTGCACAACGCTCCAACCGACAAGACGTTATGGAAAGAGAGACGGATTCGATGTCTGGGGCGAGGCTCGGAGCGTGGTCTTTTGTGCACTATCCTATCCTTACATGTCTGATTTGGTTCCTAATCGAGGGAGATGTCCTTCCAACGAGCGAGATGGGAGGCAGCTAGAAAGGAGGCCAATCTTCCGAGCTAACGAACTTAAGTATCAACGTGTTTCGAGTGAGGATTGCCATTTCCACCCATTAACAACAGCTAACAAGCCAATTTTCGATGATCTTCACATGTCAAGCACCTCGGAACTTCCAACAGCCAGGCTCAGCCTACCGATACTGATTGGAGAGGGACTCTTATTGGTCCCTGTGTGCTTTCGAGCAATCTGTGCAGACTAATAGTTTTTCGCAACGCCTGCAGGAAGGCTGCTCGGAGTTCGAATGGAATGAGGGATCCGCAAAGATCAAGGGGTGACTCGTTTCAACATGAGCCGGTGACGATTTGATGAAGAGAGGAACATAAAATTGGCCTTATCGTTTGGTAGGTTCGGCGTACATCGGAATTTCGAATCGTCTGATCAGCCGGGTCCGGGTACTCTCATTCACAGAATCATTCCGTGTTGTGAAGTTCTCAATCTCAATCTATCGGAAATCTAGAATCAAACAGGATCACACGCGAATCACAGGACTAGTCGCGAGTCGAGTCACGGCGTGGACTCTTGAAACCTTGCCGTGGAAAACATGGGATTCTCGATGCAACGAGGTTTCTGAAATGCAGGGGCGGCACCAGGGGTGCTGCGGTGCCCCGCGGCAGTTGGGTGCCGGCGGCACCCAGTTTGAGAACGCCTGACCTAGTCTCATTTCGAATCTTGACGGGACTAGTGCGAATCGATATCGATCGTACAAGCTCTAGGTAACAAAATCGAGGAATGGATCGACTATCCGGTGCCCTGCATCCCTTCGGTCCATCTGGAATCCTGAAGGAGCGATCACTCTCTGCTAGAATCGACGTGATGCATCCGCGTTTCCTCAAGTCCGACAATGGCCCGAGATCGCCATCATCTAGGTCAGTTGTTCTCAAACTGCATTGGCGCAGCCTCTCGATTCATTCAATTACTTGGGCCCCATCAGACGCCAATTGAAAACATATCTGAAAATACACTAGCTTCAGCTGCTTCGCGGTGACTGCATTCAAAACATCGGACTTTGAGCTAAGAATATGGTCATTTCATGTCATCTGCCCTGACGTTCAGACCTCATGATCTTCAGACGATCGTACACGAGCTTCTATTAAAAGAGTCAAGGAATCCGATTCATTGGCTCAGGGCGCCACCAATGGTTGAATTTCGCTCCTGCTCACACCGAGTCCCACGATGAGAAAGAGCTCAAAATCCACAAATTTCGAATGACATTCATCGGAGCAACGTCAATCTCGAGGTCTACTCTCTCTCGAAGTTTTAGCAGCTTAGTAGTGTTGACCGTTTAAGAGTTCAACACTACATCTCGTTCACCTATTGATTTGCGGAAAATGCGTTTATCGCCAGTTGATGGCGGCTATCTAGTAATGCGGAGAAACTTTCAGGTGAGTGATGAAACATGATACTAGTTTATTCGGCATCAAACTCGACTTCAGACTGTGTTCTAAGGCAACTAGATACTGTTACTAAGATTGACGGAGTCACGTCCACCGCAACGTCAATTACCGAGCTCGTTTCCTCGTCTCTCTCGGAGGGTTCTGAGTTCTTTTTTCAAATGACAGGAGAAGAAATTAGGTCTGAGTACACGCTTCGTACAATACCTCAATTATTCTCTAGCACCGGCGTGTCAGTCATGGAGACACACCACTACGTCTCTTCTCATTTGTCTTTTTTTTTGAGAGTTTGGCTACATCCACGGAAGCTGAAGCGCACCTTTGGAAATTATATCATCTAGCAGAGGATCCTCGAGTCAAGACCAGCGTGACAAAACCTCCCCGTATCACGAATATAGTGAGTATTAGCAGTACAGTGAATGCTATTTGGGTTGAACATCTCGACTGCAAACAAAAAAACGTTGCCTGGGATGCTTGAACCTACATCGTGATAAATACAGCAACTCGCTCCTCCATGATCTGCTTCTGAGATCAGGGGAGCTTCCTGAATCTTCTGCTTGAAGATAAGCGACGCACATCGGGATAGTCATTCGACCCGGAAAACGAGGATCTCAAAAAGGAAACAGTCTCTCTGTGACCCGAAAACAGAGTAAGGGAACGACACACTAGGATCCCCGAGATGTTCCTTGACGTCGTCATCTCCGATTGATATGGTGTGACCCGTGATCATTGCTCCAATCACAAGGAGTTGTTCTCATCTGCTGCCGCCCTGAGGAAACCCAATCTTGCTCCTGGTCTCTGTCCAGTATTCAACTCTCTTCTCGACTGCGATGTTCCGCTGTTGTCGCCGCGAACCAAAGCCCAATTCAAGGTCTGGAACATCAGACATTGGTTAGACTCAACATCTGCTCTTTATCCCTGTCGTGATTGCATCTCACATCAGCTACAGCAAAACCCGCAAAGCTCCGGATCGGCGAAAATCCATCACTACCATGCCCATGCAGATCACTTGATGGGAATCGACAAACAAAGTGAAGCGGAACGGGATCACTATTGCATAGAGCTTTCTATAAGAGGAAATTTGCTTCGCTCCGACGTACGATGATCAAATGTGTTGAAATCCCTGTCCTCGCTGTGCACGATGTTCTTTACTCCTGGAGCAACTCTCGCTCATAGTTGGCATTATCTATGACGTACTCGTCAGAATCCTAAAATCGTTCACAGAACATAAAATGGTCGAAACCGTCTACGCCATAAACCACCCGTACGATTACGCAATTGATTTTGCCTCTTATTCCCGATCACTGGCGGAGCCTCTATACACTTGTTACTCACCGGGGCGTCGATGGTGTTGTACTTCCTGAAGAATCGTAGTCTCTGTCTATCACCGAGCGGTAGAGCGAATGGCGTGCGTTTTCCGGCGCAGCCTGTAAATGCATTGCAGAAAGGTCTTTTTTGAAGACCTCCTCCCACCATGGGACGTCCGAACAGCTCCTGATGGGAGAGGAATAGAAACCCTGAGTGAGTTCCGTGATAAAGTTTTCTTGTCAAAACACTTTCAGAATTCTTCAGCAGGATCAACCATCCGGGGAACATATGCATTCAGACATCTCTCTTGTTTTTCCTCTTGATCACAGAATCATGTGTCGGACGAGAGACTCAAACTAGCGCACTGAGCGACTGCTGAATGAGCAGCTGCTCTGTGTAAAACGCCCACTCCGGATTTTTCGTTGAAAATCCGACGTTTCGAATCGGGTTTTCGCAGATAATGAAACCCGTTCTCTTGTATGATCAACAGGCCCAGCGGAGCGACGGAGAAATCGAAAGATCTCGACAGGAATTGCCGGTCCCAGCTACGTCGAAGAGGTTTCTCGCTGAGTGTCGTCGATGATCAACGATGGAATCCAAAAGCAAGTATTGATCCCAAACAGTTTCACAGCTTTGAGCCCCTTCCATTACCTGCAGCTGAACACGACGATTGGGAGAAGGTTGAGCTTGCACGTCGACCAGGATTATCGCCACGATGAGAAAAACAACGAGAACGCTGCGCGAGACGCTGATTTGCATCATGATGCCCAAAACCTGTAACAAAAAGTAAAAGCTTCATTCGGCGCTACGTCGTCTCTTTTGCATTGCTTTTTCCGGTGCTTTCCTCTCTCGTTCCGCCGCCAGCCCATGCGTCTACAACCGCCTCGGTGCGCCCAGTAGCGTACCGAGGGGGGGGCCCAGGGGGCCATGGCCCCCCCCAAGATTTTCGTCCGGCCCATAGAGCTCCATGTTAATGATGATGATGATCATGTCTTGGCCCCCCCCAAGATGATGAAAAATTCGCTCTGGCCCCCCCCAAAAAAAAATCCTGGGTACGCCCCTGGGTGCGCCCGAGGGAATTCAACAGGTGAACGCCCCTGGAGGTGAGTGAACGGCGCTCTGCCAACTCATTTCAAGCTTCGTGAGTCCGTTAATCGAGGACTAAAGTCCGTTAATTTGTCTTCAGTCCCGAATCTCGAGTCAGCATCAGCATCCGGAACGGCTGATGGTACGCTCGAGAATCCTTCCTGATTCCATTTCTTCTCACGAAATCCGAGGTACATTTGGATGTTCCCAGTGTCGGTGGCGACGCTCACTCTGACACTCAAAAAGCTCTTACGCGAGACTCGAGGTCGCACGCAAACCATCGTTCGCTAACACGGTTCGTGGGTCGCCAGCAGATTTTCAGCATTCATGTCGTCAACTCAATGATCATTTATCGGGGGCAGCACTCGGCCGAATCGGCGCCTTTGGCAACAGGCGCGCTCACGGTGGGACACCACAGGACAAGCTTTGCCACTTTAGCTTATGAAGAAAAGGTCCACAACCCGTAGGCGTGAAGGACGTTCGACGGTCCCCTCGCCGCCGCCGCCTCCTCCTGTTTCCCTATTCTCGTTCGATCAACCAACGGAACTATCTGTTCTACGATTCTCTCCTCAAATACGCTCAAAGAATGAGTTATCAAAGAGTTTTTCTGATCGCGACCGGCATTTCAGTGGGCGGATGTTTGTTTGTCGACCCTTCTGAATTTCAAACAGATTTTGATCAAAGCACCTCAATTCTTCAGGAAATTCCCTCGACAGCTTTTGAGAGGTATTCCGGACTCGCTCTGACAAAAACGAGAGAACAAAGTCGAGCTCCGAGGCGGATGGCATTCATGATCGTCAAATATCGGTTGGGTGTAACCCTAAACAAGGGAGGAGACCTCATTAGTGAACGAAAACGGAACGTTTAGAAGCTCTCATGGATAGGAGGCAACGGGAACCAAGGACGGACGCTCGTTCACTTAATGTGAAGTTGGATACAAGTGCCAAGTTTCGGTGGCTGAACTTTTTAGCGTTCGTATAGCTCATTTCTCTCGGCGCCCTTTGGGAGCTCCGTTGGCCAACTTGAGCTGCGAGAGGCAATTGAGCTCGGAAATGGTCGCGAATCAACATTCTCGACTGAATAATCTGAGCGTACAACTGTGTTGCAGACACGCGTGCACTCCGAAGGAGCGACGCGCTTATTGAACGTAGGATCCATCGAAAAAATCCCTGCGGTCGTCATTCGAGCGATGCTATAAACGCTTCGGTGAACCAAACAAACCACGAAAGCCGAGAGACGTGAGGGTTTGTTTAGTCAAGCTTGACATCTCATGGGACAGCCTAATTTTTTTAGGGATCTATAAGCTTGATTATTCAAGTTCTGATGCCGAATCCTGCGGAAACTCAGCCCTATCAGGGATATATTATACTCGAACTCTGTGAGTGACGTGCTTTTCCGGGAGAATGCTCCCGAACCCGCGGTGATCGGATTCAAGCCCGAAATGTCGAATTGATAGGCAAAGCGTAGGAAACGAATCCGGAGATTCGTTAGAATGGATATCAGGGGGCTGAATAACGATTCTCTCATCGGAACAGATCATGAGCCTCTCATTCGAGGGCACCTGATAGACATCGACTATGCTTGTCGATGGGAGAGAAACAAGAAAACGTTGTTTGAAGGAAACTGCGACATGCGCGTGGAGATTTTCGCTGGGAGGCAGCCCATTTTTCCTCAAGAGGTTACTCTTGTGGAATTCTCAGGGAACCGATTATTATCCGGAAGTCTCAGCTTGGATAGCATGAGCTCACCAGGTCCAGCAGGGGAAGGCTGGAGCCCACTCAGCCGCCCCCTTGTATGCGCGTCTGAGCTGCGACCAACCATGTGGAGCACTTTTAAGATCCCCCAACTCAACTTTCCGTTCTTTCTTTGTCCGCGAGAGGCGACTCGGCTAGAAAGCTTGTCTCGGAACGTGGTTTGGGCCCCGAATCGACGATGTGTGCAACTGACAAGTTGCATATAAACAGAATACAGTCGAACCCGCTTATAAGATACTCGGTTATAAGAGAAGACCGCATATAAGAGACCTTTCGGATATCCTGTCTCGATAGGACCTCATGTTGGAGATTTCGGATATAAGAGACAACCTGGTATAAGAGCCCATCCACATTTTCCCGGAAGGTCTCTAATAAGCGGGTTTGACTGTATTTGGTTGAAATGGGAGACTCTGCTGGGACCTGTGAAATCGCACTTCACGACTCATCAGCCCGAGCGGATATGGTATTCCCGAGAGGAAGTGTCTTCGCGCAGTCTTCAATCAACTATGAAGTCTACCCGTGAAGGAGAATGAACCGTCACTCATCGTCACTCCGATCTGCAGTAGGATCATTTTTGCTTCGTTGTCATTGCGGGGATTCCGGGAGGAGAACCACCAAGATAACGATGGAACTTATAAAACTTCCGTACGAACGGGTTAGCTAGGTGCGCTATTGTCGCCCAAGATCAGCATCGAGCATCTTACAGTCAGATGGGCTGAGACACGTATTGCTATCGACAACCTGAGGAAGTACTCCAAAGTTCAAGACTCGAGAATCATTCCTTTCGAAAAGGTGGGCTCTGATCGTAATCGAGTCGGAAAGCTAATCAATTGTCGAGGGATTCGGGCGAACCATCTCGAAGAGCGCACGTGATACGGAAAAAGAGAGGCTATTTCAGAAGCTTACGATTAGTGTTGAAGTAATCGTTTGAAAGTTCAGTCAACTCACCGCTGTGTTACGTGAATAGAATGGGTGCTCAGATGTTGTTGAAGTTGTCGTCGACCAGAGGTACTAGCTGATGTGTGCCACCAAGTCGACGACTCAGGACGCTTTTATACTACACGAAAAGGAAAGGGCAAGGAGGACTTCGCTCATGGGAAGGGGATTCGTCCTGATGAAACAATACCGGAAGCACACGAACGCTTGCTTGTGCAATCTAGGAACAACCGATCTCCAAGGATGTAACAGTGGAAAGAAACGTGCACATCACTGGATCGAGGTGAAATAATTTTGGCCCATTTTTTTTCGAATCCAACAAACGGTCTGCAAGTCAACTGTGACAGAACCTTTCGAAAGTGAGCGTTGACCGTCGTGCGTTGAACGAAGCTCTGCTCTATTGACCGGCAGCGTAGCCGGGTAGTTAGAGCACCCGCACACGGAGCCTGAACCAGGAGGAGCGGTGCCTATACAACCAGGACGCAGCGAGACGCAGTCCGCTGTTCTCCGTGGAGATCCAGAAAAAAGACACCGGCGCCGGCCAAGATGCTAGTATTGGTTGTGATGTGATCATGTGATTCGTCCCCCGTGTCGAAGGAGGAGTCTACTTGACTACCTCATTTTTTCTAATTGACGGACACTCGCTAATAGACGGGCATTCTCCAACAGACGGGCACCCCAAGAAGAGGTGGTCAAATACGACGAGGGCGCTCGATTCAACGCACAGGCTGGCTACTGAGTCTGCGGAGACCCATCGTATTTCGTGAACATTGACCGCATGACGGTAGATTTCAGTTTTTGCGGATAGTCAGAGCAAATTCCATTGAGCACGTCGGTAATCGTTCAGTGAGCTATCCGGATCTCAAATGGGGATACGGAGAGATCTCATCGAGGCCCTCATTAGATTGATTTCTGTAAGAGCCCCCGAAGCACATCCGCTACGTTAATTCATCCACAAGCCTTTTTGAAACCTACATATATGTACATTACTCCCGACATTAGTGATTTTCTGCGCTCTCAGCAGACGTTTTGAACAGTCTATAAACCATTTTTCCACTTTCACTGTCCATTCTGTTTTCACGATGGGTTCCAGTACCTCTATAGCAGTGGTTCTCAAAGTCGCCCTCCCCATAACCCCCTGGGGGTTGACCGTCCATATCCGGGACTCGATACTGAGCAATGAGAAGACTGTCGCGGTCAGACTGGCTTCAGAAAGACCTCTTGATTCTTGAGGCCAGGGCTCGAGCGCTCAATCATCGATCAATCGGGGTCGACCATCGTTCAATCGGGGGTCGGCCATCGACCCCCAAGGGTCCATATCGACCACTTTGAGAACCACTGCTCTATAGCCAAAGAGCTTCTCGTGAAGATGACACTATCAACCGAAGTGCGAAAGGGGAGATTGAGACTTCTGACGAGATTGCCGAATTGCAGATGCCACAACTGTCCCCTTCTTCGGGAGAAATCGCATTTTTTCTCTGAAATGACACCGAAATCTGACCAATCAAAAATATAGATGGGCATTCTCGAATTGACGGGCACAGTTTGGGGGATCGAAAATTATACGGGCATGTCCGCCAATCAGAATCAACACGGTATCTAGTACTAGCGGTGGTTTCCTAAGATGCGATCGCACGCCCGTGTTACGTCGCTCGACCACATGACACCCTGGTTGGTCGAATTGGGACGAAGGGGTTGGGTTCAATCCGCCGTCCGCCGTCTGGGGCCGCGGATCGAAACCTCATTCAACCATAATGGAATGAATGAGAATAAATCACATGAAACGAGGCTGACGGACCAAGACGGAGCAACGCATGGAATCCATCGAACAGAGAAGCTATCTCAAAACCGGAACGATGAAGAAGCGCTCTGATCATTTGGATTCCCGCTGATTATCTTGAAATCTCACGTACGAGGAACCCATACGTATCATTCAGACCATGATATCATTCTGAGCTCCGCAAGCAGCCTGGAAGTGTAGGTTCTGACAATGACATCCCCTTTCCGTGTATGATGGAGGATTCTCAGAACGCACACACATTCGGTCTTTCTTATAGGCAAGTCCCCATCGTATTCAGGTCTGACCATCTCGGTAGGGAGCGTTTTCAGAACCCACATCAAGGATCAAATTTGATTGAGACGGGAGTCTGTCCCGGAATCATTTCTTGCATCGAGTGTGACGGCGCGTTGATGAATCTCAGATAAGCCTCATTTTCTCGTTTGACCGTGACGGACTCCGCCTCAGCAGGCATCCAATGTCATCCGCGGTTCCTCTGACATATTCCACTGTGGGGAGAGTATCTTTCGAGTCAGAGCGACCTTGGTTTGCGGTCTGGGAAAACTAATGCATTTTTCCGGCTTGTGTCTAAGTAAGAGCAAAGTATCATCTGCTCCGGCTCACTATATCGCCCGTGACTCCTCTCGGCAGGGGTCCTAGAACAACTTTTTGAAGTACACATATTTACCCACACACTTACACTCGCACCCTCCGACACCTCCCGTGAAGCCTCGTCAGCCTTATAAGCTGAAATAGCCTCTTGCGCTTACAGCTAAAACCTGGATTTGCCATTACTTATGGCGGGCAGTTGCCGACCCATAACCATCTCAATCAATATCGAATGGAGGGACGAAACACACAACAAAATCTGGAATACTGACTCCGACTCCTGGTTCGTTCATTGCATAAGCTGCTGCTAGCGTTTTGCTGCGTTATGCAAAAGCCTCAAATGAATGTGATCCTCGGGTCGAATCGGAATCCCGACTTTAGAGCGGCGGATATCTTGCGGAGCCATTGCAGCGCGGCTGATATAAGATCCGCTTGGCTTTATGGATGCTTATAGGGGAGAGCCGCAGACACGGAAAAAAATGAAAGACTACGAGCTGAGACCTTCGAGCCGAGCGAACGAAGTTTTCCAACGGCTTAGTGTATTGCAGGGACGTTGAGTATTGTACAAATGCAGACATAATGGCTCGACCAATCTATTCTATACAGAACAATTATTGAGAGTTCCTCCCCGTAGGATCCTTTGCAAAATAGGAGGGAGCTCAAGGTATCACTAAGAGCTCCCTGACGCTTCCAGCGTACCTGTCTAAGCCAGTGTTTCTCGAGCCAATTCACGCCGTGCCCCATTTCTTCGACCGGAAAATCCTCAGGCCCAACCGCGCCCTAAGCTGTTCCTCTGATCGCTCGTGAGATCGTTGACGGTGCTGAAGGCGCACCCAACTTGATGAGACGGGGGAAGTCTATGGGAAGTTCAGCTGCGCTTGAAGTAATTTCTGAATATGAGCTTGCCATTTGCTCATCGGAATACGAAAATGTTCCTTCATGCTCAAACATCGTGTGCATGATTTTGTTGCAGTGCAGCTCGGCTAGCTCCTGCCTGGACTCGATTGCGATCTCCGCCAGATCTTTAGAATGGCAGTTTTCCCCGAGGAGGGGTGAACAGCTCATGCCAGTCACTGAATCTATGCCGGAAACCGTCAATCAATGGAGCTAGATGGTCAGTGATTTCACCGCGTTTTCCTCCAGCCAAGTGAACCGAACGAACTTCTGAAGAAACGTTACTTCCGCCGAGCTCCGAAAACCTAATGAGTTCCGATATCTTAGTTGTGGCGTCCGGGAGGGTAGACTTCTGCCTCTGGAGCTACATGTTCGACGTAGCCAACGTGTTGCTTTAGACTCATGCTAGAGGTGAATGTTGCAGCTACGGTCCCCATGCAAGCGAAAGACAGTGAAGAAAAGAGTGACTGCCCCGATTTCAGAACGGAAACGACCTGATCAGAGTAGACTCTTGGAGGCACTGAACGGCGGAACAGATAGTGTGAACCAACCCAGAGACGCCATGCCCCGCCGGATCATCTCCATGCCCCAAGGGCGGGGCAGGTGCCCCATCTTGAGGAACACTGGTCTAAGCAACCGGCTGAGAGACGGGTCAAAATGAATACGAACGAGATGTGGAATAAACACTTCTGATCCGCTTGAGCGGGAGGACGAACTGGCTCGCTTGCTAGAGGAAACAGTTTCGGGCAGAAGAATTGAAAACTATTCTTCATCCGCACAATCTTTGACGAGACCGTTCATCGAATGCACGGCGCTTGAGATTTGGAGCAGAGCGATCATAACTTCAAATCAACGCTGAATTATTGCGCTCCATGCAAGCGGGGGGCTTACGGGCAAACGAACATCCACCAACTCTTGGCGAATGGCTGATGATTTTGTCGTATCTCGGGCAGCCTGTATCATCTGTCTATTTATATATTCCGGCGAATTGTGAAACAGCGTTGATATGTGTCAAGCCGATCTCAATCCGTAACCATTTATCCACCAAGCGATGAGCATGTCGGCCTAGGGGGTGAACGAAACCTTCAACCGTGGCCGATGGGGTTGCTAGGCTCCTCGCGGCAGGTTAATGAGCTTTCACCGTGATCAATTCTGAGGAAAAGTTAAGAACTCTGGGGCGAAAACTCCAGGAAACCCTCTCTCCCTCTACGAGCTCACCTTCCCGAGGATTCCAAGCCATCGAACAGCCGGATAGCCACGACAACGTGATTCGAAGCACCTCGCGTACGATTCGGTGGCGGATGGCCTGGCCCGGACGCGGGCGACTCTGCTCAGGATGAAGGAGAGTCACTCGTCCCGGGAATCCGTTCCACTATAAGATCTATATATAGTCCTCGATTTCAGCCTCCCCTGCGATGCGATGCATAGGTCGCGAAGGTCAACGAGTCCCAGTTCACTTCCGGTTTCCGAAAAAAACCCGAGCGCAGAAAATACCCTCGCGACTGTAGCACTCATGTCAGTATGAATCAATATGGCAGCCTCTCAGTAGTTAAACAGGAGCTAACCAGGAATCGAAATAGAAGCTTTCCGCTTTCCGCGGAAATGATCGAATGGTTTCCAATTATTCCGGAACACCACGAACCGCATCTTATTGTTAGCGCGATAATCTTGCTCATGGAACCTACAACGATGCTAGGAGTTATGGATGGATCGGAAGGCAGCGAGGTGTCACATTACCATGCAAACAGGAACGGGAATATATGGAAGAGTGATTTTCATAGGGTCGTCGGAGTGAATCAAGTCCTAGGGAATCAAACCATGGCTTTAACTGGGACTAGAGGCTCGGCAGTGCATTTGAAGCGATTCCAGGGCCGCCTAAGCCACTGTGAATGGATAATTGTAGCAAACGTCATTGGAGCTCCCACCAGTGGTTCCATATCAACATAGGATCAGAAGAAATCGTAGCGAGACGTTCTGAGCGTGCAAGTTGGGTTATTTGAAGCGAACTTGGGATTTCCCGCGCGCTTCGCGTACGAACGTGACGGAAAGGTCGAGGTTCGCGGAGAGCCTCGCGACCCGAAATACGATCTAGAATCTAATCCTGATAGCGAACAGATTCATATAGATGCCAGTCGTGTACAAAGAATCGTTGCCAGTTTCCCTGACCGCGCGGTCACGCCGGGGCCGGAGACAACGGCTAGTCGGCTATGCCGCTGCGAAGCATTCTCTCTGAAGGATTGTGTTCTAAGGGAGCCCTACGCAGGAACAACCCTCAAATCGAAAGCCTGCGTTCCTCGACGATGGCTCACGTGGGAATCTTGACCGATTTTCCAGCACTGTTGGCGTACGGAACCATTTTTGTGGTGCTGTTCCGAGTGGTTGTCGCTGAGCGCACGGCGAGCTTCTTCATCTTCGAATTGAGAAAAGTCGAGTGTTGAGAATGATTAACCTCGACTGAAAACTTGACGCCGCGCCTTGACCCGCTGAACACAACCCGAGCTTGCGTGGCTGGGAAGAACATGACCTCGGTCACCCACAGGAGCATGTAGACCGACCACCCTGAGATGACGACAGGACACGGCCGGATAGCGGTGAGCTGGCCCGAGGAGCTGCACGCCCGCTTCGGCACGGAATCTGATTGAATCATGACTGAGCGCATGCTACCTACAATGATTCCAGCGGTGTAGGTTCAGCGCGGCCTCGATTTGAGCTTCGGTGATATTAAGCGCGGAATCTGGAAGTGGCCCTAAGATCTCGGGTGCTCGAGGAATTCGCTACAAGCAACGTGAGCTATCGAGGACATTCACCTGGTCGGTTTGGGGGGAACCTTTGTCGGGGTCACCTCACGCTCAGACGACTCCATTTTCGGTTTCAGCGGTTCAGGAATCGGGATTGCATCCTCAAGGGGTGGGGGATGCCCCAAGGACACACATGCCGACTGGAAAACATTTTACTAGACCCTCGGTGCCGTAACTTCATGTCCTACTGCGCTCGAAGCTCGGGGTGCCACGGGGTGCCGCCACCAGAAAAGTTTGAGAACCCCTGTCCCATATGATTCCCCTAACCCGAATCCTATAACCTAAGGAAATTATCAGCTTAAGGCTAGACAGTCCCTCCTCACGTGTTCTGCATTCGTTGCGTGGGACCTCACGGTCAGAGCCGTTAGATCAGATCGTTTTGCGAGAACGCATAACAGGCTGATGACAATCTCGATTTACAGGGCCGCTAGAAATTGTGGATTGTTGTCGAAGTCGGAACCATGCCAATCAATCATGGGTATGACTGGATACGCTGTATGAACCCGTGAAATGTATCGGTGAAAGGGTGCGGCCCCCCTCCGATGGATCAGCTTCCAAGGCCTCACCTGTTCCAACGATTCGGGATAGGGCGAGAATTGCGACGGCGATCGTCTGCGTGTTCAACGCCAAGGTTAAGGTTCGGCAATGTTTGCCATGTACAAGAATAGCACGGCCTTTCGAAGAGCCCGCCACATTTCAGTTGCTTCCGGCGAGCCTGCCGAGCTCATGCTCCGCCGCTCGTTGGGATGGAGGAAATGCCTGGTAATTCGCGGTATTCGGTATGTCTTGAAATATTAGAGTGTGAGATTCCACTTCGCGTGGGTCCATCCGCGCCCGTCACGCAGGTTCTCCGAGCTACCCGGAAGGATCGTTGCACCGTTCCGGGGGATTCAGCCCCAGCTGAGGAATCGAATGAAAACGCGGTAACAAACGACTACCTGAGATTTTCCGAAATTTTATTGATTTGATGATATGCTTCAATTTAAGATCTGTCAGCAGAACGGATTCAACGGAATTTTTTCGAGCGGTTCCCGTCGGATGGTGTCGTGTCGTTCATGGATCCCATTACCCTCGCGTTTTTTTCCGCCCAATAGTTAGCAATCCCAAATACAAAAGAAAACAATATGGGACAAAGAAATATCTTCCTGCTTCAAACAACAACATCCTCCCTGCACCTGCAGTTCATGTGGTGATATGCTGGTAACTAGGACGCTTATATTGCGCACGAATTATGGCGTTATCGGTACGTTTGGCGTGCAGGTCGAGTCCGCTCGGTTCTGTCGTGGGTCATACTTGTTTCCATACTATTTCCAGAGCAAGAATAGAAAACGGAATACCTACGCGAGCATTAGATTTCCATTATTGTAGTAGGCTATCTAGGGAGTATTGATTCGCCGCTATCGGGGGTCCGAGAAAAGTAACACCGAGACAATTTGATTCCCAAGAAATAAATGGGAAGACTGTGAAATCCCTATCGATTGATTTCTTCGTTCTCCCTCGCGACGGTCTCTGCCTTTGGTGGCATTCAACTATCGGTCACTATGGGTCGGTCACGTACCATCTGTCGTGGGGCTGACGTGATTAGCCGCGAACTCGGCGACGAAAAAAAATTCTACCGACAATAAGCTTGCTAGCTTGTCAGGGAGCGTCCGGAAAAGAAAAATATTGACTCCATCGCTCTTCTTCGTCTTTCTACGCATCTTTCCTGAGCACCAAGACCCGCAAGATTAGAGTGGCTCCAGGGGCGTAGCCAGTATTTTCCTTGGAGGAAGGGTTAATCTTTTTTGTCAAGGGGGGACCCTTGTGGGATCCTCCGGGAATCGGTTGCTCGACCAGAAACCTCGACTTGGATAGTATGAACCAAGGCGTCCTGGGGGGGGGGGGGCTAAAGCCCCCCAGCGCACCCCTGGCTACGCGCCTAAGTGGCTCACGCTGTTCTGCTAATCGCTGCTGAACAATCCCAATTCCAGTGTTCAAAATCTGCCGTACCCAGAGTCCAGGAGCTGTTGAAATACCATGATGAGAATAGGGCATGTTTCCCTGTCACTAGCTAGAAATGGGGACCTGTTTTTTTGTGAGTTTCCCTGCGATGAAGTCTCAGGTTAAAATAATCCCCGCCGCCAAAAGCAGCGCACTGAGTATTGGAATGGGATCTTCCTGCGGAAGAACAGCACGGGAGTATTCAAGCATGGAATGCATGTAGGCATTCTTGCGAGATTTTCATGTGGGTGTATCTTCATGCGATACTCTTCGTTATGCTCGATTGAATTATGTTTGCGTCTGCTTCGTAATCCCGTCTACATATTCTGAGCAGTGGGAGAACAGGGGATATCCCAGGGAGAGAGTAACGGGGGCAATCAATGGCTCAATGATCACAGGATAAGGAGTCTCAGGGAGTTCATAGAAGACTCATACCGAAATGGGGTCTTATTTTCTCTCGGAAATAACGCTGTAGAAGTATGTGGTCCTTGGATTCATCACAGGGGCTATCGAATCCGAGTTGCTTTGGCTGGCGTTCACTACAGTTATTCGATCGGGGGGGATCCGGCGACCGCAATCGCTTGTTTCGTGAGTATACGAGCTATTCTCACCGTACATAAAATCATTGATTGATATCAACCATGGAGGTGATCATCATAAAAAAGGATGATCCCTGAAGCGCTCTCTCTGTTAGTGACAACTATGAAGCGCGAATACGAGTATAAGTTTCCCAATCCACTGAAGCTCAGCCTACGTTTGGCTTGTTACAGACTTGGCCTGAACTGAGGCCCAGTAACGGAATCTGCTGTTTGTTCATCGTTTTCAAATCCGCGAGAGCTAGCACCTACGCGTCAATGGTGAACTGAATGAATTACCTAAAATATCCGTTGACGTCATCGTTGACAATGTGTTGCTTTGGAACCATCTAGATCATAGATCCAACTGTTGTCATTTTCATTGTCGTGTTTGTCCTTTCATTGTGAAGTTCTTGCAGCGAGATCGAGGACCGCGGAGTGCAGGGCCTCCTGCGTCAGTCACTCGTAAGTCGCCGACATGATGCAGTCGTATCGTATTCATCCTCCACACTTGAGGGAATACTCCGGGGCGCTTTGGACTCCATGCTTCTTGTTGTTCCGGAGTCGAAATAGGTGCATTTTGAAGAAAACACTCAAATCTGCGCTGGTAAAGTGAACCAGATTTTCTGTTCCATTAGAGGCCTTTGCTTTTGACTCTCCCAAACACTGGAATTTCGTCGTTGGTCGAAATCTTTCTTCGATGTTTCCGTTGCTGTTGTTCCAAGATCAGTGAGGTCCAGTTTCTCAATTAATGCTTCAGGTTTGCGAATTCGAAGGGCGCTCACTCCAAAAATTTCAAGAATTTGGATTAAAAACCCTTCGTGAGGAATTGTTCTGTGGATTTTCACCGTGTCGATCGGGGATGGTTTCTAATTCCGCTGTTCCAGCAACAGGTTTTCATATCGCTCTCACAGGGCCTACTAGACGTTTGTTGTGCTTGAACCAACTCATGGGACTGAAACGATTCGATCGAGATCGCTAAGGCTACGCTCATCGCACAACGTGCGAATTTGGACCGAGATTGGTTGAAGTGCGGGGTAGTACGCTGAAGCCGGGCTCCCGTGTCTCTTTCTCAGACTTCCCCTTTCTGATTCATGAATCCGAATTGGAACTGGTGGGAATCCCCCGAATGAGTGTTTCTTGAGATTAACCCCAGAAATCTGAGATTCGAGGTCTGTCATTCAGGGAAAATTTGGTAGTTTTGGAGAAGGATTGGCTTCTCTCCGCTTGGTGCGAGCTGTAACGGCGGATGCTGCTGGATATGCTTGAGATTGGTGGTCGGTGATTGGCGATCCCCTACGGGAATTCTTAACGAGGTGTTCCAGTTTCTTTCTTATTGAGGTTGGTTCCTGGCTAAGGCGACTAGCGAGCGTTGGTTTACTCGAGTTAACTCCTGGCAGCGGCGGCGGTAGCTGCTACTCCCGCTCCACCAAATTGGCCAAAAGTGAACCACCTAGCCAGAAAGGCTAGTGAGAGGCTGATGATCAACATGAACGATGATGAAGAAGCTCTTAGCCCGTAGGCTGAGCTCTTATTGCAACCGCTTCCCTTGCAGCACTCAAAGCAACTGTACGTGTTTTGACTCCTGTCGCAATGGTCCAGGCCAAGACCATCAGACTGTTTCGGATCTCGAAGACTGCATGGAGCAAGCGCACATTTTTTCTCGATGAAAACGTGCCCAGCTGGAATCATGAGAGCGGGAAAATTAAGGAATGTTAAGATTGGACGTGGAGGAGTTTCTAACCGAGAGCACAAGACCATGGCAAATGACTTTATCTGGGTTCTTTTCGATGAATACCGATAGGAGCACTCACCGTTATTTATCACGCTGACCATGCACACGTCGTAGGCTTGGTCATTGGGGCACGGTTTCAGGTCGGCGTCCGTGCATTCTTCATTTCTCTCAACGCTGCATTGATAGCACTTCAATGGTTCTTGATCGGCCGAAGCTGCAAAAAAACCCAAATTAGTCAGGGAAGCAGAGTACACGCCATTGAAAAGCGATTTGAGGATATTCCAAGTAAAAGCTTCCATGAAGTTTATACACAGAACAGCGAAGATTTCCCATCCATATTAAGCGAAACCGCGACTCCTAGGACGAGTGAAATACACTACACGAATCTTCTGCCGTCAGAGTGGCATTTCATCGGCCACTCTCAGGAGAATATCCCGATTCTCACGATGATCCGTCAGCGAGGTTTCTCTTCCACGTATTCGCATCGGATCCCGCGCAAGCTTCCCTATGAGACCTTGCCGAGCTGTTCGCGCTCCTCTTGCACGATAGACTCGTGGAGTCTCTCAAACGTAGACATCCTTTTCACACCTCTCCTCATCCATCTCGTAAAGCCAGCCAGGCGTTTCTTTAATTGTTAACAGCGCCGAGCTCGTGAGGAGACCGCAAAACATCCCCAAATAGATACGACGACGGGCGGAAGTCTTTCTGAAACTTTGTCTAGGTTAAAAATAGCGCCATGAGTAGAAAGAACCAACTTTAACGAGTTTGTGACGTCAAAACGAACGCTCAATCGTGAAAATCGTCACTTTTGCCGCACATGGACATGGTTTGCTGGAGATTCTGACCGAAGCATCGGGTAATATTATGCACAACACGTGGTTCTTTGGCGCGACGAAAAACACATCTGAAGTATGGACTTGAAGAAGCATTAGAGTGCCGCTCCCCAAGAGACAACTTACTCGGCGGAACATTCAGCTCACAGCGGCCCCAGCCCATGTGGGTGGGACGCAGAGTACATTTTGTTCGCCACTTGACGCTTCCGCCAAGTTCTCCGTTGCTACGGGGACATAAATCCCGTCCCGACTTCATCGTATCATACCTCCCCCTCGTACTTCCATGCAGGATCAACAGTGAGTTTCCAACCACATTGTTCGGCTCCGGAATTGATGTTCATCGATGCTAGGCGTACTGCAAGCGGCAGGTGAGCCCATCGCTTCGGTGTCCGCAAAAAAGGGCTCTAGCTTTCAGAAGTCTGCCGAACGTGCTCTGTCCTTTCGAACAATATCCGCAGGAGACAGACCGCAGAATGCGGTTCCTGCTCAGCCAAAGAATGTATGGCGCATCCAACCCGACGTTTGGTTGTCCCAAGCGCAGGTGAATTCCCGGGTATCCGCAGGAAACTACATTCAGTGGCTATGGAGACATTGCAGGGTTCCCGGGGTTTCGGCTGACCGTGCTCCTTTCCAGACTACGTTTGAACGCGTATCACATCGAGATATCTCAATCGATGCTTTCGATGGCGGAGCGGTCTTCTACGATTAAGAGTGTCGCACCCTCATCATGCCCGTGAACTGAGTGGAGGGTTGAGTTCAGTTCCCGGGCGAAGAAGTCGAAAACATGATAGCGTTCAACATTGAACCATCGATTGCTTTTCTTCCGAGAGCTTCACCTAACCAAGTTTCAGGGATCAAGGCTAGCCATCCGTCTGCCGCGCAAACGCGTTCAATGTGCAGGATCCGATAATCATATGTCTGTTTTCCAATGGGATGGCGAGCGAGAAACTGGTTGCAAGCTTCAGATGATCGGGATCAGCGCAGCGAACAGTGATCGCGTCCTCAGCCCGCATGATTGCGAACGATTGTCATCGTGGTTGTGAGGATTAGAACTGTGGATCTGCGAACTTACCGCAACCCCATACAGCACAGATGATGATTGCCATGTAGATCATTTTTGGGGATTGACGTTGGAGGCAGGTGAGAAAGGCTTTGGTTTGCGGCATGGCGAAGAAATTTCAAAACTAATCCTCGGAACGACTTAGTTTGCGATTCGTTGTTGATATATCCGCCTTTAACTGTGCTCGATTGATCCTTTCCCCGGAAACTGGTGCAGTTGGTGTTGATGTCGTTGCTTGCGGCGAAGTTCCACTGTACGGCCAATCAGCGACGCATCGTCCACGCTTCAAACCGCAGCTATGTGCTGTTTGATAAAGTCGGCAGATCTAGCTGCTGCGACTGCGGCAGCCGATTCGTAGACTCCCTGCGTGGCCGCATGCACCAGTTGGCAGAATCACATCACCTGGATGAAGTCTTGCTACACTATCAGACGAGGGTCACTCACTTCGGTGTCGCGTCACTACACTGAGTCGTCAAAGCGCGCTTCCAACAACGCCGCAGGTGTCGTCTCTACTGAATCCAGCCCTGCCGCACCGGATGCTGAGCGGACTCGGTTGTGCCTTTTTCGCCTCAAACGAAGGGGTCTGACTGCTTCGGCTGGATGGCTGGCTTCCTGGCTTACAGGTAGTTTGGCTGGCTGGCTGGATGGTTGGCTTTTAGGATCGTCGGCGATAATTGTTCACTCTTAAATGCTTCAGGATAGGCAAGCGGGTCTCGCTGACGGGAATACGCACTCCCTCCTCGCTTGGTTGGCTGGAGAACAGGCTTGCGGGTGTCCACCCTTTCCCGGAGGATGCTCTCTTGTGCCTCACTTGACGGTTACCCGCTCGTACAGGCGGGCAGGCAGGCAAGCAGGCAGGCGAGCTATGTGTGTTCAGCTAGCTGTATGGGTAGAGGTGTGTGCTGCGCAAGAGTTGGAAACCATTTTCCCAAGGCGTCTGCTACGGGAGGAGCAAGAGACCGTTGTGGGAAAAACCAGACGGAGATGAAGGGAAGCGAGCGAACGTCCAAGCCGGACCGTTTTCCACTCACCTACAGCCCGACAGTCTGTTCACTTGTTTGCCGCTTCAGGGAGGAGGTTACGCTTCCGTCCGCAACTTCCCCATCCTGACCCCGAATGTTTTCACTCGCCCCCTTTCCGGAACTCTTCATTCTCTGCCCACTGAAACCGTTCGCGCGGACATAGGACGTCACCTGCGGCCTGCTCGCCTGAGGGAAGAGAAGAAAAAACACGGGAACAACGCAGACAACGAAAACAGCTGAACAAGCGAGCGCTGGCGGTGAACCGGCTGGAAGTTTGAATCAAAAGTATCGGCGGGATGATTTTCCGATTCAAAACTCACCGGTGGGGAAGGGGGCGGCGTGGGGGATCCGAGCGGCGAAATGAAACTGTTTGGGAGGGTGAAAGTTTTCCAACGTCTGGCTCATCCCTATAACTTTGCCTGAGGAACTTTACCGTTGGTTGCGTTCGACAAGCGAAAAAAACCGCGTGTCCGAGCAGAGGATCAAACGCTCGTTGTGGTCCACGGCCTCGTAGTTACAGGGCGGAATCCTGAGTTGTAGCGAACATGCTGCGAAACGGAGCTGAAACGTTGCAATAAGCACAACTTACGAGTGTCCGAGCGAGCATATTTCAAATACAAACTAATAGTAGGAATGCTCTCCGAGATCAGTTTTCCGTCGACCGGCTTTTGGCCCGTTATCAGCGTCGATGCTTTCTCAACGGATACATCGCATCAGACATTTGAACCCGTTTTCTTTCCAGTGTGATCGCGTATCGAGATTCAGGTCCACCGTTTCGAGTTGAGGGCAGCGTGGTCAAGGCTGTGTTTATTAATGTTATCATTACCCAGGGTTACTAGATCCCGTTAGATAGAAGAGTGCCATACTTTCATGTCCAAAAGCCCGCAGTGTGTCTGCTTTGTGCTCGATTTTCAGATACGAAACTGTCTATGATATATTCGTGCGCACAACCCGCTCGTCGCGGTTGAGTCTGCGTGGACCCGTTGCACTGGAGACACTGGTGACGTGTCAACGCGCAAGACTGGGATCATGAGAGCGGGGCGATAAATGTTGAGATCGGACCCAGCAGAGATTCTCACCACTACATAAGTAATACTTAAACGGTTGTTTATCAGCCGAGGCTGCAAGGAATCCAAATTAGTCGGCTCAGCTGAGGACACCACTCTGTGGAGCGATTCGAGAAGCTCGCTAGATGGAGGCTCAAAAGAAGTCTGTGTGCATGGTAACGCAAGTTTCCCACCTTTATTCCCGGAACAGCAACTCCGCAGGAGTGTGGAATGCACGCTCCCTATTCTCAACAGGTATTTTCGTCGCCGCTTCCCGCGCAATAATTCCGTTGCCCTCGATGATCCGTCAAAAAACTCATCGGAAACGAGGTTTTCCCGCCCGAATATCGGATCCCATGCCGGCCTTCCGCATGAGGGATTCTCCCAAGCTGTTGCAGCTTTTCCGAGATGATACACTCACGTGGCCTGTGGATCTCGGACACCCTAATCACACATCGCCTCATCCATCTCGTTGACCCAGCCAGCCAGCCGTATTCCCGATTGTTAACAGAGCCTCGATCGTGAGCCGACCGAAAAACGTCTTCAATTATATACGGATGGAAGTCTTCACGAAACTCAGCTTTGGTTAGAATAGCGTACCGAGTAGGACGAACCAAGTTTAAGGAGTTTGTGACGTCAAGATGAACACTCGGTCGTCGACACTGTCACCATAGCCGTCCAACACGTGGCTTCGAATTCAAGGCGACGAATAATGGTAGCCGCAGTTTAGACTTTAGGAAGCATGAGATTGTTATCAGCAATCGACACTCATCGGAGCCTACCTCTCGCACGCAAGAGCGTTCTCAGCTCTAGCTGAGTTACCAAACTAACTCAATGTAGGAGCAGGAGCGAATCATACAACTTCAGAACTAATGTCCCTAGGTGCCAAACGTACTACTACCCCCATATAAGCAGGTGAGCCCATAGCCTCGGTGTCCGCAGGCAAGGGATTTCAGTTGAGAGTGCTCAAAACGTGTTCTCTGTACTCCGACGAAGACTGACCGAAAAATGCCATTTTCAGCGTGACGTGTGGTTTCTCCAAGCGCTCCAAGAGTGTCCTGATGTAGATGTATCGAAATGGAGCGGGACCACATTCAGTAGCGATGCCGATCTTTCCCCAATTCCCGGGGGTTCGGATGACCGGGCTCCCGCCCAAGGGACGTTTGAAGGCGTTTCACATTGAAACACCTCAATCAATCGTTCGTTATCGAGGGCCAAATCGCCGAAATCGCCACAGCGATCTGGAGTCGGGCAACCCGGCACGATCATGAATCATGAGCGATCATATTCTTGGCTTTGAGCAATGAAGAACTGGCCGCGGAGTGCGTTTTTGATTCCGAGTTCGGGGGGAGTTGCGAACTCACCGCACTCCACCATGAAGACTGTCTCGCACACCATCATCACGGATCGGCGGCGGGAAGATGCTCAGGTTCGCGGCCTGGCGGAGAAACTTGGAACTGATCTTCGAAACGACTCGGTTTTCTTTCCGTTATTAGAAAATCCTGCTCGGACTGCGCTCGATGCAAATTATCTCTCGTAACCGGCGCGGTGGGTGCTGATGTCGTTGCTCGCAGCGGGCGCTGGCGGGACACCAGCTGAGGAACTGAATCAAAAGTATCGGCAAGGTAATTCTCCGATCCAGAACTCATGGGTGGGAAGGAGCACGGGTAAGGTGTGAGCGCGGCGGAATGAAACCATCCAGCTGGGAAGAGTTCTCCATCGTCTGGCCTTCCAAAAAACTTCGCCGTTCTCAGACACACAGGCTGCGGTCGATACAGCCTGTGCGTCCGGGAGAAGAATCAAACGAAAGTTTCGGGACACGGTATTGTGGTGAAAAGGCGAATACCGTTCCATAGTGTGCATGCTGAGAAGCATATCTGGAACGTTGCCCAATTATTAGGGAGACACTCAATGGGGATATGGAATCAGACGACCCGAAGGATACAGCTTGGAGCCCGGGGTGCCGCGGAGCCCAAATCGAGAGCCACCATTAGCTTACCGCAATTTCATGACACCACGGGATGTACAAATGCCGCCATCGACGTCATTTCCTGCGGCTACCGAGGACTTTCTATGCAATCTTTGGTCAGAGATCTCGCTTTGGGTGTGCTCGCTCTCGAGTCGTTCTCGGGTGGGGGCGTACCGGAGCATAATTACCGTCACCATGAGACATTCCGCGTAACGGATGGAAGTGAACGAGGAGTTTCGAGCGAGAATTCGCGCGGGAGGTTATCCTTATTCGGGCTAGCCACGAGACCGAAGGCCTGTGGCAGCGACGGATGGGATTGGTCGCGGTACAAACGAGCCTATGCGGAACCATACCGTTTTTAGGATTCCCCAGGAGGAGAGCAGCAAAAACTAAACAAGCCCACGTCCCCGTTCGTCATCAGCGTCGAAAATGATACCCGCAGGTGCCCTCAGCCACAGCCAAAATATCGCGATGAGTAGCTATTCATTTTCACCGTGTCCATCTAATCATAGTCGCGCCGTATCATAAAGATACAATCATCCGTCTCTTGGTCGACAAGCAATTATTAAATTGCTTGACATTCTCTTATTATCAGACAAATAATTCAAGGAATAAACCATCTCATGTTTGCTTTAAAAAAAAGTTGGAACGCGAGGCCTCCGTCCATGTTCATCGGGAATTGTTTCCCCACGTAGATTTTTAACAAAGATCGTTCAAACGCACAATGGACGTGCTAAGCACAAACGTATCCGGTCATTGAATCGCTGCAAACCCAACCATTCAAATATTGCACTTCCGAGTCTCGACACCCCTGCACTTACAACCGCTTCCCTGCAGCCAGCGGTTGCGATGGTGGAGGTGCTGCTGCTCCGGGTCTGCATTTGCGGAGGACGGGACTGAAGGACGAGAGAACACTCTCCAGCGTCCCACTGGCTGCTGGGGCGGCGAGGGAGGGCAGTAAAACGAGTAAGTTCAGTAATTTACTGCTCACCTCCACTTTCCGTTCGCTTTCTCTCGTTACGTCTCCTCTTCAATGCCAGTGAGTCTGCCTTCGGGTCCGATCGGCCGATGGAGCTTGCTCGAGTAGAGAGCCGAAACGGTTCGCGGACCGGCCGCTTTGCTCGCTCGCTTGCCCTGCTTGATCAGAGTGCTCGGAAAATACATTGCAAGAGTCTTTCTGCGAGGCAAGCGAACACAAGCTACGATTCCTGTGCTCGTGAGAACCTCGGTGGAAGCATCTGCGCTGATTCGTATCTCTCCACTGAAGCAGCACCAAAAAGAGCGAGCTCCGGATTTTGAGATGGTCTATTTCGGAAGATGGACTTGGGGAATTCTGAGCGATGCCATCCGTCAGCGAGAGGAACTTCAGGCGTCTAGCGTCTAGACTTTAGAGCCGAGTTTCGAGGGTCTCCCGATTCCCGAAAGCAGCAGAAATCTGTGGTGTTGTTCACAGCGACTGTGTCCAGCCATGCTAGTCACCTGCGCTCGTGATTCACAAAGGCTGTTTGCGCCTGAATGCTTCTTCGAAGCCGCTTTGCTCTGAGTCAGGGAAGCTGAGGTCTGGTCGACCGTGAGGGGATGGCAGATCCTATGCGCCAATTGCGTCCGACCAGATCATTCAATCCAGGAGCAAAACAGGTCAGCACGGGTCCGACGGGTCCGCAGCATAACCATCCCAAACCTGAGCTTCATGTGAACGATAATCGGGACTCGGGGCATGACCGGCAAGCCGTTTTCTCACTGATGCGAAGACACTGTCTCATACATGAGCAGTCTCCCACCAGCGGGCATATATCAGGGGTTTGGAGCATAGACGCGTATTCAATCCTATCGTACTGGAATCGCTTCCTCGAATAAACAGGTCGGCTTCTCTGGCGCGCTTGGACCTCTTCAGCCGAACACGTTACGCAGTCACAGCCAGTTGATTCGCTCCGTCGTTCAGAAAGAGAGGGTCTCATCGATATCTTTCTGAGCGACGGAGTGCAGCATCAGGTAGAGAGATTATGGGCCAGCCACGAATGTAGAGGAAGTAATTCATGATCCACCGCCCTGAAGATCTGCCGTCCTCGTGAACTCCACCGCTCTCGCGTAAAGGACGCGACTCAACTCTCAGACCGTCGTCCGTCATAGAATTGAGCTAGATGCAAATCAGGATTCTGGGAATTACGAGCCGTGATTCAGAGATCAGCTCGACTCGCAATCAAGGACTCTGCCTTTAGAAGTGATGCTACAGACAGGAACGAGCTAAATATACGCCCTCAGGACTCTATATATAGAGGTATGACGCTTGCTCAATCGGAGCAGAACCATCAACCATGACATTTCGCATTCATTCGCAGCCACGAGGGCAGACTCTCCGAATGAACGATCCCGCGTGAAAAGTAGACGGGTGGGAAGCAGCAGTAGGGGAACATCGGCTCCGTAGTATCGAACTGCAAAATTCATGATTTGATCGTCATGTCGGGCGTCGCAATGGATTCATAGACATTTGAACTCATCCGCGCCGACATCTGCCTGAGTTGTAGAAGTCAACCGAGTTGGGAAGCTCCGCGATGAAGCTCTGCTTCGCTGATTCAGACAGCTTAGAACTTTTCTTCGCTGACTCAGGCAGCTTAGAACTTTTCTTCTAGATTCTCATTAGAGAACTCTCACATCTTACTCTCGCAGGCAGAGAACTCCTGAAACAGGGAGTTTGTGTAGGGGTTTATTCCGGAGCAACGCGAATCGCAAAAGTGGACCCGATCGGGTGAGTCTCGCGATTTGCGAACCAAGATCATCGAGCTCGAGATGTCGATTCGGAATTAGGAAGAGATCTACGTCGTCAAGTTTCGACGGGAGGTCCTTTTCCGCACCTCCGAGCCGACGAAGGGAAGGGAAGTTCCTAATATGGACTTCCCCAAGTGTACCCACGGTACGAGTGACCATTGCTGATCTCATGTCTCAACTCTCACTTGCACCGGACAAGCGTTGGACACGTGTCGGACGCGCCTCATCACAGCAAGTTCTGTCTTCGCTCCTGCCCCTGACCGTCTGATTGTGAGTGAGAACCGAGGGGGCGAAGTACAAACGGTAATGGCAGTCTTGCGTCTCAGGATTCCGCTTCGCGCTCACAATTCATCTGGACGGCGTCATATGCTCATTATTTCGGGAATTTCTAATCAGGGGGTGACTTCACGAAGTGACCTCGATTGTTTGAAGCTACTGATGAGGGAACCTAGAGAAGCTCTTCGATTCCCCAGCGAAGGACCTGTTTACGACATTCAATGCGAACCTGATGGAGAATGACTATCTCAAGATCAAAACTGATCTATTCCATGCAGGAGCGTGTACGAGGGGACCGAGGTGCCGATTGGCAAGCCAGCCACTGGTTCCATAACAGAACATATATTTCCTCCAATGTCGCAATGCTCGAGGGGAACCGAGATTGTCGTCTCGGTTTTTATTGGCTCAGCTGAAGGAACGTGTTTTGAACAGCACCGGATCGGCTCTCGGTGGGAAGCGGTACTTGGCCCTTATATCGCGGCAGCTCCACCCCGTTAAATATTTCACAACAGCTCTCGCTTGTGTGACTGCTGCTCCTGGTGCTCGTGGAGGAACTGTGAGGCAGGCAACTCCGCCGCCAGTCACCGTCCAAGGAGGACTGAATGAGCGACGGGAGCGCGCACTTTAGCGGCTCTCAAACAGCGAACTAGAAGGCGTAGTATAACGAGCATGTCCAATAATTCACCGCTCTTCTCCCACATAGTATCCCCCTCACCACGGCTCTTCATCAGCATCATCAAGCTATCGAACGTCAGACGGAGAGATGCGGGCAACGACTGGTTAGGAAGAAATGCCGAATTCCCATCGCAATGATTCCGAAAGACTCTAGGAGCGTTCACATGTTAGTTATTTCGATGAATTCGGAGCTTTCGTGTTCGCAACTCTCACACATGTCATCCGCCGTGGCGACTCGGGAGCCGTCATGGCACCACTTCTACCGCGGTCGTTGAGAGCCCAAACTCTTTCACCGGGAGATTTCTGATCAGCATCTTGATATTCCAAGTTGCATACTTGTCAGACGGTGCGAACGAGCCACCCGGAAACCTGTCGGTGCCAAAACGATCGACGATGGCAATCACCTTAGACTGCGGTAGCGAAAGTCAGCACGAAAGGGTACTCTGGGTCTCCGAGCCGGAAAGATAAGGGAAGGTCAGGTGCATATGTCCTATTCTTGTCAAATTGATTTCATTTCGTCAAGCAGAGCTGTCGCTTCTTGGAATGCCATCCGAAACCATACATACAGAATTTCCTCAGCTCCGAGTTCAGTGCGTCTCGTCGCTTTCTTTCTCTAAATGTGCAGTCCCCAGAGCCTCGGACCATGGTTCGGAGCCTGTGCTTCTCGCTTTCCATGAGTGCAACAAATGAACGGCCCGACAAGGCTTCTTTCCTCCAATCGCTCAGAGAGGAGCTCCTCAAGACCATGTATTCGTACGAGTTGCTACCCCGGAGGCAGGCCCCAACAGCGTGTTGTTATCTAGGTGCAGGGGTGTCAATAAGATAAGATCGAAATCTTCATTCGGCTCCGAAGCCGCCCCTTCAAATCATTTACGACATTTCCGCCAGACCGTTTCTCAGTACGGCTATTGACTCTAATCCAGGGTACAGGGTAGCAGCTCCCAAATTCCCAAATGACGGCGGAAACTTATCTTCCGCACTCCAACATCATACAGAACTTCATTACGGCTCAGCGAAAGAGGAATGGCCCGTCTCGGCGATCCACAATCAAGAGCCAGCTTTGGGAACGCTGTGAAAAACCCGAACGCAACCCGAGGCCAGAGATGGGACTCTCCTTTCCGTCCATCCAATACTTTTATTGAAAACATGAACAAAAGGGGTTTACAGAAAGATCATTGTTATCTTCATATACATCAAGAAGTGATTCAAGCTTTTGATTCCCTCGCTAAGGCGGTCGGGATTCCGGAATGTGGTCCACCCTATTTCGATGGAATCCTTCTGAGAATTTTCAGTTCTTGTTACTCGAATCGAACTTAACTTCATGGCTGACACGGCCTTAGCGAACCCAGATTCCGCGAAGAATCGAGAGTGAAAGGCCGTCAGAGAGTAAAATGCTCCAAACTCGCTTTCGTCGAAGGACTCCGCGCCGGCTTGAATTCAGATCCGGATTTGTCCAGGAGTGTCACGGTCAAGGTGTCCGATGGTCGAGGAGAGGTGAATCGTGTTCTGGGCAATGCTGCCCGATCGAAGATGAACCAATCACTGACGCTACCTAAACGCTAAATGACTCGTACGGGTGACATCGCCTCGTCGGAAGAGAGAATCTCGACCGTGGGGAATGGAATACGCATCCGCGTTCACATTACGCGTTTGTACCACATAGAACATGGACTCGTGCTGTCACGCCTGCCGGAATCTAAGGCGATCCCACAGCGCAGGTTTCAACTCATGTCATTGCCGTATTTGGTCCTAGAACCGCCTCCACTTCCATCACGAGAATTATTGTAGAAAACCGATAGACGGAAATCATCGATTTAGATAATTTAGAGAGATGACCAGACTGTCCAACATCCGAAGCTTTTGTCCGAGCGCTCATCCGACCACCGAGCGTCCGAAGGTGACACTCGTTATTGTCTGCATTCTCTCTTCCGATCAAGTTCCGTTCGGTTGAAAAAGTGATGATGCCAACTCAAAATGCCCGCGTGTCGCCAGAGGGATCGGGCGTGAGAGAAATTGGAAGAAATGAAACGAGTGGATAACTCCAACTGATTTTCCCGAAACTAGATCGCTCGACTCGTTTACGGCTTTGTATTCGTTCATCACTCCATGCTTGAACTTCCAAAACTTTCGTGTCCGCAGTACCCATTCGCCGGATTAGACATTTGGATCGAGAATTAGAGACATATACGCCGCAGAATCCTGAGTACGCGTGAGCAGCACAGGGGATTGCAAAGATTCCCATTCATTTCACCGCACAGGTCCTAAGCGTTCCTATCTAATTCTCTCCGTCTGGAATTTCGATGATTGCCTCTTCCCATCTACCCCAATCTTTGTTGACTAAGCCTCCTCTCCGTGATACCTAGTATGTCACCTTTCTCTCGGTTCTTCTCTCACGGTACTTTCGCTCATGATCGGCGAAACGTTCGTGTCCTTCTGTATGTGCTCTGATTCATTCCTGTTTTTTTTTCTGCACTGTTTCATAGAAATTCATACATAATTATAGATTTGTTTGTTTGCCTGTCAGTTTGTTGATTCCTCTCTCGTTTTGCTTCTATAGGTCCGTGTAGCGGGAACGTTTCTATATCTGCCTATCCGAAATGAGTGCTCGAAAATTTCGAGAGCAGTCGATAGAATTTTTTCCTGTGATTGGATCCCGAGAATTTCCATTTCAATAAATAGAAACTAGTGCGCGTAACGCCCGTAATAACACTCTCAGACAATATCCGGCAGTCGTTCCGTAAGATATCGCCCACCGTAGGATATTGGATTCCATGATTTTTATCGAATTGACGGTAATTCGCTAATTTTCGCCGAAAGAGCTCAGAAAATTGTGAGATTTGTCTTCAGACAAGCCGTATATCTCTTCGACTGTTTATTTTTAACATATTTTGATTTCTGATTGTTCAGACCATTCATTTTAGAGACAAAAAGAAATGTGTGTATTCCGAATCATTCCCGGCTGGAGCACGGCGTCCGCTCTACCTCCTTGCCTCATCCTTTCAAAGACTTCATTTACTTCCCCTCTTATCCTTCGAATTGTTACTTGAATTGACTTGGACTCGAATTTGAATTTCACCAATAACGAAAATTCGTTCCATCTTGCGTATCTTTTCCATCTTCTTTACTGTAGGGTTTCTTTCCAGGTTTTCTCGCACGTTGAATCTAAAGGAGTCGTTTTGTAGGTTGGTTCTCTCTTGTTTTGTCCTTTTGCTTCTATGCGCTCTCAGCTCCTGTATTTGCTTGCTCTTCTCTTCAACTTTGCGCCCTCCTCTTCCTCCTCTTCGTCTTCGATCATGTGATGACAGCTGACGTACCTACGTACACGCCTCAGCTCTGATTCTGAGTGAGGGATACCAACGGCATTCAGTTGCCGTCTCCCTCGGGCGGAGCTCCTTCCTCGCCTTGAGTGTCAGAAGTCCACAACTGCAAGCGAAAGAAGAGAACATCGTGAGAATGCGACACGTCTAATTGACAGCCCCGGACGTTGGACACTCGAGTGCGGCTCCGCATCGAGAAAGCGAGTGCACAGGAACGGGCTCGGAAATTCTTCAAGATTCTGTATTTTCTGAATGGGTGGGAAGCTACCAAGCCTCCACGAGAGGCTCTCATGCAAAAGCGATCAAACGAGGACTGGAGAACGTGTTGTGCTGCGACTCCTGCGCTGAAAGGCGCGAGGCCAACGAGCGAGCGACTGATGGATCAGCATTGCGCGTTCGGAGGATTCGATCACAATGCATTGGCAGTCGAGTATACTGCCAGGTACCCCTGTGGCTAACTTTGCCAGACCAGTGAATCAATCGAGACGGCAGCGAACTCATTGAGACCATGAAGACAAGTGAATGAGCCAGACGCCACACAAGCCCTGCCACGGCTAACTAGAGATGCGTTTCGAGCATTGGATGAATCGGCTCCAGCCAAAGAGAATCCGCCACAGAATCAACCAAGAATCGGGTTACAAATGCGTGGCGTTCGACATTTCGATCGGAACCACCAGTTTGAGGGCACAGTTACGACGAACTAGGGAAAAAGCGAAAATTATCACATATAGAGTGATAACACTCACCGTGAGGTTATCCCTGAGGAGCTGCATAATGAGCGTCGAGTCCTTGTAGGAGTCCTCGTTAAGTGAGTCAAGCTCGGCGATCGCGTCATCGAAAGCCTGCTTGGCGAGTTGGCATGCTTTGTCGGGCGCGTTCAGGATTTCGTAGTAGAATACGCTGAAATTGAGCGCGAGCCCTAGTCTGATTGGATGCGTTGGTTGCATCTGCCCCTTGCTGATGTCGAATGCTTCCTGGTAGGCCTTTTGCGATTCCTCGACAACGGCTGTGCGTTGGTCTCCCGTGGCAACTTCGGCTAAGTACCGGTAGTAGTCACCCTTCATTTTCAGGTAGAATACTTTCGACTCGGTGTTGGTACTTTTGGGAATTAAGAAGTTGTCAAGCAGACCCTGCAAAACGAGCAGAAAGCATTTAAGGCGACTGCGTAACTCGATCGCGTGCGGAGTTCTAATTTTCTTTAGGCTTCGGCTACCGCACGCGGCGCCGCACTAACATCGTCGATACAAATATTGTGGTCATAGACGGCCGCACTTGAGAAACTCGGTTTCTTAACGATAATTGCCAACTTACTAATACACTCTGGCAGATGTCGGTGAGCTCCTTCTCAACCTTTTCGCGATACTCCTTGGCCATCGCCTGCTTTTTCTCCGATCCCTCGGTTTTTTGCTCGATCGAGGAGATGACTCTCCATGAACTTCTCCGGGCTCCGACGACGTTCTTGTAAGCGACAGACAGGAGGTTTCTCTCTTCATTCGACAACTCCGGAGAGCTTTCGGTGATCTGCTTCATCGCAGCGGCCATGTCATCGTAACTGTCGAATGTAGAGAATAGGACTTCAGTTTTGGCAAAGGCGGCGCGGCGACACCTCAACGAGTCGTGGGACGCCAATTTTCAGGATACGACTCGGTCATGTCGAGCTACCAGGCGAGGAACGCATGACCGCTCCAAGTAGACGCAATGGGCGCCTTTGCTGTTTCACGGCTTCTCCATGTATGAGGTGCTCATCATCTGGGAGCCAATCATAAGATTGCGCATTATGTGAAAGAGATTGAGCGAGAGGTGGATGGATGGATAGATTTTCGATTCGTTTGTCATGCCTTCGATTGGGAGCTGCGCGAGATTATAACGGAAAGAGGATTATTTTCTAGGTTGCGTCTGCCGGCGTCGAGGTACTCCTGAAATCGCCTACAAACGCCCTTCTAGTCCGAACACACCCAGGCTGGTTGCCATTTGCCAGCTAACCGGTGGTCCAGTCCGAGCTCCCAATCCCACTGGTCCGGGAATATCAGCTCTCAGCACGCACACCAGCTCCATAAATAGCTCTCGGCCGCTGGGAGCCTAGCTGGGTTCAGATTCCACTTCAAAGGCAACGTCAATTCGCGAAAGAGTCTTGTATAGTTCTCTGACTCCTCAAACTGGAACCGAGCTCGGACGAGTTTTCCGGGAGATCGCCGGCATCGCTGACAGGCAGGCATCAGTAGCAACGACGCACGCCTCACCAACGGAGATCTGGAATAGAATCGCTATTGACGTTTCATACGAACCGTTCGGCCTGTTCGGCGATTTTAGCCCTCTGCACGAGCTGCTCCTTGTCCATGGCGGCCACTGTGCACTCGCGACCACTTCCCAAAGACACCGAAAATTGCCAAAAATGCCTCGCTTTTCAAAATGGCAGAAGAAGCTCTTGCCAGGCGAGGACCGGATGAATGCATCCATGGCGTAGTTCGGCGGCGGGATCGACACCGCCCTCCTGAACGCGCGCTCATTCGAATATTCTGCTCTGCGGCTCATGAATTCCTTCAGTAACTCGAGACAGCGATCAATTTCAACTTGTCTCATGCCAATATTCCGGCTTCAAAGTGAGGATTTCGGTCGGCAGAAATGAACAGCAAGAATCCGCTTCTGGAGAATTAATAGATCGCTGAGGTCGTGGTGCCTCGAGCGGCGGCATCGTGTAACGAAATTCAAATCGTGGCGTTCCCGGTGATATGACGCTCTCATCGAGATATAGCTAGATTATCTACGGCCCTTGCGTCTCGAAATGATTCGATTGAGATCTCACCAGACGGCCGTTCCCAGCCGACCTCTTGTCTGAGCAAAGCTGGACTGAACTGGGTAACTTGCGACGACACCGCAGCTATTCTCTCGATGGCCGTGTCGACGATTCGGCTCATAGTGAGGTGAGCTGTCATCGCAGCCGGAGCGACCGTGACTCGAAATTGCGCAGATCAGATGCTATCAGCTGCTGAGTTGGTCATGGAACGGAAATAAACGAAGACACCGCTATATATTGTAGTTCCGTAGATGTTCTGGATCCGGGGTCCGTCGCGAGCTGGACTTCCTTTGGGCGCTTCTTGTTTCTACGCCCGGCACATTGCAATCTGCTTTGATGCTGTGCGGAAACGCTGATTCATTATACGCTATGAACTCTGATGTGAAGACCTATTCTCTTCAACCCCGAATCATCGCGGTTTCAAACAATCGCGCCGCTCTCGATGGAGCTGCTGCGCAGTAGGGGGAGATCGTGCTACGCTCGCGGTTGGAGTTTGGAGTCGAGTCGGGATCGAACGGAACAGCAGCGTTCTCCTAGAACGGACGAATGTTGCAGGGGTACCCCATGTGAGAGAGCGCATTTCAGCAGTCTGGGTCTCCATACAAGAGGACCGAGGTTTGGAATCTATCAAGAAATGGAATCCGTCAGCGGCTGATTGGAAGCAGTGATGACGATGATCTCTGCTTCGCGGATGAGCAGGATACGGGCACATAGCTCCAACATTTTTTGGACTGAATGCTCACTCGATCCATGGTTACTGCTACTTCCCACCAGTTTCGCCCGGGTGCCTCAGGAAGGACCTAGCCCAACGAAACTGGGAACTTTCGCATGGCCTCTGAGATCGAAGCTCTGTCGGCAGTTCGAGAGGGTTCCGCGGCCCAGAGAGACGGAGTGACGCACTTGCACCCAAAATCTCCGCGACACTAGTCTGATGAGACCGCGGAGCAGCACGGGATAGCGATCCTGCGCGTACGTATTCTCGTAACGTCATTCGACCTTGGTAAAAAGTTGTTGGAAACCCTCAGAACTGTAATGTGTCAGGAATGATGAGGACTCGAAACTTCGGGAGCGGGGGAAATCGCGATCGAAGATTCCATCCTCCACTAGTAAGCTGTGATTGCAGACTGCCTCGGAATGCTGATGGTGAGAATGGGGTCGGGATCAACAATCACGGATAGAAGGCGTTCTCTCAGGTGCGGTGAGTCTTATGCCTAAGACCCCGTTCGGAGCGACGTATGTCACCCCGCACCACGCGTAGCACATCGGAAACCGTACCGATGGAAACAACGGAATCGAACTTGGTCGTCAGGAGGCATGGGAGCAATGATGCCCATGATCTGTGCTCCGCGCCACATTTCCATCGACACGGCCGGCCTTGGGGCTCGTCCTCCTAGAGTCCTGCTCGTGAAGCCGAGAACGGGCTGGAATCTGGGATGCTCTGCGTGTCACAGATGCACGAATGACTCTCCTCAGACTGTAAATTCGGAGGATCACAGATGGGAGGCTCTCGTGGTAGAGTTGGCGGAATAACTATGTATGATGCTAATAGCTTCGGAGAGTCACGGTTCGACTTCTGGAAGACAGAAAGCTGTGCTGCAAATGAGCCAACGAGGAACCGCAGGAGCCCTTGCTGACGAATTACGTGCGGCCAGTCCATCCGAGGCTATTGTCTCGCCCCCGGGGCTCAGAGTTGAAGCTTATCATAATCGTACGGCGGCTTCCAATAAGATGTTATTGGCCCGTGGCTGTGTGCCTGAATGGCTCACAATGGTTCCCAATCGCCTCGGACAAATACCGAAAGGGTTCTCTCAGTTCATGTCCTACCGGAGTCGAGGAGTATACACTTTACTTAAACTGTCTGATCGAACTGTCGGGAGATGATCTGTTGGAAAAGGTCGTCTCCATTTGGCATGAGCTTCACATCCCAACCGAACTGCTGTCACTACATCAATCTTTTTCGCTGCGGTGACATGAGATAACTGCCCTGACGCGGATCCCAGTATAGGAACCCTCCCTGGGAGATCGGGGTCGATGAACAGTACTGGCGGGAGGCGCATGCAATGATAGAGCAAGCTTTCAAACATCCTCTCCGTCTTCTCATCTCTGTTTGCCCTTGTTCCAGAATACGAGAGAATGAGATAGTGCCGAATCGTTCGGGCTCCATCCATACTCGAGCAGGAACTGTACAGGTGAGGGCCTCGATTTTGTGGTCAACGACGATCCGCTTCGACGATGAAAACCGAGCATGCCCTTCCGCGGATTATCCAAGAGCAAAACGGCATCGTAACACTCTGAGTGTGTCGATTTCAATTCCCCACCGCATTCTCGAGAGCGGAATGAATCGGTGTCAGACAGAAGTCTGGGGAACAGAAATCCGCACCCGAAGTGCGATTTATTGTTAAAACCTCAAGAGTCTCCATCGATAGCCACGATTTATTTGTTCTTTCCCAGGATTTGTCGCTACGTGGCAACAGTTTAACAAGCATGGCTGTGCTTCCCATCCAGCGGTAGGTTCCCTGTCAGAAGTTGTTTTCCTAACGTTTGCCGAGCGTTTCTGGTTTTCGGTAAGGGGCGGCTTCAGGTCCCCCTCCCCGACTTCCATTCCGTTCCCCGGAGACCGGATCGACATCCAATACGAAGCCTCCTGCAGCTCGCTCGAGTCTTCTGCGGCAACTGCGAGGTCGTCGACATAGATTTCAAATAGAATTTGGTTTTTGAGACTTTCCGAAGAATTCTCAAGACGCACTGAACACAACCGAGAGAACTGAGATGGTGTCCCTTCCAGGCAGACCTTCCTGCTTCACACAGATTATGGTAGCGTTACGTCTATTTGTTATGATGGGGTCAATGGCAATGAGGCAACGATGGACGCTCAGAGCAAGGTTTCGAGGATCTTGATAACTTCCGCTCCGGGGCCCGTCTTCCTCGGTTGGCATATCCGAGTGCCGCTCTTGGGTGAATGACATGTTCTTGGAATCCCACGCGCATGATGATTGCGGGCGGTGGATACGGACCCCAGACGGTCCAGGTATCATGATTACCATCGGTGCCTCTGAAGTGAGACTCCCGTCTCTGACGATTGGAAACGGGTTATCCTCTTTCTCAGTTCCACTCGGAAGAAACGGGTCCATGATTACTTCATTGGCTTCCACAACGGTAGTGAAATGGTATGCCAGGCATACACTCGCTCTTCACACGAAAGAACAGTTTTTCCGTTCCAAAATGTTCGGTCCTGGGCAGCAGGCTTAACAGGCGGGCAGACAGGGCAGGCGGCCAGCTGGATTGATAGGGATGGAATTTTCGGGGCGGATGATCACCGTTCCCTCGGAGCGGTGGGACTGGGGTTGGGACTACGGTCTCCGGAGCGGAGAACGCAATAGGAATGATTTCGGATTTTGTTCCGGAGGTACTGACCTGCTACCATGGCGGAATACGACATCGAAGTCTGAGCAACGGAGAGAACACGTTTTCTCGAAATGGAGGGAAGGGCGATCGAATGTTCTGAAGAGGGACATCAAGTTTCGAGGCGAAGACGGAATAAACTCACAGAATCATCGACAGAAACCATGGATGAGAGAAAGGACGATGCTCAACCAAACACCCTATACCTTAAGACCCACTACCGCTAATACCTTTGGCGATTTTATGATTCATATCACCCGAATTCGAGAACCGCGGAAGATCGCGTGAACCGGTGTGACAAGCCTACTGGTTTGTTGGAACCACTTGTCACAATCCTCGCTCGATTTCGAATTTTCGCGCGGCCACAGCTCGCCAGGCGACCAAAGCGGCGGCTTACAGCCGCCGCTCTCTGGCCGGGATAACTCGCCGGGAGTATTCTTAGACAGAACAAACGAGTCCACTAGAGTCAAAGCTCCCTTTCGCTGAAGAAGAACGTTTCGTGATACTCATAAGATTCCATATACGATTGGAACGTTATATTCCAGAGACTTTCCACCGATACGAGAGACGCAGATTCTCCGTTCCGAAAATTACATCCCGGACCAGCCAGCTCGACTTGCTAGCTAGCCAGGCAGCGCCGGTAGACTGACGGGTCCCTGCTGGGTTCTTTGTCAGTATGCGCCCGCCGACTTGTGACGGAACGTAAACACGCGGGTGGCTAGTTGAGTGAAACTGATGCTGGAGCTGTTCATCGGTCCGTGAGTGTTGCAGCTGGATCAGCCGGATTCCTCTCTGCCCGCGAGCGTAGCGAGCGGCACGAACAAGCAGCTGCCTGCCAGCTACCGGACCCAACACGCGCTCAAGTCGCCGCGGTGGCGTGTTGGCGTTTTGTGGTTTAAGTCGGCGGGCGTATATTAGCAAAGTACCCCCTGCTGCGCACGCATGCCAGACGCCATCTTGCTCCTATTGATCCATCGTCTCATCCCTCCTCGACGAATTGAGAGTGGTGCAGCAGTAGCAGCAGCAGCAGCAGTCAGTGGACGACGCGGAGAAGCGATTTTTGCTCCTGGAAACAAGGAGCTCGACCTCCTGACGGTTTGAAGTTGTTTGAGGGAGCTCTACGCCACGAACTCGACAAACTTCTGCGGAGCGCGACTGCTCGCTTCTGGTCGCAGTAACAACTGAGCCAACGCCGGCAGGCAGGCAGGCACGCAGTCAGACAGCCAGAAAGGCCTCATTGTTGTTTTCACCAGCGGCCGCTGCAGAACACACAGACAGATCCTCTCGACGGCGACGACGACAACAGCAGCGACGACGACGACGACTACCACCAACACTACGACCAGCGGGCACTGACTGATATTGCCGAGTGCGTTCCGTGCCATCTCTGATACATAGTATTCGTACCGCGTCTCGTGCCCCATCCTTATACAAATAAACGGCCGAGATGGAAAAAGACCAACTCGTACAGCGCGCCAAAATCGCCGAGCAGGCTGAGAGGTAAGAAATTATTCACGACTCTCCTTCAAAGACTAAGATAACACGGGAGCGATAGCCGTAACCGTTTTCCGTGCGTAGTCTCCGGACACTCGACCCCGACTGCTCTCGCTACGAGCTGCGCTTGTAACCGCTCGGTTACTCATCTTCTAATGTTCGTTCGTCCGACAGTTGCTCTCGAATGAGCAATTCAGAAGACTTTGCCGCCGACAGAGGCTGAAGTCTTTCCGAGTGAAAGCGCACTGACTCAATCAGACAAGCTAGCAACTAGGCGCTCACACATGCTCGTACGTTGTGACGGGATTTCCTACCATCCATTGGGGGGAATCGATTTACGTCGGAATCGTGAGAAAATCCAATCCACCGGGGTGGACGAGGGTTAACACTTTCGGAAAATTTCCGAACTTGGTGGCATGGCGCCATTCAATTCGCAACCGAGGGGAACCTATTAGTCATTGCCCGCGGAAAGCCCGCATTGCTCATCGAATGCACCACTGTACCATAGGCGTTGTCGCTCTCCGTTTCCGGAGTTGACTTTCCTCATTCTTGGGAGATTTTGAAGCCAGGCTTGCATCTCTTAGGTTTCCGCCTGAGTTTGCGCAACAACCACCATCACCACAACTTCCGAACCAGATATCACCGTCATACAGGCGGAATGCTGACGTCGTTAGAAATCGCGATCCCCGTGCACTCGAATGAGCGAGTATGCAGGCAATCGGAGGAAAGGCAACGTTTGCTCTTCGGTCTGCAACGTTCTGCTTTTCTAAGATATATACCTGTCTTCGCTGTTTTACAGGGAAGGCGACGCAATCTTATGTCAGTTAGTTGGCTGGCTGTGTGGTCACCCAGCCAGCCATTCACGTGGTTTGACAGAGCTGGCTGCGAATTTGTGGCATTGCGTTCCTACAAACACAAACATAGAACAACAGTGGTTCCACCCACTGACTCTCCAATCATATACCAAATCAAACCACTTAGTGACAGTTATCTCGTAGTCACTTCGGGCAGTGACGGGAAAGTGATTATTGAACTGTTTACGGGCGCTCAAACTCCGATTATCGCTGCGCTTCCGGGGGAACGCGGTTGGGCTGTTTCGGCTGGCGGGACGACAGCTTCCAGGGTGCCGTCCAGTTCGTCATCGCAGGCTTGCATTCGTATTCGCTAGGTGGGCACTTGTAGAAACTTTTGAGCTGGAAGGATCAGCATAACAGAGCGTTCGCGCCTGGGAGTTTCCAGACGACCGACATTTTAGATTCTCATCTGGCGGGCTCTATTCAACTCTGGCGAACGCACAGGTGGAGTCCTACGGTTTCGGTTGTTGGAACCTCCTCTGTATGGTAGTGTGTGTATTTTGGATGATTCATGGCCATGTTCCAGGTCAGCTAGTTGAGCTAGTTCACTACGCCCAGTTTTGCTCCTCCGGAGGCGGATTCCACGCGACAGATCATAATAATGTCTGGTCGTAATCCATAGCAAATCGAACTCAATTCGACGGGGTCTTACTCCCACATCATGCTGAAGGCATTCTTCGAAGATCCATTGGCAACTTCTTGTCGTCGTCAGGAGAATGACAAGTTGTAGCCGTCTGCGTCGCGAAATCTGCTCATGTCATACTAACGGGCCATGTGAAAAGCAGTTGAACGGCGGCAGCGACAGCTTATTGTGGCCAACTACTAGCTGGCAGTCTAGTCGAGTGTAGTCTACGTGGCTTGAACAGGCAGTGTCAGAACGTCAACCGCGGCCTAGTGCAGCGCGTCGCGCGCCCCGTTGTGGTTGTGCTAACTCGGTGCCACACTGTTTAGACATCGGTTACCGTGTGCGTCTGTGTGCGAGTGTGTTCGTGTGCTCGGTAGTGAGTGGATATTGCCGTAGCCACAGAGAGCATAATGCATTGTCATTGAAGCTCGCCCCTGCGTGGCGATACCACTACAATACCACTTCCACGGTTTCGAACTTTTTATGACTTCGAACTAACATCGCATCGCAAGAGTGTGATGACTCCATTTTTGTCCCATGAGCTTCGCTCGCTGGCAGAGGAAGCGGTTCCGGTACCTGTCCCTTCCGTTCAGGTGTATTCGTTGGATTCCTGTCCGAGGAGCGGGCTCATGAGAGGTCTGCCAGGAGAGTTGAAAATCACAAAAAGCTCAGAGCGGGGCTGAATCATATGCGGAGTTGGAGCGGACAGTCGCATTCACCCCACGGAATGATTGCTGACTGAGAAAATTAACGGAATCCATGTACCTTAGGCCTTCCAGCTAACTTTCGAGGCTTTTCCCGATTGCAGGTACGATGACATGGCGGCAGCCATGAAGCAAATCACAGAGAGCTCTCCCGAACTCACGAATGAGGAAAGGAACCTCTTGTCTGTTGCCTATAAGAACGTCGTGGGAGCACGCAGAAGTTCATGGAGGGTGATCTCATCGATCGAACAGAAAACCGAAGGTTCCGAGAAGAAGCAAGCCATGGCTAAGGAATACCGCGAGAAGGTCGAGAAAGAGCTCACCGACATCTGCAACGATGTGCTCGTAAGTAGCGACATTCACGAGCTTCGACGACTTCTAATCCTTGCCAAGTTTTGCATAACGACTCCCTTATCGGCTCTGAGGAGCTTAACACCCGCTGAACTGTTCACTCGAGGCGGTCGGTTGGTTGGTTGGTCGGACGGGCGCCCGCCCGGCAAGATCGGCTCCCCCTCAGAAGTGTTGCGAGGGGTCCCTGAACAGGGAACTCTCGTCGGTCAACCGAAGAAGTGGCCGTTCGCGGCCTTTCGATGTTGCTAGCTTCCCGGCCGTAAAAGACAAGAACCAAGAGGGCTTTCTGTGTCAATGCATGGTCGCTGGAAGCCGCCGTACTAATCCTATAATGACTGTCACAAAAAGCTCAAAGCACGAATAATTAGATTGGAGTTCGAATTTTTCTCCGTCGCAACTCAAATCTGATTTCACTATCCTCGGTTGGTTGGCGCGCACCGCTTCCAAAAGCAGAGTAGTTTGTCGTTCGGCTGGATTGACAGCGTACCGATGGAGTCAGTTTTCCTCTCAATCAGTCGCACTCGCTTTTCATAATACTCGGTCCTTGGGAGGTTGTGCTAACATATTCACTCACGAGAGATCGCTCCGTCTCTCCTCAGGGTCTTCTCGACAACTTCTTAATCCCGAAGAGCACCAACACCGAGTCGAAGGTTTTCTATCTGAAAATGAAAGGTGACTATTATCGGTACCTCGCCGAAGTCGCCACGGGAGATCAACGCACATCTGTCGTTGAAGAGTCACAAAAAGCTTACCAAGAAGCCTTTGACATCAGCAAGGGACAAATGCAGCCGACGCATCCCATCCGGTTGGGTCTCGCGTTGAACTTCAGCGTATTTTATTACGAAATCCTGAATGCGCCAGACAAGGCGTGCCAACTCGCGAAGCAGGCATTCGATGATGCCATCGCTGAGCTCGACAGCCTCAACGAGGACTCCTACAAGGATTCGACGCTCATCATGCAGCTGCTCAGGGACAACCTAACGGTGAGTGCTTGTAACGATGTTTCCGTTCGCAAACGTTCCTTACGAATTCATCCACTCACCCTCCGTCTATAAATCCGTTACCGTCTGGTTGAGAGCTGCTGTGTTGCAACTACCACTTGATTGGCCGCAGAACTGAGTTTGCAGTAGAGGAGGGTTGATTGTTGGTTCCGATAATAACTCACTCATGTTTGACTCTGTTTTCGTTGCACAAACGCTCCATGTTTCTGTATTTCAGCTGTGGACCTCGGACACGCAAGGCGAGGAAGCACCGCCAGAGGCTGAGAACTAGACCGAGGAGGAGACGTCAACGGAAAAGCATAACAGAAGAGACGACGCAATGTGAACTGAACGAGAGCAAATTTTGCAATTGGAAGGGACGGAAATCGAAGAAGTAGAAGAACAAGAACTTGGAGGCGGTGATGGAGCAATTGAGAAATGCGGCATTGCACGAACTTTTCGAATGAGATAGGCAATTGAGTGAAACTACGTCTTCGTCGGAGAGCCACCATCACGACCACAAAAAACAAACTGAGACCAACATGGACGAAGAGAGGTCGTCCGACGAAACCGCAGTTCATCAAACTCGGGGCAATTGTAACCCCTCCAAGAAAGCGATAGAGCTCTCAATCGGCAAGGAAATCGAGGAGAAACACATGAACAGTGAAGCGAGAGGCACTAAGAGATGAGAGAAAACAGAGCAGATGGCCTGATGACTGACTGCAAACCTTTTGATTGACAGTAATGATTATCGTGGTCGCGACCACGATCTTGCTTATGAAGATAGTGGTGGTATTGAACACTCTGATTATGATTATCATTATTATTATGACTCTTGAGATGACGAATGATTTTTTTTATGAAACCGCCATGAACATCCCCTCTACTTGCCCCAGCACACCTTTTGGTTCGAAAACAGACAAACAGCCAGCCAGCTGTAGATTTTGAATTCCGGATGGATTCGTTCTTTGAAACATCTCCGACAGATAGAATGACGGATAGGGGCGATTCCGACGAAGATGGCCGTTTAATTCGGGCAATCATCATTCGCCGGTGACCCGTTACGGACACCTGTCACGAGGGAAACACTGCAACGAATCAAACTCTGTGACTCATTTAAATGCTTGGTTACTATCATCATCACTATTCGATTGTTCCGGAACGATTACGAAATGCCAGTGTTCAGACTCCTCCAGCTTCGAAAAGCATCAAGAGCAGGAGCTGTCTTGAACGACGTTTCGTGAGGACAAGCTGCGCGCTGACCGTGCTCCTCGAAGGCATTGTTTCTGTTGCTTGATTAAAATAAGTTATTCATTTTCTTATCGGGCGCATTCATGAATATGCGATCCATGAATCGCCTCCAGTTCTCAAGTCATTATTTTCCTCGTTTGTGTCACCGGCCTCCAAGGGGATCGAACGAGCGTCGATACGCAGACGAAAACAACTACTTTAGCTTTAAGCAGTCGTGGTTTCATTTCCTGAAATTCATTCCCCTAGTTTTCCCCGTAACACCACCAGACGACTGAAAACACGATTGACACAACGCCATAACGACACACACATTCGCACACATCCACAGTGTCCGCAGGTGACCGTCATGCTGTTGAGCGTGACAACGCACGCTGCAGAGGGACCTCCGGGACGGAGAAGGAACAGTCTTGCATACTTATAAAGACGACAATACCTATGATCCCACGAACAGTTCCATATTCCAGAAGCTGTCCTGAGTTTTCCCGCATGTCGTTCAGGGAGAGAATTGGTTGGTTGGTCGGTTTGCCGGAGCCACCGTTCTCCACCTGTGCCGCCTGGACCTCTACGAATGAGACTCGGCGGTCGAGGGGAGCGGCGTTCGCCATGATTCCCGAAATGGGAGAAATCAGTGCCACGAACCCCGACGACAGTGTGGGAATTTCTCACAAGCTTAAGTCAGTGAATTGATGTTGACTCATTTTGTTTAGAATTTCACCATTTGTTGAGTTTTTCACCTTTTTTCGCACTTCCTCTGTTTCCCTCTATTCCACCTTCTCAGCACTTCGTATGTCCGTCGTTTATCTATCGTCAACTTCAACTGTCAATCTTCTCAGCTCATGGTGGGCATATGATTGAAACGATTGATGTTCTTCTTATCGATGTGTCTCGTCCTATGTCATTCATGTACTGTACTTGTAGGACTTAATCGTCGCTCTTGTAGCTCTGATGCGCTGGAGCGAACAGCTGTACGTTTATGTGTCTCAGCACCTGCAGCCGCTGTCGATATTACTGGGATCAATTCACTCCTTTCATCCATTCATTCTCTCAACAGGGGGAACAGAGATGAAGAAAGTAACGTTTCTCCTTCGCGAACAACATTGAAATACAACGAGGAATCGAAATTCGTACGGAAGGCCAATGCTCTCCCTTTTTTGTAGGGTGGGTTGGGAGGTCTGACTGATCTAGAAGGATCTCGGAAGAGAAAAGCCGGAAAACAAACTTTCTCGAACAGATGTCAAGCACGTATCGGCCTCGGAATCCTGTCTGATGTTTTGTCACCTGAACCTTTGGCTTGAGAGTGCAGAATTTGATGAGAGTATACGACGCTTCGATTCGAAATTCTTCAATGGATCTTTGGGCAGCAGTATTGCACTCAGATATCTTTGAACAATATACATAATATGTGTGTATCAGATGTAACAGCTATCATTGTTTTTTGCTGAGTTCTGGAAATTAAGCTCCTCATTTTCAGATGAAAACCGATCCGTTCAATCGAAGGCAAATCAATAAAATCGAAATTTTTCTGGTAGTAGCTTTGTCTTGTCATTCAGACTCCGTATGGGACGAAGATCCTCGGTTCCGATTCGAGGACAAACAAACTTGGAGATTGCGTGAACTGGGAGTAGATCGGGACGGTAAGAGTAAGTTGACCGTTTCCGGGAACCATGTTTGTCGCTCGCTCACGGGAATAGCAGTGATGGAGTTGCTATGACGGACTGATCTAGAATAACTTCGAGAACTTACACGATATCCTCATTTCTGGATGCCGACACCATTTCGTGGGATGGGCTTTTAGAAAGGACAAAGAACATTAAACACCACCATACATGAAGGCCGAGAACGTTCTCCAGGGATGGACGAAAGGGATCATCTTGATCTGCGGCGCGTCATAAAAGGCTTCAGATGACCACAACATTATATGCGAGGAATGTCCCACCGATGAGACAAAGGGGGTAAAACATAAGATTGCCATCCTGAGCTCACGATCACACAGACCGGTTCGAATGAACCTATTTCGCAAAAACCAACGGGAACTCCTGAATAGGAAGGGTGAATCTGATACTGACCACTCTCCGGAAACTATCAGAGAGAGTGAGAGAGAAATAGAAAGAGAGAGAAAATTGGGGATCCTGAGACTAGAGAATAACTCCGAAAATTGGCAAGATCAGGGACCTGGTATCAGGATCCTGGGGATGCGCTGTGCAATATCCCATGGTCGGGGCTTCCTCATTTCTGTCAGAAACGCCTGGAAGGAGTCGAAGAGACGATTTTTCTCACATAAATGGGAATATGATTGAGCTTTAAAAATTTCTCCTCTCATTTTCTCAAGAAATAGCGCGCCGTACTCGACACTAGAACGAGGAAGAGCGGAAAACGGGATCGATCTCAGTATCCCAAAAGGATAACCTTAGAGAGAGATCCTTAGCCCGGCAAACAAACGCGAAACCCGATTACGATGTCGGAATCACTCAAGATCGAGACTATCGGTCAGCCATCCTGGGATGTTCCAATATTGCCAGAAGATTGCGCTTCGTTGAGGCCCGACTGGTTTGTCAAGAGATCACTCGGCAAGGGGCGATTGAGGAATTTCCGAATAATTCGTTCATATCTCATTTCGAGGTAGCCTCGACTCGGAAACGGTATGTAGCCAGAGACCGAGAGAAACGCAGCCTAGCTCATGTGACCCTAATATCCAATCTGGGCAGCAGTATAGGTAAGCAACCCGGATCCCGAGCCGGAGATTGGATCGTGGACTGAATTAAATACAGTACCACACGACGGGCTCAGTTTCGCAACATTGGTCAAGGCCCTTTCGCCCCTCGGTAGGCGCGCGGACATGAGCCAGGTTGTTCCGGGACGGATTAATCTCAAATGAATGTTGGAAGATATCAAACCCAATTAGGACTTCCGTTCCTGGAGGAGAGATCCTGCCTCCACGGGACTGAACTGTGCGAGCAAAGTCGCGCCAGCATTCCATGATATCATCGTCCATGGACGTTTTGAAGATGGAAAATTGGAAGGAGATTCTTGAGCGAATTCGTTCCCTCAGAACGCTTCGCGTGATTGGCTGAAGACGTTGACCGCCAACCCTTGTCGCGTGACCGAATGAGGAATTGCCGCCATTCCACAAATTTTGCTTCTGGTCCACTCCTCTCTGGGTGATAGTTCGGCGTCGGAAATCAAAAATGCGGACGACAATATTCTCCTACTCCGAGCGATTGATGATCGGTTCTCTAAAGAAATTCAAGCTGACAGAGGATTTATACTCGTTTAGTCAGTGGAACGAGGCAGGAGTCTGCGGAGCTGAAGGTCAGCCTTCTCCGACCGGGACCCCTGCCGCGGAGAGCATCACACTCGCAGGAGCTTCGTGAGACACCCCATGGGAGCGACATCTATTTGATACGAACGCATGAGTGGATCGATAATACCGGTATCGCTTGTGGTATCCCGCGTGACAGACTCCAGGCCTTGGAATCGCCCCGCGTTGACTACCGGAAACGGACTCGGTGCTTGAAAATTCCATCCCAGAATGTGCCGCCCGGGAATGCAACTGATGCCAGCCTTCACGGCTCCTCTGGTCGCTCTCCGGCCCTCAACCGAGGAGACGCCATGACCTGAACTTCGATAAAGGCGCACACCCATTCCATTCGCCAGTGTCTGCCGCAACGTTGGCTCAATCTCGTTCTCCCGAATGGGAAAATCTTCCCAGATGAAACACGCACCAATCCTCCTCCAGACTGACGGTCGGAATTTATTTTCTTCTTCATATTTCGGCTGCTCATCGTCGCAGTTTTCCTCTTTTACACATCTTATTTACATCTTCACATCTTGTGCTTGTTGAGGTTGGAAACCGGCTTTTTGAAGCTCCTTGCGGAGCTGATCTGAGAAGTCGTCCTCAACATTATCGTCATCCCAGTTATCCTCCCAGACGTTGGCCTCTTCTGCGTCGCATTTTCCGGTCCATTCTAGAACGCACCCAAGCGAAAGCATTAATCGTCAATCAAGTGAGGTGCGATTCATCTCCACACCATAGACTATCTCACAGATGCCACGGGCAAAATGAAATCAGTGAAAAACCCAGATGTCTCACGGAACATGAGATGAATAGAGTTTGATTCTAGGACATACCTTCAGCGGGGAATTCTTCGAATTCGTCGTCTTCCTCGAGAAGCCCGAGGTCGACCTTCTTCGGAGTTTCCTGACTCGCGGTGGTTGAAGACATTTCTGTAAGTAGTAATGCCGGGTCTAATAGCTGTTTCTTCGTCACCGGCGAAAGCTTCAGAGGGTTGAATCTCGGAGATTGGATGAGTCACACTCCGATCAACAAATCCGTGCGGGGATTGAACCGCTGCAGTGCAACGACTGAGTCGGAGTACGCGAGCAGATTCATTATGAGAAAAATGACTTTGCAAAAAATATCGCTTGCCAAGTGCGGACATCGGCTTGGACAATGACACGGAATAACGAACTTCGGGAATGCTCCAGGGTGGCCTCTGGCTTCGCGACAGGGAGGTGCGTGCTCTTTCATTCAATCAGTTTACGGGGAAAATGGATGGAAAAATTGGGCTCAACTTACCTAGTTTTTCTCCCCGCTTAGCCGACGGAACTCAGAAGACGAAATTCGACTGTTATTGATCGGCTGTTGCGCCGTGGACAAAATCCAAGATGGCCGACTGCGGGTTTAGACGCGGGAATTTCGAACGGGCGACCCTTTCTCTCATGCTGGAATGATTCTACCGCACGCGTAACGTGTCACTCAGAGTGGAGCGGTGGGAATATTTTCTCGCAGAAATATCTCCCTTTATTGTCGCGGGATCTCCTCTAACACCGCTACGATCGACTGGTTCGCATGCATCCTCCTCCGCAGAGAAGGGGTCTGGCCTCGTGAGAAACTTGTTTATTGCCTAAATTTCAAATTCGCAACCAGAGCTAAATGGTCCGAGGGGAAGATCGGCGAAGGGATGGCCTTGTACTTCTCATTGGCTAATACCTCTTCTGGGGGTAATGGTACCACGGAGTCGACAACGATTTCCTGGAATGCGAAGTCCGTATAATGTCACACGTCCATCAACTTGACATCTTATTGAGCGCAATAAACTCCTCTCACAGTACCTCCGAGTGGAATATGTAGTCCAAACAGGCCTTGAACTCGACTGTGTAGTTCGTGAACTCGGGTGTTCCGCAAGCCGACTTCATGTTGCGCTTGATCTTCGCAACAAGTCCGTGAACCTCCTCCTCGGGAGCTACAGGGTGAACCAGATTCAGTGAAAATCTCAGTTCCCAAATAATCTTAAGATTCCCGTGATGATATCAAAATTTCACTCGATCGGAGAAACAACGTACTGCTCATCCAATCTTTGGAAGTTTTCGAGACATGACCGTTGGTAAAAAGTTGGTAAACAGCGAACTCGGGCGTGCTGTTGAAGTCGCCGCAGAAAATCGACGCGCAGTCCGAATCATTCTGTGGAGGAAGCGTTCAAGCTCGGTCAGAATGAGCTTCGAGGTCCCAGAACTTTGAAAATCGCAAGTGTTCGTTACCTCTTTGAACCTCTCTGCGGTCTCTTCGAGCAGTCGCAGCCCTGTCAGAGCCTGTAGAAGTCTTATGTGATCCGCCGTAGGATGGAAATACAGATGGGTGTTGCAGACTATCAAATGCTTCTCACTGCTTTTGTGTTTCAGGACAACCAGCTGAGCAATAGAGAAACAGGGTCATCATGATGGAGTCGCGAGTCGTAGTTCCTGTATTAATCAGTCAACGTCGTTGGTCTGTCTCAGATCTCGACCGTAATATTCGTCTTCTCACCATGAACATTTGACACAATTCTTTCAGTTTACTCCTGAGGATCTCGTTAGCGTTAACTGCCTCCTTGAGATCATTGAGTGATTCCCGCTCCTGTATAGCTTGGGAATAGGTGATCGAGAATTCTTCTACGAGCTCAAACTTGGATTTTCGGAAGAAAATGGCCACGCCTGCAAAGTGGACGCAGTTTAGTCACTGCGCGGACGAACTAATCGGAAGACTCAGCGAATTGCTGGAATGATGTGCCGCAATGAGTGCTGTGAGCATGAAACAGATGTTCTCACCTTCGGAACTGTTCCCAGTTTTCTCGCAGTATACACCGCCAAAGTCGCGGCGGCTCAAACAAGGTTTTAGATCCTCCGAGAACATGCTACGATCGACTTCTTGGAAGCAGAGCACGTCTCCGTTGTAACCTGGGAACACACGTTGTGTTACTTCGAGCTCAGAAAAAGAGACTACTCTCCCAGGCTCAAGCGAAGAATAAGAGCGAAAACTATGCGGCTTGATAATAAATTCACCTAAGATCTCTCGCATCAGCAAATGCTTCCTGTATTTGAAGTTCAACGCCCAATCGGGACAATAGCCGAACAAAACTGTCTTGGAGAACTGTGTGTGCGCGTAAATGTTGGCCAACAAATTGTAAGACACCACCCGAAATCTGGAAGCAGAACGTGGGGCTCAGTTCATCGGAAGGGATCAGTTGTCGGGAAATCAGCTGCGATGTTCCAGTTCAAGAGGGGGAAAGACCAACTTGTCGTCAGGGAGAATCTCCTTCGTGAATCCATGCCGCTCGTCGTAGAATTCGCCCTCCGGCATTGGCACCACAACGCTAGTCGAGATTTCATGGATCGGGACGCCTGCGGAGTCAGCTCTCCTTGGTTCGCATCTCACCTGCGAAAATCCGCGCTCCCGTGCATGAACTCAAGCATTCATATTCCGCATAGTTCGGTAGCTAATTGGTGCTCCGCAGAACTTCCGGTTGCCAGCGATGCGATTCACTTCGCGGCGACGCAGAACACCTTATACGAGCGGCTCCTGACTCCCTCCAGTAAATACATCTTTCGAGAAACTGAAACTGATCATTGAAGATATGATACTCACCATCAATCTTTTGCCGACATCATCTTTCGATGGGTAGAAAATGTTGCTGCTTTCGCCGTCAACCCTAAGGAATTTAAGTCCATTTTTCGTCCGAATGTCTTCCTCGGGATACTTGTCAAGCGCCGTATATTTGGGTATGCTAATCCACCAGGAAAATTCACAATCGTTGACCTCCGCCCTGTCCAACTGCACGTGAGCTTGAACTGGGAATTCTGGAACCAGGATAGAGGGCTTTATTCCACTCCAGAATGGAATATGTATGTCTAAACCATGCTTTTCCCTGAGCTCACCGGCGATTATCATTTTCGGCAGCGAGAGACGTACTATAGACGGAGCGTTCACCACGACCGAGAAGCTGTGGTCCTCAATTCTGAGCACATGGCCTGTCTGGAACGCTTCACGATTCGACAAGAATGGTTCGAGTACCTGCAAGGGGAATCACATCTCGAAGGTTGTGCGTATCGAGTCGTTGCTCTGGCTTTCCTTTCAGTTAGAACCCTCAAGAACAGAATCAACTCATCGGAAAACAGGTTAGATAGGCGGGATGGATGGTGCACGGGAAGACATACTCACTTTTCCTCCAGAATCCTCCATGTGTACTCTGACGGTTGACATTTCTGACTCCTCGTCATCTTCCGTTTTTTCCTTCTTTCTGCGCGGTTTTTTCGCTTCCGTCAGCAGCTTATAACTCGTCCTGCAAGGAATTGCCAACTCAGAATGACCAGAGAACCCAGAGGACTGTTGGAAAAGTCAGTAAAATCACTGAAATCACTACGAATCGACTGGATGTTGCAGTTCATCCAGTAGAACGTTCGAGTTTCCCGCGAAATACGGCACGTAACATCTGTTTACCTCTGCAGGGTAATCTCAAGAGCTTCGTCGAGATTCCTGTCGAATTGATACGTCCTATTCTTCAGTTTGTCATCTTTTAATCGGAATGAGAGCCTCATTCTCTGCGTCTTCTCATTGATCGACACGAAAGCAATTGGTTGCTTGTCCATCGGAATCATCTTGCTCCGCCTGCAATCGCATCGCACGGTGACATACACTATCGAAAGCATCAGTTCAATTCGACTCCTTCACACCACTCATTCTCTCAGCTTCATTGCCAGGACGTTATGAGGAATACTATCGATTCGCCGAAAACTACCTCGTACACCCAATCAACGTTGTGGAGCCCGGTGCTCCGATGAGTTCAACAGGCTTCGATGAGAGAAGCCGGCCCAACCTGAGCATGTCGAGCTCCGGAAGGAATCAACTGATCCTCTCAAAATGCTCACTTGACACGTCTTACAGGCGAGCTCTTCTCACTGAGTTTTCGAACGCGCGCACCCGGTACACAAATCCGGGCCCAGGTGCTCACTCAGAGAGATCCCACAGACACGCCGAAACCGCGACGGTGTTCGAAATCGTCGGAGCGGCAGGAAACTACATATGCAAGCGAATGGCGAACTCTCGGCGTGCGTACCAGGTGGGCTGACTCCAGGTTCGACTAGTCCACCTCGAATCGACTTCAGTTGGTAACGAAAACAGCAGCCTTCCGTATCGGAAACGTGGTAAGCGCTGCCTGTTTCGAAATTTAGCGCCAAAAAGTTGGTCTGCTCCACGATTTGTCAACAATGCGCGTTTGGAGGAGCGCGAGTTGAATATCGCACAGTTCTTCCGATACTGTTCAGGAGAAGAAGAAATTCCAGATCGCTCAACAGTCATACGGGCTCTCGAAGTTGATATTGGAGCCTCGGAGGATTATCATTCGACTGCGAAGATGGTAGAAACACTAAACGGAGCCGGTCAGTGCGACAGAGTCCTGACGAGTCGTCGTATAATTTTCCCGCAACTCGACGAGGAATCCGCTCAGGGGAAACAACTCATGGTTGTCAACGACAGAGGTAATCCGGCTCAACGACATTCTTGACAGTCAAGGTTATCGGATCGTGTGAGGGGTGCTCGATGTTTCCATCCATGTTCCCGAACTCGATGAGACTCATGTTCTCATCGCAAGCACCCCGCCGCTGTGACAGGGAGAAGGAGAGCTCCGCCAGCATTTCTCTAAGGAGATTCGCGAGCGTAAACATCAAGATCGCGCCGCAAATCCATCACAGCCGCACTTGATGAGTGTAACACTAAACGTTTCGTGACGATTTCCAGGGCGCCGAGCAGAGAAAACGCTAAAGCAGATGGTTAAAAATGGCTGTCTCAGAGGTTCGGCGTACGAAGATATCGGGGATAACATCTACCTTGTAGAGGAACCCAAAGGTGAGACGATATTACACCCTGGGGAAGGACAACGTTCGTTACAGACGCATTCCCCGATTCAGTTTACATCAGTCTATCTATTTTGTGACGTACCGGAGAGGTACCACGGCACCGCAGAATCCAATATCGAATTCTTCTTCCAGGGGGTCCCCTGAATTCGTTGCGTCTACAAGTAGACGGTACCGAGAGCCGAGTGTTCTTCATTGAGTGCTCGCCCGAGCACGAGAACCACTGGGGCCGATGTACACCGGACGGGTTCGCATGCGGCATACTAGATATGGACGTGTGGCAAAAGATTCTCGAGGGCTCTGGACCCAATCCTTTCACGGTGTCTCGTTCATATCACATGGACTGTGAACCGGATTGGACTCGCGAAGACGAAGCTATCCCGTTCTCCGAGGAGCAGCAAGTCATGCTCGACTTTGGCTTGCCGCTTAACTTTGGAACGAACAAAGATTTCTCCTCGACACCGGACGACACCGATCTGCTGGATAGCACTATGATCGAGAAAGACTACGACAAAGAACTAGCTGATCTCAATTCATCCACGGAAAGGATCAGCTTTTCGGAGTCCCCGTGTTCCGGGAGCGCCGATGTATGTGATGATCTCAGATCAGGATTGACGGATCACAATGTACGGGCAGGAAGTTTGACCAAGCTTGAGTTCGAGAAGTTTTGGCTCATACACGGAGCGCGTTTGACTGAGGAATCTTGGCGTGAGAAGTACGGGGCCTACATGGTGGACGAGTCTGTATCAGACGTGGCGAATTGCAGTGACGAAGGATTTTGTCAGGATCATAGTATTGCGGACGACGTGAACGAAGAATGCGACTTCGACGCTGAACCGTCTCAAGACATCGATATTGAGAGTCAAAAACGAGAGCAGGATGATGAGGAGTCTCGTAACCGTACTGGAATCGATGCAGAGGCCGGCGCACAGGAATACGATGAAGCGTGGAGCGATTTGTGGAGACAGCATGCATGGGAGGTGTACCTCCAACAAATGAATCGATTGCTGCAACAAGAAGTTCCAATGAACACTTTTAGTGATGTACAAGATCAGCGAAGCATCTCATTGAACTCCGGGGAGAATCTTGATGACTCCAAAGCCTCAGAAAATGACGAAGGAGAACAAAAACAAGGAAGTGAGCAGGGATCCCTCGGGAAACGACCCCTATCGCTGAGTGACTTCGGTATTGTGGCTGAAGATGACCGTTGCACCATCGAGACTCGTCACATCAAGAACCACAAACTCAAAAAGATCAAGAAAGAAAGCCATAACCACAAGAGACTTCCCCTGTCAATAAGCGCCGACGCGTTAGAGGATGCGCCGAAGGATGCTCGGCTAGCCAAGTATTGGGCGCAGCGATACAGACTGTTCAGAAAATTCGACGATGGGATACGATTGAACGAAACAGCATGGTTCAGTGTGACCCCTGAGAAAATAGCCGAACACATTGCGGCTCGAATAAGCCCAAGACCCGTTCGGAAATCAAACCTCGTCGTGGCGGCTTTTTGCGGCGTTGGCGGTGACGTAGTTCAATTAGGCTTGAGATCTCATTCGGTCCTTGCCGTAGACAACGATAGAGAAACTATAGAGATGGCGAAACACAATGCCGCCGTTTACGGAGTAGAACAGAAGATCGATTTCATCCTAGCGGACATGAATACGTTCGTGCCCCGCATTGCCCCCGACGCTGTGCTATTCAGTCCGCCTTGGGGAGGACCTGGATATAAAGACAGAGCCGCATTCGATCTTAAAGACATGGAAGTCGATTTCGTAAAGATCTTCCGAGAGTGGCAGACGATCACACCGAACATCGCGACCATATTGCCACGCAACACTAAGGTCGACCAACTGTGTGAGCTCGGACGTGTCGAGGTAGAGCAAAATTTATTGAACAAGAAAATCAAGACGTTAACTGCATATTACGGTGGCCTTATCTGTAAATGATGTCGTGACCATTAATTTATAATGTATAAATGTTGATCATTGATTTTCTTTGAGCACATGATGGTTTCTCAATTCTCTCCCCGGGTTTTTCGGCAATCTCAAACCAGACCGCTGATCTTCGACGCGGCATCGCTTTTTGATGTTTGCCCTCAATCGATACTCTACGAGAAGGCTCATCAGAGAGCAAAATGGAAATGGTCTCGCGGTTTTCTAGCTGGAAATCTTATCACTTCCGTTCCCCGTACATCTCTCGTGAGTAAACTACCGTCTGTCAGAGGTCCGTCTCTTTTCTGGTCTGTCAGGTCCCAAGAACCAAAATCGTACGAATGACGGCTTCCACGACTATGAGTTCGCCATCATGGCCATCGCCACCGCTCGGAAGGGATCGAAATATGACGGCTGTGATGCATGTTGAAGCCGTTAGGTGAGGCTTCACAAGACGAATGCACTCCGAAATATCCCGATTTATAGGGCTGTGGAGGCTGCCATCTCGCAGGAATTGCTCATTGCCCCTACCGCGCAATGCCGCGCTCGGTACGGTCACTACAGCCCTCCTCGGATCCGAGTTTTCCGTTGAACGGTCTACTGGACTTTCAAGAATCACTTTCGGTCGTTTTCATGTTCATTCCTTCTGAAAACTTCTTCAGCCAGCGTTCATAGTCGGGAGTCCCCGCAAATTACGAGTTTGCACGTTGTGCGTGGTGAATTTGCACTGGTGGAAAACCTCGCGAACTGGCTTTGGATCGTTTGAAGTCGTCGAAAGTCCAAACTCGCTTCGACCCGAATTCGATCACAGCATTGTGTGCGGCACTCCAATATTCTCCTCACCGAGAGTAATTCGCCCTGTCATCTCATTCTTTCTCAATGTTTTCTAACCGCAGAAAACTTGGAGCCAGCGGACCACGCTCCCGGTGGTATTCCAGAAGTTTCGAGCATGACCTTTTCTTCGATTTGAGCCGATTTACCGCGAAGAAGCCGAACAACGGGAAAAGAGAAATCTTGAGGAAAATTCAGGAAGTAACTTTTCATCTTCGAATCATTCTCTATCTTTCTCAAGGAGTCCCACAGCTGAGAGACGCGGATGTTATTAGCGGACAACGCTCCTCGAACGTCATGTCGATTGGATGCGAACCGTGTGAATAGAAGCCTGAGAGAACAGAGATCCTGAATTTCCGGATCTACATAACTCTAATTTCTGAACAGAGTAGAATTCGAGATTCACAGGTTTCGAGTTATCTATGATTGCAGTTTATTCACACGCAATTTACACGAACTAGTGACTCGATCCTTCGCTCAGTATCCATAGCCGTGGCCATAGCCGTGCCCGAGTCCGTACCCAAGACCGTGGGAAAGACCGTGACCATAGCTGTGGTGACCGTGTTGGATCTTCGAGCCGTAAGAGAAAGCTCTGCCGACCGGATGGCTATATCCGTGTCCTCCGTAAAGGCCTCCGTATCCAAGTCCGAGACCGTACCCGTGTCCGTGTCCCAGAGCGTATCCTCCGTAGCCGCCAAGATGTCCAGCGATGGCGACCGTGGCCATGGCAGCGGCGAAAAGAAGGGCGACCTGAAATCGTCAGAGTGCGCGCTTAGAACACTCAAGAGTTATCGGAGTGGGTTCATTCCAAGCTGAAGGTGGCGAGCTTACAATGGATTTCATGGTTGGTGATGCTGTGGTCAATATTCCGTCGTGGTTGACGACGGACTTTTATTCAAGCTGCAATAGGCGAGGGTCAGGTGTGGTTGGGTTTTTATAAAGGACCAACCAGATCTGACTCGGGTCGGCGTTATCTGGAACGAATTCTGTGCGTTTGATATCGATGGACTTGGAACGAACAAAGCATGTGGTCAAGGGTTAAGATAACTCAAATAACGCTCGGCGAGTGAAGCCCTGATTTCGTTGAGGTTTTCTTCCAGTTGACCTTCGCTGTTTCCGCTGCTCACTTCGGATATGGATGTCAGAAACGAATCGATTGCAGGGCGATTTTCTCAATTCTTTTTTCCCGCTCTTGCGATGGTCGATGAAAAACATGTTCTTCTCGGATTTCGGCTAAACTGTGGCTGCTCTTAGGGGCTGTGAACGGAAAGCTAAGATCATCGTTTTGGATCAGCCATCATAGCTCTTCTGGCGAGTCTTGGGATAGGGCTTCTGAAGAATACGCTCGGCGACGCTGGGCTCCAAACGCTGATTGCTGGGAGTACGATGGAATGGCTGTAGTACCTAGTGTGATATTTTTCAAGTTTTCAGGCCGCTCAGGTTGTTTGCTGTGGGCATCCAACACGTCCCGAGCCCGAACCGGTCTTGGGCCTCGCTGCGCTCCCGAACCCTGATTATTGCAAGTCACGCGCTCCACTAGGGAGCCCCGGCAAACCTTATGATGAAAGTTTTTTGGATCCATTGACGCCGTGATTCTAGTCAGAATGTTTTTCGATAACCAGAACTAATATTACCAACCCAACTGGTTCCGTAGGAGACCCAGAAGTTACTCAGCTGGAACGGAAGTCCCATGCAGAAAAGTGAAAGTTCCCTAACCGCGTTCCCCCAGGGTCATTATTACGGTCATCACGGCCGAATCGAACCAGCTTCAAGTATTCCTTGGGTCAGAAGAGCTTTCTTCTCTCTTCAGATGTTGCCATAGGAGCACGAACAAAAAAGTTGCTGATAATGAGACAGTTGAAAGTCGCCGGTCAGCCCCACCCCCTCGACGCTTTGAATTGTACGTTCGTTCGCGATTTGAGCCGTGGTTTGGAACGATATACGCGCCGTAGTTTTGCAACCGACCATTAAATTTTCTGCCATCAGAAGGGAGGTTTACGTTCTCGTCAATGATGGAGAACTGTCAGCGTATTGACATCTGGACCGTGGGGTCTTGACCAGATCGTTGGAACGCGAGGCGTTGACGCTATTGTTGTTGGAAAATATTCGACGCCGGGTCGTTACGTTCGATTTCCCGCGCAAGCAGACAGTCTTCGTGAATGCAGTGTTCTCGATAGGGGGGCCTATCTCCAGATCTTTCCAGCATTTCTAGATCCGTTGAACTCCCCTCGAAGCAATTTCTCCGCTGATGGCCGAGGGGGCTTAGGGCATTCTGTGCAGTCCCATTGAGCTCGCTAGGGCAGGGCGTAGGTAGACCTCGAGACTGTGCAATAAATTTGAAAGTCGAGAAAAAATCTGTTGAACTCGTCGAGCCGGAGTTCCCATTTGGTTCAGAATTTCGGGAAAGGCGATGTTAGCCGATGATGACCTCGTGATGGACGCGTGTATCCGAAACTCTGGATACCATGCCATGTAGACACCGCGCACGTTTGGGCCGCCTTGGGATGGCAGTGAGCCCAACTCAGATATGAAAGCGGGAGAGACGAGCAAATCCCACGGTTCGTTGGTCACGCCGACTGACTTTCAAGCTGAAAGGACGCGTCCGCACCATCAACTGTCTTTCCAGTCGATTCGATACTGAGCCATCGATATTTCTCCCGCTTCAAGTTGGCGGTACTTCGTCGGTAATGTTTTTTTTTTGTTCTCTTGCTGCCTCCCGCTTTTATTCTCTGGCTCGTGATGCGGGGGTCGGTCAGCCTGGTCTACCAAAGCGGCCTGAAAGATCTACCTGGACGTAGATTGGAACTACTAAGTGCAGCGAGCTCACTGTCGGAGTCGATTCCACCACTCGAGGCAGAGCCAACGCCAACCCGCACCTCGATTACAAACCGCACTCATCATTACGATAGAACATTTTGTTGCTCCTTTCTTCAGGGTTACGCAGTGGTAGACCTGGAGCACGAGATCCCACCACCGGAATCCTGAAACCATCCTCAGGCTGGAGTTCGTGAGACCAATGCCGTTTCAGTGAAACTATCTCGGTGTCAACCAAGGATGCTGATGGTTTTCGGGGACGAATTCGGTTGGTTGATGCGGAGAGCTTGTACTCGTATGGAATGCTTGATACTCTTCATTTCAAAATCTCACAGCACAAGACCGTTCTTAATGAGGCGCGGCACTCCCGATTGGCAGTACAAAGTGAATATCGATCGTGGATTCCGTCCGGAGCGGTTCAGGGCTTGTTCAGCTTTTTCAGGATAGTGAATAGCCCCTTTGTGGATTTCGATGACCGCACCAATGCCGACGAAAAGATTTTGTTCAAGAGCGTGTTCCAGCCAGACACCCTCCCCCGTCGACGTGGGAACAAAAGCAACTCGCACCGCCTACAGTCTATGAGCCACAACAAACAATCAGTTTCACTATGACCATTGAGAACGGATGTTTTGGGCAAGGTTCCGGTCACACTCGTTATTTTTAGAATAACGTGACACGGCGGTTTTTGTAGACCCCGAAACTTTCAGAATTCGCGTCACGAACACTAAAGTTGTCGTCGTCGTCGTCGTCGAACGCGACTCATTGAATATTCAATTGTTTCACCGTGCAAGCGAGCCGCTTCGGAAATCTTCTCGGAGCCTTCTCTTCATATTGGAGTCCACCGCTCTCAGACTCAGAAACTTGGCTCGAGGGAACGATCGACAAGTTTGTAATTGATGGTCGAGCACCGCTGAATACAAGTTTATGGCCCGAAACAATCTTAGGAGACTTCCTATTCCCGACCTTACGCAGCTCGAGGAATATTTTGGCCCAGCCTCTAACTGGGATGCAGAGCGAGGGGAATGTCGGTGGAATGGAAGCGCCACCTGCGAAAACGGAACTCGTCTTCTGGGGTTAAACCGTATTACGTGAATCAATTAAAGATTTGACAGAACAATGTTCGAGCGATCATTTGAAGCGTATCATGTTCACCAACGAAGAATGCAGAATGTTTGGATTACGTGTCAAAGCAAATATGGTCGCGTGCGACCCCTAACTTACTGGGAATATTATTATTTTCATAATCCCAGAACAGGCTGATTCAGGCGGGCTTGCTTCACTGAGCCCACCTCGCTCATAGATTTCCCCTGCAGACGTGTAGATATAAGAGCACAACGCAACCAAAATCTAACAAGGCACTTCCAGTCGCTCAAACAAGTTCAAACATGGCTTCTCTGGTGAGTTGGTGGTGAGGAAAGGACTCGATTCTGAGTAGACTCTAGTTTCGAACTCAGAACTCAGAGAGAACTTGGTTTTAACAAAAAGATTGAACAGATTACAGTTCTCGTTTTCGTCGTGATGGCAGCGCTTGCTTCCGCCGGCACTAATACTGGTACTGGCACCAGCAGTAACACTGGCACTAGCGGAGGTAACAGCTACAGAGGTTACGGAGGACATGGAGCCTACGGTGGTTACGGAGGCCATCCCGTGGGCTATCACAGAGCGGGTTACCACGGATATGGACACCACGGGCCCGGATACGCTGGATACGGACACGGATATGGACACGGATACGGCCACGGGCACGGATATGGGCACGGATACGGCCACGGATACGGCCACGGGCACGGATATGGGCACGGATACGGCCACGGATACGGCCACGGATATGGCCACGGATACGGTGGATATGGGCACGGATACGGCCACGGTGGTTACGGCTACCGCGCATGAACGGGCCGTTAATCGCCGGCTAGTTAGAATTCACCTCTGATATAAGTTTTCCTGTAAATAAATCTGAGTTTCAAATGCCAGCAAACACGTGCATCTTCGAAGCGATTGATATCGAGTTTCGGAGCTATCCTGGGAGGAACAATGGGCTTCCAATGAAAACGAGGGGTGTTTCTGGAATTTCGATGTATTCACAGGCTCATTGCGAGCGCTCGTCATCAACGTTGATCTCCATGCGCATTAATCTCCTATCAATTTTGCATATATGTAATCGATCTGGAGTTGATGAGAGCTGGATACGTCTAACAGCTCTCATCCTCGAATTGGCGTCTGCGAGAGGACGACAGCAGAGGGAGAACTTTGAGAAGCGACCTCCTGAATATCCACAAACAGAGATTGCTTCCCGTGGCAGAAATATCTGTCGTAGCCGGCTTCATCCTGTGGGCCACCTCTCGCACCAGTTCGCTGCCGTTGGATTCGGAGCCTCAAGATTTCATTCCTCGTCTTCTTCTCCATCATAATTGAGAAATGGGGTAGCAGCTGTTTGATAATACGTCCGGGCTCTCGTCTTGGTAGGGTCATCTTTTTTCATGACGTCCGTCATCACTCTCCTCAGTGTCCTCATTTTCAGCATTGGGTTCTTGTCAAAAGCGTCGCAAAGTCTTCGTAGTTCTCTCATGGACACGAAGGGCAATCGGATCTGATCGAGAATGTGCGCCAGTGCCGGTTCTCTTTCCTCCGGCTTTAGTTTCACCCAATTGATCACTATTTCCACGAGATCGTCTTCCGATTGAACCCGCAGGTCATCACGTGCGATCACGTTGAGGAGCGCCTCGGGCGGGATATCCGAGAGCAGATTCCGCTTTGTGAGGAGCTCCTGGAAGTGTGCGGCGAGGAAATCATGACAGGCATCGAAATGCTCCTGAAGTATGAGGTCATGAGCGTCCGCGTAATGCTGGCCGAAATTTGTCCAGTCGAGCCCCTGGGTAGAAATACGAACACACAAGGAAATCAGCGAGCAAACTTGGAACTGGTTCGCTAGTGCGAATACATCCTGGAAGTTCTCTTCGTTGATATGGATTTCGCCTGTGTACACGAACTTGAGGAACGCCTCCACGAGCCCCACGTCGAAATCGGGAACATTGACCTCGTTCTCGTTAGACTCGACGAATTCACAGCGGAACATAGCTTCAAAATAGTCACTGGTCGATGTGAGCACTGCTTTATGGGCTTTCAGAGTCACTCCTTCAACGAATAGCTGCACATCTCCCGTATCTTCGCGCTCAAAGAAAAGTTCCATGAGTTCGCGCTGATCGATGCGAATCGTACGCTCACCGTCTTGCAATTGTTCTATTCCCTGGAACCTGTCTTCCACGGCAACAAAGTAGACGTCTTCCATGATTGCCAATCACTTGCTTGCCATTTAACCAGTGAGAGCATACAGAAACCGTCGAAGAAGGTCGTACAGCCTGTTTGTTGCTATCGAGTCAGCGGGCTGACAGCCAAGGATGGCTGGCGAGAGAGTTTGAATCTCCCTGATGCCAGTCAGGGTGACGTCATTTGGCCCATTGGCCAGTGAGAGTCGAACAACGAGCTCGGGAGAAGTCCAGTATTTTCCAAGAAAATTCTTACGAGCGATTTCGAGCTGTTCAGCAGTGGAAAAGCAAGCGCGGAGCTTTGTAGAAATGCGTCCGGTTCGATCTCTGATCAGTTTTGTCGGCGTAGGTTCTACCAACTATTCACCGTTAGTTGTTTCCATACTTTTAGCCAGTAAACGCATTCGGATCGAAACTCGGAGTTTCGAGGGGAGACTCTCCAGGGTCCCTTGGGCTGTGAAAAGAGAATCTCTGATCATTCAGAACAATTGAAGATGGAAAACATCCTCTCGTTTCTTGTAAAAGGTTTTTTTCTCATTCTTTATTTGGTTTCCAACCCGAAGTGCGGCGGCTAGGCTTTCAGCTCGGGGCGCTAACAGTATTAAAGTACAATGTTCCAGGGAGAAAAAGTACAAACAGTTCCGTTTCAACAGCGAGTTCTTCCTTCTTCGCACACATTAGGTACATCCAAACTGATCGGTTCCTTCAAATTCGTTCAGCCGACTCGAATAGAGGATATATCATTGATTCGCTCTCGTTCACGGATTCTGATCCTATATCGTTCATTCAGGATGTAGAGGAAGGCGATCCAAAGTGTCGTGCATAGCGAGGCAGCGTCAATTCCACCCAAAATTGTCTAGAAAAAAAAACGGTGTTGACAGAATGTTCAGGCTATTCTAAAAAGTAAAGCATGCTCGGTTGAAAAGCAGGTAAGCGATCTCATCGTGGAACTATGATTGATTTCGAACCGAAGCACTGGGAGCCAACCAACCAACCAACAAGAATCTCCTGTGTACATTTTCTTTTCTCATAAATTACGTAAACCATATCGGTAAGCATCGGCAGTGATTGCGTAGGTTTTGGGTGTTTGTAGCCGAGCGAGCTCCTCAGTTTTACGATTTGAACAATAAGGACAAGTTGACTACAAGTATTCCTATTTTCTCCTAAACATTTTCAAATATGCCTTCTCTCATATGCTCGTGCGCCGGATTAAGACTTCCTAATAATAGGTTATGATCCGCGTATTCCATCGACAAACTCTATTCAATCTCCCACGGTATGGCGGAGGGCTCCCCCGACTCATTGTTGATAGTCCACCTAAATCAGCTCGGAGCGTCACTGTCGGCGGTTGTTCATGATGAAACTCCATCGTTTTCGTCGACTCGTCCGGAGTTGAAATTATTTCAATTATTGCATGTCGATTAGTTTGAACAGTTTATATACAGCTTCATTCAGACTTCTCGAGATTTGATTGTAGATTCCGTTTCCTTCGTCGTGAACTCCCTGCCCCTAATGCAGAGACGTCGTTTGTCGTTGTTTGGAGAACTTCTGGTTTCGCTGTTCTGTTGCTATGATTCTCTCTTCGACGATCGCGATCGTCCGCAGTCCCCATTACGCCTCGGTCAGAGGAGGCCTTTGTGGTTAGGCTTCGATCAAATGAGGTTGAGGTCAAGACCAGCCGTGTTGTGCGGTTCGTGGGCGCAGTCTAAAGAACTCTCTTCGCTCGAAGATTTACTGAGCCTCAACGACGCTTCCGGATCGGGCATCGGTGTGTGCGGGTTAGAGACAGGACTGTTGCATAGGGTTTTGGGCTCTTCTCCCACAAACACGGTCTCCGTCTCGTCCGAAAACGTGACATCCTCGCTACTGCTGATTAGCGACTCCGGAATAATTTGACCAATTTTCCGCCCTTTGCCGATCTCTCGTCGGAGAAATTCAAACTCGTCGAGAGTCAATCTGATCTCGGAGCTGGAACTCGAAACATCCGAAATGTCTTCGGGCTTAGCGAACAAACGCTTCTTCTTGATCTTGACGAAGACGCGTCCCATTGGCGGCGTTCCGCTGGAGCTTGAACTAGAGGAAGAATGTGGAATTTGCGAAGTTGCGGCTTTGTCGGGGCTTCCCAAAGATTCGACGACGAACGTCAATCCCGTCGAGGTTGAGGTCGTCGCTTCGATCTGTCGTTCTCCATGGGAAGCTCCTTGTTCGCCAGATAGTGCAGTGAATATGGTTTCGGTGCTCTGTCCCGGTTGAGAAGTGGCCGAAGAGGCCGAGGTTTCACCGGAGGGAGCCGGGATCGTGGCAAGGAATTCTTCAATTTCAGCGCAGAATTCCTGAGATATTGAGAGGGTTGTTTGAATCTGCTCTTCGGCTGACTTATCTTTGAGGGGAGGATCTTCATGCTCTGTGACGGCGGTGGGTTGTGCAGGGGGTCCAGGGTCCAAGAGGGTATCGCTTAGGAGCGATTGCAAGCAAGCCGCGTATCCATCGCGAACATCAACCTGAGGGATGTGACTCGATTGAGAAGCGGAGAAATCGTCGCCCTGTTCGGAAAAAGCTCCTGTTGCGGTAGCACTGCTTGTCTGCGAAGTTCTATCTAGTGGCTGAAGAGGAGCCGTGTCACGCTCAGAATCGGCGCTCTGTTCCGAATAGGGTAGATCTTTTCTAGCAAAATCGTCTTCTTGCGAGTCATCGTCGTCGTCCGTATTCAATTTGGGCGGACTCACGAGACTCTCCGAAGACACACTTGCGGCAGGAGAACTTTCGTGTTGCACCAGACGCATTAACGGGGACTGTTGTTCTTGTCCTAGCTGCTGTTGCTGCTGCTGCTGATCCAACGAAGTGTCGTCGAGACTTTGTAGAAGCGACATCACCTCGGCGCCTTCGCTTTTCAGCACGCGTTCATATTCCTCTTTAAGCTCGGTGTTCATGGCGAGTGTTTCCTCTAGTCTCTGGCATTCCTGCTGGACGGCTTCCAACTCCAGTTCCTTGAGCAGCTCTATTTCTTCAAGGTTGCCCTCTAAATGTTCGAGTCGAGCTCCGAGATCTCGGTCGCTCTCCGGCTGCTCCGTCGGATCGCCAACCCCCTCCACAATACGGCTCGTCACGGACTCTTGCAGACAGCGGGGATCAGCCCCAGTCTCGCCAAGCAGTTGTGCCCTATGAAAGTCTCGGAGAATATCATCTGGATCGGGTGCTTGAATTGCTCGTTCGGAACGAGGAGAGGGCGGCTGTGGTTGTGCTGTTTGCGATGCTGCTGCTGGTGATGTTGGAAGCTCATGATGAGGCGGTGGTGGCGATGATGGCAGTGGTTCGTCGGGCTCGGAAGCCTCCTCGGCTTCGAGACTTTTCTCGATATCGCTCCGCTGCTGCCAGAGTTGGCGTGCACGCATCCGTTCTTTCTGTCGCCGTAATTCCGTCCAACGCTCCCGAATCTCGCTTTCGAACGTTCCATCCACGCTGTCGTCTCGGCTGGAGTAACTATCAGCCGGGGGAAGCTCTCCCCAACGAGCAAAATTCACTTTAGGTCTTTTCTCACTCGACGAACGACACAGTCGCGGATGCTCAGGCGAGGTCCGGTAGCGGCTACGCGGCTCTCGGGGCTGTGACTTGTGTCGTCGGATTTTCAGTCGCGGGTTCGATTCTCGCCTATAGTGTAAAGTGTACGGAATTTCATTGCACTCGATACTGCCTTGACGAGTGAGCTCGATCGGACGTTTGTCTCTCGATCGCGGCAGTCGAGCGACACGCGGTTCTGGACTTTTACTTTGAGCTCTTCGGTGTATTGGACTTTCGTCCGAATCATGACTTCTATCACACACTCGCGAGCTGTCCAAGGGGAAGCTTGTATTCAGGGTTGGTTCGTCGAGAGATTGGTTCAAAATGTGATAGGATTCGTGTGAGATTGTGTCGTCCTTGTCGATGTTATCTCCTGAGATGTTTCCTCTGGGAAGGGAAAAGTCAAAAATTCAGGGGAGGGGAAAGTCTTTCCACCGAAGAACCACGGTTTTTGCACCGGAGGCTTTCGAATGATCCGATTTAGGACGATTGGATGATTGAAAAATCTACCTGTGCTGAGGAGTGTTGGGTTCAGATAGGCACACTGCGGTTTTGGTGAATTCTTCGTTGTTGTTGTTCTTGCCTGGGCCAGTGGACTGATCTCCGCGGAGCTGGGTCATTGACGAGCAGGAGTAACTCGAAGTCACACCGCTCGTGGGATAAGAAACGGGGTTCGCTAGTCGGAGACTTGACGACCTTTGGAAGAAGTAAGTTTTGATCGTTAGCTTGACCGCCGCTGGGAACTGATGGCCACCGGTATTGAGAAACCTGTCATCGAACTTGCGTGTTCATCGTGTGTCAGACAACTGAGAACCGTTCCAGGATTCTAATGCTCAACTAACCTTTGAAACGAGCGACGTCTCGCCGATGTCTCTCTGACGTATTCGATCACTTGCTTCTGAGTTCGACCGCTGTACCGAAACGATGATCCCCTGCTGAAAATTCTCGTCTTCCCTCGAACTCGACATGTTTTCCTGACTTCTGTGCATCGGAAGAACGCATGATGCTCGATGCATCGCTTCCAGAAGCTTTTGGATGCGTTTCTACTGTCAAACAGGAATTCCACGCAATCTTTACCGTAGCAACCCTGGAAAAGCCAAAATCCGATCTCAGACCAGCTTTTGAAGCCACGCTATGAAGGGGAGATATCATCTTGAATCTTGATTGCAAAAGCTCCTCCGGCCGGTATGGAATATTCAAGAAAATTGTGGAATACGGTATTGGCGCAGATCGCGGTTGGCTCGAATCGTCCTTCCGCATCAATTGATTCGGGGAATTCCTCGCAGTTTAGTTTCCGATTCTCTCTCTCGAAACCGGAGGAGACTCCGTCAAGCCCAGTACCCAGGTTTGAGGGAATGCAGGCGTGACATGCAACAATGTTGCGTGAGCCCGCGCGCTCATCTTCACACCGAGTCATTTGTGCAACTCCGGGAGCTGCGTGCAGAACTATTCCCAAGATGACAGAGCGATTGCGTTCCTCCCGAGGCTGTTCTCGTATTCGGCCCATTCTGTGCTTGATGACAGATTTGGAGCGGTAGCATTCTAACAAGCCACTCAATGGGCCTCTGCTTGCATAGCGGAGTTTGAATTGATTCTCGTCAACAAACCGGAATCATGGATCTGCATGCATCAAGAGCTCATGTACGTGCGCACGTTACGTACGCGCAACCACGGTGATACCAACTGAGCCAGGACGTTCATTTAGTAGTCGAGATAAGCTCGATCGAGGGTACCGCTCGTGAACCGTCGCGCATTGTAAGTATATTCAGCCAAAACATATTGGGTACAGAGCTGATGATTGGCCAAATACATGATGTATGGAGTACTCACATAGCCTTCTGTCGGGTGCAGCTTGATGAGGAATTTTCGTCGTTTGAAGCTTAGCTTGCGAATTTTGTTCCATGAAAAAGTATGAATCTTCATGCTGTTCCGGTAGACGACAATGCCAACGTGGCCGACCGCCATCGTCAACGCTATGCCTTCCGAGTCGAAAGCCGGAACCAAACGAACTCCAAAAAACTCGCAGCGCCTCGCGACCTCTAGCAGGTTCATGTCAGCCTCGGACGGGCTCTGACCACTGGAAAGAAGATACTATGTAGTCATCATTCACCCTGGAATTCCATTCCCTAAATTTGATTCTGCTGACGCGGCTCTGCTGCTCCTGCGCTTACTGGGCAGCCCTCTCGTCTGCCCGCTTGCCCGCTGGTCTCGTTCAGCGGATATTGAGTTTCTTGTTTCCTGGGCCCAGGGATCCCAACCAAGAAAATGAAAGCACTTCCCATGGCGGAAAAGCAGCAAGGAAAACGATTCAAATTTTCTGCGGCCCCTAGCTCCAGTGTCCCGTTTCCCTGAATACATATCTTCATTACATCCTGAGTTTGGAGCCATGCTGCAGATCTTATGATCAGCATGGCCCAGATTCACGAGACACTTCCACGTCCGTGAAACGTCGCATCGTTGAGTTTGGTTAATAAGGGTTCTCTTTATTGCCAGATTCAGCCGATGATCCTTATGTGTGACCCATGCGAAAGCCATGGAATCCGGGAGAAACTACTTCCAGCTGTATGGAAGTGAGTCCACTGTATTCTGCAGAGATGCGGGCTTGTCTGTATCTGATGTCTAGGGCTTCCTGAAGAAGCATGGATTGAGAACAATGGGAATAAAGACCGGCCAGCAGAGAATCGGTGTATGCTACAAAATTCGGTTCCAGAGTAGCAGCATCCCGCTTATATGGGAAGAATGAGCTCGGGTTGAGAATTGGTTGGTTACGCTGATTTGAGGTAAACCCCTGATTGACAGAATCGAACTCTTCTCCACTTGCGCCGTGAATGGTTCGCTCAGTGTTTACAGTCCAATCCGGCGCATGGCTCTCGGAACATTGAACTTCCGACTGGAGTTTGAATTCAGCGCCTTCGAAAGAGCCCGTTCGTGAGTGCTGCCCTCAGCGGTTGAAGACCCACTTGTCTAGCTGCTCCGGCCAATGGCCCGATTTCGCTCGTCACCGCTGATATTAAGGGGTTCAGACACGCGAATGGCTCAGACGTCTGTTGTTGTTGCTGTGGTCGTTGTAACAAACGATCCACAAGTACATGCTTCTGACAGTGATGTACACCGGAAGCTGAGCATAGATTGTTCAACGGTCGCATGGAGTTCGGTCTGCTTGAGCGTGCTCGAGTCTGCTAGCATTGTTCTGGTGGGAGATAAACGTCCGATGTGGGCTTTGGGGCAGAAAATGTGCACACCTGACAAGCGTCGAGGCGGGAGAAGTCATGTGGGCTCCAATAGTCGATTTCGACTATTGTGTCTCTGTTCATTGGTCATTCTTCCGAGATTAGCTTCTGATGAGTCGATTGTTGCTTCCCACGTGCATCGAAGCGACAAGGTACTTACATGTGATTCATATGATGAAGCATAATTTTCTCTTCGAGTTGCTTGCTTTGCCGAGGGACAAACTGATGGCAGGCCAAATAGCTAGCGTCTGGATAGTCGTCATGACTAAAGTCACCGCAGGAAGCTGCAATGTCAATTTAAATTATTAACGCTCGTACTTCACAGCACTCGTCGCACGAGTGCTCGCGTATGATGTCCCGAAACTTTTGTCTGCCAAAACTAACGTTCGCGACTACGGCTTTAGGCGACGCCAGCTTCTGGCTTTGGAGGAGCACACGAAGTTCTCCTTCGCTGATCCAACTGCAGGCTCTCTGAGAGATGTTCGTTTGTGTGGCAGTTCCGCACCGCGGGTTCTGAGTTGCAAACTCTCGGATTCAGCCATCACTGGTTCTTGACGCAAATTGCATCGTAACCGGAAAGCGAATCCCCCAAAGAAAGTTGACCCGGGCGAGCGCAAGCGTTCCAACAAACACGAGGTTCCGATCGTTCGTCACATCGCGTGGTTAGAAGCGGCGCCTTCCGTGGAAGAGGTTTGGATGATGCGGAGAGCAATGAAGGGAAGATGAAACGTCGATCTTGGATAATTTCAATCAGCCGACGAAGCAATCAGTCACGACGGAATTGCCTTGGGGTAATCCTGCTTTCTATCGTCGGGCCTCGACGCGCTCCTTGGCCTCATCGAGTTCCGGCGGATTGCCATCGAACGTCCTTCGGGGACGGATGCTGACACCAACACCACCGTTCAAGAAGGCTTCTGTAGTCCGCCGGCTTGGGAACGATCTCAATCAGTATACAAAAACGAAAAAATCAGGCTCATCAGATTTCTGAGGTCAAAGAAGATGTTCACTTCGCGAGCGCATGCTGTTGTCAGCGACAACGCTTCCCACCGAATGGGTATCGTTGAACACAGCCTAATCTCTCTTCACTGCGAGGTTATTGCTTTTCGCCGTAAAAACTCTGCAGTTGCTGCAATGAGCTCCAGCCCTAAGCAGCTGGTAAAGGTGGCATTGGCTGCTTTGCTCTTCGGTGATTTATAGAGGGACCAGCAGCGGCAACGGAGATGACGTCAGCTGCGGTGGCCTCATGGAGGTGAATCTCGGACGAACACGCCCACTTGGTCACACAGATTGCGAGCACTTCTTGAAATCGATGGGGCGCTCACTGAGCGTCAAGCGTCCTGACCACTCAAAGATACTCACCCTGAACTATGTACGATGCGAGTACCGCGGCAGTGTCCTCATGGACCAGCAGCTGTCCCTGAGCAAGGTCTCGTTTGATTTGCAAACTGAATAAGTAGCGCGTGAATTCCTCTTCGAGCTGCCCGGGGTCGGGCGTGTAAAACTTGACGCAGAATTCCAGAAACGCGTCCTCGAATTTCATGCCGAGCTGGTTGCACATCGACTTCTCGTAATCCAGCCAGTGCTGCGGGGAAAAATATTGATGTGATTGAGGAATCGGTGCGAATGGAACGAAATCCCGCTTCGCAAATCTTCTGCAATTTCTTTGTCGCAGATTCTGCTGAAAGTGCGGTAATTTCCTCCAAGGTAGGCTCGTCTATGTTGGGATGAGACAGGAGCAAGGCGAAGCTTGATAATACATCACACGCGTCGAGCGTTAAGGAGCAAGTCCTCCCCAGTTTGCCTGACTTATTATCGCAGGTAGTGTCGGCGGAATATTCTTGTTGGCTCAATATATCGACAGATGTGGAATACAAGAAAACCAAGGTCCACAAAGATCGGGATCAATAATAGTGCAGAAAGGAAACAGGTGGAAAACTGCCAGGTAAGAAGCACCTCAAGGTTGGTTCAAGGATGTACTGGCGAGCTCCCGAAAGAGAGACAGAAGGCTAGGGATTTGGCTCGATTCGGTTAACTCTGAGTCGTTTCCGGTTGCTACACTGCAGAGACTAGTCGAATGGACGCTTATAGTGAAACTCGCTCTCTCTCTCTCGCCCTATTTCTATCATTCCCCGTCTCACTTTCCTTTCTTTCCACATCTTTGGCAGATTCAAGACTGGAAAGCGGAACCTTCAATATTGCTGGAGTGACGGAGAGCTCAACTCAGGGCAGCTGCTAGGAAAATCTTGTCTGGGAGCATTCAGGGAATATTTTCCCAATAGCCGGTTCGTTCGTGCGGCTGTCGAGTGAATCGTGAGCTGTCGGTTGGATTTTTAAAGCTTTAGAACTCACCCGGGCTCCTTGATCATCTCGGTATTCCAAGCCAAAGTAGTCGGACTCGAGTAGGTTGAGCACGCGACACACCTGGTCAAAGAGCACTTGACCACTCGCTTTGTACTGAAATCAAACACGCTGTTAGCTTTCGGCCTCTGGGTTCGTTTCGAAGTCGACCTACGGTCGAATCGGCTCGATTAAGTACTACACAGAACCTGATAAATCGGCTCAACTACAGCTGTGCAGAGAATTCAATGGACTCGCGAATCCCCTTTGATTTTCGCTGTGACGAGAAGTCGCCCCACGAACGATTACGCAGCGGATTCTCGTTCGCTTCCACGATAATTGTCTGTGTTCGGCCAGAAGGTCAGGAACAAAGGACTTGGCGGTCGGTCGGTCGGTCGGTCGGTCGGTCGCTCAGTTCGTGGTTGTATGCGGAGCTCGTCCACAGCAAAATCTCTTAGCCTCAGCTTGTCACGATTAAGTTCTCTCGAGGAACTTTCCCGAGGAACCAGATCCTTTAACGAGTCGCATGCAGCTCCGAGACAAGCTCCTAACATTTCTCTGGAACAATCTCTGTTTGAAAAAGCAGGCCCAACGTGGAGGCAGACGAGACAAAAAAGTCCTGCCGTCGAGGAACGAGCTGGCCAAGTCGCCCGCTGGGAGCAACTTTCTAAGAAAAAGAGGAAAAAATTGCCGGGGGCAAAATACTGGGACAACAAACGCACGAGAGCACTCCCCGCGTCTGTCTCTCGCGCGACCCGTCTCGACCCGACTCGTTGCCTGCCTGCTGTCTGCTTGCCACGACAGAGCCGCAGTCTGAACTGTCTCTGGAAGGAAAGTCGCGCGAAGTGGACGAGCCCGAGGAGCATCGGCAACGACGGGAACGATAGTTGCTGCAGAACTTTGTTTTCCTACACTCGAGTAGGCCTGACTGCGACTCGGAAGGATTTCGGTCTGGCTTCGCAGGATGGGCTCTGTCGTGTCCTCGCTTCTGGCTACGACAGTAGCGACGGTAGATCCGGCTTTCACGTCCTATCGAATTGTTTCCGGCAGGGGAAGCATCCAGCCAAACCGCCAAGTCGCCTGGCAGACAGGCAAGCGGAGCCAAGCAAGTTGACTGGCGCGCAAGGTTGCTCACCGGTGTAGGGAATTATTCCGCCCCGGTGGCTCGCTAAGGTTGACTTATTCGTCATCCGCCTGACGGACTGATGCTTTAGCCAGGAAATAACCCAAGCCTGTGTTTTGCGCAACCAGGACCGAGTCCAGAAGCGGTGGGATGCTCGAAACCGCCTCTTGAGCTGTTCCCGAATTGGAGACATTGGTGGGCCTGAGGTGAACCGATCGGTTGGTAGGATCCTCGATTCCTCTACGACAGCCGTCGTTGCTGATCAAGAACGCCAACAAACTTTCGTCGTTTCCCGTTAGCCTGGTAGAGGAACGGGACGGGACGGGAAGGAAAGAACGACGCAGCCGGGCAAAGACTATGACTTCGGCAAATACGTGCTCAATGATCCCTCACTCCCGAACGACCACCGGTGCCGCCACCATGACCGTCCCCACCACGTCTCCCAATGCCCATCATCCCTATTTTCTCCATCATGCGGCCAAAAGGACGGATCCACGGAGGCTTAACGACCGAGCGACCGGGCGAGCGACCCAACCATTCACCCACCGCCAGGCAAAGAGTTCCCTCGGCGGAGCTAATGATACATTCCAATGGCCCGCGAATTGATTCCGGTAGAAGAGCGATCAGCACAAGATGTTCTTCCATCACCCCATCAGCACCACTTGCGTTCAGGAACAACTCGGTAGCAAACGCGGTCCTCTCCGCAGTGAAAGGAAAACAGTGTTTCAGGTCACAAACGATAGGCGCAAGCCCCGGGTCTGGAATATGTGTTCGGAAATGTATCCATCCAAGAAGTCGGTTGCGTCAATAGACTAGGAGGTCGGAAGAGAACATAGAAGAGCCAGAGCCTCGACACAGCAATTTCCGGCTCCTTATTCTCGATCTGTAACAGAGTTTGTCGGGAGAAACGTGGGTTCTTGGGCCGAAAGTGGCTGTTGGTAATAAGGGTCGCTATTTTTCGTGTGCTTTGTAGGAAAAAGACGTTCTTCGCTCTCGGCGAACTGTCTCCGTGGGCTCGGATAATCCCGAGAGTTCTTCGAGGAGTTTGATCCGCTAAATATCAGCTCAACAACTGGTGGGAGCTCCTAAGTCTCGAGGGCGAATCGCTGCAAGGCCGTCCTCGCAGATGACATGCGGGGCGACGGAAACTCTCTGAACACGGTAAAAAAACAGAATAAGCGAACTCGGAAAGCACGAGAATTTCGAAGGATGCGCCATCGGCGAACGTTCCCGCGTGAACTATTCACCAGCTCTGTAGTTCTGCGCTCAGAAAGTAGCATTCCGTATACATTCGTGAGAAGATCTTAGAAGTTTTGCTGCCCGGCTCGATTAGCCGCGGGCTTCCCGAGAGTTCACTGAGACACTCCCACTGCAACGAGCACTCGATCTCGCCGAATAGTGGTTCACGCACGGCAAGTGAAAGTGCATCCTAAGGAGCAAGGACAGCATCCACTCAAACCCAAGCCAGCGTCGCTTGAGGAAATCTCTGGAATCGGGCCAGACGCTACGATTAGAAAGGTGAAAGATTTATTACACGATGTCATTGAACGATTTCGGAACGCGAAGGAGCAGCATTGGTAGACGAACAGCGCACCAATTACGAGCAAACCCTTCGGGACAAAACACGATTCCGAAGACAACTCGGGATGAATTATTGAGAGGGTCGGTGTCGAGCGCAGAACCTTCCAGTAGGAGTCGACGCAGTGGAGCGAGCCCCCGAAGTGACTGATGACTCGCAGCCTCGTCTAGTCTAGAACAAGAAACGCTTCGGCTCACTCGAGCACCACTCAGTCAGTCAGTCAGTGAGTCCGCTTGTCGGTCCCTCCGTGAGTGAGACGGACGGTTTTCTCGAGTCGACGCGACTCGGTCCCGAGTTTTCCGTCACGAGCGTGTTTTTATACGTCCTGGCTAGGAGATGCCAAAGTCGTTTGTCTAGGGCCTCATTGCCACCAAACTACAAAACATCACTCCACGCCCGTTGTTTTCTTCGTCGACTCTTTCTCCCGTTCCAAACTGATATGTTAGCGCAACTCTCACGTCGTTTGTTTCGCGAGCACAGTCTGTGCCTCACTTATCCCGGCTGAACAAGACGACGACGATTGTAACCTCTCTTCCGGTCTGTTTGCAAAAGCAGGTCCTGAGGGTACAATTATGAGACCTCCAGGAACCTACTACCGCTGACTAGTATGAACTTAATTCTCCCGTATCCGAGTGAAAGAATCACTTTAGCGGGTGACTACATACGTCCTGGGAGGTTTGTTGGTTGTTGTTGATCCGCGGTTCCTTGTGGCCGCGATCTTTTGGTTCGGCGAGACCCTTGGCCGCGATACGGGTATCCCGCATCAAGTGCTCATCATGTGTGGCCCGAATATCACGAACAAAAAAGCACAGTGTGGTCTTGAGGGAATGGCAGCACTCGGTTGAATCGGTCGAACAACGAGTCTTTTGCCGGGAGTTCCTGCGTCTCTCCTTCCTCAGTCCCTCACTCTCACTCACTCCCTCGTTCTTTCGCTTGAGAATCTATCGGAACAGTTCTCCCCGTCGCAAAACAGCCTTGTTCGAGCGAAACTCCCTGATCAGCCGTTCGCTACCGCGTGCGCCGCAATTCCTGCTCCAACCACCAGCACCACTCCGGATTCGTCGGCCGGATTCGGAAGCGCCATCGCGGTCGTCGTCTTCGTCACCGTCGATGCTTCTTTTGCACGAAACGTATGTAGTATATGCGCACGAAGTTTTCCGGTTCATCAAATGCGACCTGAATCTCACTCTGTCACAGCGAGCCGTTTTGAGGAAGACACTGCGGTTTCTGAACAGCAAGTGATAAGGAGCATAAAAATCCCTAGGGGTTGAAGGAGTGGAAGTGTAAAAACCTTTCGGCTACAAAGTTGAGTGATGAATTCAGATAGTTGGGAGGGAAACGTTACAAAATGGTTGTTTCGTCCCAAACGACTCAAGGAAAGCGCACAGGCCATTGGAGCCGTGCCCCATCCGCGCTTCCGGGAGAATTGTTGATCGCTGTGTTCGAAGGGGGGTGCTTCTTCTCCTCGCGGTTGTTTTTACTTAACCACACAGAAGCGTTCCCGTCGGATGTCTTAATTGTCGGGATAGCTTCCCTGCTCTGGCGCTTGGAAAGCTGCTGCTAAGTCTCTTCTCTCGGATTCGCTACAGATCATGCTGAGATTAATCTGAGCTTTCCTGTGCTCATTTACATTTCAGTCGACACGGGCTCCGCGAAGACTCCATCTCCAGATCTAAGTAAGACACTTCCATCGTTGCCATGGGCCGACTTACTCTCAGGTTCGAGAGTCAGGAGACGGGGAAAAAGAACGATGTATGCTCACTCTTGGGTTACTCTCTAGCAGAATCTGATTGTGAGTTTTCTCCGGAACAGAAGGCGCCTAACAGATCAGAGAGATGAGAATGTTGTCGGAAACTCTCTAGCGAACGGCTGCCTCTGGCCAACTAGATTGTCTAGACTAGGCCGAAATAAGCCCCAGCAGCTGTTGCTTGTACAGGTGTTCAATACCAGGATATTTGCGGACTGAGTCGGGGGGTTTGCGGCGACGCGACGGCGAGGACGACGATGTTTGCGGCGGTGAGCGGTAATGTGAACTCCAACGCAACAGTGTACACCCGATGTCTCAACCAATTCCTGCATGTGCCAATACAGTGTTCGGTGATTTATCTCGGGCTGTCGATGCTTTGTCACGTAACTGTTACAGATTACGACTCGCTGCCTGTTTTCGATGGTTGATCTCCTGCTTCCCGCGAGCCTGAGCGGACGCAACGCAACCCGGAGCTCAGCGGATCGATAACTGTTGAAACCCGCTCGAGCGTGTGTCTGTGTGTTCAGAGTGAAACATTCCCAAGTCGGAACGCCGACAGCCACTGAGAACCAAAGCAGAGGAAGAGGCTCGAAACCATCGACCGCGACAGAATCCTCTTTGCATAATTCACGCTGAATAAGAAAGAGACCCTCTCCGCTGATATTTATCAAATCTCAGAATGGAACCAGCCAGGTGTCCTGGGCAGTGCTGCAAATATAGAACCGAGTATCTCGGCACCAGCACCTGCGCCATCGGTAGCTTCAGCGTGGCTGCATCGAGTTCCCGAAACAACGCTTATTTTGTTTATTTGAGTCGCGGAAGAGTTTTCCTTTCCACTCACCTGAACATGGAATGTTTTGATGGTGTCGTCTAGAAGACGCACGTTTACTGTCATGATCCGGGAGGACTGTTTCTTCTTGGTTGTCTCGTAGCACTCTCTTTCCATCGGATCCGATCCTCCATCCAACGCTGCAAATAGCAAAGCGATCAATGAAACCGTTGCAGTGCGATAACTTTGATGTATTAGAGAGCGTCGGACAGCATCTCATAAATCGCACAGACACAGGTTCTGGGTCTCTCTTCTCCTCGTGCTTATCCGCCAGGGCCCGTGGTCGGAAGCGTGGTGAAAGATGAATTCGGGGACTTCCTGTTCACCTCGTCAGAATTTCCCTCCCAAGAAACCATATGGGAAATGAAGAAGATGCAGGTAACTTTGAGAACAGTTATCTCGACAGCGTCGTTGTTCTTCATAGCTCATGGTATCGGAGGCGCTGTGTAAAGACTTGCCTAGGGCCAGAGGAGCAACTTTTTGAGGCCGTATATCATCCGGTCAAACGTTCGACCTTCGTTGCGACAACAACAACAGCGACGGCAATGATGCGAGCGTCGCGTCGTTCATCTCGAAGGAAACATTCCTCACGATATGGCGACTCCAGAAGGCAATAGAAAGTCTCTTCCGAGAACGGCGCCTTCCATGTCGTGGAGGAATATCCCTCGTGTACTTGAAACCCCATCTTCCTGTAGTGTGGCATGCTTTCCCGAATTCTGTTTCATGCATACTCCAAACGAGCCTCAAAGATAGATCGTTATATCTGATTCTTTCGTTTGAGGACCCAGATGATAATGCTGTTCTAAATGGCTCCTGTCAACGTCAAAGCGGTGAATGGCTTGATTTGTGTATCGAACTCGAGATCTCGAAGCGGACTCCTCGGGGGCTCCCCAGCGTTAATCTATATCAGGCAAATAGAAGGAAGACATCTCGGCACTGTGATAAATCGGCCGAGCCTTGCTTCGGTTGAAAAGGCTCCCTCTGTACACGGCGTTGGTGGTGAAGGCAAGCCGTTGACGGCTGACTGAGATGGAGTCAACGATGCGATTTGGGAATGTAATCTCTTCCTCCGGCAAAAACTGTTTGGAATTTGGGGGAGAAAGCGACAGAAAGAGTCAGGTGGGAACACAGAGCCCGAGAGCCATAATTCAGAGATAATTCACTTTATTCGTTCCTTCGAGGAACTGATCGTTGTTCAGCCGCATTTGGTAAAAATAGCATACTCACGGGACCTGTAGTCCGTTCATTGGATGAACGGATCAACAAAACTGTCCAGATGGATCAGTGGTCTTGTGGGCTCTCAACGCCACTACGTGGGAAGCATTCCACCAGAAGGATCGACAATGTTTTTTTTTATTATTGCAGCGAACGCGATCGAATCCAGGAGGCTGTCATTTTCCGTCTATCTTTGTTTCAGCAGATGGGACGTTAACCCTGCAGACAAACTCTTGCAAGCTGCTGCAATTCAGAGGCCTGTGGATGCCCCTCAGTCAGCCCTGGTTGGGACAGCATGGACTCCCATATGGGAACCTCTCCCAACTTCCAACTGACCCGGGAGTTCCATATCCATGTGTGTTCTTGTATCGGACTTGGAGGAATACATTTGGATATCGTCGGGCGTTTGCTCGCGTGTCGGGAACTGATCTGTGTTGGTGTGTTGTGACAGCCTGTGGATCAAGCTACAAAGATGGATTCGTCATATGCTCGCACGGTGGCCGAGGGAGTGAGCTCCAACACGACCACACGTCGCAGTTGACGGTGCACAGGTTTTTGCGGATTCATCCGACACCACAGTTCTGATAATAAGCGATGCTCGTTTTGCGACTTGCGACATGCACCGCGTGTCCAAGAGCCGGTAGACGGTCCGCCACGCTGTGGGTGGGCTGCATCGAGTCGCCGCCGATCCTTTTGTTCGACGTAAGAAGACATTGAAACAATGCCTTTTCTTCCTCTCAGCAAGAGCACTGAGAACTCTCCAGTGTGCAGTTAAAGCTGTGGTAGGTGAATATAGCGATTTAAAGTGGTTGGTCCCATTCAGCTTCAATTGCGGAGAGCTGACGGATTGAAATGTAAACAAGTCCTTTGGTCCGAGGGGGGCATTCACGTAGTGAAAGCAACGAGCGTCCATGAAGACAAAGCAGCGTCTCCAAATGTAACCAGAGGAGCCTCTTGTGTATCTGAGACAAAAGTTCGTCCTGCTACAGTTGCCGACCCGCAATTCGACACCAGTGCTTTTCAGTGGACAACTTCAGATGGAGAACAGAATTAGCCACGCGTTGAAGGGATTGTCCAGTCCCTCTGCCACCGCCTGGTGGTAGTAACCGCGTAGGCTGTCAGCAGAACAGCCGGCAACATGTTTCAAAACTACGTCGAACAACTTGGACAGGGAGAGATGGCACATGGTCGGACCAACGACATTTCCAACACGCGACCTCAACGGTGCGGTGTGGCGGGTGTCTGCGGGCCGGGACGGAATTTCGCCGACAACTGGCAGTTGGACACTTTGGGCGGACCGCGTGCAGACAAAACGACACAAGGATGGAAACACGTTCGCCGGAATACCGAACCACTTCATAAGTTTGTACCATGGCGACGGGAAATCCCGAATTCGTGCATTCCTGCTGCATGCATCCTTGTACGCTTTCGATAGATGGAATGACTCTTCATTTCGACATGGAACGGTTTCCGCAATATTGTCTGAATTCCCCGCAGTGGTTTCCTCCGGATTGCCGTCGCACGGAGTTTTGTCCACTTTGTCGCGTCGAATCCCCGCAGCTGGTTTCAACAAATGGCATAGGGACCATTCTATTCATCATCATGGAAACGGTAGATGGGTTTTATGGATCCAAGCCCGACAACAACGCCTGTGGTCATGAAGGAACGCTTCCAGTCAATGATGATCATTGAGATAACCGCAAAAAGAGGAGACCGGAATGTTCGCTCAGTCTGAACATGGGTAGCGGCCGGTACAGTACCGACAACGCTCCTCGCTACTCTCGATCCCTCGGAGTCTCTGTGTTCTAACCGTGCAGATTCCTGTCTTGAGCAACACAAAAGAGAATGCATTGACCCGTAATGGTCGTCATGGAGGCTCCATCTACCGACCTCTGGACGGTGAAATAAGAGTGGTTCTTCATTACGTTTTCCTTTTTGCTTTTCCGTCGTCTTCGGCTTGAGTTTCCTCGTCATCCCTCCGAGGGAGGTGGAAGGCGGCTGCAGGCCTCGACCTCGTTCCACCACCGTCTCTCCTCCGGGCGTGGTGGGTTGAACCCAAACTCAAGAAATCCACTAGGGATTTTACGCAATAATTCTAATTGATTCCGTGGCGCCGGCGAACCATCACTTGCAAGCGCCAGACCCCAACTATTGAGGGACATTTATGGAACAGCGTTTCAACGGGTCCCGCTTCAGCCGCTGCGCTGGTTGCCTAGGGAATCGGAAGGCGAGTCAGCCTTTCCATAGGTTTCGTCATGAGCGTCGTTCGACGGGCCGGGGCGCAAAGCTGTTTTGAGTGAACACTCTCAACAAGATTGCTCCAATCGGGCGGAAGCTGACCCGGCGACAGCATGATCCGGCGCGGAATCATTCAAAACGAATGTTCCAACGATCTTCCCTTGATCCATGCGTGTCACGCAAGAAAGTCAAGATATATATCTGGATGGTCGAATCCAATACGATTTCAAAACACCACGTTTTAGCCATTGTTGCAGCGTTTTAGCGTCCCTCAAAATATCGATCTTGCCATAGCACTTCGCGTAATCGGACCACCCCAGACCAAGGCTATACCAAACGGATCAAGCGCCTGGATCGAACTACCTAATGATTGATATCGGCTCATTCAACAGTGAAAACTCAAAAGATAGATACATATATCAGTTCAAAGAGTTCGCCAGTGCTGCGACAGCGCCGATTCCCTGTCCCCCGTTATTCTCTTGTCGTCGGCGGGAATCGCTCCTTGCGCGAGTCAGGAATAGGCAATCCCGATGGCGGTCCGGTTTTTTATGCGAAAACAAAGGAACAAAGGGACGGATTTGGCCCATTGACATGATTCTCGGAGTGAACGCTTGTACTCCGTGTGTACAAACAATGTCCTCTGCCGATCCGATCTGGTCATCCCTTAACTTTTTCGAGCTCAAGCTCCTCCGGCTGTCGATTCAACCGACAAATTGAATATTCCTCTCAGGAAAAGTTCCTCTCCTTACGCAAAGAGCAACCGGTGCGCAGAATAGCGTTCGAGTATTACGAGCACACGGCGTTCCGGAGTCCCTGATCGGCTTATCTCGATACTTGAAATTCGCGTCCCAGCCACTAGACGAACAATTGAAAGGGGCGCGTACGTGAGAATGTTCGTGATTCTGAAGAATGCCTCCAGGGACTTATCGATGTTCAGGCGCCTGTTCGCTTCTTCGGAGGACCAGTGATCTAAATGTATGAGCGTACGCCGAAACTTGTGTTGTCGGCGCCGGAATCCGAGTAGGTGTGTATTGATTTTGAAAGCGGAAACGTTCCGGGGGAGACGGACATCGATACGGTTCCGATTCCAAGGTCTCTTCGAATTTCAACTTGACGCGAACACGCTACGACTCGCGTCTGCCTACCGGCAGACAAACCCTTCAGGACGTTTCTCTCATTCTCCCATAGACTCCTTTCTTGCTTGGAAACTCTGTCTATTCAAACTCGTTGCCGCGGGAAACGGATCACACACACGATATGCTCAAGATATGTATGCGTGGGAGCAGGGAAATATTCGGTCGACTTACGTGTTAGAGGGAGGATTCCGCCCAAGAAGCAGCGATGTGTGCTGTCTTTGTTCGGAGGCTGATTCTCTTCGTTCATGCTGCGGTGTTGCCGCTCACTCGGGTGTGATCAGGGGCAAGATGAATCTGCTGGGGCCGGAGCCGAAATGTCAGAGTGGCTCCATGGCAGCCTCCTCGCTGGACTCCCCGCCTCCCGCGTCGACTGATGACGTTGTCGCCATTTCAACCGTAGTCGTCCATTGAGTTCGCTTCGGAAATTTGTTGTCGATACACCTGCAAAAGATACAAGAGCCGCCGTCAGTCAGAATCCCACCAGCGCGCGGCAACCCGCGTTTTCCGGGTCCGCGTTTTTTTCAGTAAAAAAAAAACGATAAAAATCCGTCCCAAACGCTGATAGCTTAGGAAATGGATTTCGAGTCTGGGCCACGATCGTAGCATAGTGACTCTGAATCATGACTTGTGCTACACAGCCGACAGTGGGGGCTCTATGAAAAAGCTCAAATGAACTTGACGAAGAGCGAGGAAGGCCGGCTAGAGCACGTAAAGTGGGAGAAGACACGCGGCGCACGATCGAATTGGCCATCTTTCATATCTTCGTTTCCACACCATATCTCCATCAGACCTGGCTCTAGCGTCAGGTGAGAAAAATTGCGATCCGCGGAGAGAACGTGCAGCTCGGAGAGAACCGATGACAACATTCAGCAGTACCCCCAGCTGGTTCGAACGACAGGTCTATTGGTTTTCTGACGCCATCCCTATGAACACGGATATGATGGCGCCTTGGGCAATCGTCCAGCTAGCAGCCTCAACATCGGCTCCGCTCACTCAATTCAAATCGGTAGACGGAATACATATACGGACCACCCTCACGCATCCATGCCTTCAGTCCTGAGCAACATGTCTTGCCTTTAGAGATGTAGAGAACTCTTTCTTGCATCAAGAAACAAGGTCCGATCGCAGAGGCTTCCTGGAGAACTCTTCCGCATAGTTGTGTACCAGCTTCTTAGATTCTCAATATTCCGCGGCGCTTGGTCCGCGAAGGAGTACGCGAAAGTCGGGATCTCGTTATATTGTCCGGAAGAATTCCCTAAACGTGTTACTCGTTGTCCAATCTCAGACGTTCTCCGTCGCTATATGGAATGCGACAAAATGCCAATAAGGTTCGAGCCCCGACAGAGTCAAGGAGCGTACCTAAATATGGCAGAGCGCAGGCAAAAAGAAACTTGATCACCTACGAATGGGATAATGATGCTGACTATCTCTCCCGAGAGCAATGGCCCCAAGATTTACATCCACGTATTTCGTCAAAGCTGCGCTTCAAACGAATTGAGAACGTAATAGCTGTCGGCGGTTTCCGTAGGTGTTTTTCCCATTTGTTGCCGTGCCTCCTTGTACATAGATGCCGTTCGATCGTTCGGAATAGGTGAAACTAGTTTCGCGAACATCTACCGTGCCGACACGGCTCCCCAACGCAAGCCGTCCAGCAAGAGAAGCAGCCGCCGATGCCAATGTCGTTTAAGCTCTCGGGTGCAAGGAGAAAAGCTTCAATTTCATATGTCTCCCCGTTCTAGCTCAATCCAGACGACCGCGTGTACTGTATTCAAATCACGCGCGTGTTACCGACCGGTGCTGCCGCCGATTGCTTGGAAGCCGAGGCGACACGTTGAATTTGATCGATGCGTAGTTTCTCGGCTGGAAACTTCTTATATTGTTTTCTGTTCGGGAAGAACACGGGCTATGTACTCTACATTCTATCACTGATCGTTCCCGCGGAAAGAGAAATAGACGGTCACCCGCAAAACCACCGCCACATACCGCAACCCCCATATCCCATCGTTATTTCCGCAATCCCAGCTTGCGGATGTCGCGGTCTATTTGTGAACCACCCAACAGCTAGCTTCGTTTTTCTCGACGTATACTTTATGGCCCCGCTTTTTATCTGTGACAGGGTAGCAAGCAACGAAAACGTGAGCGCTTGTTCGCTCGCCCGCTCCTCGAGTCGAGTCAGTAGCATCGCCTTGCTCGCTGGCTCGTCGTCTTGTCGACGCTGTCGTCTGAAACTCGGTGGTCGATCTTCTCTTTCCTGGCAAGGCTGAGAATTCCTGATTCCCCGAACGAAAAAGTATCATCGACCTCTCTCAGGTTCCGTCTCGTCATTTCTTCCTCTTTCGGGCGGCGTGGCGAGCGGTTGGTAGGTGTACAGAATCGCTCAAACTGTCGTACCTCATATTTCGTTGTGTCTTCAACAAAAAATATCGGCCAATAACTCTGCGGGGGAGGTCTGGCGCCGGATGCCTCAGAGGGCCGGTCGCTTGTTTGGGCGACGACCAGGTCAGCGAGCTGGCTGCCTGCCTGGCGCTTTTTCCCGCTTCCCAAGTTCTCTATTGAAAAGGAGCTGTCGACGGATATAAAAACGGAGCACAAAAAAAACTTGGACAGCTCTGAAAATACAAGCCCCGGCCTTTAGCAGATCAGGCTCGCAGATGATGCCATGTTAGATCGGTCCGGTGCGCAGCAGCGGAATCGAAGTTTTTCTCAGACAGAGAGACGACTCGACAGAATTTTGCGGCGCAGCGCTCTCTGTCGCATCTGTCGAGAACACGTTCTCGTGTTCCGGATAGAGCTGACTCCGAATCTCAGGAAGTTAGGACGCGAGAGAGTTTGGGCGAACGTCGAGAGACGGAAAAACGTTTCTTACTTAAAGTGCATCTCACGCAGTCCTGCCAACGGAAACAGCGTCCGGCCGTGATATCGCATGTGAATAAAACAAAACACCGCCGAGCGGCTTTTTCGAGAGCACTAGGAAGCTCGTCGGAGCTAAAGGGTGATGTTCAAGGGCGCGATCGAGGTGCCGCGGCTGTACATTTGCGGCGTACAACAGGGCAGCGAGCATGACGACTTGACTACTCTTCTCAATAACGAAGTGCGAAATCGAAAACTACGCACTCAGAAAGAATATTCAATGTGAACAGCGAAAATGGGAACAGAGGGCCAACGGTACATCAGGTCGGAGGCTCTGTTGGGGTTTCGCAAAGCAGCGAGCGCGCGGTCTCGCTTCGGAACCTCGTTTTGGATGTTGTTTTACGGTGACGATGAGGACCGTTTCTCTTCAACAAGATTCTCGGAGCATGTCTTCTCATCTTGCCCGATAATCAGAGGCTTGCAGCTGCGTCGGTCTGAGAGGAGCAACTTCCACAAGATGAGCTGCGGTTCTAAGACGCGATAAGATCCTCTTCTCTTCCGCCTCCCTCCCCTTCGGAGCCGTTTTCAGAACTGAACCCTTCCCAAGTAGCTTTTTTCCGCTTTCCGTTTTTTCTTGTCATCCTTTCCTTGGGAGCGACGGTGGACGAGACATTCTGCGGCTGAAGTCGATTCGAACGGTCCCCCTTTTCTCCCGAGTTCGATGAGCCTCTTTGTAAGCCGGCAGGCTCAAGCTGGGAGTCCAGTGCTTTCCAAACTACCTCACTCCCGGTCCCCTCCAAGATTATCGCATCTCAACTATAGTTTTGGGACACTAAAGACACTTTGTTCGTATTTTTCTCTCCTTCTGAATCTTCCTACGCAGCTCAATCATTCGATATCATTCTCCTTGAAACGACGCCCATGCAAACTTTTCCTGTATGACGGCTCCGAGATTGTTTTTCTTGTCAACTTGATTCATCACGAAGGGGTCGGAGTTTATTTCGGCTTGACTTTTGATGCTCATCATCGCCGAGAAGCCGATTCTTTAAAGTGCAGAAGCAGTCAATGGCGAAAGCGACCCCTGAGCGACCCCAGACCGAATCGAGAACTGATCCGGGACCCACGGCCAGGACATAGTTCACTGCGCGGCAACCCTCACTGAATTGTGAGAGCCTGACACTCAGATCTTGTCCAAGCGTTCGAAGCATACACTAACACTTGGGTAGGATAGACTCTGAAATCTCTCCGCCCGGACATCGAGCTTGCAGAGAATGCGAGAAGACGCGCCATCGATTCCTGGGATTCCGATTCTTGGAATGGCCGTGAGGAAGCAAGTGATCTCTTTCAGGATCCCCATTTCCATTCATTCCTTGATCAGAGACGCAGATTCGAGGCGGAGAGCTTCAGTTGAATCGAGACCTTGAGGAGGAATCGCTTCGTTAAGAATTTTCGTGTCTGCTGGCTTTGATGACCAGGTTCACCTTCAAAGAAATTTCCTTCGTCCGATCTTTCCTCACCTAATTAAGGAACTGCCATCAGCGTAGAATTATCGCTTTCAAATCTGATTGGATGAATGTTGATCCTAGGTAATTCGATGAGCGTTTGAGCACTGCTCGTTTCCATTCTGGTCGCTCGCTTAAACGTTCCTCCTGAGAAATCTCGTTCGCTTCCGATTCTTGACATTCTCCCGTACCGATACCGACTCCCTTCAACTCTCTCTCTCTCTCTCTGTCTTTCCCGGTGATGTACGATTTTGATCTCGTTGAATCCGCTTGCTAGTTGTGCCGAGGCCTTTTGCCGTTCGTCGGTATTCGTCTGGGCGCGGACGAAGTCCAACGCACGAATTAAAACGTCTTCCGAAATTCATTGTGTGCGAATCTCTCCGGAAAACGCTCAGAAACTGAACTCAGCTGGAATTAAGCCCACAACTTTTGAGTCAATTGCAGCCTCGGCAGCTTTGGTTCGTGGATATACAGAGGAGGAAGAATGAAAGTGAACCCCCAAGCAACTCTCGTCAGCACCACCGTTATTCATGGATGCAAGCGAAGCTTTCTAACCAAATGAAGCAACTTCCTGAATCTGTTCCGGAGAAAAGGAGGACGCTACCGTTCTCTGCGCTCCTTCCCTTCGAGGAGGCGCATATGTGAGATCTGCTCTCAGAGTAAAGCTCCAGGACGAGCGTTGTTATAACCTGTCTCATGCTCGTGAACCCGTCAGGATGGAATATCGAGAGAGACTTTGGTATTAGCGGGTTCGCAAGAAGCTTCGTTCAACAACCGACAACACGGGATGATTTTCTGGTGGTTTCATGAAAATTGGTGCTTGGCTCTCACAAATGTATTCAGGGAGCTCTCGGGAGGTGGATTCGAGAACTCCATAGGAGCTGTCTAGCAAAGTTCTCGATCCGATCAACAATTTTCTCTCGTTCGTTTTTTCGGCCTGTGATGGCGTTATGGTGGACTTCCGTTACGGAAAACCAATTTTTCAGGTACCGCGTTTTCTTTGGCAACGTGATCTGCGTTCATGACAGCGTGTTGATTCGTGATCCAGAGTTTTATCCGACTGAGCTCCACGAAGATGAACACTCGTGTCAAAACAATAGTTGAACTGTGCTCCGAGCTGTGCTCGATGACAGGCATCGGAAGAAGTTTCTATTGAGTCGCCGTCTTTCATTTCGCACCACTTATTTTCGGTAGAGCATCAAACTCAGAAGGAAAGCATCCGAGAACTATTTGTATTTCAATTGTGAGGGATTGGCGAGCTCGACAGGGCGATAAGGTCGGATGCTTGGCCTTAGCCTCGGCTGTCTTCGTCCCTTCCCATGGAAAGAAAATGTCAGCTAGTTTGAAAACTGCACAAAATGGGCGGTTCATCCCGACAAGGCTCACTTCCGTCATACACATTTCGGTCAAGGATGAGCAACGAGCAAAATGTGTGAGTTTTCTGCGACAACACTTGGCGGACATTTTCCTTAGGGGGTCACTCAAGAGGTCGACTGGGACTTGTCACAGAATAGTCGTTGTTGTTGCCGCCGCCGCCGCCGCCGCCGCTATCATCAACGTTCCGCATTCCCGCACGTACATTCCGCTTGTGTGGACCTGTCACGTGCACGTCAAGACTGGCCGACGAAGGTGAGCTGTTCCCATATTCAATTCGTGGAGGAATATCTCATCGTACTCCCCCGACCGAGTGCACCGATCTCGTGGGACACTCGTGGGCCGTTTAGAGCACTCCAGACCCTTGCGATGAAAAATTTTTCTTTTCAGAGCTCCTTGGTGCCGGCTTGGTCTCGGAGGTCATGGCCGAGGAGGGGTAAAGAGCATGTATCATTCTTGGCATGATGTGGCGAGAGGACACAGATCGCGACGGGAGAATCGAGCTTCCTCTCGTTGTATTTCGATGGTCCGCGGATCCGGCGTCATCTCCTACGAAAACTTATTGTTTGAAGATTTTTGAGACCGGCACCGCTCTCGAAAATTGCGGCAGAAACTCAACCCGCAGCGAAGCATAAGAGGAGGCGAAGCTCGGAGTTGTGCTGCTTCAGTATCCTGAGGGGGCTCAGTCTTTCTCATATAAACATACGCGAGTTATTGTTCCCTTTCGGAGCTGACAGATCTGAAATTCCGCCATTTATCCATCTATCTATCTCCTCTCAAAGGGAAACGTGTCAAGAATTTCGAATCAACTCTCAAGCGACGCCGAGCCTCAAGCGAGAGGAGAGCGAGTCGACCGACCGATGGCTCAAGCACCATGATTGGGTGTGCCGATAACTGTCTCACGATAAGCAAACAAAAACTTCGCCCATCTATCTAGAAGATATGGCCGAGCCATCGACGGACCGTCGCTCGGACCCTAATACGGATAAGAAACACCACGCCAGCAGAGTTCCGCTCTCATCTAGACTGGCTCATCGAGCGGGAGTCTTGAAAATAGCCCGTTCGGCAAACGCCACTCCCCTATTTCTTTTCATTTCCATTCATCCTGATCCCCCACCATTCTCGTTCTTAGTTCCATCGCTCCCGTTCATATCTCAGGAGCGCTCGCCCATGAATTCAAAACTAGAGAAACTCGAAGACTCTAAGGAGATCCCAGCTGGATGCTCGAGAACATTTTATGATGTTCTATTCTCCTTCGAATGGTCTCCTCTTCCCGATTGAACACCGCGAGGCACTTTCAGTCGGACCCACGGAAGACGATACTGAGAGTTCCGCCGCTTTCGTGAACGCCGCCGTCTAGTACGCCGGGAAAGAGTCCAAATTCCCGACATCTCGGGGTCTTTGGAACATTCCACGCGGTGCAAGGAGCAAGACCCTAAGCTCTGCGAGTTCAGGCCTAGCATTCCATGCTCCCAGAGAGAGATTCTATCGAAAGAGTAAAATAATTGAGGAAAATACGATGCGGAGTACTGTATCACACACATTTTCTTCCTTTTCGACGAGAGCGCGCAGTGAGTTGTTATCCATATTGCTATGTATTGCATCGTTCACGCACACGTCTTCCTTTTTCATTGGCCCAAAAACTTCCTACGTAACGAGAGCAGCTCCGTAACCAGCAGCCGAACAGGCAAGCGATCGAGGCAGCGGCAGCGTTCGACCAACTTGTTCGATAAGTGGATTAGAGAGCGCAGAATCAGCCCATATACCTTCTCCGACGGGAGAATGAAAGCCGCTTTCGTATTTATTTACCCGTAGCCAAGGGCTGGTCGTGGTTCCTTTGGGATTCAAGAGGGTGAAGACCTCGACACGACGGGATCTGATCCTTGTGGGGAATAATTACTGTCGCTGAACCTCGGCTCAACGTCGCCACCCGGCGGCATCAAAGCAGCGAATTGAGACGGGTCGGAGGGCCCAGCGAAGACCCCTAAAGCCTTGGCTTTCTTCTCTTTAAAGTGATTTCCAATTCCTGCGAAGCGTCCGGAATCGGAATCGACCTGAGAGTTAGCGAATCCCGATCCCCGCTTGTGCTTATTCCTCTCTACTGCTCATCCTTGCGTCGATGATCAAACCAAAAGGCTACTCGCCCGATCAAGGTTTTTCGTAGCGCGACGCGGTCGTTCAAAACGCGTGTCTGCTGGGAAGATGGTCGAGTCCCGTCCCGCTGAGGACGACGAGCCACTGCTCAAGTACGCGACAGATCGCATTGAGAGATTGATGTCTCGATGAGGTGGCGTGCTCTGCGGGTCTCTCAATCTTGAAGAGAAAAGAACGAATTTCTCCCACATTCGATCTGAGCCCCGGCCAAGCTCGCTAGGCCAGGTCTGAAGCTGGGAAGGTGTCTCCAAGGTGTTGTTCACCCTGTCAGCTGAGACCTAATCTCAAGACGGAGGTGCATCAATACGATTGGGACGGAATTGAATGAGCGACTGATCTTAACACGGAAACCGAAGGAATTGGAGCAGCCAACAGTTGTGCGTCCGATTCGCTCGATGTGAGCTCAGAATCAGGGTGACGATGTTCGAACGTGTAATTTGTTTCTTGACGGAGCACAGCGCATGTCGAAACCTCCGGACTGCGACTCTTCATCTGCATGATGTGCTGAAGTGTGCTGCCGCACAAGTTGCAACACAAGCGCCCGCACGAGCTTCCTCCCACGCCACCCATCCCTTTCGTCGAACGTGTGCTCCTCAGGTCGTTTGCATATTGTTGCGAGGGAATCATTGTGTCGGCCAGACGATTGGAGGCCCGAACTTCTCCGTCTCCGTGCTGAATGGTTTTCGACATTGTTAGACATGGGTTTCAACGTATAATTCATCTTCACGCAGAATGCACCGCTGCAACGGTCAATGCAAGTATCGTGCCGGAAGCTTGGACGCAATGGGTCAGAAAGCTAGCCACCGGATTTGAACTCGAAAAAATCTAATTGAACATCTCCGGATTGAGAGGGTAATGGTTGTCGGATCCATTCACTCCGACACTGGCCCAAGGAATGATACCGTCACGGCCACATTCTATCGAGAGCGAAATAGTCCTCGACCCCATATGCGGCCCCGCGAGAACAACTCGCGAACCATGCAAGGTCCGAATGAGTCAGGGAATGAATTCCTTGCGAACCTTGCGGTTCCTCCCTGGCGCTCTGAGCGAGCTTGAGAAGGTAATCATCGGCGTGGATTTCAGGTTGACGACATTTCATGAACGAGAGTTGTTCCTGGGACAGAGTTGTGAAGGTTTAGTACGAAATTCTCGGGCAACCACTGTTTCTCTCCAAGATCGGTTGGAAGGAATCCATTCGCGACTCCGATAAGCTCACGACTTCGTTTCATGGTTCCGGTATCCTGCCCGTACAACTAGTCTACCACTTTCGCCGAAAATCTTCTTCATATTTTAGAGTTGAATCATGTCAACTTCCGTGCACCACCGCTGCCTGTTTCGGGGATATTTTTTTTCTCTTTAATTTTCTGCAAAAGCGACCGAGCTCTGAGACGGATGGTGGTCCCGGAAATCCCGCGCTCCGTTCCCAAGAAGATGCTCACATGGGGAGGGTAAGTCTCTTCCTGCCCGACAAAACGCACTGCTTGAAATTCGGCTGGTAAGCCCGAAGCCTCAGCTACGGAACACAATTTCGGAAGTCGCGAGAAACCCATTCTCTAAATCTAACTCCTCTCCTTACCTAGAGCATCTTCTCCCCAGGGAACAATGTTCTGATTCCGGGACGCTCTACAGTCCCCTGGGACGCCTATGTCACAATGATCATGGGAAAGGGTGTCTGCAAATGCTTCCCTCGATCCCCCCCCCTCCCTCAAGTGCTCGAGTAATATCACAGTGTCTCGACCTCGAGGAAACAATTTCATTTCTTCAAGGAAGCAACTGCTCGATCGCCTGTTTCTAGTCATCACTGCCGTCAGTCAGGAACTATGAAAGTTGTGAATAGCCTGCGAGAAGGCAACACGATGACTCCTGCGACCCGACATAACCAGGTTCAACTGACTGACTGGGTCTGTGTTGCCATCAAACTCATTAGCGCTTCCATTTTGTAAGTCTCAAGATTAATTGAAGGAAACAGCGTCATCGACTTACATCCTCTTTGTCGAGCTCTCTATCTCTCTTTCCCTCGTCCGTCCCGCCCGCCCGCGTCTCTGTGTCGTTTTCGTCGTCGCCGTCGCAGAGTTTTCACACGAGGATTTTCCCAATTTCGGGAATCTCCTGTGAGCCAAGCAGAGCCGGAAGGAGAGCACGCAGGCAGCTGATTAACCATCCTGGGAGTTTCTCCGAGCATCCGATACGGGGCCCAGACTCTAGTGTAAGAGAGAAAAAACGAGTTGACGACAATTTGGTCGAAGTTCTAATCCTCTAAGTGAGATTCAAGAATCCTACATTGTTCGTCGACTCTCGACGGCGGAGATTGCCCGCGCGGCGATAGTATAGAAGGGTCGGAGAGGAACCACTTGCGCAAGTCGGAGCTTTACGTGTTCGCACCTCGAGATGAGTTATGCAAAACCAATTTGACGCTCTCGCCTGTCAAGATAATTGTGGAATTCATTCCTACATGCGAGGAAGCCAATAATGAGTCGGGGCCCGACGGAGTCGATGAGGGAGCAGCGCCATTAGGGAGGGACATAATAGGTACGAGCAACCAACCTACCTAGCAACCAACCAATCAACATTTCTCGAGCGCCTCGAGGTGTTCGACTCGAATTGTTTCGCTGTTGGGGACTCTCATTCATGGGCGATCAATGTGAGATTCCGATGAACCAAAGGCGCTCACGACTCGACGAATGGAGTTTTGACGAACATCGGTATCCCTGACGTGTTACGCGGGTTCAGCTCGAAATTTCTGCAACTTCTCCAGGCTCGCCACCGTTACCGCTCACAATCAGTCGCGAGCGAAACGCTCCGGGACCTGTGACAACGTAAAACTGCCGCCTGAGGCCCAACCGAAAGGCTGAAATCGAGAATTGAGCCTCAAAATCGAGAGATTAGCGCTGGAGCTTAACTAGCCCCTAGAAGTTGCAGGAAGAGTGAGACTTTCTGGGGTCAAGGTGAGTACTCCTCTCTGACTCTTTTCATCCAGGAGCAACCGTGGCCGGGTTCACTGGCCGTCCAGGAGAAAAGACGAAGGGTTCCTAGAGATCGGAAACCAGGAGTCCACAAGCTTCGCTGTCACCCGAGATCGAGCTCTACATACGCCGTCATGTAGCAGCTGGCACATCTTGCAAATTCTGCATCAAAAAATTCGCTTGGCCTCGACTTTGCTCACACGGAGGGCGGAGGTCATGAAGAAAAGATTTCCTCTCCGACCACTCGTACTCACAGAGGAGAAACCCCTCCGTTGAGAGTGCCAAGGCTCACAGGAAACCGTGTCTGTTGTGAGGGTCCTCTTGTCCACTTTGGGCCGACATGACGTCGGTCCACTTGAACAGTACGAGAACTGTATCTAATTGAGGTGCGACGAGTAGATCAAGACGGCCTTGTAAGACATTACGTCGCGACGGCAACAACGACGCCCGATTCCGTTCGCGGAAGTTGTTCCGCTCGCACTGGGGTTAATGAGATCGTACTGCATATGTTCTTGCCTACGAGCGTCGTGTCTGAACCCGAAGCCCGATGACTCGCGATGTAAATTTCCCGCACTGTATGTATACTGCATAGGCCACGAGGCCTGCCCGGAGTCGACGTATTGCGGTCTGCTCTCATGACGCTCACTCTCTAATGTAATTTTCTGCCCTGCATCATGGTCGACTTCCCTCGGTTCGTGGAATGCGGAAAAAAAAACTTTCCGTCTCTAACCTTATGGAAGAGGTGAAGGTTACAGTCGTAATGCGGTCGTCGTAAATTTCAGTTGAGGAGTTTCGTCCAGCTCGGATAGAGTCGCCATATTGAGTTTCCTAAACTTGAAGATCACTGAAACAGCGAATTCTCAACTTTCGTTCTCGACAGCAGCGGGGCGAGCGCCGGACAGGCGGACGGGCAGGCTATTTATTCGCGGATCCAGACCATCTGCTGGAACGCAAACGAGTACGAAGATGAGGACGGCGACGTCGAGAACGATGACGACGACGACGGCGGAGGCGACGGTGGCAACAACGTCAGCGAAAACGACGGGGATGTGAATTTCACTCATAAAGAGTTTATAACGAGGTGCTTTTGTGCGCATGACAAGCGACAGCGAATGTTCTCTAAGGCTCAGTATTGAGACCATCTCCGCCAGACCGGAGACTTTTCACGAGCTGTGTTTTTCCACAGTTTCCACGGAAAAGCTCCTCATATCGTTTGAAAATAACAGATTGAATGAATTCTCTCTCGCTAACTCTAGTTCTCTCGATTTGAACTCGCGAACCGCCCTGCGAGTGATGGAGATTTATGGATCTTGCCCGGCTTTTGTGGTCGGCTTCATTAATCGATATTGCGAGAGAAGGATTCCTTGCCGCGACTATGAACATTGGGTCTCACTCGTCCTGCTCCAGGCTAACGACCGATAATGATGAATCTCATCATTCACATCGAGCCCAGGGTCAGCATCACGTTTTGTTGATGATATATGAACGTCGGAGCCGTCGAAGACTTTGTGAAACTCGAGTGGCGAGCACCGAATTCAATCTGTTCGATCGGTTCGTCGTTTGATTTGTCAATCACTTACCAAATTGAAGCAACCGATCGTCCGGTTTCTCACAATCCGTGTTGCCTTTCCGTGCCAAACCGAGCCGCATGGGGCAGTGTTAGGCAAGGTCTTGCTTGTTTTAGAAGTCTCGACAGGAGCTCGCTTCTCTAAAAACCCATCGATGGCCACCGCTAGAGCTGCTCAGCAAATATTTGCTCGGATTCGAAGACGGTCTTACCCCGTCAAGTTTGAAGCGACAAAGTGCGGCTTTCATCCCAAAGCTAAGAGTTTATCTTTGGAGTCTTTCTGTGAGCTGAGAAATTGCCGGCAACGGAACCGCGAAGAACACTGTCAATCGAATCTGTCCAATAAATCGAGAGTGACGTTTTTCGAGAGCGGAGCCGGATCCTTCCTGTTGGGAATGAGATTCAAGAGTCCCCAAACGACGGGAAAACAACGCGGAAGTCGCGAAAGAACGACGTCTTCGTCAGTGATCTAATAGAACGAATTAGAGGTCGGGGGAGGAGGAGGGCTCGCTCCGTCACTACGGCCCGACTAGCTAGTTGGCTTTGTTGTTGTCACACAATTTCCCAGATAAGACGATTAAGGTTTTATAACCGGAAGCTTATCACACGACGCGTCCAGAGCTGCAGCAGTCATCGTCGCCCACGAACGCAGCCCATTGAAAGAGCTCATCACAGACTCGTCCTGTGAGTGCTTCAGAGAGCAGAATCGACGGCTCTGCTCAATGCCCATCTCGTACATGATTGGCTGGTGAGCTTTGCGAGCTGTTCCTGCGTGAGCCGGGGCCTGGACCAACTCAACCCAATGCTCGTAGTTTCGATCCCTTGCCAAGCCTAGACCAATACTCGGAGATAGGGATCGATTCGTCCTACTCATTCCTACTTCCTTCGGCCCAGCTGGCCAGCAGGCTCAGCCACAATGTTTTGCGGGGACAATACTCAATGAGAGATGTGGTCACCGAGTCGGTTGCTACAATTCCGCAATGCAGACCGCAAACTTCGTCGAACAGTGCTCTAATTGTACGTCCGAGGATCGCAGCTGGCTCACCAATGCTCTCGGGTAAAGGGTGGCCTACCGCAGCGTCATCGTATAAGGCGGCCAGCTCAATAATCATTCTTAAAAGCAACGTCACAAGCATTCTCTGTAGCATGAGACTTCGGAAATCTTGCTGACACGGATTCAACGCGTTATGCACGAACACCGAACAGCTTGGATGCACCCTCAGTATATCGTCATGCGGATAGTAGTTGGGACTTGATAAACAGTGAGTCCGAATAAGATATAGACCAAATCAGTTTTGGGAGCTTGAAGGCCGTTCCATGAGTCGCTCCACCTCGGAAACGGCAACGAGCAATTCCACTGGACTCTGTTGAAACCCGCACAGGAGACCTTCTCAAATGACCCCTGCCGGGAAGTGAAACCCGTGATGACAACGAGATTTACATCACGAAGAGACAAGCTCGTATGAGCGAGCCGCCAAGCGATAATAATAATAAGATCCGTTCAAATGACACCGATCCCTGTGTGGTTGAAGCATTTTAATATGTTCCTACATGTTTCCCCGGAACAGGCAGGCTCTCAGAGTTAATTATGGGCTGACTTGAAAAAAATGACTTCCTCATGCACATCTACTAGGCCCAGCTGTCGATCACCTCCGAAACCCCAGGAGAAAACAGCTCTTCTGAAATTCATCGGGCTCGGTGGTTCCGGCAGAGAGAATTTTCGTTCCTGCCTCGTTCTCCCCTGGTTTGAGAAGGTAGATATATGGTCTCGGTGGGGGTATGGTTTAAAGCCGAAGTTTGTCCTCTGCGCTCCGTTACAAGCTGAGGTCGAACGATGACCAAATCATTCTCTGTCGCTGAGCGAGACAAAAATAATCTCTGACCCGTTGTGAGACAGAGTGTATGCAAATTGTTTCTACTAGCGACTGCTCTACACAACGGAGATGAACGTTGCGATCCGATCGAAAACTATCGAGCGACTCGCATACGGGAGCGGAACAACGCATATGATGTTTGCGTGTCCTGCCCGACCCCCATACTCTGCTCAACAGAGCCAGCCGGAGGAAAACGAGAGCTCGCTTCACACAGTATCAGATTTCTCCGCAATTCCCTGGTCGGCGGAGTGCTCCGGAGTAGCTCGAACGACCCGAGGATACGCTGAGCTATGATTGATACGTCCGCGTGACTGTTATCAGGTCCCGATGCCTCTGCGTGAGCTCGTTTCGGCGATGAATCATTGCGAGTTTTCCGTGAGACTTTCTCCTTCAACAAGTTTTGAACCTCATCGATTATACACCCCAACAGCTGCAAGGATCTTCATCACCCGAACAAAATCCGTATCGACACCCCCCGGGCCGGCCAAACGCCGTATTTCTCATGTTCCTTCCCCATGTACTCCGTTCGACCCCACTTCTTGTGTTACGTCGAAACGCTGCTTCAATTTGAGAAGCTGATGCAGTCAGAGGATCTCATTACACGAGAACGGGAGCAGGAGACGTGCGGAGGAATACAGGAGAAACGTACGAGGGTCGATCGCGGCTGCGCGTATCGCAGGAACATCCATCACCGAGCAATGTTTTCTATTAGAACTTCGCGTCTTACTACCTCCGAGCTAAAATCACGCAAACCGCGCCGATCATATGAACTGGAGAGCTTTGTCTATCAGGGCGCTCCACAACCTCGAGATTCGGCAGGATTCTATGAGTCCTCATTCGAACTTAAAATCAGTCCGGGTCTCGTCTCTGGATCACATTGAATTGAATTGAAGCTTGAGTAATTTCAACAGGTCAGGCGAAGGGAAGCGGCTGTCTCGGTCCTTGAACAGATTTACGGGGAGTTGAATCGCAAGGAGGGAGGAGCGAAGAGGAGAACGAAGTCCGAAAATCTCTGGATTTTCGATCTTTCGAAGCGAACTGAACCAGAGGCTGAGAAGAAATCGCGAGGGTGGAGCAAAGCAAGTTCCCGAAAAGACTTAGAGACGATCTGATTGTCTTCGCAGAACTGCCAATTGTCAGTTGTCACTGACACAGCGGGTCATCCCACCGAGAAGCAATCGAATGGCAACGTGAGTTTAAAGAAGTAGAACTCTCTCTTCGAAGACTTGTCGGTGCTTGAATGATTCGCCCGTTTCTTCAATTTGAACCGTGGGAGTATTTTTAAGTGCAACTCTCGACGGCGATCTTGGACCAAGTTCGCGGCTCAGACGACGAAATTGCCCCATTTCCCGAATGATGGACGATGGCCAGCCCGGTGGAGAGGAATCGCACAACAGAGAGACGAGCACGCCAAACTCCGTCGCAGTGGGTGCGTGGATGTATCTGACAGTCAAACAGATGTGACTCGTTTGGTCGAAATCGGCAGCCGTTGCCGCGTTCACTCGGAGAAACCGAAAGAAGCTGAGCAAATGGCGTTTCTAACGACGCCTCGCGTCGAATCGAGTTAGGATCATTCCCGCACCGCTAGCAGCAGTAGTTGTAGTAGGTCTTACTCCATTAGCGGCGACCTCATCCGACGGGGTTCCCGAAGTCCCTGAGGTCGCGAGTAGCGTCAAACGATTTTCAATAATTGTTGGAGGAAGCGGTCAGGTTTGCGAAGCCCTCGTCACGCGTGAGGGGAGTTGGTCCATCCTGGATTTTGAGAGCTAGCTACTAGGTTTTTGCTGAATAACGAATGCTCTGCTGCGAAGTCACGCCTTGCTCCGACAATTTTCGAGTTTCATAAATAACCGAAGAAGGATACACGCGTCCGGTGATGGTGCGACACTACTACAGAATGTTTGTTCACACGTGCCGTTCCAGGCTTCGCTGCCTCTAACGATGCTAGCCTTCTCGTCCCAGAACTCCGAGCATGTGTCGAATCGAAAACTTGGAAACGACTGCGAACAGCCACGCCTGGGGGCCTTCTTCTTTAGTATCTTTGTGTCTTTTGTTTCGGTAAGAATTCAGTGGAATTTCCGATGCAGAATCCAACCCGCAACTTTGAAGGTTTTCGAGTTTCAAATGGGAGCGGAGAAGGTACAAATCTCGAGGACAGTGAGCAGTCGACAGTACTCCTGAGCTGCGAAAGTTGCAGGAAACGAAGGTTTCCGTGATTTCTCGGGCTTCCGTCTGGTGGGTTGGATTCTCCCCGACCGAGACAACCTGGGCGTTCGATTTGCGTAGCTCTTCGGGAACCGCGCCTGACGTTGCTGTGGAGGCAGTGCCACTGAGCCGAGCGCTCTAGTGGAACCGAGTCAATTTCACGGTGCTGCTTCATCGAAAATCATTTGTCTCACCTCACCCTGCGTGTCTTGTTGCCTCACAGGTCGTAATGCAAACGATTGCGAACGCCAGGTGACCGGCAAGCCAGCCAACCAACGAGCCGATGATTCTCTTCATCTCATGGAACGCATCGATTCCGAGTGACCCGTAGTAAAATGGGGCTGCACAACCGTGGCTTACAGGCATCATGTTGGAAGAATAAGTCCTGATTGAGTTTCCTCGACCAATTCGGAATGGAAGGAATGACATGGCGCATCCCGTATGAAACCGGCGACAATTGCAACAACTCATTAGAGGTTCCGTAATTCGGTGCCGAGGAACCATCAGCGCCTTTCTGTTCCTCTATGTCTCCCGAAAAGATTGGAAAAGGCTGGAGTTTCCACTTTTCAGGTGTTCATCGGATCTCGACGTCTGACTGCTGGGGAATCATCCATCATTCCTTATCCCGATTGTTACTCACTTTCTTCATTTTCCATGCATCAATCATCGCGCACCGATTCTTCCTGATCAGACTCTTTTTCATTCGACTCCAGGGGTGCACTATCAATGTCTATCTTTGCTGGAAGTGTGTCGCGCTCTCGTCGTACATTTGCTATCTATTTAACCATCCCTCGTCGACTGCGGGGATGACAGCGAACAGACGAGTGTACGAAACGAGGCCCGGGGCAATTCTATTCCGCCAGTCAGGGTGAGATCGCCCGGCTCCTTTGCTGACGTTGACTTCCCATTCGTCCTGGTCCTCGTTTCCTGCTCTGTCCGCTATTCAACGCGGCGGCGCCGACGAGCGAGCGAGCGCGCGAGCGGACCTCAACAATCGAGTGCCGACGGAAAGAAGTGCTTTGTTATTATTACATCATCTTCGTTACTTAGTAGTGATAGACAAGAATGCCAAAAGTCAGCATGTTCGTATGTCTGATCCTGCTGTCTAGCTACCCCTTCACCTGTCAGCGCATCTGCGTGAGTTGGTAGATGTTGACCGAGCGGTGGTCTGCCTGTGGTTCTACCTCGCGTCCCGGCTTGCTTCTCGGAAAGTCGGTTTGTCTCAACCCAACGAGGCTCCGCTCCCATTTGTGCGGGCAAAAAGCAAAGTGCGCAACCAAATGCCGGAGGGAGGGGTGGACACGGAGCGGTTATATAAGCTGCAGAGGTTCGCAGTCGCAGCGGCTTTAAGCGATCGTGCGTCTGCTCCACCTCGTCTCGCATTGCTTGCTTCGACCGACTTGCTCTTGTTCGACCTCACTCAGACAGTCTGCTCGCCCGAAGCTATGGGACCATGTCCTTCACTCTCGCTTCGCGCTGCAGGCTGATATTGAGTTGCGGCGGCGTCAGAGCTTGCAACGCGCCTCGCTCACACCATTCTTCCCCGGTTCCGTAAGGTAGTTCCGTCAAGCTGTTCCGTTAGGGACGCCCAGGTCTCCCGCGTCAGCTCAACCGGTCGATGGGCTGGCCGCAGTCCCCGTATGGAGGCCAGAGAGTAAACCCGGAAACGGGTAACTCTTCTTGCGGATTCATCTAGTGTGTACTCACTTACTCGCCCCTGCTCGCGTTTAGGCCGCTGCCTCAGGGCGGCTTTTGGCCGCACGGCTCTCATTGTGTTTGCGTGGCGGTTGTTGTGAGTGAGTGAGTGAGTGAATGAACAAGCTAGCAAGCAAGCAAGCAAGCAGGGAGAGCCAGTCAGCTATCCGGAGATATATGAAGTACGCGCCATATGAGAGCGAACAGCAGTTTATAATATTGTCATATATTGCATGTTTGCCAGCTCCTCGCGTCGCGCCGTACGTGCAACCACTGCCACTCCGGCTGCTGCCACTGCCGCTGCGAGCGTCTTTGTTCTCTCCAGGAATGTCTTCTTTTCATCGCCCTTGCGTCGTAGAACTCCTTCGTTCGCGCTGCATTTTCCAAGAACAGAATTTTAATTACAGACTTCCGACGTCCTGCCGCCTACTGGAGCACTATGCGCGACAAGAAAATGCAATTCGTCGCCTATTCATTGCTCTACTCTTCACGATTCTTTTCCTGCGCTGCCGAGATGTCGAAACGAGCTGGATCAAGATGCGCATCGTCTGTGCCGCAAACTTCACACCCCTTGCGCACCTTCCAGGCCGCACGGACTTAAGGTTTTCCAAGATGTGTGCAGCAATAAACGGACGCATGAGCGCTGGAGCTTCAGATACACAGTTTCTAGATGGCTGTTTGTGGAGTTGTACCAGCCCGTTCTTGCACGCTACCGATCCAAGATACTCGTGCAAGCACGCTGAGTCTGCGTTTGGCAGTTTCCGTTGACATACCATGACAGCAATGATTGTACAGCTTTGGCACGACCAACCGTCTACCTAAAGAGGAAAGCCTTCCAAGGAGCTGCTCTTCCCCTCCAATTCAATCAGGAGCCAGAATATCGACGACGGCAACGACGACGGAGGACGAAAAGGAAGACGGAGGGCAGGAGTAAGCAGAGTGTTTGAGTAAGCAGGCGAATAACGTTGATCCGGAAACATCGCTGACGTGGAAAGCGGTGGCAAAAGTCGCTGATTGAGGGAGAATTCTACGCCGGGCTGGTATTGATTACGGCGAACATATTGAGAATAGTGACAACGGAAGACCCGGCGCCGTGCAAATCGCCTAACGAATGGTGGGTAATTATTCAAAGGTGTTACCATTGATTGTGAGACGTGGCAGGAGATAGCCCAGCGGCCGAAATCGAATCCACGGCACCACTTGCTCTCTGTGGCTGCGGGGGACAGCGCGGATTCTGCGCTGATAGGAGGGGGTAATCAAGGAGCGACAATGGATAGCAACGATGCGGGGAGAGACCTGAGCATTATCGCAAGCTAGCATTGTTGCACCCAAGCAAAACGGCTGAATAATAAATTGTCATCCGTCGTTTGAGGCACATCGCTGACTGAGACTCTCCCTTCTCCTTCTTCGGTTTTGCGTCTGCCCTTCTTCTCGATCGATGAGGACTTCGAGAGTGTCGGTGAACTCGAATCCATCTCGAAGCTTTCACAACAATTTCGTCCGAGTTAGGTAACTGTACGCGGTAGACGCGGGTCTGCAGCGATCGATATGGGGCAACGGCAAGACTGAGAGTGCCGCGGCGGGTTGCGACTGTGTCAACGCTTGGTACAGTGGAAAAGTTTCTGTCGGACCGTTTTTGAGTGGCGGAACAAGGACATGAAAAGAAGAAGAAGAAGGACGAAATTCGAAAGAGATATCATAGTCGTTGCTTCTGAGAACCGCGCGGGCGCTATGAGAAACAGTCGGTCATTCCAGCAGCAGTGTACCCGGCGAGCAACGGGCGGACCGAGTGAGGAGGACGTCTTGCTTTCTTTTTCACACTCTTCCGTCGGTCCCCGCGCTGAACAAGCCCAACAATTGTCGATCTATAACGCTGCCAGGCTGTCACTGCTCCAACACCGTTCTCACAGAAAAAGCAGAGCCAGCGGAACAGCGAGCTCGTCCGTCTCCCGATTCGTTCGCTCCGCCGATGACGATTCGTTCAAACTCGATATACCGTCATTTCGGACTTTTATCACAAGGAATGCTGTTGCAGTGCGTGTTTTTATGTTTTCCAGCTCTTCGTTCATCTCTTATAACGGGACTCTCGGTCCGAGGCTTCTAATAATCCCAATGATTCCACCACTTCATGCGTTATTGAAGATCGATTCCGACACTTTCCTTTGCCAATTTATATCAGATTTTGACATCGACGCTTTTTGGACATTGTATTAGTGGACAATCTCACATCGGAATCGGCGGCTCTCATTGATTTGTATGTGTTGTATTGTTCCCTCGAAAGTTTCCACCGAATGAGGGTGCGCTTCCACCGGCAAAGGTTGTCTCCCGACCCTTGTGGTGGAAGAATATCCCGCCGCAGAGTATGCGAGCACACAAACACAAGACAAACAGAAGCCGCGCTTGTTGATCGATCTTTTTCTTATGCAACAACGGTTACCTTCCAATAAGTAGTCTCATGCCGATTGGAACGAGGTCAAGAAACGCATGCGTTATACGGGCTTTCTTTGCGGACGCTATTCACATTGTCCACAGAAGGACGTTTTGTCTTCTTCTTCGCGCGGAACTTTGCTGAGCGTGACAGCGTGTTTGAGTTTCATATTATTTCAAATCTCCACTAGACATTCGCGGCGGCGCGGCGAAGGCGGTCGGCGGCCGCACATCTGGTTGGCTGAGCTTTGTCCAACGGAAAGAACACATAGGACCGGCAGCGGCGGCGGCGCCGCGAATAAATATAGCCTTGCAAAATCACCACAGCTACCTCCACCGTCATCTCCAAGGCAAACCTCAAGCAACGGGCGGGAGAAGATGGTCCGGCCACCTGCAACGAATGTCTTGGACGATTTTTTTCCCTGTCGAGTCGCACGATTTCCGGTGAGCGCGTTGGAGTCGGCACAGAGCTTCGAAAGCGAACACACTCGTCGGCGACCGGTCGGGAAACTTCCGGAACGAAACAGAATAATGGGAATATATGTTTTGGGTCCCGCTGCTTTCCGAATCATTCTTTGTCGGAGCAGAGTTTTCGTTTCTTGTTTTGGTATCCGAAATAAATCAGAACCTTCAGCAAATTCCACACCACGGCCTCGACGGCACACTGGCCTCGATCAGTTTGCTGTATAGAATGTTCTCTACGTCACCCGAATTCCCCGCCAAACCGTTGAGGTGAAGCAATACCCGGAAGGAAACAACAAACGGTTCTACGTTCTGAGAGCTTTGTCTTCCTCCAACATCTACACAGGAGAACTGATAGACCGACGAACAGACCAACAGACTTCCAAACGTACTTGGCAAAGGTACAAACCTACAGGTTCATTGTCGTTTCCCCTGCACAGCATCCGCAGGAGGCAGGGCCTACCTAAAGAGGGAAACATAAAAAGCGCGCCATAGCGACAACAATCAAGCGTCCCTCGCTAACTGCAAAACAAATTCCTAAATGGGCTTTTAATGAGTCTTGCCACTTATCACGACGTCGAGGGCCAAAAGCTTCCGTTCGCGACCAACTAACGGTCAACTGTGACTCGTTCCGGATCTTTTCAAAGAGCAATCGAGTAGCCCGTCGAGAGCTCAAGAGATCTCGACTCCAGCCGTCCGAACAATGAGCTGTCTGGTCAAGATGATCTGGCGAAGAAGTTCACATAGGCTCCGAAGTGGGTAATCGATGAAGGCCCCGATTTTCCACTCAGATCGGGACTCAGACGAAAATACTGCGATTGGTTCACAGAATTAGAGAGTTAGATGACTTCAAGGCAATGTTGAACTCACCGGTGTGATCCGTGGCGACGGTTCTCTTCGTTAAGAATGCTTTCGCTCCGAAAACGATGTAAGCTTGTCAACACAAAATGTTCATCCTGATACGGCAACACAGATCAATGACAACGATTGAAACTTATTGTTGATGTATATCCCAATTAATATAGGTGAACTGCAGTAGATGGACGACGCTTGAACGCAAGCCAACGGAACCAGGGAAACAGGAGTCACGTAGGTTAGAGAACAAGAACAAGCACAACGACGTTTTCGTCAGCCACAGCAATAACAGAAAATCATTGTGAACAGTAGCGAATTGAGAACACTTGTCTCAAAAGACGTGTTCTATTTTGACGCGGGTGTGGAGCACAACGAGAACTGAATTCAGGACACACCGTACTCCTTTCGCCGTCCTGAGAAAGGGACCTCTCTGTGCGGGCAACCGGTAGAGGGCGCTTGGCGTGGAGGACCGGGCCCGCACACGCTCTACGACAATCATCTGATGTGACAAAGCTCGCCTTCATTGTCTCATTCACGACGTCATCGGGTGCCCTTCATTGAGACTGTTCCTCGAAGAATTCTTTCAATCCTGATTTCACGAGCTCATCCTACATACACGGTTGTATTCGATGTCGAGTCGACGACGTCGAGTCCCTCGGCATTCCGTCCAGACACTGATTCAGAGCGCGGCTCACGTTTTGTGAGAGGTTGAATCGACCAGATCTGGCTGAACGCGGTCACGTTGTCTGTCTTGTACGCGCACCGCTGAGCGCTTGGCCAGGTTCGGAAGAACGAAACACGTATTTTTGTAATTAGTTCGCTTGTCCGCCGACGACACCGCAGTGTTTTGAGGTGAATTTCGTCCCGCACAGCCTCGCAAAGACTACGATGGTGATGGGGGAACATCTGGAGCGCTCCTTAGGAATGGAAATCCTCTCGAACGGAAAGGCGAAAAGAAATCATCGATATGTATGAGGCTCAGCTACAGCTATGAGGTCGCCACTGTGTAAATGGCTGCCAACTTTAATAGAGAAAGTCTCGTCTCAACACATGGTAGCAGAAACCGTGAAAGAGATACTATCTAAGATCCATAGTGGTTGAGTGCAATTCAAATATCTGAAGGTAGGTTACCAAAATGGAAGGGATCAGAGAGAAACGCTGTTTCGTCAACGATTGATTCCGAAGCCTCTCACATTTTCACAGCTCATTGAGATTCTGTTGGTGCCCGCGGAACCGTTATGGATCAGAGGCTGTTTGAACAAGCCATCAGGATAATTATAATGGATAGCCCAAAGCTCCGAAGTCGAACCGTGTATCCCCTACCGTATAGTTGAAAATTTCTAGATGTGCTCGTGGGGCAACGGGACCCGCTTCGAGCGAAACAATAAACGAGGGACGTTCCCCGAAACTTCATTATCCAGGGATTTTAAAACTAAGGGGACGTTCTTCAAAGTGAACGCCTCATTCAGGAACGCAGTTCTGGGTCGTAAGACATTTGATCATCGTTATCTGCTTCCATCAAGGCCTGGAGAGGAGTTGTTCGGATGAATTTCGCCCGAAAGCCACTGCTCGATTCCCAGCGTCCAACAAAGAAAGTGTCAAGGGGTCACATGTCCAACTACACGAATGCGCTAAGTGCATCAAGGGCGTGGTCTAATTTGAGCATCTTTCTCGGTTTGGTGAAAAATTCACCGAGCCACATACTTATGGAGAGCTCGTATACCTGACAGGTGGGCTATTGTTCGAACAAGCCATTGGTCCGAAGTCGCCGAGCAAGAGCATCCACTTCCAGAAACGACCTGTCGCAACCTTCAAACAAGAGTGAAAACAAGATTTGAATCTGGTGACCGTTGCAAAACGCGATCAAACATAACGAAGCATCGCGGCTCGGGTGGTTTGTTTGTTGGCGCTTCTTTGTTATGTCGTCGCGATTTTGCGCTTTTCACAACTTAATCACAACAGCTGGCCAAGAGGATGCTGAGCTATTCCTAAACATTGGTTTTGCGACGCGCCGTCCAAGGTACCAAGTGTTTCGTTCTCCGGCACGGGGCTCATAGCGGGCACGCACAATGGCGTATCGACAGGAGCGCTGCAGCATTGTTCCAATGCTAAACTTTCTTTCCTCGCGTTGCTCCTCGAATGCATGAGTAAGCAGGTATCTGAGATAACCAAGTGAGGCGTATGGTTAGGGACGTGACAAATATGCGAACTCCCAGAAAATTTGTTTTCCCAAGATTGAATCGGTTAACAAAACGATGAAGTCGCGGATTGGACTCTTTCCGTTGTTGGAAGTCGGACACGACCAGATTTCCTGTCTCTATATGGTATGCTGCGCTCTATGGAAGAAGAATGGGACTGTCGTCGTGCTGTCAGCTCATGGTAACTGCGGTGAAGGCCTGATTCTGATGTTCTGGGACAATATCCACTTGGAGGCGTCCCCGCTTCGATCGCTTCGCTTCCCCTAATCTTGTAGTGATCAAATATGCTCTCATCCCGGAGTCACCGGCTGAATCCGCTCTATGATCTGGGCCATTCCCAAAATGAATGTGCTCTAATCATTCGAGGGCTCGCGAAATCATGTAGCAACTCCTTTCACAACAGTACTCCAGCCCAGCGTAAGGATAGCGGCTGCCGTCACATTTAACAAGCATCCGCTGAAAATTTAGGTAAGAGAAATCAGCCGACGGACGGAAGCTTTGCTGATGAGCGAATTCGCCATATTTCACTCCCGGGGCTATAGAGAAGCTTCCCCCCCCCCGTTGGTCGGAGTCTTCGTGATGGACAAGTTTCAGGTCGTTTTTGTTTTCTCGAGCAGCGGAGAAACAGGGGCGATGCCAGTTTTTGTTTCTGGTTCGTCAAACAGCATTTCGTACATACGTCCATTAAAGTTACTGTGATGGAAGTTGCGTTACTGGCCATGCGCTCTTCGCAGAAGTACAAAGTGCTGAGCTTTCGACCTCGGAATATTTTCACTTTTCACCGGGTCGTTTCGTGCTTCAGACGCAACACTGACATCAGCAGTGACCGCACAATGTAAAGGAAGCCGGATAGCTTTCAGTTGCGTTTCTGTAACGTCATTTCGCCTCGCCCTCAGTTTGAGGTGTGAGTCAACACATCTTCTGACCTTATTTTTCTTTTCCATTCTCTCCTTCCATTGTGTCCACGGCAAACTATTGCTGTTTGTCCAGTGATGACAGGGTAATTAACAACAACGTTCGCGAGCTGTGAGCGAGCTTTTCGCTCCTCTGTTCCCCCAACTTACCCACCACTGGCTCCTCCGCGTTGCTACTTAACGGGCCACTTTCGTTTATTCGTTTCGAAACTTCTAACCCGATGGTTTTCTCACTTTCTCCGAGCGGTCACCAATCTGACTCGCCAACTAAACTCTCGCTCATCGTTGCTCTTCGTATTATATAACCAGCGGGGATCTTCGAAACGCTGAGATTCTGTCAAGTGTCAGTTCAAACAAGTGTAGAAAGTGCGAAGACGAGTTCACGGTTGAGGAGCTACGCAAACAGGAGTGTGCACAATGAAGTTGCTCGTAAGTCTTAATGCAGAATAGACTCATTATCGATCTCAGGTTTGGATGAAAGAGGTTTGGGTTCTTTCTTTGAGAAGTTCCTTCCACCTCACATACCAAGAAACAGCGACCTATATGGATAAGATTGTATTGTAGTTGGGATAGACTGTATTGTAGTTGGGATGCAGTGAACTGCTGCGGAGATCTCGATTTTGATGCGCCTCACACCGAGACCGCAGAGTCCAAACATCAAAGGACCCTACCAAGGAATGTAGTTCTTCAGATGAGTATGTACAGGCGTGATATGGCGGATTCGAACCGCACAACCGCTTGCAGATCAAATCCAAGGCTCCAGCCAGTTTGGCGCGCGATTATGATTGCTGTGATTGTCAAGCGTTGCGACGACCGTTCAGCGTCTCATTGCCATATGCTGCCACGATTTACGAGTGCATCTAGCAGCGCAGGGGACCCCGCGGTTAATCATACGGTTGCTTACGCAACGGCTCAGAAATGTCCTCGACCTTGCAAATTGCCCCCCGAATGAGAGTACTCCCGAGCTCGTTTCGGAGCTGCCGTCGTTATCATCGTCGACGCATCCCCATATCACTCCGTCCGATTTCCAGGTGAATAACCTCGAGCGGGTTTTTTGTTGCTCATTCGGTGATTTCCTCCACCTTGATTACACTCGGTCTTTTGTTTTGAGAGAGAACGTACACTGTGGTCCACCCTCCAAACATCGAGTTTTGCCATTCTTGACCGCTGCTGGAAAAGGGATGCGGACTCGATGGGCACTCTCTTGCACGAGTTGTCCTCCAGCGGAACAACAATGTTCACACCCGAACTCTTGGATCGATCTCGGTCTACAACGTCACAATGGGGGCCAGGCAACTCCGCAAAATATTGAGCGTGAGCGATCCGATGTTAGGCTGTTATCAGAAAGTTCAGTCAGGATCCCCAGAGAATCGGAGAGGAAAACCGTCCGGATGATTAGGTACTCAACCTCAACACGAAATCGGTGGGGTCGCAGACGATGGACGACGAGCGAAGGCGGACAGACGAAGAGACGCGCAACGAGAGTCTGTGGGGAAGGCTTCTGGGATGGCACCAGTGGAAATCGATGCTCGGGGGTCGGGCTGCGCTCCGGTCACAGAACCAGTTTGGCTGGTCGTCCGCTCGCTCGTTCGCTATGGCAATATCTCACGGAGCAGATCCCTCGAGAGTGAGGCAAGAACGGATTCACCGTTCCCTTCTCGTTCTCCTGCCGTCCTTATTGCTCCTTCACTCCGGTTCCCGCGGCCGTTTCATCTGGATACTCGAGGCCTCAATGACAGATTCCCGATACGTACAAAAAAAAACAAAGAATCAGAACACCTGATTCCTTCCCTACGTAAGTTCCTGCTGTTGCTCCGTATGACCCCTATTTGCGCTCAATATCTCGATTCTGGCAACAATAACCATCGGGCAAGTCAACAGATGTGGTCGAGAACAGGTGCTGTGGGGTGCAAGAAGAATCCCAGTATGTAGTGATGATTCGCAGAAGTCCGGAAATTCGACAGGACGGAATGGCCGTCAGTTTGGATGAAATTGCATACGCCCAGTGGAATATATGACTGTTGTTCGTTTTCTTTCTAGTGCGTTTTCTTGATGTGCGCTGTCGGCGTGGCCTACTGCGGATTTGAGCCTCGTGTCGTGGCCTACGGATCGCATATCACTCATCCTTGGTGGGGCAAATCTTCTGTATGGAGAACGCAAATTCACCCTAACGCTTACGAAGTCCACGACGGCTACGACTCGTACCACGGAGACCACGATCACGACCACGAACACGACTACAATCCCGAGCATCATTACGACGGCGAGCAGGAGGAACCGTACGAGTATCATGATCATCACGATTATTGAGAGCTTTGCGTTCGAGTGTTGCCATTGAGACACTCCGCGAGTGCGGGGTTTGATGAGGTTGAATGAGTGATGCGCTCTTTCATTTTCTTGATTCCTGTACATACACGAAAGTGTTGAATGTAGTTTGATAGGTAGACAACGATATCATGATGTAATAAACACGTCTACTCGTTTTTTCCAACAATCATCGATTCTTTCAAATCGGCGAATAAAGAATGTTCGCCGTGACAGAATAGCATCTGAAAGCCCTGAAAGAACTTCCCCGATGTCCGGATCTGAAAGCATGGAGAAGGAGGTTCTTTTTTCTTTAAACATAGATTTTCGGACTGCGCGTGTCGATATCTCTATTTTCACGGCTCTCGTGGGAGGTGGCGACATTGTCCAGATTATCACGCACCGAATCTCACTTTCAAAGAAACGACTGCTCGCTTTCACAAAAAGGCTTTTCTGGTTCAAAGCGTGCTGGTCGTTCTTGTTATGCAATATCGCTGGACCCGTGGTTCATATTCTCAACGACGACAGCGTCAGCTACGGGCGCAGTGACGGCGCGCCGCCTAAAACGAAGACTGCAGCGAGCAATAGACCAGAAGGCATTGTTACTTGGTGAGGTCGTTGCGTTGGTTTTCTGAGCGGCAAAAAATGGTATTCAGCCAACTTATTTTCAATTTGGCTATTTTTGTTCCACTTTCCCTTTCAGAAACTCTCCTTGGCTCTGGCTTTAAAGGGACACACCCGTTTTGAGCGAACTCCATTCTGCGGAGCAGACTTTCAGGAACCGAGCGTACACGAAGTCACGGATAAAACATGAAGCTTGTGGTGAGTAACGAAAACCTTTCCCTCCCCGTAACTAGCTCTGATTGGCAACTGATTTTAAAATCATCCCGAGTTGCTCATCGGCGAGAAAAACTCGGAACAACGTTCGAGTTTGTAAATCCGCGGTTAACTTTGGAACACCGAAAACTACGTTGCAGGCAATTATTGTTATTCTCGTCGGCGCTTTCGCTTCCACGGCGTTCGCGGGATATGGAGCTCGAGTCAGCTCTTATGGCTCGCACGTCCATCATCCGTATCATGGATCAAGTCATGTTTACCGCCATCAGGTCCATCCCGTAGGCTATGGACTTGCGTACGGTGGCCACGGGCTCGGCCATGGCTACGGCCTCGGATTGGGCCACGGCTACGCACACGGACACGGACTCGGTCTCGGTGTTGCCGCCTACGGACTCCACGGCGCTCATGGATTCTATTAGAAGTTCTTCCGTGCAAGCGCGTTGCAATTTGATGCTTGTGAACATGGAAGCGTGATTCCTCATGAACTTATTCGAGTCCTATCTGACTGACCATGAGCCTGGGATCCGATGCCGACGATTCGGGCCTTGACGCTGTCTCCACTTGATTCGGACCAGCGTGGCCCAAAACATCAGCAGACTCGCTTGTAAATAAAATGATTCGTTCATTTGTATTCCGCTCTGCTCGGCTGAGTTCTATTCATTGGACAGCAATTAAACGGCAGGCAAGCTTCGTCTGTGCGAACGCACTGCACTGGAATTACGATGTTCCAGCACCAACTTTTGTTACGAGTTGCTAGAACAAATGATTGTTGTTGTGGTATCGCGGATTCCTCAGCACTCCCGCAACCCGATAAATCATACTGTTCAAGGGGTTAATCAACAGCGCTGCGTCCCTTCATCCGCTAACAGCCGCAGCTTGCACTTTCAGAGACGGTGGCACAATCGCGCAGAAAGCTTGGACGATAACGATTTAGCAACTGGATTTCGGCCTGAAGGCTTTTTAATGTCCATGTGTGCAATCCTCGTCTGTAACGGAAATCCATTCGCCTCGTATTTGAGATGTGAACGCTGAAGAGCGCTCCAGATTCTGCTGATCTGAGATTATTTGGCTCTTGGCCTTCAGATCACCGATAGAAATGCAGTTATAGGAACCCCAAGATGATACTGAGAAGAACGAGGAGCGGCAGAACCGGCAGAGTGAGGAACCCCGATCACGTTGGAGGAAAAACATCGAGGCTCAAGGCCTTCCCAGTTGTCGCAGCGGAGAAAGAGAACAGGAGAACGGAAGGGATGAAGTGAAGAAAGCAAGGAACTGAGGAGAAGGTTACGACGACGTCCGTGTAACGAGTTCATTGGAATCTCATCAGCAACGAAACGACGCGACGTATTGATCAGAAGATGCAGGGTCGTCGGTCGATTCGACTCCCCTTCTTTCAGTCGGTAACGCGTTCGCTAACGCAGCCGCTCGCTCATGGGGCTCGGATCTGCAATCGGTATCCGACGGAGTGCGCTGTTCATTGTACAGCTTGTGCCATCTTATCTCGAGACGGCGACAGCGGAGTAATTCGGAATAGATTCTATCAACGGACGTGTGTACGCTCCGAGTCAGCACATAGCACGTACAACGGGGAGCGGTTGCGCTGGAATGCCGAAACTTCCTCTGTTCTTTAATGACTTGCTGATATTAAGCTCGAGGAAATGCTGTGATTTTGGAATGTCCGTTTTGTCTGTTCGTGTTCGTTGCGAATTACCAAGAAGCTTTTTATCGCACTGGTCAGGAAGTTTTGGGGAAGGATGAACACCATTATAAATTCGGTTCTATTCATCCCATCATTGGAATCCACAGATTTTGGATACAGCATCGATGTCCACATGGATGGATGACATTGAAAACGTGAAACTTCGATCGAGTCGCTGGACCACGCTGTAGAAATCAGAAATATGAATCCTAGGACCGACACCTATTAACAAAAATGGAATGGAATCTCGCGTTATCTCGAGACGCATGGAAGAGCTTCGCAGAGCTCCGTCTCCAAGAAACGAAGGGAATCGGCTTGCGTCGAGGTTCCCTATTGTTGTCTGGAACGAAAAGACCTCCCAGCGTCGTTTTTTAGAGACCGGTGCTTCCTTCATTCCAATCTACGTATGGTGACGATGGTTCGTATCGTTTTGTGAAGCCTGCAGGTAAATACGAAACTGTCCTTCCCTGCTGGCGATCGCAGAGGTGGTCTTCAGAGACTGACAGGGATCGTCGATACGCTCCTCAGCCTAATAATTGATGAACATGCCTTGTCATTGCTCAGTCTCAACTTTGAACTTGTTCACTGCATTTAGTGAACACGGTTGGTACGCATGAGACGTTTTCTCGTCCCACTCTCGCAAGTGTTGCTTGAAATTCCGCGCCGTTTGTGAGTGACACATACTAATTGAGTCTGCCGAATTTTCCAAGTGTTCCCACACGAGTCTTAAGGAGTGAATCTGTTCGCTCTTCCGCATCAAATCTGCACGCAAGCTATGTTCAGCCTAAACGAGCTCCATTTTTGATTCGGAGAAATGTGCCGAGATTCGCGCCGGTGTTGCCAACTCTCGTCACGTCTGAAACCAAAGCAACAACAACGTGGCTCTTTGAGGCCATCGTCCTGATGCATCAATTCCGGGAAAATGAGGCCTCCTTCCACACAGGTTGCGGGGTGGGTAACTGCGGCGGAAGGGGCGGCAACGAGATGGAGGCCACGGAGGCTCTAGGCGACCTGGGCTGAATTATGTCTCCAGAAATGAACGATTCTCACTCTACGATCCACCTGATCTCCCTTCCCGAAAGGAGTCTTGATACCTTTCTGCGAAGTTTTCTTTCAGCCTGAGTCACGCCGTTCAACGTCACCCATGAGTGATTTCTGTTTCGGTAAAGGGAAGGGCAAATTCCTTTCTGGATTTGGGTAAACTTCCATCGCGGTGTTCAAATTCATTGTCAAGGTTAACGAAAGTTTCCTGTTTCCTCGCGTCATATCGGAGCCACTTGTTTCAAACGCTCGCCCCTCTCGTCAGTTTTCCGTGGTCCGGTAAAGTTCCATTGAACTAAAACGATCAGGGAACTCCGACGAAATCTTTTGAACCGTTTTCCATTAGAAGTCTGAGCAGATCTCACTTTTGAACGAGATTTTCACACGCATGACCGCCGTTCCCGACAGGGATCCCGCTAAGTCGATAAGTTCCTTTCAGAGAGAGATTTCTCCCTTGAATCCCAGGCGGCTGATTTTCTGGTTCCAGCAACATGGTTTATTCGATGCTCAAGGAAGCATCTCCGTACGCATTTCTCGACATTGATGTACCCGAGGAGGTTGCCAGGCAGAGGCGTACCAAGGGGGGGGGGGCCGGGGGTGCGGCCCGCACCGGGCGGCACAGGTGATGGGGCGGCGTTTGTGAGGCCCTGGTTACGCTGTTGGGTTGATACATATCTATTCAGGCGCATCTCGTCCGCGCTCCATAGAATCAAATCAACTTCAAAAAATTTCTCGCGCGGCGAGCGATACCCAGGAAACAATAATCGGATCGAATCCACTCCGCTCCGACTTCCGGAATTTTCCCTTGGAAGCGATTCTCTCAATCGCCACTGATATGATTCCAATGAATTCCAATGATATGTTCTTACGACCAAATAACAAGTTCGGAGGGAGAGATAGGGAGGAAATTGATGATCCAGCGTGCGAAAATGCGGAAAATCGCATTTGTGAGGGCGGAAAAATTTCCGTCCGCACCGGGCGGCACTTGGGCTCGGTTCGCCCCTGTTGCCAGGTAACAAATGAGGATGCCATCCGGTACAAACTCAAGGACGCGAGTGTAGGTTGGATACGGGAGGGACATGGAAGGAGAACGCGGACGAACATGATAATTTATCGAACTTGTGTGCATCGACGGAAGATTTTTCCAATTGACGCTCGACAACTGTAATGGACGGGGTTTCTCAAGCAACAAACACAATAAGAGATAAACCATTCATGACTAACAATCGCAGATAAGTTGGACGAATAAAATAATAGGAAGTCGACGAATATGATCATTGGACGGAGCGAACAGTATCGTCACCGCACGCCGAATGAATATTCCCAAACTTCCCATCACGACTCGCAATGGGGCTACAGGGCTCTCTGCGTTTTGTGGGCTCAACTAGAACGAAGTAGGCTTCTCATTGCATTGTGGAGTCGTTTTTTGGAGTTCTCTGATCGAGACTGACAAGCGCGCTTTTTCAAGAATATCGTGTGGACTGATCATCCCAACGCTTCAAAAAACGCATCGTCGATGGGTTCCTCCAGCAGTCAGGCACCTCTCGCGCGACTCAGAATCGGTGCTGTCGAGAGACCGAAGATTCATCATCGAGGCTCTTACGGGTGGTGGTGGTGGTGAGGCATTCGGAGAGGGCGCTCCGGCTGCAAAGCTCGATAGAACACGGTCTCCGGTTTCAAGCGGGAACGGATCGCTATCGCCTTCTCATATGTAATGATTCAGCATATGAAAGCGAGTGTTTGCTCTCATTCTTGGCTCATGATGAATTTCACTCGTAGGTGACGGCATTCGGCGTATCCAAACGGAGAATGAGCCCAGGAGCTCATTCATGGGAGGGCCTCGACGGGAGTTTAGGAGAACGTTCCCTCGCTGTTCTGCAAATATCAAGCCTCTTATCCCTCGAGTCGACTCGACCCCCCGGATGTTGTTCAACTTGATCTGAGGATTGATGTACTTGAGCGGGGAATAGTCCCAAAAACCCGAGCGCAACTTGACGATGTCACGAGTCAAGTTGGCTCATAGTCAGCTCCGGTGCTGCGTAAGGAGCTCTCCAGTCTGGCCCGCGGAACTTTGGCGCATTCGACATCATAGAACGGATACAAACTGCCCGAGCGATGATTACCGGAACTATCTGCCGCTTGTGTGGCTTTCGAAAAGCTTAAATTTGCGCTGCAAGGTTGTCCTTTGGAAAGCGTGAGTTTTCCCCTGGCTTTCTCGTTCTGAACCTCGACGGTTCCTCAACGAACGGATGGGCAATCCAAGACATTCATCGGAGGACTCATCATCCGCTCTGGGAGAAATATATTCTGGGTTTTGAATTGGAGCACTGAAATCTCGTGGAAGCTGCGACAGCATCTTATGATTGCGTTCGGTCCGCTTTAGCAAGGATGTTTATCGACTCTACCGCAGGTAGCGGACGCATGAAACGTGCTGGAATCAGATGCGAATCGCGCAAAATCGAAACTCGCCCTAGACTAGTTCGGGAATCGGTGAACTGAGAAATGACTCCTTCTGAAAAACGTTGCATGGGCAATCGATGCTGGCGGCGGAAATCACAAGGATTCTGTTAAGGTCCTTATTCCCAGGGATGATCGGAGCCCCTGCTGCCTAACCAGAAAAGCTTTTTGTCCAAAAACGACCCGTCATGAGCTGATGACTTCAATCGATCAGGGATCAAAGGGACAGTATTCTCAAATCATTTTGGCCACGCTCCTGCGAACCACAAAGTAAGGGATTGGTAATGAGGCAATGGGTCTCGTTTACAAAGCACAGGGCGCATTTCATCCAGTTTCACCCAGACTTCAAACGCAGACGATGCGGATAAATTCCCGCTTCTCTGATCGAAAATTGCGGTTCATGGCGATTATGTCCCTGTTTTGTCCCACAGACTGGGGGAACGATTGAGTGTCACTTTGAGTCATCTACTAGCGTCGTGCCGCTATCGCGGTATTTAGGTGGAAAGCACGACTCGACCGTTGAGGCGCTAATTATTTCCTAACGGCTTGGAGTTTTGTGAAATTCACAAATTCTCAGACTCACCCTGACTTTGTTCACTATTCTAGCGGCACTTCAAAACCAAAAAAATTCTGTCGGGAATGATCCTTCACGGTAATTGCGCATTTGCTCAGTCTGAGCAACTAACTAATTCCGTCACCCAAGAGATAAAGTCGACTTCTGGTTGACAGCGATCGAACACGCACTCCGTCGAGCAACCGAGAACTTTTCGAAAACTGTTGGGAGACGGCTGTAAGGGCTCAACATCGTTGGACGTGGGAGTGGATGCTCACATCCAGAACTTGAATCACTGTGACATTCTGATTCTCCTGATCCTCGGTCATGATTTTCGGATCATGCCGATGGTGAGTAAATCTCGCGCTGCTTCGGTATTACAAGCGTGTCAAATCACAAGAGTCATAAAGAGCGAGTCGTGCTCGAGCTTTTCTGGAGCTATCCGCAAGTTTTCCATCAGCGATTGTCATTCTCATGTGAACGACAATCATTTTCAGCGCTGACGGGTGGAACTCCGGTGAGACAGACACAAAACACAAAAAAAAAACTTAACGTTTGTTGTTAAAATTACTAAGACAATTTTCGAATTCCGGCCTGGCGGGCACCTTCCACTCTGGTTTTTCTGGTCAGTAGCAGCCAGCTGCGCGAGTCCGAATCGGTAGGAGGCTTACTTGGGAGCCAAAAAAGCGTCCTTCGTCGCGTCCCGCTCACTCCGTCGGCTTCGTCTTATAAAAGGGCTGACTCCACCCACGAAACCGCGTGTTCTTCAAACAACAAGAAATATGAAATCCGCTGTAAGTGCGAGGACAAGAAGTTTGTGGCAAACTCACTGTGGAATCTCACCTCGCTCTGCGCGAGCACGGGCGCCCCGTTCAGCGTTTGGATACTTTTCACAAGTTTTCTCTGTCGATTCCAGATCGCTCTCGTTGTGTTGGCTGCTTTGGTTGCCGTGAGTCTAGCAGGGCACCTCGGCTATGGCGGATACGGAGGCGTCGGTCTTGGTTACGGAGGCTACGGTCTTGGTCACGGAGGTTACGGTCTGGGCTACGGAGGCGGCTACGGAGGATATGGAGGCGGCTACGGATACGGATACCCGGTCGGCAGAGCTTTCTCGTATGGTTCCAAGATCCAGCATGGGCACGGAATCGGTTACGGGAAGCTAGGCGGATACGGCCTTGGCTACGGTCTCGGATACTACGGATAAGAATCCAATGAACTCCTGCCATGATGAATGATTCGATGTGAATAAATTCTCACATTGAAGAAATTATCGCAATGTTTTCAATCATGTGTGAATATTAGTGGATATTAGTGAACCCAAGTGGCACGGGACCTGTGGTTGAAATGCGTCGTAGGACGATTGGCTCTTCCAGTGTTGCTGGCAGTAGTTCCTGCGAAACGTCAGATATCAATCGATCCTGAGTTGGAAACAGCCCCTCAGCACATGAGCAGTGCGATGCGTATGACAGACATTGTTTGGTCAACTCCTCGGCGACAGATGTCTTCTGTCTGAAGTTGCTCAGGTGTAAGCTGGAATGAGTGATCGATTTCTTGACGCGAAAGCATCTCTGTTTAGGGAACAGAATGCTTGTACTTCGTCATTCATGTTGGCGTTCCTTGTGACAAAGTAGCGCCCTCAGACGACGCCCAGGTTGCACTTGATACGTTCCAATTCTCTAGGGGAGCTGTTAGATTTACGGGAAAATCTGTTTTCCGAATCCTCTCACGCTCTGAGCCCGAGCCGGTGGTCTCTGATTTACCGTCCCTTCCATTGAGCAGCTGGACACTCGATACTGTCACCGTGGTTTCGCGACGCTCCCGACGGTAGAGTTCCTACACTACCTCGGAAGGTTTTTTACCGTATATATAAGACCATACGACTCGATGCGAATGCTCAAACCAGCTGCATGATCGCAGGAAATTATGGGCTAGGAAATCAGTGAACCAATCAAGGGTGGAAAATCTGACATTAGATCAATCGTACGTTTACTGTATGAATATGACTTCATCAACAATCATGCAACGATCATCTAGTGATTCCACACCCGGAATAATCCTCCGGATCACGCTATAGCCTCTTAATAACATCTTATCAACGATTTCCCGGAGTGCGGCCGCTTAGCTTCGAATTACACTCCGCCGATGATTGTTTTTCCTGCTTCCTTCTGTGCGCATAGCTGACGAAGAGCTCTAGGAGTAGAGATCACCATGTTTCAACTACAAACTCCTGTTTCCGCCTTGAAATTCTGGTGCTATTCGCTCTAGGGGGAGGATTTCGATACATTCATTCTTCGGAAGTTTGGAGCAGAGCGTTGCTCTCTCATCTTCTGGAAAAACATCGGATTTTCTCTCTAGGATATGACATATTCCTCGCTACAGGTGACTTCTTACAAAAGTTTGACACATAATAGTCTCGATCAGAGAATCAAACAACATTCACTACATGAACAACCTGACTCGTCGTCTGTAAACAAGAAATGCTTGTTCGAAGACATGGAACATGCAAATTACATCTGTTGAACCCTCTCATTCTTCTCGTTTCAGATAAAAGCAATGAACAATACCGAACTTAGACGGCTTCATTTATGAGATCTAAACAGTGCTTGAGGAGCTCTCTAGGCGGCCTGTCGCCATCGTTGTCCAAAATTATATCCCAATCTTTGTACTTGTCCAAACCACACTCAGTGTCTTGGTCGTCAACTCCCGCCACATATTTCCAACCGCGTTGCTCGCGCACGGAATTTCCAGCATGGATCCTACACAGTTTGGTTTGCCGCGGGAAATTCTCTTTGAAATATTCGACGTCACTCAACCGTCTAGCATCGCTGACAACCCAGATTGGATGATCGTTTGCTCGGTACTTCTGAATAGCCAGCTCACAGAAGAACGACGGATCTTCGGCCCGTCTTTTCTCACCCCACACGACCATGTCCGCACGATACTTTTCTTTGTACTCCGAGGCGTCCAGGAGTCGATCAAAATCGAGTCCGTTTTCTTTGGCGTAGGCTTCTTTCAGTGGTCCGGAGAGCCTGATAATGACTGCTGAATCCTTGGGAGCAAGCTTGAGAATTTCGTCCGTGAGGTAGTCCTTCCCCGATTTGCGCTTCCCGCTGAACACCAACACAAGCTTCGGATTTGACATCCCGACCGGAGGGGTTCCTCGACAACTTTGATTCCGCTCGGCACTTATGAAGAGATTCGCTGAGAAGACCAGCAATAGTAGCTGACGTTGTATTGAGCGTTAGTCGCTTCCCCGCTGCCGTTTCCCCGTGAAAGTTCATCAGCTTCCTCCTCACCAGAAAATATCTTCTGCTCCAGAGGCCGGGTGCGCGCCACGCATGGCTTACAGCCGCTAGAATGGAGAACAAGAACCTTCCGTTATTCCGCGGCATGACTCCTCAAACTCACAGCTCATTTTCGGCGGTGTTCGTCCGCGATGATATCGGAACAACGAATTGAGAAAACGCCGAATGAAATGTTCATGAACGTCGATGGACTGTTGAAAGATCTTAAATGATTCGGCCGATGAAATACCTCCGAGACCTTGCGCCCAGTACGGATGAGTCTAGCCGAGTATACACTAACCTTCGTGTGCGTTCTATTCCTCATCTGACCAGAGAGTTCGGTAATGGACGCAGTCTCTGCACGTTCTGCCGGTTCGTTGAACGCGTGCGAAATACGTCTGGTCTCTGTTCCATGTGATGACCCTTTGGTCAAGAGTCCTCTGAATTCCGTTGAAGATGTAGTATTGGATGGAGAGATCGAGAATACTCGTCACCACATCAGAAGTCGGATACACTATGTGCTGCACGAAAAAACTGAACGCAGCTGATGTAACTGAGTCTTCCATGTGTTCATCCAAGAATTGCTACCGGTCTAACATTGTCCAACAACGTTATTCGGGGCAGTCACAACCGGACCGCAGGCATACGAAAAGGTCATAGCCTCGGAATCATCGGGAACGTGCCGCGGAACTGCCCTGCAAAGTTCGCTGTTCTTGGTTCGGATACTCGAGCACCGATTTTCGGGCCACAGGAGGCAGAAAGAGCACTACAAAGTTAAACGGAAGCGCATGCGCAAGCAGACGAAATCTCGCCCTTGCCCAACACAGCTCGCGCGCTGTCAGAACAAACGAGAGGATTTGACCGAGTTGCCGCGAGGTGCCCACTAGGTACGAAAGGAGAGCGTACTTGGCCGTTTTACCTTGATCCCTGACCCAAGCTCACTTGGGATGAATCGAGGATATCGCTCGCTTAGCTAGAAAGTTAGGGACTTCATGGGGTTCTGAGAGGCTAAGAATACTTCTCATTCCTCTATCCAACAATCCGCAATCTGCTCCATCTGTACTGAAATTATCACAGTTTGATGTTCGTCGTCAGTCGAACATGGGAAGGCGAAACTCAAACTCGAGAAGTTCCGGTAAGAATCGGATGGAAGTTTATTCTCTGATCCAAAGATTTCACCCGAGGATTGGCAATTAGCTAACCGAAGAGATCCCGCATAATATCCGCGCAAGCGGCCGCACCACGACCCAAGATGAAGGTCTCATGACTCCCTTCGACGGCATGTACGTTAACCGTGCCTGTGATACAATCGGATAGTCCGTAGTCATCAGGGAGGATCAGCGCTCTCTTGCGGAGTTTCGATGCTTTGATGAGACAAACATCGCCTGCGAACTGCCTTCTCGGTTTGTACGAATTCCCACTCAAGAGGAACTGATGGAAGGCTCTGCTGCCAAGTGCGATTTCTTCTGCTGAGGGCTTCGCCGCCGCCTGGAGTTTTGAATTCTTCAACAAAATATCGGCAGCCAGAGTCACCTTGGCTTCCCAGCCGGGAATTTCCAACAGAACAGTTCTAAGCTGCAGATGAGGGGAAGGGGTGTCTTAGGTTAGACGAAGGTTCCAAACGCGCAATATGATCAACCAAATTGGATAGCTGATTTGGCAGGCGATACCCACGTTGATGAAATCGATGTCGATGTATTGCATCAAGTAGAAGCACAAAACGGTTGCCTCTTCTTCGTTCATGTTGATACTTTTATCGAATTTGAGTTTGTGAACAGAAGTGTGAGCCGCGACGTAGAATGGTGAACCGTCTAGGCATACCAGAGCCTTCACCTCGTGGCCACGTTGTTGTAGTGAACAGGCGATTTCGAAGGCGACGGTCGCGCCAAACGAGTAGCCGACGAGATAGTACGGCCCATGTGGCTGCGCCTCGAATATTTTCTGAGGAAAAAAGACCGAGAATGAAGCTTGCCCCAGTTTAGTTGGTGATTAGAGTGTGCATGTTATCTCGCGAAACATATCAGTCGCATATTAACGACAAACTCACCGTTGAGTAGGCTTCAGCCAAATTCTCGATTGTGTTTATCGGTAGGTCGGGTGTTCTCTGTAGCCCAAAGACGGGACGATTCATGTTGTTGGCAAGTTCGAACAAGCTATCCACAGTTCCGTCGAGGGAATGCACGAAGAATAACGGGTCACCCTTGAGATTTTCCGAGTTCATTCGGATGAGGGTCTTCCGAGGAATAAGGACAATCTTCAGTTGAATCTTTGGTACATCGATTGCGATATCATCGAGGCTCTTCTTTGTTCGTTCAGCTGGGTTAATTGCGACCGGAACGGCTGAAGGGCAGCCTGCAGAATCAGCCGGATCTCCTCGGGATCCCAGCTCCTGGATCCTCTTGAAGTTCAAGGCTCGAATCTCTTGGATGGGTAAATTCAGATCAAGTTCCCTCTCCAGTAATTGCTGGAATGTTCAGTGGAAGAATTACTGAAGGTTAGGCGTCGCCACATCTGCGCAATCGCGAGGAATCGACAAATATTCGAAGTCCGGGAAAGAATCATCGTTCATTCTTCATCATCACCGAGAGCGGCGAGCTCACCTTGACTTCGACCCCCATCAGAGAATCCATGCCGAGCTCTCCGAGAGTGAGACTCGGATCGAGCTTCGAGCTGTCTTCGATTCCAAGGACGTGCGCAACAGCGGCGCTTAGATTTGTTGTTTTCTTCGCCTGTTCTCTAGTTGTATCAGCTTTCACCAGCGAGGACACGACTGGATGCTTCTGTGACAGAAACTGATCCAGGACTGAGAAGCAGGACCGAATCCTTTGCGGGAGGGTCCCACCAACAACCATTTCGTTTCCACCCATCGACTCGAGTACAAATCCCACGTCTCCTATGGCTCCCCATTGTACAGCGAGTCCTGGCAGACCGTCGTTCGCTCGTTTCTCGCATATACGCTCCATCACAGAGTTTGCGTAGCCGTAATTCGTCTGTCCAGCGTTGCCCCGACCGCACGAAACGGATGAGAAAACGACGAAATGATCCAAGTTGGGACAACTTCCACGGGACACCCTATCCAGATTCTCGGTTGCTGCAACTTTGGGCGCGCAAACAGCTTCAAACTTTTCCGCTGTTTGATTCTCGAAGAGGGCGTCGCGCAGGACCATGGCAAGGTTGAATATCCCGCCGACGGGCAGGCCAGAGCAGGATTTCGAGTCTTCGATGAGCTTCTTGGCCTGCTCCATAACTGAAGCGTCACGTTTCGATACCCACACCTTGACACCCGAAGTGCGCCATCTGTGCAGACAGAATTTCGCGTAGCCGTTCCGAACTCCAGAGCGAGAAGTTAGGACCAGGTTCTGAACACCACGCGTAATCAACCAATCGGCCAACTCGAGACCGAAACCACCCAATCCACCGACAATGATGAAGACTTTACTGTTCGAGAAACCGATCCGCGTGATTGCTTGGATTCTCAGCGTCGAAGCTTTGATGGTCCGTAGGGATTCTTCTTTCCGGATCCTGAGAACCACTTTCCCCAGATGTTTCCCCGAGGCCATGAAACGGAAAGCTTGCTCCACTTCCTCGTTCGTGTACACATATGTTTTCAGAGGCTGCACGATTCCGGACTCGATGCCTTCGGTCACAAGTCTGACCACTTCTTTTTTATCGGCTGCCGCGTATGGATCGTCGCCGAACAGCGAGTCCAAATGTATTCCGTGGAAGGTGACGTTCTTTAGGAATATCGCCATCCCTAGATCGGTGTTGTTGCTGAGATCGTACTTCCCTATTTCGAGGAAACGGCCGTGGTCAGCAAGACAACGGACAGAAGCCTGAAGTTTCTCCTCTGAGAGGGAGTTCAGGACAACGTCCACCCCTCGTCCCCCTGTCTGTGCCATGATTTGTGTTTCAAAGTCGATGTTTCGAGAGCTCGCAAAGTTTTCATCCCCCAGCCGAGGGAAGCGATTCTTCAGGAATTCTCTCTTTTCTGGGGTTCCCACTGTCGTGAACACGGTGCAGTTCATACTTAGGGCGATGCTGATCGCCGCCTGGCCCACTCCGCCGGAGCCAGAGTGGATCAGCACCGATTCACCCTCCCTCAATCGACCTCGCATGATGAGCGCGTAGTATGCTGTTGAATACACTACGGGAACGGTTGAGGCTTCTTCCAGAGTCCACTTTTCCGGTACTGCCCACATGAAGTCGGGGTCCGCAAACACCGTCGTTGCAAGACCTTCGGCATGGACTTGACCCATGACCCTCCGACATTTCGGGTCCCGACCCGAGAACTCGATGCCCATCACGCAATCTGCAATAGCTAGATCGCCCGGCAGAGCATCAGCGGGAAGCTTACCACTTGCCAGCATAACATCGTGGAAGTTCAACGGGGCGTAGTATACGCTGCAGGGAACCTGTCTTGTAGACGGCCGATTGAAGTTGATTGGAGATTGATACCATCTCAAGGTGCTGAGGTCGCCTCTTGTCTGCGAATTCAAGAACGCGTGCTCCGTCGAGGCCATGTTGAGCTCTCTACCGAAGGCGCTCCGGGTGTAGTGCCGCATCGTCCCCCATTCGCCGTTCCGGAAGATATTCATGACGAGATCTCGTCTCTGGAGTTCTTTGAATGCCGGAGCACCCAAGTCAACGTCGGGGAATGCATGTGTCGGAGAAAATGATGCATTGAAAAGTGCTCTGATCCGGGAGCCTCCAGCTTCCTGGCGGAGACAGTTGATCAGACCGATGATGCCGCTATCACAAACATTCTCAGCGACTATCCAAACGTTTTCACCTCGTGGTCGTCGGTCGTAAGCTTGCAGCTTAGTTTTCAACGTTTCAACCCAAGTGTAGTCGTGATTCTTGATTTTGACAATTGCCTGCTTGCCGATTCGATCTCGATTCCCGTCAGTTTCCTGCTTTTTCCTCGCGAGAAGCAAAACGGCCACGTTGTTTGTCCTCGAAGCGATCAATTCGAAGCCCGCCTCTTCTAGCGATTTCCTCAGCATCTCAGGTGCAATGAGCGTGATCTTGAGCACGACGAACTCTTTCAGATTCGCTTCGAGCTCCGTCAGACGGTGGCGTTGACTTACCAGTACAAATCCATTAGACTTTAGAATCGAGCTGACCTCGCGGAAATGTGTCGTAAGCTCCGAAGTATCGGTAGTGATATTCTTCATAATGATGAGGTCAAACTCTGACGTCTGTGCTGGAGGTACAGCCCCGGATTCCCACAGAGTCGACGCGGTGCCCTCTGGGAGGGCACCTTCAGCGAGACTGCCGGGTTTGGCATGGAAATTGCAGTACTCCACCGAGTACCCGATTTGAGAAATCGAGATAGTTCTTATTACTTCTCTGCCCAGGACGGTTTTGTCAGAGCTGATCTCGGCCAAACGGAGTTTTTTTCCGGGGGTGTTCTCGATTACCAAATCTAGCAGGCATCGGAGGTGCCTTTCAGCCCTGAGCGACACATTCAGCAGGTCTTGTTCGAGTTCTGTGCTGTGAGCTTCCAATGTCATTCTCAAACAGGTCTGAGCCTCTTGACCTTCTCTGACGGCTCCCAGAGCTTCCTTGAGGACGCCGAGAAGTACTTCGCAATCACGAAGGTCGGTCCCGCTGTTCTCGATGGCCTGCGAGCAGCGAGGAGCGAGCACGTTCGGCCTAGGGGCTTGGACGCTGCTGATGCCCTCAAGGATCTCATCCAAAACACTACGGCAAGCTCCAGTGTATTCTTCAAGTTCACCACTCGATACTTCCAGATTGTTTGGTGTGAAGTGATATTCTTCCAACAAGGGCGTCGCTTGCACGGCTCGGCGAGGCGCAACGTTGGCTTTGAGACCCTTGAAAACGACCCCGCCAGCCAGGCATGTGTTCGTCGAACCATCATAGAACACGGGCAGCTCCTTCAAACCTTGTTGGAGGAGTAGTTCGTGTTTGACCGGATCGATACGACATTCCCGGATTCTCACTGGAAGAATCAAGGTCCTATACTTGCTGCCGAGGATCGAGAATTGCAACATGGTATCCAAGAAGGTGATCCAATTGTTCCGCCACAGCAGTTCACCAAAACGTTCACCGATCGCAGCTCGGTCGATTCCTCGGAATAGACCCTGATACTCGTACCCACGAAGGCTGAGTTCTTTGTACACATCATCGACAGACATCTCGAATTCTATGTTGCTCGGAATGGGCGGTATCGCCGAATTCTGGGGCTGTTCGGGCTCGTAAACGCGACCCGAAGCAGCGACTGTGCCTCCTTCACTGATTTCGAACTGACCACTCGTGCCCATCATGTTCAGGCTGAGCTTCACGTTCCCGCTCTTCTGCAGAATTGTCGCTCGATGGAACTTGACGTTCTCAAAAACGACCGGAATCTGGGGCCATTGCTTATTCGATCGCTTCGCCAGCGCTTTCCAGGCCAGTACCATGTAGCCAGTCGCAGGATAGAGAATTCTACCGTCGATTTTGTGGCCCGCGAGATAAGAATCTTCGGAGTCCTCGTTAGAAATGTCCACTGTTATCACGTCCTCAGCGGCCTTCCCGAACGATTCGAATTCGTTCCATTTGCAGACGCGCCATTCCTCTGAATGGTCCCAGGCCACGAAACGAGATAGATTGGGAGTGCCTCTAGGGACGGGATACGGCACTTCGGGATACAGGGCAGAGACGTCAACGTCGACATTGAGCGTATGCAGCTTCCCTAAGGCCGAAAGGAACGTCTCAATATTAGGCGTGTTCCGTCTCATTAGTCCGATCGAATCACTATTCGAACTGAGCGACCGCTTCAGGATCGCCTGCAGGAGCGCGTGGGGCGCGACCTCGATACAAATCGCGTTCTCGGGCACAAGCTCCAGAGCCTCTTTGAATAGAACTGCTGAGACCAAGTTGTTTACTAAGTATGCAGGAGAACAAGTTTTAGCGATTCTCTCGCTCCAGCGATGTCGAGGAATGGAAGAGGATATCCAACGAGCAGAGCGAGGTTTCGGCACTGGAATCACTTCGGTCAGGGTCGATTGGAGAGCAGGCGCTATCGCCTCCATCTGGAGGGAGTGAAACGCCACGTTGTGACAGTTGACTTCCTTGGCGAAAATGTTCTCTGCTCGCAGCTCCGCGCACAGCCGAGACACAGCGTCTGCCGGTCCTGTGATGGTGACCGAGTCCTCGCTGTTGTTGCAAGCCGGAGTCACTCCATCTTTGCATCGCTTCAGAGTTTCAGCCCAAGATAGACCAACAGCGGCCATAGCACCTTTTGGCAAGTTTGCCACCTCAACACATTTCCCTCGCCAATACGCAGCAAGAAGTGTTTGCTCCGCGCTGAGGCATCCATCAGCGTAGGAACAACCGAGCTCCCCGGCCTGGAGGGAGGGCAGACTTTCGTGAGATTCTCGAAGCCCGTGATTTGTTGATGAGAACATCTACTCGGAGAAAATACTGGGCATTTCTTGCAATACTCACTGAGTGACCAACGATTCCGTCGGGATGTATACCGCAAGCGGAAAGACAGTCGGTCAAAGCGATTTGCATGGCTGATATCGAGATGAATGGCACGACCATCGAAGAGTCCTCGATTTCGTCACCGGTCAGAATTTGCAGAAGATCAACACCTAGAGGCTTCAGGATCTCATGAGACCTGTTGATTGAATCAGCGAACAGGTCGATCTGCATCATATCTCTACCCATTGTGTTCCATTGAGAGCCCATCCCAGGATACACGAAATAGATCGGCCTCTTGTTAGGTTCGGCGAGCGTTTGGTAGCTGACGGGTTCTCCGTTCGACGGCAGAACGACGAAACCTCTCCTCGGCGTTGTTTGCGTCGGTGCTCGTCCCACTTGGTTGAGCATCCGAATGGCCGGGTCAGGGAGCGCCGCGATGCGGACGCGTTGCATAATCTGGAATTGTATAATCCAAATCAAGCTCTCGAAACTTGGGCATTGAAATCAGCCTTTCCGAGCCTGAACAGATTCACACCTCATCAAGGCTTCCTTCAGTTCGACCGCACATCAGGACCAATCTTGGCAGTTTTGGAGACTTCCTCGTTGAGGCCGCGACGCTTCCCCCGTCGTGGGGCTTGAAAACGACATGGGCGTTTGCCCCACCGAAGCCAAAGGAGTTCATCGCCAAATATCCTCCGCGAAAATTTGTGGGCTCTGTTATCACTTTGATTGAGCCATCCACCAGAGCTGGTATGTTACGGTTTGGAGCATCGAAATGAAGATTGCCCGGGATGACTCTACTCTCCATGACGCCGATCACCTTGGCCAGAGAACAAATTCCCGAAGCAGCTGTCGCAATGATTTATTCGATGTGAACAGTGAGACGCTGAATTATTGAGACGTGAGTTATTATTCAGATGGAGTCTTGCAGCTTACCCTCGGCGTGGCCGCAGTTTGTTTTGACGGACCCAATCTGAAGCGGGCCCTCGCGACCCTTGCAGAAGACGTTGTAGAGGGCGGAAAGTTCTTGAGGATCCCCGACCTGGCGATGACGAGTTCATGTTACGAATTTGCTCGAATGTGAAGCCAGCAGCTCCTGTTGGGATACATCTTTCGGTCGAGACTTGATTCCGGAAAACGATGAACGCAAACCTTTGTTCCAGTTCCGTGCGCTTCAACGTATTCGATTCTCGTCGGGTCCACACCCGCTTCGCAGTACACTTCACGCAGCAGCATCTCTTGAGTCTCACCGTTTGGGAACGTAATACCCTGCTGCTTGTATCCATCGATATTGGCCTTAGCGTGAATCACCGTCGCATAAACTCGCCGTGCATCCGTGCGGCGCTGGAGGAAAACGCAGCCCACCGCTTCCGACCTTCAGAGCATCCACTCTCAGCAATCATGAATTGTCGGGACACAAGAAGAAAAACATTCCCACGGTCTCTGATTGTCGGTTTGGTTAAATACACGGGTTCTTGCATGGGAACTTTACCTTACGTATCCGTTCGGACTGTTGTCAAAAGCCCTGCATTGGCCGTCTGGATTCAACATCGATAATTTCAGGAAATTGTAAGAAGTCTGCGGCTTGAGGCATATTGAAGTTCCTCCGACGATTGCCGCATCGCACTGGTTCGATCGAATCGCAATAACCGCCTGAACGGAGCGGAAGAAGTTGTTCTGAAGACTGAACTTGTCGAATTGAATTCCAAGTTCTAGATAGTATCTAATAAGGTAGATTGATTCGGAAATTTCCAGTTTCAATCAAATCAAGCCGACCCGACCTGAGTGAATGCCGTCATCGTAGACGAGCAGGCTGTGTCCAACGCAAAAGAGGGTCCCGTGAAATCCAAAGAGTAGGAAATGCGATTTGCGAACATGGCTCTGCAGCAACCTGTCAGCGAGTAACCATTGATTTCCTCCGTGTCTACCACCAGCCCTTCGTCTGACTCTGCTGTCGTGACGCCGACGTAAACTCCTATCTTCTTCCTGGAGCATTCATGAGGAGTTTAGGCCCGGTTTCCGAAACACTTCATTCCTTCGAGGATGACCGGATTTGAAAGAAAACTGCACTACCCTCTCAGCACATGGGGATCGTATCCCGCGTCCACGATTGCCTCGTAGGTTGTTTCCAGTAGCATTCTTAGCTGGGGATCCATGAAGTGAGCTTGTTTGGGATGGACTCCGAAGAATTGTGCGTCGAATCGAGTCAGATCCTGGAACATCAGACTCTTCAGCCAACAAGAGGGACGGAACCCATATGAGCAGTAGCCCATATACACTCCGCGAACGCGCGGCCTGTATCATAGTATTCTAACAACCTTTATTTTGCCCGCTCTCTCTGGGAGACCAAGAAGTCCACGAGGCCATCGTAGCTCATCGTTTGTGACCTGGAAACGTGAGTGTGATGTATCACGATTCGACAAAGAACCGAAATCTTGAATTTATCATGTCGGCTCATATACCTGAGGGAACTTACCATGTCGACACCCTCAAACAACTTCCTCTGAAATTCGTCAAAGCTATCACACTGCGCGAAGTAGCCAGAGATACCCGAGAGCACAACATCGTCCGTCTGATCCCATAAGGGCATTTTCGACCGCTCGCCCAATCCGTTCATCGTCACTTTCGTTTCATTGCAAGGCATCTGCAAAAATCCCAAGGCGTTCAGGGATAAGGCGCGGTAGCCCCTGTATCCCAACAATGTTCGAGTAATCTGGGGAAAATGCTCGTTTCGAGATTTACTCCATCGTGGTTTACGAACCTCGGCTTGCGTAGAACGAGAGCGGCACCAGATGAATTGAATCACAGCATAGATATGCGAAGACTTCTCACGTCGTATTCAAGCCCTCTTAAAGTCCCAAGTTGTGCAGTGCCCAGATGATCAGTGGGAAAGAGACTGTCGAGATAGGAGCAATGTGTTTTTGGTATATTAATCAAGCTCTCATGCTGCTCGGTCAAGAACGAAAGCTGTGAACCCTCTGCCTGAATTCTCGGCTTTATAGAACAACAGTTCAATGGTGTCAGCGCCAACGAGAGTTTCGTCCCCCTTTTTTCCGCATATGCCAGTCGGGAAGTTTCTTGAGCAGTTTTTCGAAGCTTTTTTTTCCTTCTTATCTTCGATACTAGACGGGCCAGTCGTCAGCTGCGCGAAAGCATCCAAAGCACGGGTTTTCTAGAGGTGACGACTGTTTTTGCCTCGATTCGGGAAATGTATTTTTGAAGGCAAGTCAGGAGGTCTGGAGAGAGAACTCAAGCTCGTTCTCTGTAGCCAAAGGTACTCGACTTGGAATCCGCTGGCAAGATCGTGTCCGCAAAACTCGCCTCAGTTCCAAGGATGCAAGCCCATGCTGAAATGCCTTCCCGCAACAAAGTAATCTCCCGTCGCGACGCATCGGTCCAAATCTACAGAGAACATAATGAGGACAGAGCGATTTAACGTAACAAAGAAGAAAGAGATTTTTATTTGTTTTTCATATACAAAACTTCGTGAGAATCGCTGAAAGGACTGCCATTCCAGTCGATGTTCCCCTACACAGATTGGTTGGTTGGTTGGTCGGTCGATCGGTCGGCTGAACATGACCAGTTCGCAGTTCTTTCAGCGAAAATCTATAACTGATCGCGGATACTGAGAGGTTTTCGAACGGTTCCAGCGATGTGTATTTGAGAGCAACCTAATTACCTAAACGATTCTGCGCCACTTAATTAATAACGTCGTTGACGATTTTCGCGCATGTTTCGGCTCCTTTTCCAAGGATGAAGTTCTCGTGGACTCCCTCGACGATGTGCATCGTCACCTTTCCGGTGATGCAAGCGCTAACGCCATAGTCTTCCGGCAGAGTCATGGCCATCTTCCTCAGCTTTGAAGCTTTCACCAAGGTGACGTCACCGTTGAATTTGTGTTGAGGCTTGTACTGGTTTCCGCAGAGAAGGAAGTCGTAGAAAGCTCTGGCAGCGATACCAACTTGTTCCGTCGATGGTTTCTCCTTGTTGTTGAACTTTTCGCAGGTTAGAAGGACGTCTGTTGCCACCGCTAATTTCGGCTCCCAGCCTGAGATTTTCACCAGCTCGGACTTCAACTGAAATGTGAAGAGTTTGAATGAGTCCCAATTCGGGAAGCGTACTTAACAGTAGCCAGGATGATTAAGATTGGTTCCTGCTCTTGATTCTCGAAATTTCGTTCACGCACCTTGATGAAATCGATCTCCATGTACTGCATGAGGAAGGCACACAGAGCACTGGCTTCTTCTTCGTTGATGTCGCGGTTTTGATCGAATTTGGCTTTGTGCGAGGTTGTGTGGACGGCAACATAGGTCGGGGCGCCATCGAGGAGGGTTAGCGTCTGGACTTTGTGGCCTTGTTTCTGGAGCAGACAAGCGATCTCAAAGGCGACCGCAGCTCCGAAGGAGTATCCGATGATGTGGAATGGGCGACCTTTGGGCTGTTGCTCAATCATCGTCTGCGAATCCAGTTATTAGTTATTCACCGAGAAAACAATTCACGACCATCGTCCAAGATAGATGAAGTAAGTGAACTGAATGGGAATTCTCATAATTCACTTACGGGCATGTAAGAAACAGCGATGTGCTCGATCGACTCGAGCTTGACCTCTTTGGTTCGCTGGATGCCGAGAGCGGTTTTGTTGAGTTTTCCGGCAAGCTGGGTCAGATTGTCCACATCGCCTTCGATTGAGTGGAGGATGAAGACGGGCTCCGTGCTGGTCTTGATCGAGTTCATTTTAACTAGTCTTTCACTGGCGACGAGTTGCTTCTTCAATGGTACTTTTGGGACCTCGGCCGTTGCCTCTTTTTGTTGTTTGGGAGCACCTTCGGGCGAAGCAGCCGTTGGTGCCGGGGCGCTATCGGCAGCGCCTCCCTGAAGTTCTTTGATTTTGTTCATGTTCAGGCTTCGAATCTCTTGCATCGACAAGCTGAGGTCGAGTTCACGTTCGAGAAGTTGCTGTGGGAAGCAAAACTTTAGACGATAAACCTTGGAAGCTGTTGAGGAAGTTTCTTTCTTCCGGGAGACTCAAAAACGAGAGATAGGACGTAGGAAAGATGTGACAAAGGAAACAAAAGCCTACCTTGACTTCGACGCCCATGAGGGAATCCATTCCCTGCTCTCCGAGGGTGGTGTTGGGGTTGAGTTTTGAGGCATCCTTGACACCCAGGACATGAGCGACTGCCCCAACCAGATCTGTGGATTTCCCACCGGCCGCCTTCTTCGCGAGGTCGGCCTTGACCATCGAAGAGACTACGGGGTGTTTCTGAGACAGGAACTGATCCATCACGGCGAAGCAGGACTGGATCCTCTGCGGGAGGGTTCCTCCGACCACGGTCTCGTTACCGCCCATCGTTTCGAGGATGACTCCGACATCGCCGATGGCTCCCCACTGAATGGCGAGTCCAGGAAGACCATCGGTGGCTCTTTTCTCGCAAATGCGCTCCATGACAGAGTTGGCGTAGCCGTAGTTGGTTTGACCGGCGTTTCCTCGACCGCACGAGACGGACGAGAAAACAACGAAATGATCGAGTTCAGGACATTCCTTGCGGCAAACCGCGTCCAGGTTCTTCGTTCCTTCAACTTTTGGGGCGCAAACGGCGTCGTAATCCTTCGGGGTCTGATTTTCGATTAGAGCATCGCGCAGGACCATGGCGAGATTGAAGACACCGCCAATTGGTTGACCTGAGAGTTTCTTCGATTCGGCAATGAGCTTCTTCGCTCCCTCGAGAGTCGAAGCATCGTGTGAGAGGTTCCAGACCTTGGCACCGGCTTTCTGCCATCTGTGCAGGGCGTACTTCTGGTATCCGTTTCGGACTCCCGATCGAGAAGTGAGCACCAGGGACCGCACTCCGCGCACAATGAGCCAATCAGCCAATTCCAAACCGAAACCTCCCAATCCACCGGTGATGATGAACACTTTCTTGTCCGAGAATCCTGTGCGAGTGACCGCCTTGATTTTCATTGGGACGGGTTTCACTGTCTTCTGTTTCTCTTCGTCGCGCACCTTGATGACAACTTTACCCATATGTTTGCCGGAAGCCATGAATCGGAAAGCTTCTTCGGTTTCGTCCTTGTCGAAGACGTGAGAATCGAGTGGACGAACCGCTCCCGACTTGATTCCTTCGGTGACCAGTCGAACAACTTCCAGTTTCTCGTGGTGGACGTACGGGTCGTTGCCGAACAGGGCATCGAGGAGGATTCCATGGAAGGTGACGTTTTTCAAGAAGATCGCCATTCCAAGAGCGGAGTTGTTGCTCAAATCGAACTTTCCGATCTCGAGGAAGCGACCGTGATTCGCCAGACAGCGAACGGAGGCTTGGAGCTTCTCATCGGCGAGAGAGTTCAGCACGAGATCCACACCACGTCCGGCTGTTTGGGCCATGATGTGTTTTTCGAACGAGAGATCTCTCGAGTTTGCGAAGTTTTCATCCTTGAGTTGGGGGAAACGACGTTTGAGGAACTCGCGTTTTTCCTTCGTTCCCACCGTGGTGTAGACAGTGCAACCCATGCTGAGAGCGATGCTGATCGCTGCCTGACCGACACCTCCCGACCCGGAGTGGATCAAGAGGGCTTCACCCTTGCGAAGTCTGCCACGAATCACGAGCGCGTAGTACGCAGTCGAGTACGCGACTGGCACCGTTGAAGCTTGCTCGAGAGTCCAGGTCTCTGGCACATCCCACAGGAATATGGGATCGACGAGGACGGAGGTGGCCAAGCCCTCGGCAGGAATCTGTCCCATGACCCGACGACCTTTGGGGTCTCGTCCTGAGAACTCAAGACCGAGCACGCAGTCAGAAACCGCGAGGTCTCCCGGAAGAGCGTCAGGAGGTAGTTTTCCTGTTGCCAACATGATGTCACGGAAGTTCAGTGGTGCGTAGTAAACGCTGCAGAGGATGCTGTCAGCGCCTGGCGGGTTGTAGTTGATGGGCGACTGATACCACTTCAGAGAGCTGAGATCTCCCTTGGTTTGAACGTTGAGGAAGGCGTGCTCGGTCGACACGTAGTTGAGCTCTTTTCCAAGAGAACTCAATGTGAAGTGACGCATGGTGCCCCATTCGCCGTCTTGGAAGACGTTCATGACTAGATCCTTCGTGACGATCTCCTTGTACGTCGCGTTCTCGAACGAGAAGTCGGGGATTTTCTGAGCGGAAGTTCGCGATGCATTGAAAACAGCTCGGACGTGCGAGCCACCAACCTCTTGCCGGAGGCAGTTCATCAAACCAACAATTCCACTGTCGCCGACGTCCTCGGCAACGATCCAGATGTTTTCGTCCTGTGGTTTGCTATCGTAATCCTGCAGCTTGGTTTTGAGTGGTTCAACCCAGCTGTAGTCTCCACTCTTCACTTTGATCATAGTGTGCTTCTCGTTGCTTTGCTTCTCTACTTTCCTCGCTAGCAAAGTGACGGACAAGCCGTTGGCTCGGGATGCGATCAGCTCCAGCCCGCTGCTCTTGATGGCGTTCTTCAGGTCGGTGGGTTTCAGCGTTTTGATACCAAGATCGACCACCGCGCTGAGAGCCTTCTCCGTCGGTGTGATTGTGTGTCGCTGGTTCACGAGCAGGAATCCGCGAGATTTCAAAAGGGTCCCGACCTTCTGAAGGTATGCCGTCAAACGCGCGCTATCGACGGACACATTCTTGAGGACGACCAGGTCGTTTTCGACAGGAACCGATCCCAGGTCCGAAGTGAGATCCCACGCGGCGGTCTTCGCACCGGTTGGGAGAACACCCTCTTCGAACTCATCGGGTTTGGGGTGGACGGCGGTGTAGTCGACAGAATATCCAATGTGGCTCAAGTTGATGTTCTCGGTGATTTTGCCACCCATGACGGTGCGGTCGGAGCCGACTTCGACCACGCGAAGCTTCTTGCCGCTCGTGTTCTCGATGACGAGGTCCAACAGCGGCCGCAAGTACTTCTCGTTCCACAGAGCAGAATTCAAGGTGTCTTGTTCGAGGTCGTTGCGACGGGCCTCAAGCGTTTCCTTGAGACAATCCTTGGCGGCTTCTCCGTTGTTCACTCGCTCAAGAACTTCGTTCAAAACTTTCAGGATCGAGCCCTGGTCGTTGCCGGCGATGAGTTTCTCGAGATTTTCTTGAGCTACAGGGGTGAATCCGTTGAGGACTGCCGATTTGTTCACACCGATTTTGTCGAGGAGCGTACTGCATGCAGCGGAGTACTCTTCACTGTCCTCGTCCTTGAACTCAGCGGCGTTAGGTGTGAAATGGTATTCTTCGAGGAACGGAGCTGCTTGCGCATTTCGTCTCGGAGCGACATTGGCTTTCAATCCTTTGATGACGGCTCCACCCGAATAACAAGTATTCATCTCCTTGTCGTAGTACACCGTCAGCTCTCCACTGTTTTTCACAAACTTGGCGTGGTGGCCGGGATCGATTCGGCATTGGGTGAGCCTGACGGGCAGGTTAAGAGTCCTGTATTTGCTACCCAGGATGGTGAATTGGAGCATGGTGTCCAGGAAAGTGACCCAGTTGTCCTCCCACTTCAGCTTTCCAAAAGGTTCCTTGATATCGGCTTTGGTGACACCTCTGAACATGCCGTGGTACTCGTATCCGCGGAGACTGAGCTCTTTGTAGATATCGCTGGTTGTCAAGTCGAACTCGACACTTTCGGGGACCTCTGGAAGGTTGGAATCCAAGAAATTCGGATCCTCGGGAGCGTAGATTCGACCTGAGGCGGCAACGGCGCCGCCCTCGGTGATTTCGAATTGACCGCTGGTGCCCATCATGTTCAGGCACAGCTTCACACTTCCTGTGGTTGGGAGAATCGTTGCTCGGTGGAAGTTCACGTTCTCGAACACGACCGGCATGTCCAGCCATTGAGCTCCACGACGTTTGGCGAGAGCCTTCCACGCCAAGATCATGTACCCGGTGGCTGGGTACAGAACTCGGCCGTCGATTCTGTGTCCTTCGATGTACTTCTCGCTGCTTTCCTCGTTGGAAATGTCGACATCGGTGATGTCTTCGACGGACTTTCCGAATGATTCGAACTCGTCCCATTTGCAGACCCTCCATTCGAGCGCGTGGTCCCAAGCGACGAATCGGGAGAGATGGGGCGTTCCTCTGGGCACTGGGTACTCGACCTTGGGATAGAAGACCGATACATCGACGTTCACGTTCAAGGTGTGGAGCTTTCCGAGAGCCGTCAAGAAGGTCACGAAGTTGTCCGCGTTGCGTTTCATGAGACCAACCGTATCGCTCTTGGGGCTCAGCGCTCGCTTGAGGATGGCCTGCAGCAGAGCGTGCGGTGCGATTTCGATGCAGATTGCGTTCTCAGGAACCAGCTCGAGGGCTTCCTTGAACAGCACAGGCGAAACGAGGTTGTTCACGTGATAAGCAGCGGAACAGGTTTTTGCGATGGTCTCGCCCCACCGGCTCTGAGGGATCGAGGACGAAATCCAGCGAGCCGATCGTGGTTTCGGTACAAGAACAACCTTGTTCAACGCGGCGAGCAGGGACGGAGCGATCTGTTCCATCTGGATCGAGTGGAAAGCAACATCGTGTGAGTTCACCTCCCTGGCGAAGATGTTCTCGGCCTTCAGCTCGGCACACAATTTGGAAACAGCTTCGGCTGGACCAGTGATGGTAACGGAGTCCTCGCTGTTGTGGCAAGCGGGAGCCACGCCGTCCTTGCATCTTTGTTTCGCTTGCTCCCACGTCAAACCGACAGCTGCCATGGCACCTTTGGGGAGTTTCGCGACTTCGACACACTTGCCACGCCAATAGGCCGCGAGAACCGTCTGTTCCGCGGTGAAGCATCCGTCCGCGTACGAGCATCCCAACTCTCCGACCTAGAAAGATTAGAAACAAACGGTCTGACTTATGAATTCAATTTTGCAGCCTGAGCTCGAGAGGCGACAGTTTCGCATAAATGCGGTGCCCCGACAGCGCTTGCTTACCGAGTGTCCGACGATTCCGTCGGGTTTGATTCCGCAGGCCAAGAGACAATCTGTCAGAGCGACCTGCATGGCGGCAATCGAAACGAATGGAACGACCATGGAGGGATTCTCGATTTGGTCTCCGGTGAGGATTTGGAGCAAGTCAATACCGAACGGTTTCAAGAGTTCGTGAGATTTCCTGATTGATTTGGCGAAAACGTCGAACTCCATCATCTGGCGGCCCATGGTGTTCCACTGCGAACCCATACCAGCGTACACGAAGAACACGGGTCGTTTCTCGGGCTCGGCCGGAGCTTGGAAAGTTGTGGCTTCTCCTTCAATCGGCACGATGGCATAACCACGACGGGTCATCATCTGCGTGGGCGCGCGCCCAACTTCGTTCAAAAGAGCGTAGGCGGCATCGGGGAGGTTCGAGGTGGATAGTCGCTCAAGAACAGCTTCAACGCTTTCTTCGCTTCGTCCGCAAGTGAGCACCAGTCGTGGAATGTGAGCTTTCTCGCGAACGACGGCACCGATGTGGTCAGCCTCGTTGGACTTAAGGATGATGTGAACGTTTGCACCTCCAAAACCGAATGAGTTCAAGCCGACGTAACCACCAGCGAAGGGTGTTGGCTTGGTCACGACCTCGATGGAGCCGTCTAGCAGGGCTGGGATGTTGGGATTGGGATTCTCGAAGTGGAGGTTACCGGGGATGACTCCCTTCTCCATGAGGGTGATGATCTTTGCGAGCGAGCAGATTCCTGAAGCACCCTCGGAATGACCACAGTTCGTTTTCACAGATCCCACTTTGAGTGAACCTTGACGTCCTTTGCAGAACACATTATAGAGGGCTCCGGCTTCTTGGGGATCTCCGACCTGGTTTGGGATGCGAAATCTTAGAAACAAACAACACAAAATATCGACGCACGCTATCATCGCTCCGAGTGTAACCAATGTCGAGCGCGTTCCGTGACGCTGCGGCTTCATACCTTTGTTCCAGTGCCGTGGGCCTCAACGTACGGGACCTTTGTTGGGTCGACGTCGGCTTCATTGTAAACCTCTCGGAGCAAGATTTCTTGCGTGTGACCTCCGGGGAAAGTGATTCCCTCGTTTTTGAAGCCGTCGACATTGGCCTTGGCGTGGACAACGGTGGCATAAATACGGCGACAATCCTTGCGCTTTTGCAAGAAGACGCACCCGACAGTTTCGGATCTAGATCGAGAAAAGTAAAATTCCATGTGACCTAGTGTCGGAATACTGATCACGCGTGTGGTATCCCAATTGAAGGCATAGACCAAGTCAAAGAAAGACGTTCCATGGGAAAGCTAATGTGATAATTCGTTACCTGACATATCCTTTTCCGTTTGAATCGAATGCTCTGCACATTCCGTCGGGATTCAACATAGACAGCCGATGGAAGTTGAGCGCTGTGGATGGCTTCAGACAGATGGTGGAGCCGCCGACGATGGCCGCCTCGCATTGATTCGATCGGATCGCGATGACAGCCTGAGTCGGGTTAGCAATTTAGACGGCACCTTGGTTCTCATTTGACGAGGCGACGAATTTGTCGACGTGTGAGTAAGTCATATCGATGCTCGTTTCGACATTTTCATTCACAGAGAGCGCACCTGAGTGAAAGCTGTCGTTGCCGAAGAGCAGGCGGTATCAACTGCGAATGACGGTCCCGTGAAATCGAGAGAATATGAAACACGGTTGGCAAACATCGCTCGACAACAACCAACAAGCGAATATCCGTTGATTTCATCCGTGTCCACATTGAGAGCTTCGTCTGATTCGGATTCCGAGGCTCCGATGAAGACTCCGATCTTCTTTCTGTGGTGGGTATGAGGGGTTTGAGTCATCACGCATCAGAGTTCGTTTTGCCCGAATAGCAGATTCTGATGCCAGATTCATTTTGTATCAGAGTTGGAACGAACCCTCTCAGAGTCGAAGGTTCATATCCAGCGTCTACGATTGATTCGTAGGCGGTCTCGAGGAAAAGCCGCAGCTGAGGATCCATCAAGTGGGCTTGCTTGGGATGCACTCCGAAGAATTGGGCATCGAAACGGGAGAGGTCCTACAATGAACGGATCGAATTATACAGAAAATATCTCACAGAAGTCCCATTCACAACATTCGGGCGAATAGCGGTGTTGCGGAGCTTTGCGTACCTTGATTTTCCCAGCTCGTTCCGGCAAGCCGAGAATTCCGCGCGGCCATCGCATTTCGTCATTGGTGACCTGAAAAGTGGAGTACTCGCATCACTCGAACAGAATATTGCATCACCGAACGGGTTATCCTCATTGAAGAACATCCGATGCCAAAATATCGGGAACTTCCTCTTCCTGAAACTGTTATTAATATTGCGTCAATCACGTCGCGAAATTGCGCGGAAACTTTGTTTGTGCATACCATATCCTCGCCGGTGAACAGCTTCTCCTGGAACTCCTCGATACCATCGGCTTGCGGGAAGTATCCGGAAATTCCACTCAGAACAATCTCATCTTTTTGGTCCCATTCGGGCATTTTTGGACGCTCCGACATCCCGTTCATTTTCACCGTGGTCTCATCCGACGGCATCTGGAATTCAGATTGCGATTGTAGCCAAGGTGCGCGTGTTATTCAATAACTCAATCCATGCCGTCACGGAGTGCGCGGATTGAGTATCGCGGAGAACAAACGGAACCAATGCACGAACGGACACCGGGCACTCGCTATCGGTGTACGGGGGCTGGTCAAACTCTGGTGCACGGTATTCCGAAATTCCCAACTTATTCAAGGTCAGGATCACAGAATTGAAGAGCTGTCACTTGAAGTCAAACTTTGGAAAAATAACTGAACAGGAGCATTCAGAGTGATACCGAAGGAACTCAAACGACCGAGCTCTTTACCTTGACTCTTGATTATGTAGCACAAAACCAGTTGCACTTATTCACGACAGTCTTTCAAGAACTTGCGGAGCGTACTGACAACCTAACTTCCAACCAACCGTAGAGAATTTTTCGCCGACAGAGCTTTTTATAGTCGAGAGATGTCGCGCGTCGCCTGATTCACCGCTCGTGGCTCCGTCTAGGGGAAAGCGTTGCTCCAAACATGCGACTGTTTTCGAGAGATGGGAAAGAAACCGTATCCTGCTAGAGAACCCTTCCTGTGGGCCGGAGTGACAGTCAGCTGTTGAGGATTTCTTGCGCAGCACGATCTCCCGCTCCGATAAACCCATCAAGATGAGCCTCGGAGTGAAGCTCTTGTCCGACCTACTTTTGGCCTCCCGACCACTTTAGCCTGGATTTCCACAAGCTTTGGAAAATGTCTTGGTCATTGAGAAAGGTTGCCCCCAACTGGGATGCAAGAGATCCGCGAAAACGGCGATCTCAGTCAGTTTTCGGCCAGCTCCAGGGACGGAACACTTGGTCTCCCGAACAAAAAATCCCTCCTCGGAGGTTCAGCACAGGTCTGTGGCCCGTCCCACCGCAACCTGAAACGAATTTTTTTTATCATTACAGCCTTGAATCCGGTGATCGATACCGATGCCTAGAGTGGCGGAACGGAGCGGCCGATAGGAAATCGAGTAAGGTTGTAGTCTGCAGATGCTCGCGTGACATGGTCTCACCCTTCTAGAACGGCGCGGGTGACGGCAACAGCTATTTGCGTGCGGTTATCTGAGAGTGATACCCACTGTTAACCACTTCGGTGCGCTATTTTTAGGAGGGCATGAGCTGTATTAGGCTTAAACTGCAAAACACGAGAATCGTCCGAGATGGAAAGCGTCTCACGCCTAGTTATGAATAGATCGTACCCAAACTCGGGGGAAACGCGAGATGGGCCCATCTATACTGCGCATGCAGCCAGAATCCTTGACAGCAACGAGTTGTAGAGACGAGCTGTAAGTTTTCCAGCACCAACGACCCTCACGGTCGCCCCAAAGGTTGGGACGTGAATTAGCTGAGGGACCCGTGTGCGAAACGAATCCGCCTGACGAGCAATGGAGTATTGAACCCAACGCTACATGAGCTCGGCTGCGCGGATATCCAGTTGGAATTGTGGTTCCTGGACGTCATGCATCGATTCATCCTCATACCCAGGAATTGATAGATTAGTTGTGGATTAAGGTGACAACTTCCGATGCTCAGCTACTGCTCATACAGAATTCAACGTTGTCCTAGGTAAATTCAGGGTGTTGAGCCATTTTTTTCGGGTTTCCGCATTCCACTCGGAGAACAGACCCTCAATGGGGAAGGTTTCGATGGGAATCCCTCGACCCGAGCCCTTCCTGAAACCATCTCACCACGTCAGATCGAACGATCACGCGATTCCGTGGATGAGACGTCATCCACGGTTCTATCCCTGAAGGATGTGTTTTCCCCGAAGATACTTCAACCGGGAAGTCGGCGTTACGGCGTGGTCTTCTTCCAGGCGCAGGTGGTTTCCAGAGGTGTTCCCGAGAGTGAAGTAAAAGAACGACGCCTCCGGGCGCTATTTCTCCAAGGGTATCAGTTTCCAAATCGGCTCCAACGATGGAAAGTCGCGAGATCTTCCGACAGTCTTGGGAAGGAGGCGAACCGACTGGGGAAACGCAAAAACGGGGTTTCAGAGCGCTGAATCTCGGTGATAGAAGGGTTCCCTGAGATCCTCGTATGCTCAAGGAAGTGAAACTCGGAAAGCTTTTATGGACCAAACTAGAATCTCTCGAGACGGAATCGGGTCTCTTATCTCTTGAACAAGAACATATCGAGGCTTTATCCTATTGTGTGTCCACCGGACTACGAGGAGCTGTGAAGCTTTGGAACGAGAGTTACAGGGAAGGCAATCTCGAGGCCAGGCAGATGACCGACTGTTACAGTCCAGAAGAATATCCCTCCGTTCTTCTATCAATGCACCCGTGAAGTCCGTGGGCCCTAGAAGTTTTCCGTGCCTTCAAGTGGGTGATGACCTCGAACGTAAACTTGGGATGGAGATTGAGCTCCATCTTCGGGAAGTTCCGAATTCGGCGACGGTTCTCGCCGTGGTCGTGTCACCAATCGCTCGCACCGGGATTGCTCGGGACTGGCAGCGAATTTGATTCACCAAAGTACAGCTCTGGCAAGCTATCCGATCGGCAACAGGGCAGAACATCCTTTCTAGGTCAGAACTAGCGGCCAGTCATTCGTTACATAACGCAAACTTCCTCCGTGTTTTGACATCCGGAGATAGGTCGACGAGACTGGATGCGCGACGTAATCAAACATTGAGTCTGGCTCTCCGGCTGGCGGCCCGGCTCCTAGAATGAGACCTGTCACTGCTCTTGGGTTCAACACAATATCAGCACAAGGCCACGGTCGGTCGACGTCACGGCCAACGGCATCGTAATGGCCACCGAGATGCCTCGTAATCAAATTCCAACTTTCAAGCTTCTACGGGAGAACGGCGGCCAGCTAGAATCGAGTCACAGAGCCAGCTCTAGACGCGGTTCGGCCAAGCATTGAATTCTATCCATGCGAAATTGAATTCACCCGCGGTCCTCTCCAGGCCAAGGCTAGATTTCTATGACCCCGTTCATTCGGACGTTTTGGCCGCAGAATGACAGACCGACACGGAGAGCGTTTTCGGCGGTCCCACCCATGGATTCCCGAGTTTCCCCCCGACTCAGAATCCTTTGATGACATGTTGAGTGGATGACAATATTATCTCTTTCAGCTTTCAGATGGTCTCTCAGATTACTTCGTCAGCGGTAGCCGGAGGCGGGCTCAGCGGGATCCACTGCGTCCGCGTTCATAGGACCACGTTTATGAGTTGAGGCATCCGATCGAGCAACCGATTCTTGAATATTTATCGGTGCAGCCCCTCCAGGATAAATCGTGGAGAGTGCCCCCATATTGGATACTTTTTTTAGGAGCGATGCTGCTCACGCACAATGAATGATATCCCGAACTTCGAAGTATGCCTCGAAACCCCACTCCATCGGGCTACACAAAGATATATAAATTGCAACCTGATATGTTGCTGGTGGGAGATGCAATGGTATGGATCGCAGTGTGGGAACCAAAAGTTCCTGTCAACTGGTTCAAATGGAGCCTTTTGTGTGATTCACGATTGCAGGAAGCTCCGTTTTCTATATCGTTAACCCCAGTCAGGGAGTCCTGTCCTTATCTGTCGGCCTAAATATGCCCGCATGCTCAAGTAACGTCCAAGCTGTCTCCTAGGAGTCGGGAGCCTTCGTCGTAAAGCGGACAGCCTGTACGTCTCCGCTGCAGTTAATTGCGCTTCTGATGCTCGTCCATTCATACTTGCTCAGGGATAAGTCGGAAAAACGAGCCGGATGACAACGACGGAAAAGGCAAACAACGAAAGATGACGATCAGGGATGCACTGCATTGGGATCGGCGTCTGGAACGATTTCACAGCGCGGGCTCCGACTGACTTCCGTTCACCGAATCTTTCATGGAAGGGGATGGAGCGCGCACAGTCGGAATCACTGTGGAAGGAATCAGAAAATCAAAGTTGGACTGAACTCTACGAAACACATCCGGAAAGCTGGACCCAGTGTGACTCGGAAGAGAAAATCACAGATTATCATTTCACGGATTTCCGTTGGCCCGACGTCCGGGGATAACTTCCACTAAAATCCATGGCCACTAAAAAACCATATGGTGGTTTAATACGGGATAGCTCATAAGCTCGCGTTCTAGGATCGGAAACATCTCGAAAACATTCTCTGAGCTCGAAATCCCGGAAGTAGAGAGGCACAGTCGAGGTTCGAACTGAAGAAACAACGACCCGACAAGTGATCAAGGTTTCAAACTGCTCATCGGTTGAGTGCATGGCAGCTCGGAACGCCAATCGAAAAGCTCGAGTGGAGATCTCGATAGGAAATCGGTCCGGAACGTTGGATCTGAAGCAACCCAGGGAAAAATCAGTCAACTCTCTAGAAGAACTGAAATCAGCGAAAAATCGTTCTAGTGTCGCCGTTTCGTGATGAAGGCATATGATCCGACACCGCACTCCTGTTCTTTCTCTGCGACCCCTTGAGGATCTTGTCACGTTAGCAGTTTCTCAAAATTGATGCTCGGATCCAGAGCTTGCAGAGGTTGCATGACTTGAGTGCAACTCTAGGTGTCAGAAGAAGATTGTAATTTTGTAGCAGGATGAAGGCGATCTCTTGCTTTTGGATCATTCGATCCAAAGGTCACTTTGCGCGCATATTCTATCCAAGGTTCCTGATAATGAAAATCTTAGCGTGGAGTGACTATGAGCACCAAGTTTCGCGAAAAAGGAAAAACAGTAGGTGAAGAGTCTTCACGGAGTAGTTCTCCAATGTTATTCGCAATCCCACTGCCTCGATGTGCCAGATCCCGAACTGCCTGATCACAATGATTTCTGCTTCATCGAAGGGGAGAGAAAAATAGGATCGCAGTCCTTTCAGACATCGTGATTACAGTGATGTTAAGGCAAAAATGAAGATTTGAGAGCGAAAATCTGCGCAACAAATATATCAAATTGTACGGAACGCCCCAGAATAGTCCCTAACGTCAAAAATGCATTATCGCGCAAGTGCATGAAACCAAATACAAGAACACCGACGACGCAACGACCCGGCCTATCGGCAACCAGACACCTTTAGGGGCTGACGAACCGCCAAGGGCAACGAAACAACCATGTACGGTCGACTGCAAATTTTCCAGCATCCTCGCCGTTTGCCAGTTCAGCCGGTATGAGTACCAAAGTATGCCGTCGAATATGTTGAATAAGCCGTCTTGCTATCCTTTTGCCCACTCGCTACTCATCTAACCTGGCCGTTTACGTTCCTCGGCGGAACGCGCGTCGCGCCGGCAAGTGAATCGTCTAATCTCTAAAAGATGATTGTAGATCTCTTCGATAATTTTGTAGATGTCGTATCGGGTTACGAGGCTTCGCGCACCGACAGTTCAGTCTCGAGTAGTCTCAAAGAGTTGTCTCGTTGACCATGCCAGTCGAACATTGATCCTGATAGGAAATGGATGCTGTGGAATCAAACGAGCCGATCGTTTTCAGACGATGTCTGCTTCGTTGCAGAATAGGGGATGGGCGATGATCTTTCTAGGAAACTTTTTCAAGAAATCAAAGCTACGGCAGCGATCCGGACAAACTGCGCGTGGGGTTCTTTGCGGATGTGCTGTCAGATTGATCCAGCCACATGGAACAGGGACCTTCAATTACACATGCGAAGCTTTTCATCAACTCAATCGCGAATTGCTCCGCCCAGGATTATTCGGTGATGCATCAGACTTTTATTTCAGAGATGCTTGAGTTGAAATCCGTCGTAAGGTACGCAGGTGCAGTCTTGAACTTTGCTATAGTCCTTCGCACGTCGTTGGTGTATGCGAAACCATCGGCACCGAACGGTGAGTAGGATTTCGCTAGAGTGACGGTTATCATCTGCTGGAAACTCTCGGGTACATCAGATCTGTAAGAACGGCGTCCGTAGCGATATATCACACAACTTTGCTCAGAGGATGACAATTCAATGGAGGGTATCGGAACGTGTACCCCTTGAAGTCGGCGAGACACAGCCTTAAGGTTCCGGGAGTTCCCACTACCTAAACAGCTCCCCAAGATCCGAAAGAGTGAGATTCTGATTCGATCGTAACATGCGAGTTGCGCAATGCCGCATGAGCCTCGATGACCCTTTTCCTCTAGGATAAGCTCCGTATCTCGCGAGATTCTGGAGGGGGGAGGCGAGGAGACCTGCACTCACTTGTAAGCATCTCGAATCTCGGAGGTGAATACGCCGTCTTCATACGGCTCCACCATCTTACGCTCAGGCTGGAGGACGTAAGCGTAGTAGAAATCGTTATCTAAACTGCTTATCCGTAACCAGGCGTCGTTGCGGATACCGCTCATGAGCTCGTAAGCCACACGACAGAACTGAAAGAAGATCGAGCACTCTCAACTCATCACAAGGTCATCCAAAATGTGTTCAATAGCGCTGGAATCATGACATCGCACTGTGAACTTCGTGAAAATTGTTCCGTTTTTCTGGAGTTGAGAATTCGACGCAGCGATACGAGCTACAAGATTTCGGAGCTCATCGGCTGGTACAGATCACAAGACTGGGCTGCGCATTTTTCTACGTTTTGAACTGAATTTCACGAAAAAAATTGATTGCCCATTTCCGCACGACTGTTCCCTAACCATTCTGAGAACAGTGGCTTCAGACTGTCAGTTTGTGAGCATTTTGATCGGCATGGACGATCACGTGAAGATATCGAAGCAACCGAACTTACGCCCGATGACAATGTACACACGAGATGATCCGCATGAGCGAGCATATAATAGTCCATCATGATGCCGAGCACAGCTGATCCTCTTCTCCGGAGAGAGTAAATGTTGGCCTCTGAAGCAACCTTCCTGTTTGAGATGAATTGGAAGGACTTAAACCTGAAATTAGTTAGAGCGTCGGGAATATGAATTGAATGCGGAAGCGGGTCAACCATGCACAAAACGACACGAATAATTGGGGCTGAGGGCTTTCTAGGCATTCTTTTCAGAAGTTCACGGCTTCGCCGGCTGTGGCGCTAGGATCGGCGGTAAATTCAGTGGATTTCCGCAAATTTTGTCGCCGTGGTGATAAAATCTCGACCCCAGCTATAATTATCGATCTAGATGAACATTTGAGGGCATATCATTCCGATGTCTCTCCGAAGATCGTTTTGTTTGTAAGCAGGTTATCGTTCCGCGCGACATATTCCAAGGCTTACGATATCTTTGGCTTACTTTGTATCGAGGTCATCTAGCATGCTGGGATCATCGGTTGCTATATAAACCAATTTTTCCGTGACATCCTGTGTCAGAGACAGACGTGCAAAGTATTCCTCTGCTTCGGCGAGATAGCTTTCGAGGGGTCGGTAGAGAGCTTCGCCTTTCTTATCCGTGCGCCGGATGTGAATTCTGAAAAGGAGTCCCCAACGATACAAGTAGGTGATAACGAGAAGAATCATATGTACGAGGCAAACTGATCAGTTCCGACCTACGCAACATAAGGGCGTCCTTTGGTTTGCTCCACCAGGTATGCATCGAACGTTGATAGCAGTGTTTCACTTGGTCGAAGTATGTACGCCATCAGGATGCCGTACCACCATGCGTATGGATCTCCGTAATTCTCCGCAATGAATTTACCAAAGCTAGATGGCAGGAATTTCATCATTTTCCTGTCTGAGAAATCGAAGTCATGTTGACAGAGATTTCTGTAGTGGGAGAGCAGAAAGTCGGTTGATTGATCGTTTTGAAATTGCTCACATTCGCTGGTGACGTCGATATCCTCGTTGCCCGGAGCTGTGGGACAGGAGCCGAAGTGGGGGAAAAAATTCTGCCACGGAGTCTCAGAGAAATTCGGCCATCCGCTGGTGTCGAGTGCAACGGTTTTGTTTTTGTGGAGTCCGAGAACCAAGCAGTAGAGCACCTCATGCAGTCCACTCGACATGCCACTCTTGGTCGTTATTCTACAATTGATTACATTCCTACAGCGTGGTGGGTGCTGAAAAAATCATGAGTTGATTACTGCTGCCGCGCATCGGGAATATTCTTGGGGGAGACGCCACGACGGGGAAAGCTGAGCAGCATTACTTGGAGATCATCGACTGCTGAGACTATGCGTTGTTTCAGGTTCTCGAGTGTCGTCAAAGAAGCTTGTAAAAGTTCCTCAGGAATCATCCGATGCAGGTTGACTTCCATCGAACGGAGGTAACGGCGTGACATTGCCAGAATCGCGGTTGGGTCAAGGTTCTCTCGCAGAGCAGCCTGAAGGAAGTTCTTGAAATCTCTTGCTGCTTGCACACCCTGACGATGCAAATCCAACCGGGGACCTGGAAAGATTCGTGAGTCGTTCCACAGTTGTTTGAGGGATCAATGCTGATCAGAAAGCATGGATTGCGGTCGTCTCGGAAGGAGAAATCACTAACCCGCTGCCGGCGGCTGTCCTGGGTGTTTCGCAGCAAACTTGCCGAACGATTTTCTAAATGGAGAAGTAGGGTCAATGAGGAAGAAAAGTGAATTTGTCCAATTACCCTCCAACTCGAATCGTTCCCGGCGTTAGTTCCTGGACGGTCAAAATATCCTCGGAAATCCCCATAGAGGATAAACTTTGGTCGTCTCGCCGCTTCTCGACAGCAATAGTTTCTGCACGAGGAGGGCGATCTTCCGATCACCTTCTTCGGCATTCCGCGGCAAGAAATGAGCGATGATCATCACAGAATAGCGAGCGGCTCGGCTTTCAGTTTCTGGAGACGGCGACTCCGACAACGTTTCCCGAATTCTGCGACCGCGAGCATACTTTGCAGATACGCCCATGAGACCTCATGCCATTCCTTCATCGCAGGAAACATGAAAGAATGGCGCTTTGACGATGAGTGCGCTGAATGAAGGGTGGGTGGTAGGCTCTCCAGCAATCCTTGACAAGGTGCGAAGCGAATCTGACATGGTAGCCTCGCCTGGGTATTTTGCCGCATTAGGGCACGGAGACGATCAATCTGCATCGTAATTCTCACCTGATGTCATGTTGTCCGACGCCGTAATCGAACAACCGTGGCTCGCAGTATGCATCCCGAGGGATCGGCCGGTAAAAATCTCTGTAATCCTGGGTACAGCATCCGGAACTCCATGTGATGTACGAAAACCCCAACAGAACCACCAAAGCGAGAACTGGAATGATGTTGTGAGTTGAACCAGCCGATTTAGTTTGCAGCGTTACATTAATCAGTCCGGAGACTTTCGGCGGCATTTTTTCTACGTGGCTGAACCTCTCAGAAAATTTTACTCCACGCTGCCGGAACCACCGTTCTGGTATAGCTGCAGTCGACGGACCCTTGGGGAGTGCAAATGCCTCGGGCGGAGATCGAACCCGAGACCTACATGTCTTGAATTGGGCACGTTTGCACGTCACCATGACCGCCGACGGTCCTGACAGACTTCGAATTAGTCCAGCCCCTATGGTTCCAGGTTCGACCACTGATGGTAGGATGTTCGGAACCTTCGTTCCATCGCCTGCGCTACCTGGTTTCCTGATTTCCTCTGTTTCGGAATGTGTACCGTGTTCTCCCGCGAGAAGATGCACTCACCAATGACGAAGTTACGATTAATCTTCTTGTAGGGCTTCAGCACAACACTCCTCAGATATTGATATCTGTGTTTCGTAGTGAGACTCATCGCGGGAGCCTTGCTGTGCTGTTCCGGCTGACGCACGATCACGTTCCATTGCTCACCCGCTCCAACTGGTTGCTTGTTCTCTGCGCAGACGGCATCGACGTAGGTGAGGGCAGAATTACAATTGAATGAACTTATTCGGCTCTCTACAGACTGCACAACTAAATGGCCGTATCGGATGTGTCACTGACGGGTCGAATAAATAGAACCGTCGTGCACGGTTCGCCCAGCTGATCTAAAACACGGCAAGCCGTCTCTGCTGGTATTCGTGCAGTTTCAATCAGAGAGAGTTTCCTTGAGACTTGAATTTTCTTCACTTCCATCTGCGCGGTTCCGAAAAAGAAACTCAAGTGCTGGCGATTCTGCCAGGCTCGAACGCGAAGCTCGCAGTTGACCGAAAGATGTCTCATGATGAATTCCATTGTCTATGGCCACCATGCGTGTTCGCGTGCGGCTCCGAGAGAAATTCTGTATTTCTTTCCGTTGCTTCGGCCCCTAGTGCTTCATGAGAGGAAGCTCGGAGGATCATTCACATTCGGAAGAATCTCTGGGTATCCTCTTCCCCGGAGGAATCATCTTTCAAATTTTGTCTCCTATTAGGCAGTAACAACCGCTGTTGGTACTTACAGCTGACAAAACTTTTGGTCCGCTCAGAAACGGCTCGGAGGAAATTATGCTTACGTGTGAACTCGCTAGAAGGTGCGGTCGTCGGCGAAAGTGACTCGACATGAGGCCAAACATCCAATTCCAGCCTAGAGGCGACGAGAGTCGGATTTTCAAGCAGGTACCTCGTCTGACTCAACTGAACTTTCGAACGAATCCACTCATCCGCCTGCGCGGACACATATGTATATGGGTACACCTTAATCTCGATCAGTAAACATGAATAAAGAATACGAGCTTGTTTCGTGATTCCGGAGGACAGATCCCGATTATTTCCCGATCCCGATCATTCGCCTATCCCTACTCTCGTGCAGACTGGAACTACCATTACATTGGACGAAGAAAAGGCCTCGGCCTTCGCAGAAGAATTTGCCTCCGTCTTCCTTGAGCCTGATCCCTCAAGACCCAAGTCATCAACTACTTTTACCTAACTTTGTCCACAAATACCTAACTGAACTCAAACCCAAGTTGAGCATCACACCCGATCAAATCCCCCCGCTCTTCTTCAAAGAATTCGGTCTATTTGTGTGTGAACCCCTATCCATGATATATCGCGAATCCTACTCCACTGCTGTTGTCCCGCGTTTGTTTAGGCGTAGCGTGGTCACCCCTACACACAAGAAGGGCTCGAAAGCTCTCAAATCAAACTATCGCTCGATATCGCAATGTTCTGTCGGCGCGCTTGTATTCGAGAAGATCCTCGCCTCACGCTTAGTCTCCCACATGCAGTCTAAAGCGCTGTTCGTTGACTGTCAACATGGCTTTGTTCCCGGACGATCCACTCTCACTAATCTCCTTCACATGACACTCGATTGGTCTTGCTATATCAATGCTAGCAAGCCCTTTCATTGCATTTATTATGATCAGAAAAGTGCATTCGATAGAATTGACCACGAACTGCTCGTCGGTAAAATCGAGGCCATCAGGATCCACCCCGACACTTGCATTAGGATCCGAAACTTCTTGAGGGATCGATCATTCTCCGTCAAGACAGGAGATAGCTACAGTTCTATATATAAGAGTCGGAGAAATGGAGTTCCGAGCTCTAGGTGAAATTGAGGGGTTTCGTTATTTGCCGTGTTCTGCGCATGAAAACTTCTCGAAATGTTCTTAGAGGGGGTTTCTGAGCGTTTTCATTTACAAAACACGGGAAATAACGAGACCCCTTCACCTAGAGCTCGAAACTCCATTTCTCCGACTCTTAGGTGGAGTCTGGGTTTTATTGTTCCCCGTGTTTCGAGAATAGAACCTGGACAGTTCATCCAATCGACTTGAACCGGGTCTTAAAATGTTCTTGGCGACATTCTGTACAAGATCCGATAGATAACGGAGGTTTGCGGGCTTTATTTCTCCCGTGATAAGCAGAAGAAGAAGAAGTTCCTCGTAGTTTCCAGTCTGAAATCCGACTTATAACGCTCATAACTCAACAATCACCGGTCCGAATAGCATGAAATTTTCAGCGAAGATACATCTACTATTAGGTTACCTGCAGAGAGAATTTCAGATCTCTAGGCGGTCTAGAAGGGGAGAAAGAATCACAGACGGGGAGAAAAACTTCAAAATGGAAAACTCGATGTATCTTCTCAAAATCGAGGTCCACGAAAATTTTGCCAGCAGATTCGGAATCTACGACCCCTGCTTACTTTTACCTCAGTTCCACTTTTCTTGTAGCACTATTTTCTTTTGTAGGCCAGTGTTAGTTATGAACCGCCCTGCTACCAACGGGGGGGGGGGGGGGGTTGAAGTTACACAATGAAGTGAAAGGCGGGCTTGATATATCAGGAGCAAGCTTACTCCAACTGGCCAAGACAGAACTGCAGCGAGGAATCCCCCGGTTCTCAGTCAAGTCGGGCTCACCTCAAGCACAAGAACCTCAGCTCCAAGTTCCACACGCCGGTAGATAATGATACAGGGTTACGGCACTCGGCCCGTTCAGATCGAATAAATTGAGCCGTTGCTCCCGCAGGGCTTGAGACATTCTTCGATTCGTGATATATTCGTTGGCTCAGACAATCGTTGGCTCACATTCACACCTATGCACGCACAGACGCACTCAATGATAAATATAGCGCCGAAAGTCTTTCGCGACGTTCTGTCAACACCTATCGAACTCTCGACATTGGGCGAGTGTCACGTGAAAAATTTACGAAAAATAGAACTCGAAATCAAATTAGCTTCCGATCATCACAGGCCTCGAACCGAGGTCGAAGTATCTGAACCGCGTTGAGCCGAAGTCACAGATCGAGGCTACGGAGGCAAAAGCCCATAGGTCGAGTCTTATTAAATGATGCCGTCGTAGCCAGGTGTGGACTCTGCGAGTTTTGTAGCTTGAGACAGGTTTTCCGAGATAGGCACAGTGAGCGAATGATGCTAGCGGCTGGCCGACTGCCTGACTGGTTGGTCGGTTGCTGGCTTGCTCGTCTTCTCTTGCCAGTTCTACCGCGCGAGCCCGCAGCGCAGACTCCCTGGTGAACTCCGATTCAAGTAACCCTAAGAGTTTTACTCAAGCCATTGTTGATTGTAAATAGTGTGGACGCTCAGTTCGAAATGTGTGTGCCGGTTACTTTCAATGGTAAACACAGCTTTGAGTGAAGCTTCATCCATGCTTTGCCTCCCAACGCCAACTTGCGGTAGGTCTAGCATGTTCGAACCCATGTCTCCCACGAGCTAGATCAGCCGGAAGCCCGCTGAGGCTGATAACCGCGGCCGCCGCGAACGCGGGCTCACGAGAAGTCAGGGAAGAGCTCGAGATCACGGTACTACATCATTCGAAGTGCCATCGCCGAACGGCGAAATTGTTACCCAAGCCACTCGAATGATCGTTCGGGGCTCTTCCAAATAGCCTCCTTGAAATGCATGCTAATTGGAAAGAAAATCGCTATAGTCGGTGATTCAATTCTGAATCTCCCAACGTTTTCGACGACCCTCTGCTGTGATTGCACGTGCTTTACGAGAACGACTTCCCGACTTCTCGTAAGGAGAATTTCTCACAGAGAAAGTTCAATTTCTCATCATAGTCTTTGAGTTTTCTTTATAGAATATTTTTTCCTTCGTTCTTCCCTACTTCTCCGATCGGGCGAATCCTTCCGAGATCACCATGAAATTGAGAATGTGCCTCACTGGACCCATGATTCCGCATCTCCTTTACCGAGGAGCGACATGGAGAACGAAACTCGAGGTCGAGCTCAACCCGACAGCTCCTATAACTCCTCTGTTGAGCTCGTGCGCGATCCCTTGCAGATTGACCGATACTCCACGTGATGCCGAACTCACTCTGACAGAGGGGTCGAAATGGCCTCTTCTGGACCGCCGAAATTTCTCCATTCGTTGCCGGTCCTCACAGAAATCGCACCAGGCGATATCCTCACATTTCAGGTATAGTCTAAGTCAGGAATACGAGAGTCAAAGTTATGTGAAAGCGGGAAGCAAACTGAGCAGTCGTGCTGTCCTCGGAATCATAAGTCGTCAAAATGGTTATCTAGGTTCAAGTCGACTGCGCACCTCATCGAGTGAGCTGGCTCCATTGTGGGGAAGTTATCCAGAACTCAGCACGGAAACACGTCACAATACATCCCAATGGATGGTGAGCTCCTGCACATGCCAGCTCACAAACTTTAGAGCTTGTATCAAACTGTCGAATGAACCAAAGATGAAATGTTGTCTACGTTTCAGGCATGAACTTGTCATAGGCAATGCTGGCGAGGAAGATGAAGGTGAATACGAATGTCGGGTAGAGGCTCCAGATGGTCAAAGTGCCTCATGCTTCACGGATGTTTACTTCGTGCAGGATGACCACGGTGAGTCGAAAATGTGCCACGAACCTGCAGCGGTCCCTACGGTGGATTCCTATGGATTCGTATCAGATAGAACGCGGGATGTCAAGACATATTTTACAGGTTCCCACGATCAGTCAGAGGGAAGCGGTCCTGCCGAAGCAGACGTTCGAGGTATTGAGTATTTACTCTGATTCTTAGGCAGATCGCCGTCTATGCGTCCTTTATGACTCCAAAATATTCCGCTTTTTCGCCATGAGCGTGAAGGTTGAGAGCCATATTCTAATCAGTAAATGTAACTTCCACAGGCAGAGAGTCCGGTCTGCTCATCCTCATCGACGACGGCTCCGATGAGGACGAACAGAGCGGCGACGAAGCCGAATCGATTGGGAGCCGCAAAAGAACACTCACCGCTAGCGAGCAGTTCCAGGTAAACCTGCCTTGAATGGACTCGCCGGTGATTGAGAGTGATTTATTTTTTGATCGATTACGACGCGCCACCTTTCTTTCGATTAAAAGGGATTCCTGGACGAAATATCCCGGAAAGGCGACGATGAGGGTGATGACGATGAAGAGGAGAGCTTCACTCTCGAGGAGGATGAGTACGACGAGGAGCTGGCAGCCGGAGGCAGTCCAACGAGACCACAGTATTGCACTCAAGTTAGCTCCACTTCACAAGGCTCTTCTACGCACCATCCGAACATATGCGACGCATTCTCAGATCTCGAAGCCCCCATACGAACAAACTACTCGTCGTTTGTGAGTATTTCACCGACTGCCCACCCAGCAATCGGGACGGCGGGATAAGTTGTCCAGTTCAGGTAGCATGTTACGGACTCTCGCCGTCTATTTGCAGACATCCACGATCTCCTCGGTGCAGTCATCGACGGGGACCCTCGTCAATGAGGATCTGACACCGAGTCCTCGTGAGGCCTCGGGCCCCCTGGAAAACATGGGTCGGTATCATCCCGGATACTTTCACTGCCCGTCTTGCATTGGATGATTTATTTTCTCGAAGCAGATTTCAGAAGACAAGGCTCATTGAAATTTTTCAGAGGAGGCAATCGACGACGACGCATTGGTTCCAGACATTCCCACTGCAGAACATTCCAGCTCAATGCTTGCTTCGCTTTCAAAAATAACTGATCTTCCGCGCAAGGTAAGTCAAGCTAACAATAAGTGGTTTCTGGAAGCACGCATCATGATAAATAAGTTAGCTTTCTGTTCATTCTGATCGTGGAATCGAAACGGGTACTGCGTCGATCCTATCCACATGAGTCGGCTTCCAGATCGTTATTGTTGACGATGGACCATCAAACACACACGTGACCGGATGTGGTCGAAGTTTGTAATTCAGATTACAAAGCTGTTCTCGAGCATGGATATTCCAAAACGTTCGGAGCTATCACGATATATCGTGCCTTCTGTAGCTTCCATGACTGTGCTGTCATCGAATATTGAAAAAACTAGACAACACTACAGATCCATGAGCAGGGCGCTGTAACGACGGCACGCGGGGGATATTGGACCAGAAAATCCTATATGTACTGTGAATTTCTCTCTATATATGAAGAGCCCAGATCCGAAGCGTCGTGATTCCACCTTCGAGGTTTTCGAGAAAAACGCGGAAAACTCTTATGGCTCCCATACGTTTCCTATGCGGAACTCATTTCCAAACCTCATCCAGCATGGGAAAAAGGGTCTCCTGACAAAATCCGTGAGCATGGATAGGTAGCCTCTTTTCATGGCTACGAGAATCTTCAAGAGACTCGATTTTGGAAAAAAAGGAATCACGACGTTTTGGATCTGGGCTCTTCATATATAGAGTGAACCCGTTTGCAGTGTTTCACCATCCTTATTGTAGCATCAAGTATCATTTGAGCTTTGGAGTGGATTTTGCGAAGCGATCTCGGGCCCAAACGCCGGTACCCAACTAGTAACGCTCTTACGGCCCTTCGCAGGGACGATTTATCCGAAGGCATATTAGTTCTCAATATACGGGGATAACTGACACCATCCATGACTCACTATTTTTTTACCCTCGGGTGATATACTCAGCAGCACGCAGTTCAAAGAGCCGTTGATGAATTCTGATCTCCGGTCAGAACGATCGAAGTATTGACATGACGGGTCGAGGTGTCCTCATTTTGCGTATCCTCAATTCGGAGGCTTTCGTCGCTTGTCAAGCTCTTTCGGAGTTGGAGTCCCCGATCGGATGAGTAGGCGCGGCTGATGGTTCATCTGGGAGAGGGCACACTATGGTACTCTGAATGATCGGGAGAATTTGAGCTGCCAAAAAAGTGGACCTTCCCGAGGTCTGCCCGCTTCATTCGCGTAGGAGTCACCTTAGCTTAGTCATCACGCCGCGCCGTTGAGCTGAGCACCTTCCTGGAAAACACTCGGCTTTTGAACGCTCAGTTTCCAGCGCGAAGGAAAGAAAATCGTAAGCGGAATACCTCCACGCTCCTCGGTCCCGACATGAGAGAGGTCTTCATATAATTCCGCCGTGGCCCTAGAACGACGTCGCGCTATCTCGCGATCCACCGCCATAATAGGCTCTGGTATTGTTCTCGAGTTTTTGGAAACGTTAGCGACTTTATTCATCCACCTCGTTTCCGTCCGATGCTTTTTCCACAAAGCAATGCTCAAAGAGAAATGCACCGGCTGTTGCCTTGTGTGGAGTTCTTTCACAATGTGTGATAACGGACCTCGTGAACTGCTGAGTCGATCGTGCGCGAACATTCGTCTTTTGTCAAAGCAACCGAGGAAGATGACTGAGCCGGTGCTTTACGATGCTTCACACTCAACTGCACAATAGTGATGGTTTGTAGTACTGGTTCTGTTGAGTTTAGTTTGCCATGTGTGGGAATATATATATATATTAAGAGGTATCATCGCTTGCATACGCTTAGAAGACACGAACAATATAGACAAGAGGTGTAGCGGAGATTACGCATGGTCATTGGGCGCCCTGTCGCTTGAGCCGCTAGTCTTTTTGCACGCTGGCCGACAGACGAAACGACCGACCGCGCGGTCGGCCGGCCGGCCGGCTGGCTGGCCGCCGACAGACCTCTCTGGAGGAACCTCCGAAAATAGAGAACTGGTCTTTCTGCGGGCAACCATCTAACAGCCGTAGTAGCATCTCTGCAGTCTTAGGGCAGCTAAGTCCTGCCACAGACCCACGGGCTCTGGCCTATATTCCGGGTCCGCAAGGTGGCGGTACTCTCTGTGTTTTGGTCGTAGCTCAGTCCTGGTGCTCGGTCGGCATCCGGGCCAGGCTTGTCCCCGCAGAGCGCCGAGAACTGGCTAGGTCTAGTCCGGTCTAGCTAGGACTATTCAACCAACCGAACGATCGACCATCCATCCATTCAGCTGAATACTCGTCGATCAAAAGATTCCCTACCGTACAAGCCGGTCTATACGCCAAGTGGTTCTCAGGAGCTCTGAGGAGTGTCTGCCGGCCGACCATCCAAGTGTCCAGAGGAGGTAGGATTTGTGTGAACGCAGTGCTGAAATGATATTTGGAGGTCAGCTATGCAGGTGGTTGTGTTCGTGTGTTACTGTGCGAAAGAGATGGCTCCATCCTCTAGCTCGGATAAAGTGTTTGCCGAAGAACAGTGCTTCATCAACATAGTATCCGGTCCGGGTCACTCGTTATTATCAGCGACAGCGGAATGTATCCACGACTCCCCCCGTCAACTTTGATTCGTGAGCCTGAGAATCGGTTGTCACGTAAACACGGGGCCTGGGATTTCGTGGTGAAATTCTAGGACAAGGTCCTGATAACTCGGACTTCGGTGTTGGAGCGATTGAGACACGATTGTCGACTCGTCCCCTGAATGCTTTCCCTCATCTGCTTTTTGTATTCAACCATCACGATTGATTGGGTGGGTGGGGATGCACGGTTTCGCTCACGATTCTCGTGATACAGTTCAAGATCAGCAAAGAAACTCCCATCACACCACAAACGGTGCGCGAATCACCATCCGATTACTCGGTGAGGTACATCCTACACCTTCGGTATGGGAAGGCCGAGCGGTGGCTGTGGGTTCTAATCTGGCTGCGCGTAGACCGCCGTTTCCTATGTTTATTCTTACCAGCGCTGACTTTCTTTGCATCATCGTGTCCTTTACAACTTGATAAACATCCTTCCATAGATATACGGTGACCTATTTGTAGTTTCATTGTATTTCTGGTTTGATGCCTCGACGAAATATTCATCCGGTCACGTTTCCGACATTCAAACCAAGTGATCAGGCTGGTGAAGACGAACCGACCCTTTGCTACAGAGCACCGGAAAGATGAGTCGTCGTTGTAACAGTTTCAATTGTCAGCGCTTGATCTTGGAACTTTGGTTCCGAAGATCACGTTCGAGCCCACAGCCCCTCGCATGATCGATGATCTGCTTCGCTGATTGATTGTGTTGCTCAGCCATCTATCGGACGATATACACAGATCGGTATAAAGATCAGCTCGAGAAATTCTTGAACTTCCGTGTCGGCGAATACTGCGCTCATCGGTTGGCGAATCGGTCGGGCGTGAGTTCGAAGGCTGTTCCGAACGAGAAGGACTATTCAACTCTTACATAGGGGTAAAGACACGGTTAATCAAAGTGCCGTTGCAAACGATGTGGTGTAATCTGCTGATTCGGAAGGCTCTGAAAAACGACAAAAGCATTGTGTTTCCTGTCTCGCAGACGCTCAGGTTTCTGCTCGCTTCTATATGGCAGCGTATGTGAGAAGCCCTCCAGGGTGCATGCTATGTAACCGTCCTTGGCCTCTGGCCCAATACGGTTTTCCGAATTACCTTTGTGAACATCATCGCATAGCGGAGTCGAGGTCTCGATGGGAAACGGGCCGGAATACTGAGGCAAAACTACGGATGAAACAGCTCGGCGTAGCCAGATAAGATTGACAATCGAGGCGCATAGCAGCGTCAGAATTCTCCGACTTCATGGTATTCCGCGTTTCGTTGCTCAAGAATTCCTGGTGAACTAGTGCTTGATTTCTCCGGGCTCAGGTTCCGTTAGAGTTTAAACTGTCAGGAGAATTTTCGCCGCTCCTCGACACGTCGATTGATTCTCAAATCACTTCCCTATTGAGTGAAGGCATTCTGATGCTCGTTCGACCTTGAAATCATGAAGACAAGAACCATCGACACGTTAATGAAAGCTCTTGTAGCTGTCGGGACCAAAGGGCGGGGGAGATTGATGCTATTCTTGGGAGTTTACGTCATGTATCTACAGACGAGTCCTACCACCTTTGTCGACCTATATACATATTTAGCGACAGAGGGAACTCATCGCCGCAGACAAACGGATCACGTTCATGGCAAGATGAATGACACTAGTTAACAAGGGATGAATCGTTGATAACGGGCTTTCGCGGTTCTAGACTTGTGATGGCTTCGCCGTTCTTGATGCGGAGCGTTCTCATAGAGAACCGCAAATTCTTGAGTCCCTTTGATGGCCGTTGAGGGGGCTCGAGTTTCTCCCGAAGCCAGGACTTCCGCCCGGTTCTCCCTGGGAAGAAATCACAAGATCCGAATAGGGCGCCGCCGACAAATCAGAAGCTCAAAGAGAACTTCCCGTGGAATTTATATGTTGCAACTCGCAACCCACTCAGTTTTCCTCATATGCACGCCAGGCGCACGGAAGAGCCCATTCCATTGCAGTCGAACCCACTAATGAGCGACTCGTATATAAGAGGAAACCGCATGTAAGGGAACCTTTCGGATTTATGTCTCCATGGGACCTCATGTTGGAGGTTTCGCATGTAAGAGGCCACCGGGTATCGGAGAACATTCTCATATCACCGATAAGTCTCTTACAAGCGGATTCGACTGTATTAAGAAGACCATGACCATTCCATGGGAGGTATCTCCACAGGCTGTCCGCCCGGTCTGTTCGTGGTAGCGGAACTGGGCGGTTATAGTTCATGCATTCCTGGTATGGTCTCGATATTGACTAAGAGTTTTGTCCTTTCTAGGAGGGTGTGCCTTCGTCTTCGGGGCAGGTCGTTCCAGGGAGTACGAATAAAATGTCGGGACACCGGTACACTTCAAGTTCTTTCAAATACAGCAGCACTGGAGATGGTGAGTAGATAGTGATAAGTACATAGGGCTAGAGACTTCATGCACAAAAATATGCAGAAGTATGCGGATATGCGAGTCGAATACGCACCGAGGCGTTGAAATATATATTTGGCGGATATGCTCGGATATTTTAGAGTTATGCAAAGAGCTCCGCAAGTATGCAGAATCATATACGGATGAGCACAGAGTGCTTCACACACAGAGCCGGGGGGAGGGGGACTTTGTGGGCTCGTTTTGCACATGCATATGCATATTGTATGTGCATACTGTTTAATGAACTATGCAAACCGCATATGCATATAGCATAAACTCTCTAGCGCTAGTGATAAGAGATGGGGGATGCGATGCACTGGGCCAGGCACTGCATCCATATTCCTACACATGGCTGTTCCGAGGATTCCTCAGCAGTCTCGCGAAGTTTTAGATGGACTGGCTAAGTATGCTCTATTGTTCGTGGTGTTATTCCCGAGCTCGGACATCATCAGTGGTGCCTTACTTCGGTTGGTGCTTTAATTCGCGTGCGAGAGCACAACGACTCCGCTCCCGTATCGAATGATTTCTGGGGAATGAGCCTTGATAGCGAAACTTTAGTCAGTCGGGTCCCAGATTGGGAGTTGGCATAATATTCTAGGCTGATGCGGAATTATAAGAAATCTATATCTCGAATGTTTCCATAACGGGAATTTATGGCATAACTCTTGTGTTCGATATCGATTCTTCCTCGCTCGGAAAAAATGCCTCGCTCGAAAATGGAAGCCTGTGCGAGGAGGTTTCAGTTCTGGGAGTCATAATCGTGTGGCACTCAGCGGTGCAGTCCTCAGAATGCGCCCACACGTTACGGAAATGAGCTGGCATGATTCGGTTTCTGGGATCTAAGCTGCGGGACTTGATCCGAGGCTCACAAGCAGGGTCCCCATACAAGGACACTTGGCAGTTCCTTAAAGACAGTTTTTCTTGGACGCGGCGTTTTTCGAAGATTCGAGAAGTGTCGGTTCTCCCAGAGCAAACGGAGAGGGGCACGGACCCTGCATCAACCCACGGGTTGCAACTTAGGTATATTAACTGTCAATGTTACTCAATATCAGATACCAAATGCCACTCGCTCAGCATTTAAAGCATCGGTTTAAAAGAAAATTGCCTTGCGTTCGGTGTCCCTCCCGACTTATGGAACCAGAACACTGGACGAACGCAGCTGCTAACATCTCATTCGGTGATTCTTTGGATTCCAGATGAATCAAGCTCATCGACTAGACGCTCAACATTCCGGAGCGGTTTGGACGACTCAGAGATGTCGTCTTCAGTGTCACGCACCACCCGGATAGTCTCCCGAACGACTGTAGGAGACAATGAGCCCGAAATCAGCAGTACGTATGAAGTCCCAAGTCTATTCGAGTTTCTGATCGCAATCATTCGAGAATCTTGTTCTCCTTCCACATCTGTATATGATAGCGGCGGCCGCTGATATCTGACTTTTGGATTGTAGGTTTCACAACGACGAGGCACTCAACCCGTCTGTCTTCCGACGATGATTCGTTCGGAGTCGCCAGGAGGTGAGACACTGATGAATATGATTGGATGATTTAATAAGCTCCATGGATATCACGTCTTGGCGGAACAGAAGCAAGACGAATCCAAGGCGGTCGCGACTAACATGATTCCCATTGAACCACGTCAGGGCCCTAGATGATGACTCGACATCTCGGCTCTCCCGTCGCCTCCTGGACGATGACGACGCCTTCTCCTCAAAACGGACAAAGGTACGTTGATTCCTCTTATCGTGGGAATTACGAGCTCTGCAAACAGTAGGTCGAATATCTCAATCATGCCGTTCGTGTTCCGGGGAAAGCCTGCTCGTTACACGGGACGTTCGGCGAACCAACGACTTCCCGAGCCAATCTCATCTTTGTGGAAGCAGAAACTGCTGTCCTAGAAACTGCGGGGCACCGACTGCCTGGCATGATGGTTAGCGTGCTTGGTACAAGCGCTTGCTGCTATGGTGGATGCCATAAGCGACCGGCTGCGTTGTTCGGGAGGTTCCAGGTTCGAATCCTAAAGCGTGCCAGAAGTTATTTGGCGGCGAGTACGAAAGAGAACAGGGGCCGATTCCGCGTTGACAAAGCGATGATTTGTGTATCAACCAAAGGAGGAAAGGGATGCATACCTAGGTGAAGTGTGCGGTGCGTGGTGTGAACAGATGATCGGCTGCAGACACTGATCCTCGAATCCACACTGCGTACGTAAAGCACAGCATGCACGTTGTCGTAATCATAGGATTGACAGGGTCGCTCCGCCAAACTCAACGCTGCGTGTAGGCATGCATCGACCGGCACTTGACGTGTCTGTCAGAGTGGGTTCAACGGTGTCCATTCTCCTAAGAACTGTGACCGGCGTCCACAGAGCTTGCTCGCCCCCAAAGTGAATGGTTCATCTACAAATGAGACGTGAATAAAACCACCACCACCACCACCACTGTTCGGACTCACTTTGCGACCCGCTGCGCCTCCCATGTACCGAGCTAAAGCATAAGCTCGTGACTTTCCGCGACTTTGAGCTGTTGATTATCTGTGGTTTTGGACAGCGGGACGCCGAATGAAATGTCAGACCGTCAGCATGACCGAGGAACCTAACAAGGGAGGTGCACGACCTCAACCTGGAATTCCTCGACCAAACTTGCAGATAGTCATGGGCTTATGTCACTCATACTGGAAACGTGTTCAAAATCGGCTAAATACAAACTTGAAATTTCATCATTTGTACCCATTCCAGCCTTTTTAGCGTAGAAGCGCCCCGAATCGTCGATTTTGGCCAATTTTGTGTCGCCGTAAAAAAATTTCCTCATTTATTTAGCCGAATCTGAAAACGTCCCTGATATCAGTGTGCCCGACCCAAGTCTCTGTGCGAGTTTGGCCGCGAAACTCCAGGTCGAGGTTGTGCACCTTCCTTGTAAGCAGAGCTTCCACCGCTTCCTGATTGGCATTCTATTCTTTGCCGGTGGAATCGAATTCGCGGCAGCATTGCGTTTGTAAGGTTCACACATAACTCACAATCAGATGACGGTTCCACGTCAAATGTCCATGAGAATTGCACGACTCAACGTTGACCGTAGGTTGCACTCATGTCAAGGTGAGCTTGACACGTTCAGTTCCTCGGTGCACCAGAACATTATGTTCCGTCCACCTGGTGATTCGCGGCTTCCGGAGTACCTCTGGAGCGAGATATGGAATCGGGATCAACGTATTCTGAATGAGACGAGGGCACGACTATACTTTATCAATATATTGTAACAAGGTTTCACTGGATCGCTAAGCCTACTGGGGGGAATAACTTCTCCGATCTTCGGTGTTCTCACCGACGGGGCTGAAGCGGGTTCGTGTGCTGGGGCTCGGGACTGCTGGGCGGATGCAGGGACTGGGACTGGGCTCTGGACTGGAATCCTGGGAATGGGGCTCCTGTGTTCTCGGGTCACACTAGCAAAGGAAGACACATGCGTCTTGGCTGATGTCTCACTACACAAGTGTCGCGGTTGCCCGCCGCGATTGTTTTTATTCAGCACTATGGTTCGATTCTATTGGCCGTCCCATGCTCGACTGCCACGCCGTTCTCCCGTAGCGGCCGATCTCTCTGAAGTTGTATCTACCCGATTGCTACATTGTTGCTCGTCTTAATTGTCCACACATGGTCCGACGTTTGGCCGAGACCGGCAGGCGCACCACATACAACGCGCTCACTAGTTTTGCCGACTCTGCTCATTCGTTGACCATCTGTTTCCAGTTTCGATTCCCACGCAATGTTCTCGGGGTTGTACTTCTGAAGCCCTTCGCCGCCTCTTGAATCTCCGTCACAATATTATACATTTTAGCTTTCCAATTGCACTACTTTTCGGGATGCAGAATGGTATTTGTACGCAAATCGTACACAATCGACTCCGGTATGACATCTCGACTCCTCGTGTTGGCGTCTGATCTTCAAAATCAATTTCGGTTGAGGTCCCGACCGTCCCAGTGTTTGACGGCATGTGAGATGACGATGACATTTCATCAATTTAAATCATAGCTTCCCAAATTCACCATGTTTTGGAATGCACAACTGTATCTGAGCCCAAGTCCTGCACAAATAGCATCGTTGTGACATCGCGACCCTCAGCCCCACGTTTCAAGTTTTCGGAGGTTTGTGGGATGCACCGCTGTTTCCATACTTAGAGCTTCACCGTGAGCCACACCGTATACAACAGGAGACTTGCGTTGCATCACCGCGAGTGTTGACGCCCCAGAGTATGTCTGAGGAAGTCCCTCAAGGCAGTTCGAGCTTCCTCATGAACCAAGCCCGACACTTTACGCGCCCCGCCCAGCGCCGCAAGCCCACGAAGATACGGACTCGTCCTTCTGACGTTGCAACGACGTCGCGTCGTTGCTCGAGTCTTTGTCCTTCCGCCGTCGTCGCTCGTCACGGTAGATTGAATGCTAGGATTCGGAGGATCGCTCTCAAGTTCCGCGGAAGATCCGCTCATCGCACATTTTGCACCTGCTCGCGAAGCTGAATTTGAGCCCTCGAATTGCTCTGGCGCGACCATCATTGTTCTGGGGGCAACATCCTCGATAGGCACTCCGACGTTGCGACGACGCCTCGTTGCTCGAGTCTCCATTCTTCCACTCTCATCGCTCGTCACAGGGGATGATATAAGAGGACTCGAGAGATCGCTTGCAAGTTCGGCTGATGATCCGATCATCGCAGATTCTTCACCTCCTCGAACAGCTGAATTTGTTGAGCCCTCGAACTGCTCTGGAACGCTCATCATTGTTCTGGGGGCATCCTCCTGGAACTGCTGGATTTGTGCCCTAGAACTGCTGTGGCACAAGGAACACAAGCACTCCTCACAAAGGATGTGACCACATTTCAGGAGCTTCAATTGCTTGGCTGAGGTTGAACTGCATCGTCCACATTCCGAGAACTGATCGCGAGAGTTGCGCGGGATCAAGCGAAGCTCGCCGACAGAGCTTTCCTTAGACGGGCCGCGGGTCTCGACAGCTTCAGTGTGGGGCGAAGACATGTCGACTTCTTCACTTCTTCTTAATGCAATAGATGGCGTGCCGCTCCTCGAGGGTACGGGCTTTCAACGGTTCCGGCCAGGTAGACGGCTGGCGGTTCTTTCCTGTTAGGCGGGTGCCGAGTTGAGGCCGTAGCAGACGAAGAGAGGCCGTCGGGCCGGCGGCACGGCGCGGCGCGTGCGGATGGGGGTTGGATTTTCGAATACTCGAAAAGACCATGAGCACGGCGATACCTTTCTTGCTGGATGATGTCAAAGGGTCCCGAGCGTATCGAGGGACACCAGCTAGGAAATGCGTCAAAGCCAAGTACTGTCGATTTTGCTTCTTCCGTCGGGGGTTTTAACGATTAACGCAGCGACCAACCCACACTCTCCAGGGAACCCTTTCCGATTTTCGAATAATCGGAAACATTCATTTCTTGCTGGGCTTATATGGTTGGAGCAAGACCCCCGCTAGAAGGATGCACGGCAGCGGAAGAACATCTGAGACCGTGAGAGCACTTCTTGGATCCACTTAAGCACATGTGAGCGGAATTATCGGCTCCTATAGAGCGCACATGAGGCAGACCGCCTTCGAGTCGATGACGATAAGCTGAAATACGTGGTGCGGTAGCGGGTTGGATTTCCGAATACTGACATACCACGAGCACGCCGAGACCTGTCTGGCTCAATTACATCAGAGGACACTAACTAGCAAACCAGTGGCGTACCGAGACCTTCTGATGCCCGTCGCGGAACTTATTTTGATGCCCTCGTGGACAAGAATTTTCCCCGAAAATATGTGATGCACCTCGGGGAGATTATTTTGCTCACATTCTTTCGTCCCCTCGTGGTACGCTACGGTAGCAAAAGCGTCCAAACCCAACCATCAACTCGCCAATTCGGCGTGTTCTCGCTTCGTTGTTTTCCTTCGCAACCCGGCTGGCGTTGTCGCTCCCGGTACCTTGGCAGGTTGAATTTTGGCGTGGAAACGCCTTCAGGGAAACTGCCGAGGGCTACTGCCATGTTCAGCATGTACGTCGATACCAAACCACCAACATGTACACTCGAGAATTTGGGGTGGATGGCTCGAACAAAATGGAGATTGCCATAGAGTAAAAGCCGGAATCAACCGAGAGAACACAACAATCACGGAACTTGGAAGTCGTGTGATGGCATTGACTTTTAAGCGCGGCGGACTCCGGAGATCGCGTTTCTCGAAGTTTCCACGCTTGCCGCGATTTTCTGTCTGCCCTAATCATCGCTTCTCTCTGGTCCAAGTTCTGAAGAGCCTATGAGGATACCGTCACACGAAATTACAGCACCCTTAGGAGCTGGAACGCCGCGTACCATGTCTCGTCCCGTTCTCGTGTGACATTTTTCGCAATGCCGAGATGCCTTCGACTCGTCTTTGTCCGAACTCAAAAAGCGGAGAATATTCCAACTCTGTTCGTGGCGCCGAAGTAGAATCGCCTGGTCACATTTCCGTTCGCTGCACTAGACCGTGAGCGGCGTTCGATTCTCTCTCGAATACATACGACCGCAGTCGGTTGCGGCGGGATGAGCTCACGCCGTTCTCGCCGTCCACGCGTTCCACGGGCCTGTTACATGGAAAAGGTGTTTCAGCTCTGCGAAAGACCCGATCCTGCCGTATTTGTCGCATATCAATGGTCGTTTGAGGTATTTCTCCTCGATGATCCGTTCTTGAGCTCTCGGGGCAACGACGCAGTCAGGGGGCTGTTGTGTTTCCTGACACAGGCCTCACAGGTCTTTATGCCTGAGCACAAGGACAGGACGTTCCCCAATGTCCCACTCCTCTGACAGGCCGCTGAAAACAATGCTGCGGCTCAATCTTCGTGCAGAAACGGGGCTGGTCGAGGCTGAACTTCCAGCGCACGCTCTCTGAAAAAATCCCCGTTCGGAACGGAACTCTTTCTCGGCATCCCAATGCAAAAACATGATGACTTTCCAAGTGCCCAGAAACAAACTGCTTCGTTCGCCCAAGAGGGAACGAATACTCTGATCCATCAGCGTTGGTGAGGGGGACGTTCACGTTTCCAAACCGGAGTTTCTCCGCGCTAGCGACTGTTGCAACGAAAGAGCTGCTCGTTCCAACGACGAATGCCCGCCACCGCTGGTTCGGCGAAGATCTCTCCGAGTGTACGGAAGTGACTTGGTTCGTCTTGAGGGCAAGGCGCTAGAGTGTGAGATCCCAATTTCAACTCTGTTCGGCGTCGCGTCACTGACAATGAGACGAGCTGGCCTCTGTTGTTTGCGAGGCGAAACCGTCGAGGAATTTAGGGGATTTCCGTACCGCGAGTATCGTTGCAGTTGCGAAGCACTCCTATGATTCAAACGACTCTTCATGTGTTGTCCTCATATGCAAAATTCAGAGCGACACGATGAGCCTCCCGGCCACCTCTGAATGAATCGACTTCCGCGTGATCTGGCGCTGGCATTAGTACTCTCCTCGGAACCAGCTCCGGCCGTGAGAAATTTTGATTCCGGTGAGCAGGACAGGTTTTCGGATTTGTCTTGGACGAAGGCCTTATTCTTGGAGGATGGTGATAGACAGGTCACGTAATGGAAGCGCTGCGACCCTCAGCGCGTCGGATCTCATCCATATCGAGGTTTTCCGAGACGGCTCGAGCCCTCATCGTGAGTTGTCCCAAACTTTGGAATGGGACTTACAAGGACATCCGGTGATTCCTTTGAGGATGCCTGGAGTTGATATCCTCCTGAATGCAGATTCAGCCTCCCTCCCTCCCTGGAATCGCGAGATATTTAAGAGGAAAGTTCCAGTTGAGACTGCCATCAGAGACGGATGAGAACGACAAATTCAAAACCTGGCTCACCTATCGGAACCAGCTTCCACCGTGGTTCCCATGGACTGATTCTGCAGGCGGCATGGAACTGAGAAGATCGAACCGGAGAAATCCTTCGCAAAACTGCGAGATGTTGCGATCTGAGACGTTGCCAGAGGAGGCATCCTTAGTGAATGGGACAGACCCGGGTTCTCGAAGGCTGGATATCAGTGATCATGGGTAGGGATGGAGTTTTGTCGCGGCAAAGAATGCCAAAAATCGCGATCATATCGCGGTCGAATAAGCATAAAATCGCGGAGATGAGCAAAATCTCGAAAAAATTCGCGATAGGTCGAAGACGACACGCAGCGATCGACATGCATTGCCGCGACAAAACTCCGTCCCTAATCATGGGTTCTCTGGAAAACTCATTCGAGAGTAACTCTAGTTGAATGCCAGTTATCTCACCATCGGAAGTTTCTCTTACAAATACCGGGTTCCATTCGGGAAATGCGAAAACCATTTACTTGTTGCTTGTATCCCTCATGGGAAGAAGGATGATGCTCTGCTCACAAGGAAGGTCCGCGAACTGTCCGACTCCGATCCGAACAAGGTGGGGCGCGATCGATAGGCCTACTAGAGACATGAAAAACGGCTGATGAAACTTTTCCCCATAAGCCGTCTTTTGCGAGCTTTCCATAGGCTCCCATAGGGGCCCATGTTGAATCTCTACGTGTAATGTCATCTCCATGGATTTGAAACCTGACAGTTTGTTTCCTATTTCGACCCTCTCTGGTGGAACCACCGTCGCGTGGCGCGATCTCCAAGACTGGGCTCGGTACCCGAGACCCTCCGCAACGATCTCCAGAGCTTGCTTGGCCTTGGCTCTCACAAATTCCCAAAGGCTTCCGTTGGAGCCCATGCTGAATTTCAGGTTTTGAAAGAGACGGCCTTAGGGAAAAGTTTCATGTCTCTAGTAGGCCTACCGATTGCGCCCTATCTAGTTCGAATCGGAGTCGGACAGTTCGCGGACCTCCCTTTTCAGTGAGAATGCAAAAGGGTTGCGGAAGGATACGAATGAGCGAACATGAGTCGGATTGAGACTTATTGCTTGGGCGGTGCATTGGGAGCGGATTGCTAGCCTAGCCCTCTACGACATAAGGAGATGAAGTAATAGAACCCCTCAAGAACACAGCGGCCGCAGAGAAAACAGAGCGCTCAGAGTGGTAAGCGTCGGGGACGAGGCTCGATTCAGCGCCCGGAAGAGAGCCGGGACAAAGGGTTCGGAGGAGGCGTGATTCAAGGGCCAGGTTTCGGTACTGGCCGACTCCAGCATTCGCTACGGAACATGTATGGAAACATGGAAAACATCCGCGAAAGAGTTGGCTGGGAAGGAGTCCGAACCAACGAGCTGTCGCACGATGAGCGTCAACTTTGATACGCGGATCTCCGGGCAACTTGCAGACCGTGTAACCACTTGGCTATCGCGTTCTCCACTTCAAATGGCGAACCTCGCATAATGTGTTGTAGTTTCCCAGTAGAGTATCAGAATTCAGGGAGTAGTTCTCAGATGGTTGACTTATCATTCGTTTACAGGTGGAAGTGGAAGGTGGAATGTCTGGATATTCGATGAGATCCACGAAAGTCACCACTATCGATTCTTCCGGGGAAGTGAAATCGTTTGAGAGTTCATCGAAGCAGCTTTACAACGCCTCGTTCGGTGGTGGTGACACTCAGATGCTCGAAGATTCTTCGGTAAGCAAGCCTTTCAGGAGTGCTAACTGGGTTCGTGCTGCAGCGATGGCCACCTTTAGCTCGGCCGCAGCTCTTTCCTGGCTACCCTCTTGGATCACCATGAGTCATGATTCATGACATAACGAAAAACAGTTCTTGCTCTTCCCGAGCCAGATTGAATGAGAGAGTATGACGCGAGTGGCTAAGTTCAATATGCACACGAGAGAGCGGAGACCGTTCGGGCTTCTCTCGTCAGAGGCTCAAGAAGAATGTAGTCGTTAGTGATTCACACCCGAGTCTTGATGACATTTTCGGTTGGAACCTATGGTATTTGCTGCAATTAAAATGAACCCGCGCATGGCCTTCGAAGCAACGAGTCTGGCACACCAACTGTCGCAGTGAAGACCTTGGTTTCTCAACGACGGGAGAGGACCCAACACAAATGAATTAGAGAAGTCGTGTCGTGCGATCTGTAGAAACTCGAACGATCCTCGTACTGACAAAGCTTCTGCATCTCGGAGACAGTCAAGAGCTGATTCGGAACTTAGGTCTAAAGTACCTGGTTGGCACTAACAGAGCGAAGTGGTTTGTCACCTCAGCGACTCATCCGAGGCCAGAATGCAGACTGATTGAGACTGATCGAGTCGGATTTGATAGCTTCGCAATAGCCTGCCGGCCAAAGATGGATCCGATCCGAGTTCGTAGCCTCGTCCGGAATTAGCGAGGTTCTGGCATTTTCGAAAAACCTGGATTCGAATGTCACGATTACGAGAATAATCTCGAGAATAATCTGAGTCAGAAGAATCTTGCCACGCAGAAAACCCAATCCACCAAAATCCTCTTATCGAAATCGCAAGCAGCATTCATTGAACACGTATGGGATGAATAGGGTAGACATGTAGTACATCGGGAATCCCTCCAGAGCACGATCGTCTCGTATATTGGAGAACGGGATGGGACAGCTGAGAAACGAATAATTCAAATAGGTACAACCAGTAATCGCCTCTACAGTTCATCGAGGGGCGGGTCGAGTATGTCCCGGCCACTGAGCTTGTTAAGAAGATTTATCTGCCTAGACTCGAATCCCCGAGCGAAGGGAGAGAGGAGATATGGCGTCATGAACCTCGACAAAGAAATCGAGAGCTATGGAAGTCGGCGAACCCAGATCTCCATTAGCGTGGAGAAGGCCGCTGACTATCGCGACCATGGATCGGCATCAGTAGACTCGTTACCAGACGCTAACATGGCTTCGAATACCTGCGACTATACAGGGCAACGTGATCTCAACCGCGTGTGTGTCATACCTTAGAAATGCCCAGCATCTACAATGGGTCATTAGACGGCATACGAGTGGCTTCGGCCAATGTTGTCTTTCTCTCTGAATGCTTCACTTGTTCGTTCACTCTCATTGCCGAATTCCGTCTGTCGCCAGACCTCTAAGCCTTTAGATATAGAGAGGCGATCTTGACATAGGTTCATTCGCTCAGTGCACCCGACGCCTCGTCACCTCTTCGGTTCGTGAAGACATGATCAGCATGCGACAAGGGCGACTGGGAAGCGCTCGCTATCGATAGATGGGAGGACCTTGTCTGCTTAGCGTGTGCACTTGTGACAAAAGCCCAGTACATCAATTAGTTGGTGAAGAAGAAAGGGTAACTCTTGTTGGCAGCAGTGGCAACCGTTGCCCTCCCCAGTGTTGTTACATAAGCACATCGACCGAGCTGCAGAGGCACACAACAACCAACATTGGAGATGGCAAGTCGACAGAACAGCGTCTCGGACGAGACTCTTGGTGAACTCGGTGATATTCAAAAGTCCAGACTCCAGAAGCGCGACAGTTTGTCCAGAGCCCACAGCTATGTGCCGTTCATTCCCCCAAGGGAATCCAAAGCCATTCGGGACCGTGTGGCCGGAACTTCTGACGTGTTCAAGGATTGCAAGCACATCTATCCCTACATCAAAGAAGATGGAACCAAGATGATGGTCAGCGAATTTGACTTCCACGTCAAGATGCAGAAGAAGTACAAAGCTCTCTTGGGAGACCGGTATGTGTACCCGGTCATGGACGTGGCTGTGAAGTTATCTGAAACTGAGTTGTTCGACGTCTCCAAGGATGACAAAGCTCTTCTGGAGTGGTTTATTCCTCATGAAGTTGAAGTGATGATCCCGGGAGGCATCCGAACCATCAAGAAAGATGCCAAAGACAATCTCTTCGTCTTGACGCATATTGAAGACCTCGCTTTCCTTTTGAGAAGCAAAACTGTGACCTGCAAGGAAATGAAGGAATTCCAAGGCAAGCAGGATGCGATGGCCTCAGCAAGCCAGTTTTGCGTGCCAACGAATAGGGGCAGCATCTCTTCGGATTCGGTTATTGAACATTTCATTGCCGGTATGGAGGTGCCAGACGTTCGACGTCTCAAGAACGTTTTCGGCTTCTCTGAGGGCGCAGACGAAATCCTGTCGAAACTTCGTGAGAGAGGTCTCCTGGAAAAGTACGAGGACAAAATAGACGATGAGCAGTACTTCTTGAACTTTGTCAACAACAAGAGCCGCGTAAGCGATTTCGGTTTGGACTATCGTCAGCTCATGGCTGAACAACGGGAATACGGCGCTGAAGAGTGGGCTGGGAAGACCGTGGAGCCTGAAAAGCCGGCGGATACGAGTTTCGATTCAGAGAAGCCATCCGACACCAGTTTCGAATCAGAAATTGACATCGAGCCGTATGCTCTCAAATCCAAGATACCGTATGGAACGGCTCCGTCGTGCGATTCGGGTCTAGGACTCGAATCTCCCCCAACTTCTCCCAGCTCGAAAAGCAAATCGCCATCGCCTGTAATCAACTGAACCAGGACGACCACAATAGGAACTTCTATCTCTTATTCTTCTAGCATGAACTATTTTACGAATGAATTGTAATATAAGAGTGTACATGCCTACAAACTAGACTAGGGTTTGGACTAACAACCGAATCAGTTGTTGTTCGAAGAACATGCAGAAAGCTTCTAGAGCGGCTCATTTCTGGCCAATAAACGTTTGTCTTGAGACGGTCGACTCTTGTTACTCTGTTCAGCACAGCATCGAGCGCAAGGTTGTTCTAAGCGCAGCAAGCATTGAGAAACGATCTTTTGCTTTGGGAATGGTATCTCGCAGACAAGGGTCTATGGGGAATTCGGTGGCCACTCTCATCAATTCGCCGCAAGCGTCCGGCCGGCGCCGGCGCTGTGAAGGAACCTTGAACCGACTTCAGAAGGGTTCTTGGAGAACCCTTTGAAGGGGAAAAGCGACTCGAGAGCTTTGTACGTCGCACCAACACTTCCTGAGTCGATCTGGGCTCTACATAGAAGAAGCTTCGTCGAGTCGATCGGAAACATATATTGTTGTAGCGTTGACATATATTTTTGCTCTCCACTTGATAAATGTAATTCATAGCTTCTCTGCTAAGTTGAGACCTGGCAAGTTTGCTTCAAAGTAACCGAACTCTGATCGGCTCGAGGATTCACCCAAGAACCGTTCTTATAATTCTATTGAATCGAACCTTTAAGTAGAGATCCGGGGGTCTGCATTCAGCGAATCCCAACCCCGAAATGGAAAGGGATTGGATCCTTCATGAAGACAAATAATAGAAATCGATTTCAACGTCCCGGGAATTTTTTCAACCGCAACGATAGCAAAGTCGAACCCAGCTTCCGCGCGCTTTGTCTGATCTCAAGAATGGAACAGCCTAATCATAGGAGACTGAGTTCTGTGAGAGGAATATTGTACAATTGAGTATCTTGTGATGGTCCTATTGGGCTGTTAATCTCCTACGGGACTAGCTTCCATCAACTTTTCTCGATCGGGTGGCAATCGTTGTGAAAGAGCGGTGGCGTCTCTCGTGCTGAAATTTCAAGTTTTGTCATGGGTTTCTTATGCCTTACAGCCCATCGGATCGATTTACGTGGCGATTTTGGACTACAAGCCTCTCAGTACTGATGAAGAAGGCCTCCTACTGAGGGAGGGCGAACAAGTCAAGGTTCTTGACACGAGTAAACCTCGCAAATGGAAAGTTGTCAAGTTGGACTCCGGTGAATCTGGCTGGGTGGGTTCTTACTGCTTGGAGAAAGCTGCAGGCGCAATTACAACTCAGGAGCCAGCAACCCCAACGCAGGAAAAACCGTTGGAACTCTCGCTTTCCAAGAAAGAGTAAGTCGAATCCCTCACCTCGGTCCCCAATCCCGGTTCTGATCTGATAAGTTATGATGTGGTATTACGCAATGCCATGATGAGCTTGCATTCTTGCTATTATTTTGCCTCTGAAGACCTCCCATCCAGCGATGCTGCTTCGCCCGGAAGAGATCACACTCAAATCAATCCAGGCACCCTGTCACGCTTTGCCGAGTGGGATCTCTTATCTTCGAAAAATCACTGCCATCGTTCACTTGGCCTCTGTACTCGGATTATTCTTGAAATGAAAAACAGTCGAGAAGACGCAGCCGTTGACATAAGATCATTCTACAGCGGCGCCGTCGCTGGCAACCCCGAGCGCTTGATCTTTTTTTAGGTTGTTGACTATTCCACTCGAGATGAGGCGCGACTACGCACATTACAGGCACCTCACCGACCTACTGGTTAGCGACATGTTTATCCAGAAGCAGGTTTATGAGGCTGCGTTGGAGTTGACCAATCGGTGCTCATTGAAAGGTCGCCATACAGCGGTTTCTTATGCAACACAGACTCATTAAGAAACTGATGAAGAAGCCTCGCACAGAGCCACTCGAGATAAGGATCACGCCTAACGGTCGCACCTCAGATTCGTTTTCAAGTTCCCATTCACTGAGACCTGGATTTGTGCCAATGAAATGTAGAGTCGAGCTCAGCTCGCCTTGAAGCGCATCCTTAAAAGTACAACTCGAGCGCACAGAAGCGAGATCTTCATTAAACATTTCTAGCTGAAACGATACAACCAGGTCTACGACTTTGGATTCGGGGAATCGCAGGTCGATCCAGATCACCGAAATGGTTGATGCGGGAGGAGAGCAGAGCGATGCGTCTTCGATTAAGAAGCGGCTCATGGGAATACGCGGCTTCCACGACGATCGTTTCTCGAAGTGAGTGCTTCGATTCGACGTGAGAACGACTGATTTGGCACCCGTTGTTACCCTTGTTCCTTGTGCTGCTTGCAGCACCTGCGTTGAGTTTTCATTGAAATCTATGACATACTTGCTTCCGAATGAGCCCATGGATGAGCTAGAACCCACAGGTGCATTCGGTGCTCCTAGAGCGCAATCTGTTCCGAGTTATAAATGTTGCTTTGGCCGCAGTTTTCCCGCTTCGAGTGAACAAAATCATGAAAAGTGTAGGACATGTTTTGTTCAGAAGGTGCAACCGAGTAGCACTCGACATCTTTGAGTCGCATGCAAAGCAAGGGGACGCATCTAGAGCGGCAGTTCTCAACCTCCTTCGCGATCGATGGGAGTTGGCTCTAGAGAGCGATAGGGGGTTCTCCTGAGAATTCGGAATCAGAAATATTCTCTATCTTCACAATGCTGGAGAAAAGTTTCCCGCCTAATTGGTCTAGAGATGCTGTTCTAAGCACTGCTCGGTGAAGCGCGACGCATCCTGCCTATTTGTCGCTTAGCAGAGGCTCGTTTGGTCCCAGAAAGAATCGGCATCGGTCCCCGAAGTGCGAGTTATTTTCTCCCGAGTCCTTATAGTCTGTAGGTTGACCTTGTAAACAAGCCTTACTATAGTCTTTAGAACAGCAAATGGTAACGATCTATGCTGCTCGACAGGACTCTCGTGAAGGAACTGGTCGACACGGAAGAAGACTTTGCTCGTGACATGCTATACGTTGTCGAGAACTATATGAAAGAAATGGACAACCCAGCCATGCCGAAGCGCCTCCGAGAATACAAGGAGCAACTATTCTACAATTTCAAAGAAATTTGCAACTTCCACAACGAGTAAGCCGCGATTTCGTTACTTCTAATTCTTTTCCATAATTTCTTCCTGAAACCGGCTTTGGAAGCTCTCGGATGAATCAAGGAACGACCATGCCCAGAGGATCAGAGAAATGCGACCGTGGGTCAGGTTCACATCTTAATACGATGAAACTCAGCGATCTTTTCAACAGGGAACTCATCACCGGTATCAAATACAATGCACGTGAACCGTCGAAGCTCGGGACGACATTACTTCGGATGGAACGAGATTTCGACAAGCATGTGAAATACGTTGAGCATGAGAGCAAAGCCCAGCAGCTGCTGAAGGATGTACCTGAGCTCAAAGAGTACTTGGACAAATTCTCGCAGAAAATCAGTGATGAGAAAACCATTCAAGAGCACCTGAAACTCCCCCTCCAGCGGATCAACGATTACCAACTGATCCTCAAGGTGAATCTCATCCTTGTGAACGTCCGGGCGGATTTTCCAGGGTTCCGATCCTCCAAAGTATATCCTAGGTTAGGTGTCAGGGCATATGAACGACCGATTCATGAGCTCGATCTTGATGTATATTCGTTGACCCTCAGGAGTTGATCAAGTGCAACGCCAAAGCCGGAGAGGATTATACTGATCTGCAGAGAGCGCTTGATTTTATGCAAGCAATTCCCCAAAGATCAACTGATTTGGAGTTCATCAACAAAATGGAGGGGTATTCAGGCAACATCCAGAAATTCGGCAGAATTCTCAAAGAGGTGGGATTCAAACTAGGGATGACCGCCCTTACTATCTTGAACCGAAGCTTAGTTTCACTATTTTTCTGTCTGAGGCATTTTTCCTCGCAGTGCCGTTTCCATTGCTGTTGCTTTCATTTTCTATGTTGCTTACGTTCACGTGCCAGCAGCAGGCTTTAGAGCTACTTAGCTGGTATCGATAACCAACAGTCATAGCTTGAACGTTTGAGGATTTTAACCCAGTAAAACTAGAAGCTTTCATGGTAACCCGACGGGATGCCTTACCATGACTGGCTTGGCTTCAGGGCAAAGTGTTGATAACGGATTCGAAGGGCCGAATCCAGGAGAGACATGCGTTCCTTTTTCGGGGAGGTCGTTTATGCCTCACTGAAGTTCAGTATCGCTCCAACAACAAGAAGGTGTACGTCATGAAGACCATCATCAAGGTAGTCTACCAGAACATCATGCTCTTCGGCCGCTTCGCTTTTCTTAACTTTTTGACAACTTGAGCGTTCATTCACCCTACCAAGTTCGCCCTCCGTATCGAGTTGATCGATTTGGACCGACGATGGTCTGTGCAGTCGTACGAAGTACTTCTTTCCACAGACCAGCGAAACGACCGTTACCGAAGAGGCTGGCAGTCTGAAACTCGACTCGAAAACAGAAGGACAAATTAGCATGAAAACCGAAAACAAAGACGAGTGGAGCAAACAACTGCAAGCGTCCACGGTCAAATCCGAAGGTCGGTATCGGGCTTGCTGGCCTGCCTTCATATTCGAGGAGCGTCATCACCCAAGCGAATTTTACGGAAAGGCGCGATAGATCAGTCTGGTGTGCTCGGCTTGCACTAAAGTGCATCTTCGTTCGGTATATTCCAGTGGCGGAGAAAATGTCCGCTGAAGAAGAGCTACGAGTGAAAGAAGAAGAGGACCTGACACGAATGGAAGTTACCCAAGAAGACGAAGCAAACCGAACGACCACCGGAGGTACGGAGTCGCTTCGTTCGGGTTCTATCACCTCCGTCGACGGTTTGTAGACCTCACTTGCTTTGGTGGGGTCACATGATGACGATGCCGTAGGTCGACGGTGATAAGTACCAATCTGTCTTTTCGATGGTCTTTGTGTCCACCCAGTGCTCAGTGAATGCAACAGTGATTGTTGTCTTTAAGAACCTTATCTCGCTCTTTTGCTGCAAGGCTCTTAATTTGAATCCGTCGAACCCGATGAAACGGCCCACTCTGTCGTTATGTTTTCACCACCCAAAACATTTCCAAGTGCAAAGAAGCACGAACCCAACCAAGCATTTCTCTACTAACCAACTGCCTGTGGCGATTCTGCTTGCAGAGGAGTTGCTATCTGTGGCCTCAAACTTCGAGCTTGAAGTTGACAATGTTGTTTCTACCGCAGTGTCAGACCTCGAGCCCCGAGGTACAAGCCCGGTAAAAGGCGAAAAGCCCAAATTCATTCAGACGCTCCGAGGAGTGTCAATCCACCGTGAGTGGTTTCCACTTGTTGAGTCATTCAAGGTGTTCCGATTCTCCTGGAGAGAAAGGAAGACATGGCGGGAAGAGGCATTTCTACAATCGGCTTGAAATTCACAGAAAACGAAAGCGCCACATTGGAGTGCGTCATTGAGTCGGAGCCAGCTCCGGCTCTCAAATGGCTTAAGAACAACGTTCCCGTTCGCAGAGGCCCACGCATCACCCAATTTAGTGATGAAAAAACCGGCCGCCATTCTTTGACAGTCATTAACGCTCAACCTGAAGATGCCGCAATGTATACCATTGTTGCGTCAAACCCATCGGGTACCACCTCTTGCTCAGCTCCGTTCAACGTTCGAAGTGGTGAGCAATTTTCCGTTCGCTTCTACATGGGGATGAGATCCCGAAAACCATACTACTCGCTGATTGTTCCCGCGTACAATATCGCCCCGACCGATACTTCAAATACGGAAACCGAATGGCTTCGTTTCCCCTCCGTCTTTCATCTCATGTCTGATTATCTTATCGATCTCTTCAGCTTCTGGAAGACCCGATTCGCGACCCACCAGTCCTGGTGGGACAGAGCTCCCATTCGCACCAGTCTTCAAGGTCAAGTTGAAGGACACAGAGCTCCTCGAAGGCACGTCGGTGCGATTCGAGCTCGTGGTGCATGGTTGTCCCCATCCAGAAGTTACCTTGTGAGTTATCTGACGAATACTTGGCGGGCGAATGCTTTCAAACTTTGGAGTCAGCCACGGAGACGAGTTTGTGAGCGTTTCTGAGAGAGATTACATTTTCAGCTATAAAGACGGCGAACCCCTTCAAATGGACGATCGTATCCGAGTCCATTATGAAAACAAAGAGGTTTTCGAGCTCATAATCGATCACGTAACTGAAGCAGACTCTGCAGTGTATTCATGCGTCGCCATGAATTCCGAGGGTTGCGATTCAACTGCCGGCTGCATCACTGTGACAAGTGGGTGTATATATTATTCTCGACTGATCTTGTTTTTCCGAGTCATTTTTGTTCGGTACCGACCTCCTTGACCGATGCCTGGCTAGCAAAGAAGTGGGCTAGTTGGCGGAGACGTCTGAAAACGTTCCTTTGGTTATCTGACGAGCGATGAAGGGTTTTAATTTTGCCAAGACTTCATACACGCGCACACACGCATACGCAATCAAAAAACGACACGAAAACCACACATCAGCAATGCATCCGCTTTACTAGAGAGCAGAGGAGTACGCAAATCTACGCATCGCACAAGAGCTTGAACATGATAAATCCACGAATCGAGTTAGTAGACGAATAATTTGCACGTTGTCCTGGCTTCTAACCACAGTGGTGAGTTTTCATATTGTCGAACAACTTCGAGTGGGGAGAATCTCGTGTTGCGACTTCTATTCCCAAATCATCTCGGGAACACGCAAAAACTGTTCTGATAACGTCCAACTTAGGAACTAACAAAACGGGTGTCTCGACGAAGTAAGTCGCTGGATTCCTGCTTGGCTTAGCAACATGAGCAGAGAGAATCGAGAGAAATGGATCTTGTTGTTCGCCAATACACTTAAAACCCATCGCGCGCAGATGGCTTAAGAAGCTTTGCCATATGGAACACGCTAACAGCGCCACTAGTTTAGCCATGAAGAAATGGTTTATGGACTGGTTGGCTACTAACAAGAGATGCGAACTAACCTCTGGTCCTCGTCCTCTTCTCCTCCTCGAATTTCTACATCTCTGCTCCATGCATTCATCGATCCACCGATCGAATCTATGATGGCCACGTTTATCCGTCTCGACCCGTTTCGACAATGAACAGAGAACAAGGTGTTGTTCCAAGGCCTCCCTGAGGACGGGAACGCTGGAGATAAGTCTACGACACCCCAACCGACGGCGTCTCCAGCATTTACATGGTGAGACGGACAGTAGACACGAGGATATACGAGAAAGTTCCGAAGGAGAGCAATCCATAATCGATGTCTCGCTCCCTGACTCACTCGGGTTCGCAAACGTGCTTTCAGGTTCAAAGACGGAAGAGAATTCGAAGCGTCGGAGAGATTCCAGGTGGCGTTCAATGATGACGAAGACACGCTGGCGCTTGTTTTCCAGCATGTGAAGCCCGAAGATGCGGGCATCTACACCTGTGTGGCCTCCACATTCAGCGGGAAAATCTCCTGCTCCGCGGAACTCACCGTACAAGGTCGGTTTGACCTTGTTCTGCCGGTATCAAGCTCAGACGGCACTCGGTCCGAGCACAGACAGACGGAGCTATATTTCACCAAGGGTGCATGGCTATCCTACGGAACTAACTGCATGGATTTCCGACCTGCGTCGCGTGGATCAACGTTGTTCTGATGCGTCGTTCTTGCGGATGTGTTTTCGAGTGTTTGTTGAAATCTCTAGGTGCGTGAGTAGAAAGAACACGTTTTCTTTTGCTCAGGGCTGTACACATCTACGGTTCATTCGTTCAGACAATGTAATTGGGTTTCGGCGCGCCCGTTCATGCGGCACATCTATTCTCTAAGGAAACAAACGCATGCACTCAACAGGGAACTTTCATTTTCATCGGAACAAATCTCTCGATTTCCATCAATCGAGAACCTGCTTCGCCAAGCTGTCGACTCTCGAGATGCATTCCGTGCATCGATAGATTTTCCGCACAAATTCCTTGTTCTTGTCCCTTTCGTGTCGTCCTTTCGGCTTGAGATTCTGCGACCATCACCCAGCCCGCATCTTGGCAAGGCCGCCATTTTTGCTAGGATCGCTTTGTTGGAATTTTCCGAACGATTTCCTTGCACCGAAGCCGGGAAAGTTAGACAACCATCCTCGTTACAGGTACTGTGAACTACCGCGAGCCCGCAGCCCCGACAATCGAGGCCAACATGGAGGATGTCGAGGTCAATGAGGGTGCATCAGCCATGCTGGAACTCAAGATAACTGGATGGCCCAAACCAAGGATCGTTTGGTGAGTCGAGGGACACGAGCTAGCGGTTGAGATTCTCAAGGTGTGTCTCGCGTGTCTTCATTGATTGACGAGAAGTGCTTTTCCGATCGTACAGGACGAAAGGAGAGAAGCTTATTGAGAGCGGTCACGGAGGAAAATACAAGTTCCTCTTCGAAGATGATGAAAGCATGACACTGGTCATCCGGAGTGTCACAAAAGAGGATGGAGGCAGATATGACGTGATTGCTGAAAACGAACTCGGCGCGGCTAAAGCTCACTGCAATCTACATGTGAAATGTATGTTCTCTGATAACCTGCGGGACGTACATGGACAGAAAGGCTTCGCTTACGTTTCGCCTTGGATAGATCCTTATGCATAGACTTTTCTTGCACCTTGCGCTTCATCACACTGCATTTCAAAACACACAAACACAGCCCAGATTGGAGTCGGTGTGGGAGCCTGTTGAAACCTGGAAACATCAAACCGTGGAAACCCTTTATGGGGGAGAATAACCCTAGTATTCCTCGGCAGTTCTCCAGGATCAGTAGTTCGGAGCATTCTCAGTTGGTCATTCGAAAGTTATACGGGAAATCGGATGGACTTTTGGGCCACTCGATTTGAACTCCTTTGGATAAAGAGCTAACTTGATCAAACCTAGGTCCCCCAAAGTTCAAAAAAGAGCTTAAGGATGCTTCGGTGATGACGGAAACCCCTTTGAAACTTGATGTCGAGGTCGACGGTGTCCCCGCACCTGACGTCAAGTGGTACAAAGACGGGCAGCAGGTCATGTGCACGGAACGCGTAAAACTTGTGCACGAAGTGGATTCTGCCAGCTATGCTTTGGTTGTCGACAAGGCCAAAACCGAGGATGCCGGAAGTTACACTTGCGTCATCTCCAACAACCTCGGAAGCCAGAGTGGTCACGCAGCCGTCACCGTTAACTGTAAGTCCACCGCACCTATGTTGATGCAAGATCTCGCGCAAACTCATGGCAATGAGGGAGGCGAGGGAGACGTCGATCAGGGATCATTCGTCACCGGTACTCGGTCCACCTAAATGTTTCTGATTCCGACTCCCAAAATCAGCTGCGCCGAAAATCATCAAGAAACTCGAATCCTATGAAGCCACCCTGACCGAAACTGTGACTTTCACCACGAAAGTCAGCGGCACACCAAAACCAACGGTTGAATGGCTGAAGGACGGGAAAACTGTGGTCATTGACGGGAAGAAATACATCGCAGCGGAGGAGGAGGCTACCGTCTACAGCTTGACGGTGAGACGAGATTCACGTAGGGCTCGGCTGCGATAATATTATGATCAAGAGACGATTTTCATACTTCGAACCCGTTCCTCTCACCTCAGGTTGACTGCGTGGGGCCTGACGACGTAGGAGCCTACACCGTTGTTGTCAAGAACGAGTTTGGGAAAGCAGAAGACAGCGCCGAGTTGACAATCAAGAGTAGGTTCCCACATGCCTCGATTGTTTTACAGCGAGTGCGCTCCCCGACGATGATGCTACGACGAGCCGTTTCATATTTAGATTCAATACGTGATTGTTCAACTTTGCAGTCAAACCGAAATTCGCAAAGGGCTTGGAGGATAAAGAGCTTGTTGAAGGCGAAGTCGATATCCAACTGAACGTAGTCGTGGAAGGGAAGCCCGAGCCGACCATCAGTTGGTTCCACGACGGCGTTCAAATAAAGGATACGAAACTTTACGCCACGAAAGAGGTGACAGACAAGGGGGAGTATACTCTGGTTATCAAAGAAGCAGTGGCCGAGGCTGGCGGCAAGATCCAGTGCACAGCGGAGAACAAACATGGGAAGGCTGAAACTGAAGCCAAAATCACAGTAAACGGTTTGTTGAGACGAGCGCCAAAGCACGAAGTCCTCCGTCGAGCATTGTTCCTCGAAGTCGCAATCTTACTGCAACTTTCGTTATATTTACCCGAAACGGATTGCAGCGAGCAGAGAATTCGAGGATAGCTGGCATCGGAAATTCTTCCCGTGGAAATTATACCCCCGTGCTTATTCATCGACGAAGAGTTTTACATCTTATGATTGGGATTTCAGCCAAGCCGAAGATCACAGAAGGACTCAAGGATCAGTCCGTGGTCACCGGCGCTGATGCGACCTTCACCGTCAAGTACGCTGGCAGTCCAAAGCCTGAAGCCAAGTGGTTGAAGGACGAGGCGGAGATCCAGATCGACGGAAAACACTATCGGGTTTCGGAAGCCGAGGCTCAGTTCACTCTCGTTATCAAGGAGTGTAAGGATGACGATAAAGGCCGCTATAAATGTGTCGTGGAGAATAAATTCGGCAAAGACGAGTCGTCTGCGGAGCTCAAGGTTCTCGGTGAGTACTCTGAGTGGCTTCATGCTTTCGTGCCGACCGGTCGCATCTCCGTAGTGGTGGAGAAACGCTTTACTAACGCTCAATGTTGCAAATCATCATTAGCCACAGCTCCTTGCAGAGCCATAGTCTGCAGTCTAGAGATGCTTATTAGCTAGATAGTTCTATATAACGCTGTACTTCCGCGCGGAATAAAATGCTTCCTGCTTCGCGAGCTTCACTTGTTGCTCCGACTCTTTTACCGCTATCCTAAACTCAGCTGCGGAAGAGACCTCTTCTGTTCTGAAGATTGCACCGCATTTTCCGACTGTTTTTTTCTTCTGCTCTTCTTCGTTGCTTCTCGGGTAAGATTTCATTCAGTGTGGCGTGCAGTTTCGCATGCTCTGGTCGTCCGGAACCTTCGTCGTTATTCGTAGCAGCCCAGGGTCTTGTGAACTAACGGTGCTGTCTTCACTGTTTTCTGTTCTTCCAATCGTTTTCCTACGAGCAAACTTCGCTCACTCGAGAAATCGAGTACTCCGCTCGGTCTTCTGAGCATTATCCCTCCCTACGTGTTTTTAAAGCCGAGGAAAGATCTAACCTCAAGTCTGACTCCAGGCCATCTGCTGACATGAATTGAATTGCAGTTTCGAAATCGTCTTCCACGGCACCAATCTTCATCCGAGAACTTGAAAACGTTTGCTGTAAAATATCGGAGCGAGTTGAGCTTATTGCCGAGACAAAAAGCAGCCCCGAGGCATCGCCGCGGTGGACGCGAAATCGTGTTGAAATTGTTGATGACGCCAAGTATGAACTCTCATCGATCAACGGAGTTCACAAATTGATCATCAAAGAAGCGACCAAGTCGGACGTAGGCGAGTACACGCTGGAAGTCACCAATCCCATCGGAAGCGTTGCGTCTTCTGCCGAGGTTTCTGTTTACGGTGAGTCATTCTTGGAAGGAAGCCATGTCCTAGGTAGGAACGCTCCGACTCCAACGGGTAATATGTCGTTCCATATGTTGTACGATATCAGCTGAATAAGGGAGCCATTAGGGAGAATCGTCATCAGCAAAGCTGCGCTCGGTCGGGAATCAGAGGATGAAGAGGCCTGTGTTTGAACTCCGGTTCCGAACACATGTCGGAGCCCCAAGAGTAGTGACGCCAAAACATCAGAAACGCTCGCGAGAAATCATGGATCGTAGGAGTGAAATAGTTGAGCAACCAGCAAATGCAGTGTTCCCACGGCAGTGGTTCGAAAGGGGTGAAAGTTGTTCGGGGATAACTGCTGGTGGGTTCCCTTCTTTCCCTGGAATCGGTAGAAAAACCAGAGAACGTTTTGGTGGTCGAGTACTATGCTCATGCCGTGTTGGGACTCTCCACTTGGTCTGAACCGGTGCCGCCATAAATAACGAGAACAATCTCCTACATGGCTCAAGAAGTCCGAGTGTCCCCGCTGAGCCTGTTGTCTGTTTCCAGCTCCACCCGAGTTCATCGAGGGTCTAAAAGACATTGAAGCAACTAGCGGGGAAAGCGTATCGTTCATAGCCGTCGTGAGCGGGATTCCCGAGCCAGAAATCACATGGTGAGTGTCCCGAAGTTTTCGTTCTTGCCTCCTACGAGGCTAACCTTGAGCTCCTGAGTGGTCATTCGGGAATTTTGACGGAGGTTCTCCCTTTTTTGGAAACCTGCTGCATAGGTTCCCTACATCCATTGACTTACTTCACCCTGTTTGAAGAGAAATTCTCAACCAGGTGTATTAGGTCGAACATTTCTAAATCGTCTAAATATCTGTGGATTAACATTATTCGCACGTAAAGTTCAGTTCCATTGAGCTGAGTGGTCGATGCTCGCGCGCAGCTGTTGGAAGTGCAATGATGTTCTCGTAACTTTCCAGGAAACGCAATAAAGAAACGGTCAGAATAGATTCCGTGATACAAGGACGAGCCAATGGAGAAGTGAAAATTCTCATAATCGATGGTGCCTCGCGGGATCATGAAGGCCACTATGAGTGCATAGCCAAGAACCCTTATGGCGAAGTCTCGAGCGAGGCCGAGCTCACTCTTCAAAGTGAGTCACAATGTCTTCAGCAGGCTTGTAGAAGCACTATGAGAAGATCAATCAAGGGATCATCCTGACTCCTGATTCTGGTTACAGCCAAGCCCCGTTTCATCCAAAAACCTCAGAGTGTTCTCATCAGACGCAGAGAGCAGGCTATATTCCGAGCGAAAGTTTCGGGCGATCCCGATCCCGACGTGACATGGTACGTCTATTGCCTCCATGAATTGGACAGTTCTGCATGAGGATCCTCGCAAACGACATGACTCCGCGCTATCCACCATAAACAAACGGCATTCGGTCTAAAACATGGCGTGTCGCGGGAGCTGATTGTCGTTGACGTCGTCCATGTTGGATTCTAGCGCAACGATCGCGGCGTGAGTTGACCACGTGACGGTCTAGCGTAGCTGAGCTTTTGTGTTTCTCTTTCCAGGCTGAAGGATGGCGTTTTGATTCAGCAAAATGGAGAAATCGTCATAAAGACTGAGAACGATGTGCATACTCTGGTGATCAACAACTGCGGCGACGACGACGCGGCCAAGTACACCTGCGTTGCGAAAAATAAACTCGGCGAAGTTTCTGAATCTGCCGAGCTTACCATCACTTGTGAGTTGAAGTCGCTCATGTTCACTGCTTTCTACCGATACAAGCTTTTTCTTTTCTGTCGACTGTATCTCACGAACTGGAATCAACTTAGCCGGGGAAGCTTCCGCAAACTCCCTCTGGTCATGGGATTCCGGACACTGACGAGCATTTTATCCCTGTATGGACGGGATTCCATCCAGGACCCTAAGTGTTCCACATTTAGATAGAAGAATACCGCTTCGAATCAGTGGGGACGATATTTAGGAAATGAGTTGATCAGCTCGGTATACACTTGAGATTTGAGAACGTGCTCCTTCATTCCAGTGGCCAAGGACGAGCAATCGGCACCTACTTTCCTTCAAAAACCTCAGGATGTCGTCACCATCGTGGGCGAAGATATTTGTATTGAAGCTCACATAGTGGGCAATCCCAAACCTCAAGTGAAATGGCTCAAAAACGGCGTTCGTGAAGTTGAAGAAACGAGATGCACACACGAAGGCAACGTGTTCAGCCTCGTATTGAATAAGGTCAAGCAAGACGATGAAGCTTCGTACACTTGTGTCGCGTCCAATCCTCTCGGCAGTGTGCAGGAAAGCGCTTCATTGACTATCAAAAGTGAGTCCTTGGCCGCATTCTCGGTGATGCTTAGATGCTTCATGAATTCATGACGAATCTTTAGAGGGGAGGAGTAACTTCGGATTTGTTGTCTCCCAGTACCTCAAGCGCCATCAATTGAGTATTTCGAAGATCAACAATCTTCCGTGGGCGAACGTATCAAGTTCTCGGTTATTGTCAAGGGAACCCCAACGCCTTCGGTCACATGGTGGGTATTCCCTCGTTTTTCAATATCGGAACAACTTTGATTGTTTCGGGATTCTTCGAGGTAGGTGCATCATTTGCTGAATTGAAAACTTTTCAGGCTGCGCAACGGCTCGACCGTCGAAGAGACGTCTAATGTCTCTTTGTCGTCAATGGACGACTCGCATTCTCTGACGGTCAAGGAGGTAACAATCCTTGACTTCGCTACCTACTCCATTCGCGCAGCCAACTTGGCGGGCGAAGCGGAGGCCACTGCAAATTTGACGGAGAAGGGTACGTCTGACGTGTGCTGTTTGCGTTCAGAGTCGTACCAAATAAAAGGAAACTCTGTTGCTGTGTTTTCATTAGGCGTGGTATCCACTCGATCCACGCCCGGAACAGACTCTCCTTCTGTAAACATCAATTGTTCCGATTATTTTCATATATCCACCGACAGCAAAACGTCCTCGAGTTGAAATACCATTGCCCAGCAAAACCACGGTGAACCAGGGCGAACCGGTGCTTCTTGAAGTGAAGTTCTCCGGTGTGCCGAATCCGACAATAATATGGCGGAAAAACGGTGACGAGCTGGGTCCGAGAGACGGTTTGAGTATCTGTACATCTCCGAACGGCGCCTCAGCTCTGAAGCTCGAATCTCCGATATTAGCCGACGCGGGCAGCTATTGCGTCGTGGCCGAAAATCCTCTCGGGAAGTCAAGCTCCAGATGCGAGCTTGGAGTCATACGTGCGTTCCCACCAATGAGTGCATCCTTATTTGGGCTTCGTTTTGTTTCATTTTCGGTTGCGTTCTGGGTTTCCGGACCCTACGGCTTTTTGTTCGATTCATCTCCGGCAACGAGTTCACAGCGTGACTAACCGCCGTGTTCGTCACTGGACATCACGGTCGTGCCTTCGCGTTCCACACGAACTGTTTTCGAAAACCGCTGAATGCCGTGAGGACATGGAAACTCGTTTGAACGATCAGTTTCTTACAGCTACTGTACCCCCGTTGACTTTCGAAGTGCCTCTGAAGAGTGGCAAGTTGCCCCTCGGCAAGCCTGCGAAACTTGAAGCAAAACTCAAAGTCGATCCAGACGGGCCACAGGGCTTGCCAGAGATCACATGGTTCAAAGATGGTTTGCCAATTGGCAGCCGTCACAAGAAATCCTTCAATCCCATCGATGGTTCCATGGCACTGTACATCGATAACGTGTCGCCCGTCGACAGCGGTGTCTACGAGGTCACCGCGGAGACTGAAATCGCCCAACCAGCTTCTAGCTCTGCTCCGATTCATGTTGTTTGTATGTTCGTCTCAGCGGCACGTTTTGTCGAAAAGCTCCGAGGGGAGCGCAGGAGCTGGAGGAAAGGTCTGGTGTAGCTCCGAACGGCATGTACGAGCTACCCTTCGAACAGCTCACTGCGCTCTCTTTCTCGGATGTTCAGTTTGCGACCTCAATCCTCATAATCGAAACGTACTCCACAGCGGATATACAACCTAAGTCAAGTCTGGAAACTCCCAAAGTGTCGTCGAAGCCCGACACAGTTGACGACAAAGAAGAGCTCCCGGAAGAAGGACTGGGTTCTCAGTCGGGAACGCTCCCATCTGAGGACGGGAAAGGGGACCGAGGTCGCTCTCCATCCACTTCGCTTGAATCCGCCGACAAGAAGCCAACGAAGCTCGGCCACGAAGCTCCCGAATATGGAAGGGAGCAGGCTTCGCCGATCACCGGTTTGCGTAGGTTCCATCGTCCTGTTTTCTCGCTTTGAGCTTGGAATTCTTCGGAATTCATATGGGCCGTGTTTCATGGCAAAGTCAAAAGTTTCGTCGATCACGCAGCTTCAGGAGCAGGAGAGCCTCCAACATCGCCGCGAAAATCTCCAGCCCTAGTCGCCGACTCCAAGGACGACCGGTCCATCCCCTCAGAAACTTGCCGATCCCCGTGCATCGGGGAGAAATCGAGTGAGGTGACTTGTCCTAAAGTTGCGGATCCTAGCTATCTGACCGATGCCGACAGTGTCGTCGAGAAACCGGATCGAACAATCATCTTTGAGAATCTCAAGCCTCGCTCCGAGGAGTCTGGCGAATGCGTGGAACAGCCACGTGATGCCAACAAGGAAGCGAATGGCGGAGCACCTCTGCAAATCACTGGCAGTAGGTCCCCGAACTCTCTTGACGCTGCTGCGCTTCTGCTACTTCCACTTTCGAAACTCCACTATCATCGAGTTCTGTGGACTTTCCGCTTGTGATGCAACTTCGGCTTACTTCTTCAGGCAGAAACAAAACTTTTCGAGGTACATAACTCTACCGTTTCTTGACAGCTGCCGCCTCGAAACGACCCATTTTCTTGTGGAAACTCGAACCATTGGAGCTCCCGGTCGGAGAATGCATAAAACTTCAAACAAAAGTAACTCTCAATGACGATGGCTCTCTTCCGGAAATCGAGTGGCAGAAAGACGGCTCAGCCCTGCCACAGTCGGCGAAAACCACTGCATCTGCTGATGGCTGTCTAGAGTTGCGAGTTCCAAAAGCCCGTGTCCAAGATGCTGGTCTGTACAGGGTTTCTGCCCGCAACGAGTGTGGAGAAGCCGAAACATCGTCCGCAGTGACCGTTCTATGTAGGTAGCTTACGTCGAGTTTTGACAACTTTCGTGTAGTGGGTTTTGGCTTCGAATTTTTTCGTTCGATCAATTTTGTCTCTGTCCGCTGTCCGTTTTCACTTACTTGAATGAGTGTATTCTCTAATCATGGCTAACGCTTCCTCATGATGCGCCTGGAAAAAAGCGTTTTTCCACCCGGGCGCCCTGTGTTTTGGCATTTGTGTGATTTGCTCGATGGATCCCACGGAACAGATGCAGGATGTAGGTTGTAGCCTGAGTTCTCCCTCCAACATTGCTGTGCGCAACCTGTTAAGGCAATGTTCTCCTCAAGCCACGATGCCATGGGACAACTTCGTTATCGAGCTCAAGGACGCCGAGTTCACTGAAGGTTCGGACGGGAAGCTTGTAGCGAAAACTAGACTCCAAGGGAAGGAGTTCATGTGGTTCCTGCCCGCGGTCACGTGGTTTAGGGGTGATGATGACGATGAGATTCCCACGGGAGGCCGAGTTCAAACCCATCAGAATATGGAGGGTCTTTTTGAGCTCGTATTCTCTCCCGTCACGATGGACGACCAGGGAACATACACTGTCCGAGCAAGCTACGCCACCGCTGTTGTGAGGGATACGGCCAACCTGAATGTGAAACGTGGGTTCCTCGCCAATTTTCCGAGACTCTATTCCCTCTATAAGGTTATGAGTTAACCCTTGAGCAGACTCGTCGTCGCAAAAAGTTTCCACGTCGATTATCCTGATGTTAGAAGCTTAACTAACAGAAAATTGAGCGCTTCAACTTTTTTGAGCCCGATCTCACTGGAGGTCATGAATTATTTTGCCAAGCTTTCCGGCCCTTTTGCTTGCAAAAGGAACTGTTTGCAAATCTCCATCCATCTCTGGGATTGGAGTCCCAAGCCGCAGAGGAATGAGGTCTTGTAATGTAAGGAATGAAATATATTTTGGATCTCTCTTTCTGTGCCAACTACAGCCAAGCCGACTGGAGCGCCCCTATTCCTGGAAAAACTGACGCCCGTTCAAATTGACGAAGGCGAGCCATTCTCAATGACAACCAGGGTCACGCTGGACGAAGAAGGTCATCTACCTTTGATCGAATGGTTCAAGGACGATCAGCGCATTGATACGGATCATTACAATCGGAAAATCCTCGCGAACGGGGTTCTCACCTTGAGCGTCGACCAGAGCCAGCTCGACGATTCCGGCTCTTACCTCGTTCGTGCGAGCAACGCAGACGGCGAAGCTGAGACCAGCGCTCCCGTGAAAGTAGTCCGTACGTTGCCGTCTTTCGTTAGCTGCGCAAACTTCCGCTTCTGCCTCTGTTTCTTCGGCTTTCCTATCGCAGACCGAGGGAAACCTATCGCTATCGCTTTCCACACATGGCACACTCTTACAGCAGACGGAGCGTGCGAGATACATGAGCCGTCAAGCGACGCTTCATGCTCGAACAAAAACTGATGTGCAAGAGTGGCGTCTAGCTGTCCACTGGAACCAAAATCGAGATGTAGGATCCGAACACGATATACCATGGTTATGGTTATGGCCATGTTTCCCACTCATTCATCCGACGTTTTCCTACGAATTCGACGCGAAATCTATGCTGGAATTGCAGAAATTCTAGATATTCATGTTGACAGTGAGATGACGATCGTCAGAACATCGAACACCCATGGTGGAAGCTTAGGATTCACCAACCTAACGGCCCGGAAGGGCGTTCACATTCTTTAGATAGTATCTGCTTTTCGAATATGCGACGTCGATCTTCATCTCGCTGTAGTCTCTGGACCTTCCGTAATACATAGCTTCTTTTCCTTCTTCGGCTTACCCGCTTGTGACGAGTGAACGGCTGCTTCGCCTACGAGTTGACTTCGCAAGCCCTGGAGCTATTCATATAACTTGAAATCGATTGCAGCCGCGTTAGGACCCCCACAGTTCGCTCAGCCTCTCTCAGCAAAGGTCCTCCACGAGGGCGATGATGGAGAGATAGAGGCGAAGGTTTCTCCCAACGATGACGGATCTCTGCCTGAGGTCAGCTGGCTGAAAGACGGCACTCCGCTGAAGACTGACGATCACATCGTTCCATTCAAACTGCCCGATGGCCGGATCGGACTCAAGTTTTCCAATGCGAAACTCCCAGATGTCGCACAGTACACCGCCGTGCTGACGAATCCCGATGGGAACAAAACTGAATCGTCAGCTCCGGTCGAAGTTGCGCGTGAGTTCAATTTCCTGCGACTGCGCTGGCAAGCGGTGCCATTGGCTTCAACTGCTGCGTTAACATCTGCGAGACGGGTGCTGAAGACCTGAATCTGCAGGCTTTCTGTAACAACGCTTTCGCGGGAGGCTTCTCTACTATTGTAACATTTCTCCTATATCTTCATCCGGAGCAAAACGCCGGATGGAGAGCGCCTGTGGCAAGCCTCTGAGTGATTACAAAAATTACTCAGTGTGCTGTAATCAATCGGACGTAGCGCGTTTCACCCGACTGTAGACAATCGCTTCAGAACTAGAACCTTTGACTCAAAGCGTCGCGAGCAAGCGCGGTACGGTGGACTCCTTGTCAACTTTTTGTGCTTCTGTTCGACAGCGAAGAGCAAGACCCCCAAGTTCGAGAAAGCACTCGAGCCCCTCGAAATCGGAGAGGGGGAGTCTGGAGAAATCAGAGGGAAAGTCCGACCCAACGAGGATGGCTCCTTGCCAAGTGTCAGCTGGCTCAAAGATGGGAAACCGCTTGACGCAGATGACCAAGCCAAGCCGTTCGCGCTTCCCGATGGAAGTATCGGCCTGCGGTTCTCTGATTCCAAACCTTCGGATGCTGCAAACTATACTGCTGTACTGAGAAACCCGGGCACAGATGAAGAAGACCAGAGTTCGGCTCCGGTCAGCGTATCTCGTAAGTTACTGAGGATTGCATCCGAGGCTTCCGCTGAGTGACTGCTGGCTCCCACCCCCTCATGCGGGGGTGATCAACGCTTCGATTTCTCTGGCTATTCCATCTCCAAGAACTTAGCGTCGACCATGCTTATAGTTTTAGAATATTAGAACGAACCGACTGGAGCTCTTAGAGCTCTGATGTTCAGGCAACCTCGCTTCAAGGTGACCCGCATTACTAACGAAAGTCATCAGATTCAAAAGCTTTGTATTCATCCTTACGACATTATGTCATGCTGGATATGAATGGCGGTAAGCTAACTATTATATTGTGTTCCCCAGCCAAGGCGATGAAGAAACCGTCCTTCGCACAGGGTCTCAAACCAACCAAGTTTGGTGAGGGAGAACTCGGTCGCCTCGAAGCAAAGCTGAATCCTAACGAAGATGGCTCCATCCCAGATGTTGAATGGCTCAAGGATGGCAAACCTCTTACGGAAGGTAACCAAACATGGCGGAATATTCGGTGTGCGCGTTGTATCTTGCACTCCTTCAGAAATTTGTTGGAGAGCTTCGCATGTTCAACCAAGTCGGGCGTGAATGTCAGGTCTCGTTTGCAAATTGCAAACGCAAGACACAACGACCTTCTATCATTCAAACTTAGATACTCGACATTGAGGCAAAGAGCATCGAGCTAGAACTGGGTAACAATCTCTGTTTTCAATGCGTATTCGATGTGGAAGGAGCCTGGTGCTAGGGACAATCTCTCGTTCGCAGCCGACGGAGTCAAATTCATCAAGAACCCTGACGGAACTGTGGCCCTAGAGATTCCCAATTGCAAGCCTTCGGATGCCGGAAAGTACACGCTGCGAGCCAAGAACCCAGACGGAGGATCGGCAGAAAGCAGCGCTCCGGCAGAAGGTGACTATTTTTTTGGAAAAAATCTGTATTCCGGAAAAAATACTTCCCTCCGATCCAGCGAAGTCTGCGTAGCATGAACCAGCTAAGCATTCATTCTGAACTTTCCAGTTGTGAGCAAGAAACCTGTTTTCGAGACTCAACTCAAAGGATTGAAGTTGACAGAAGGCGAGGAACTCAAGCTCGTTTGCAAAGTGAAATCCGAAACACCGATCACAGCAAAATGGTTCAAAGACGGTAAAGAGGTCCCGGCAGACAAGCGTGTAGCTTTGAAAGTCGAGCCAGACGGAACCGTGCTTCTCGTCATCCCGAACTGCGTACCTGGAGACGCGGGCAAGTATCGTTGCGAAGTAACCAACCAATACGGAACCAGCCCCAGTGAAGCTGATGTCACGGTCCAAGAACTTAAACGCGAGAAACCGTTGTTCATCGATGGCCTCAAAGCCACCGCATTCGACGAAGGAAAACCTGGCAAACTCGAAGCCAAGGTCGGTGGTTCCCCGAAACCCGAGGTCCAATGGCTCAAGGACGGCAAACCGATCTCTGATCCTCGCCTCAAAGTTGAAACCAAACCAGACGGCACAACGGCGTTGAAAATTGATGACGTCAAACCCGAAGACGCGGGAGAGTACGCCATCCTCGCGAAGAACGATCAAGGAGAAAACAAATCGTCTGCTCCGGTTACTGTGAACAGTAAGTCGACCGATTTTCCGCTCATGCCTTACCAATTCCTGGTTTGCAGTGATTGCTGACCACAAAATATCTGATTATGCAGCACGCGGGTCACATGAAAATAAGTTTCTCCGAATTCCACAGGGAAACCATCGTTCTTGAAGCCGCTGCAAGATTGCACGGTTCCTGCGGGACAGACCGCGAGATTCACTTCGCAAGTCGCTGGAACTCCCAAGCCCAAGATCGAGTGGCTCAAAGACGGCAAACCTCTCAAGCCCGATGGAAAGCGAGTCATCGCCGAAGAGGACGACAAAGGCAACTGCAGTCTCACTCTCAAGGACTGTTCGCCCACGGATGCGGGTCTCTACGCGATCAAAGCCACGAATCCGATGGGTGAAATGAGATCTGATGCGCCTCTTGGCGTCCAGGACGAAAAGGCCCCGATGTTCCTTTCGCCGCTCAAGGATCAAGCCGTAGCCGAAGGAAGCAAACTGATTCTTGAAGCTAAAGTCATGGGAACTCCGGCTCCTGAGGTGAAATGGTTCAAGAACGGAAAGCCTGTGACTGAAGCTGACGGTGCCAAGATCTCCTTTGACGGGGAAACGGCGCGCCTCGAAATCCCCAAGGTTGCGATGACCGACGCTGGCCAGTATGAATGCAAGCTCGTGAGTCCCAGTGGGGAGCAGTCATCGAAGGCTAACGTCAAGGTTCTCAAGCCTCCGAAGTTCATCAAGCCTTTGAGTGACACCGAGGTTACGCTTGGTGCTCCTCTCGTCCTCGAGTGCGAAGTTCTCTGCGACGACGAGCCCGAAATCTCCTGGACCTACCGGGGAGCGCCTATCCACGACGGTGCCAAATACACGATAACCAAGACCGGAACCAAATGCAAGCTTTTCATCGCCAATCCGAGCGTCAACGATTGTGGTGAATTCCAATGCACTGCCAAAAACGCCGCAGGCCAAGATTCTACAGTTTGTAAAGGAACGATCAAGTAAGACAGGGGATAGGACGAGGGATGTCTCGAAGAGTCCAGAAAAGCATCGGGCTGTTTTGTTGGGACTCATCTTCGGTTCAGATGATTCCCATCCGGGAATAGGGACGGAAGATTCATTTTCTGCTCTATCGATCCACAGGGAAGCCGAGCTCAAACCCGATAGTGGAGAACCTCCATCATTCCTCAAGAAACTCAGTGACCAAGAACTTCTCTCTGGCCAGACCGCCAAGCTTATTGCCTGCATTGCGGGCAAGCCTGAACCCGATGTAAAATGGTGCGTGCTCCTTTGGTAATCAGGTGAATCGATGCAAGCGAGCTACACAACCAAGAACCAGACTGATCGCAGAATCATCGATGTTTCGCAGGTTCAAGAACGGTGTTGAAGTTGTTATGACGGACCGCCATAGTTTCGAGCGTGATCGCAACGGCATCATCAGACTCGTCATCAAGAATCTCGAAGCCGACGACTTCGGAGAGTACCGCTGCGAGATATCGAACGCCCACGGGAAAGCCGATTGTTGTTGCAAGCTTTCGGAAGACAGTAAGAACCGCTGTTTCGCCCAGTGTGATAATTCGACTAACCGATCGTCGCGCTCCGTTGAGGAGGACGAACGCATGATGAGCATTTCTCGATATTATCGTGAATGTTTGAGTAGCACGTCCGGTTGTGTGGATTCGACTATTCCTAACAACGACAACACTGCTGTGATACAGACTAACCGCAACCGGAACGTAGGTGCTGCCGCTCGAAACAGTGAGGCATACAACTCCATGTCGGATGAGATGAGCATATCGGCGTACTATCGATCGGCGATGAGCGACCCTGAAAACGGGCGTACAGAAAACGAGTCGACAAGAATGAAGACGAAATATCCGTCGCTGGAGTCCATGACATCCACCAGCGGCAGAGAGGTCAGCATATCAGACTATTATCGTCGGGTTATTCGAGAGGAGAACGATTCACCCGGTTCGCTTGCCTCGCGGGGTTCATCTACCAAAAGACGCCGAAAACAATCCTCGCCCCCACAGCTTCCTTCCAGAGGCTCCTCAGAGAAACGAAAAGAGCGAAGACAAGTTACTTCGGTGGGTGAGATATCTGGCAAGCACAAAGATGAGCTGAGTATCGCGGAATATTACCGCACTGTTCTCAGCGATTCGGAGCAATCGAAGGCACTCGATAAGCAATCCGGCACCGGGAACCCTGGTCTCCCCGCGAGAGGGTCCTCAGTGAAGAAAAAACGCAAGCAGCGATCCCTTGAGGACTATGATGAAACTGTCGAGCTCTCCATCGCTGCGTACTCGAAGTACGCAAGCGAAACCGACGAAAACGAGTCCGTTCATCTACCGCCCAGGGGATCGTCCACGAAGAAGAAAGGCAAGAAATCTCCGTCGAGTCCAACGGGGCTTTCACCGCCTGAGGGCCGTGAACGCCATATGAGCATTTGCGAGTACGCTCGATACGCAAGCGAGAACGAAGACTTCGAGCAAGAAGTCATTAAGAGGCGTCAAGAGCTCCCTAACAAGCCTCTGAAGAAAATGCCATCCGCGGAAGACCACGGCGAACCAACGATGAGCATCGCGGCTTACTCAAGGTTCGCCAGTGAAACAGAGGATTCAGAGCTCGAAGGGGACCGCAGCTCTGACCGGAAGCGAGATCGACTCAAGGAAGTCATAGTGGAGTGTGGTAACGAAGTGGTAAGTATTGCTGCTTATTCCCGAAATAACAGCTTGACGGATACGAGGAACGATGTTTCCGCGAGCGTTCTTCCGCATCGCCCTGCTCGAAGTCACCGCGTCCAGGAAGATAACGACGAAATCAGTATCGCACAATATTCTCGTTATGCAAGTGATTATGACGATTATGAACCGATTTGTGTTCAAAACACGGTCACAACCGGATCGCAAGTAAGTGCCGCCAGCGTTACCGCCGCCGAACCAGAGCCTTACATGTCGTTGCAACCGGACAACGCTCTGGACGAGATGTCGATTGCAGCCTATGGCAAACTGCTTACCAGCGGATCCGAAGAGTCTGACACCGATAATCATATGGCCAAGAGATTCGCTCTGCCGTCACGCGGAACCTCTGTCAAAAAGAAAGAACCTGGAGCACAGCTGCTGGGAAAACAAGAGTCGATTTCGGCAGGAATTGAAGAAGAGAACGCCGCAGAAACGAGCTCTCGGACCTCCTCGCCGCCGAAAACTAGCGCAAAGTCTACAGAGTGCAACGAATTGAGCATTTCCGCCTATTCGCGTTACGCGAGCGGTACCGAATCCGAGGCTGAATTCAACGAGACCACCACTCAGAAGATCAAGCAGACGTCTCGCAAAGGCCTCCGGTCTTCGTTCGACTACGCCGCGGATGACGAAGGAAACAGAACCGATGTCGATGTCAAATACAAGGTCATCCTCGACAGGAAGACGCGGAGGACGGTCATCACGGAACTCATCGAAAGCACCGAGAGTCTTGAACTGGAAGTTCAACAAGTTCGAGCTTCCCGGAGCGAAGGAGAATCTCGAGGAGCGAATGATCGATCCTCTCGTCTCAGTGAGGCGGAGTCTGACACAGAACTCTTCATTCCCAAGCGAGTCATACCGAAACTTGTGATAAATCAAACCAGCAGGACGGTAATCACGTTCGACGGCCCTGTTGAGCATGAACGCATTCGAATCGAAGAGCCGGTAACTCCGGGCGACTTGGATCGATTGATCCACAACACCGTGACCAATGGAGGTAGCGATCTGAGAGGGCTAATGAGGGATTCTGCATCGTCCACCTTACTGATAACTGAGGTAAAGAGCGACAACGAGTCTTCGCCTGTCCCTCCTCAAAACGTTCGACTTCCAGACCTCATAGATACTGGTGAGCTGAGCATTGCTGCTTACTCTAGATACGCCAGCGATGTGGACCTCTCTGACGTCGAACTGTTTGTGCCTAAAGCCGCGCACAAAAACCTCCGGTCTGACCCGGTCCCTCCAGAGGACGGAGCGAGACAGCAATCTCAAGCCCGTGACGAGTTAGCGTCTCAAACGGAGATGACGCTGGCAGAATACGCGAGGTGCGCAAGCGGCGCCGAGTCGGAGTCGGAGATAAACCCCACAAAACCGTCAGAAACAGTCTCCCAAACACCCGCTTCGTCCACGAGCGGTGGGCATCCAAGAACCCCAAGAAGCGGCGGCACGAAATCCAATGACGACCATCGAACGAACGCGAGATCTGAAATGAGCATAGCCGCCTATGCCCGATATGCGAGCGAGTCTGAAGCTGAAGTTGACGTCAGAGAGAAAGTCACGGAAATCAAAGAGCAGAGAGTCATTGGTGAAAGCAAAGAGGATCACACGTCCGTCGAGAAAATATTCCACCGAAGACGAGTTGAATCCGCGCGGGAAAGCTGTGAACAGGAGAGCACATTGAGTATTGCAGCGTACGCAAGATACGCAAGCGACATCGAGTCCGACACGGATTTAGGGAAGCACGCAGAACCTCAAATTTCCTCCAGAAAGCCACAAGGCCCAGTCCCGAAGTCCAAACATGTCACTGAAGAGGACGGCGGAATGAGTATTGCAGCCTACTCTCGATACGCGAGCGATGTCGAATCGGAAACTGAAAGAATAGTTCTGAGAACAAAGTGCGAAACAACCACCGTAAATACGCCGTCAGCAGCAACGGAGGGTCGAGGCAAAACAGTCCCACGCAGGACATGTTCGAAATCAGGCGAAATGAGTATTGCGGAGTACGCCAGATTCGCCAGTGAGTCCGAGAGTGAATTCGTCGACCGCAGCGAATCCGAAGCCGCAATTACGAAGGGCAGAAGAGCCGAATCGCATGGTGGCGCGGCAACCAGCAGCAATACTGGTGAGCACCGGATGAGTATCGCTGATTACGCCAGATACGCAAGTGATATCGAATCAGAAAACTGTGATGAAGCCGTTCCAGGACCGGGACGTTCCGCTCCCAGAGCGATTTCAAGGAGGCCCGAGAAGCCAGAGCCGACCGGAGAGATGAGCATAGCTGCTTATGCACGCTTTGCAAGCGATGTCTCTGAGGCCGAATGGGAAGGGGAGCAATCGACGACGGGTCAGCGCCGTCCTCGTCAGGAACATTCTCAGGAGATCGACCCGATGCCACGAGACCGCGGCATGAGCATAGTGGAGTACGCCCAGTTCTGCAGCGAGTTCGAAACGAACGCTTCGGCCATGTCGTCTCCCAAGCACAAAAGAAAACGTCACACGAAGCAAAGCTCAAAAGAAGAAGAAATGAGCATTGCGCAGTATGCTCGATACGCATCAGAGTCCGACGCCGAGAATCCTCTTGAGCTCCGGTGCGCCAAGCAGTCCGAAGACGTCGTCGAGAACGAAACAGCAGGTTCAATCGAAAACGCCCAACCTTCGGCTTTGGCACGAATCCGTCCGGCGAAGGGCAGCATGCTCGCTATAGAAGAAAGTCGAATGAGTATCGCGCAATACGCCAAGTATGCCAGCGAAACCGACGATTCGGACGCGGAGGCCTTCAGCAGTCATAAAAAACGAATGAGCAAACACCTAGAAGATCTCGTCGATCAGAGACAAAGGGAGGAACCGAAAGATACAGATTCTCAAACAGGCTCGCCAGGAGCCCGCAAGAAGACACAGAAGCAAGAAAGCGGTCAACGAAAAGATTCCAGTGAGTCAGAAACGCATCCCGTTCGAAAACGAAAAGGTGATCATCCCTCTCAAGAGGGTGGCTCATTCACTGAGTACGACCGCGATTCGAGCGGATTTGAGTCCGATGTGACCGACAGTGATGCGGCCAACGAATTCGTTTCAAAAGATAAGACCGCCGCTTCCAGCACGGGTTCGAGAAGGCAGCGCTTTGAGGAAATATTCGATCGACCCTATCGAGCTCCATCCGAGACCAGAAAGCAGTACGACACCGACGGCTACGGTTCTCAACTGGACGAAGGTGCCGCGGCCATTCCCGAGAGATGCCTGGAAGCTTCAGATCTGGGAGATGCTGCTGCCGAATTTCAAGAGGGCTCGATGGCGCGACATATACGTATGATGTATCGGACGGAAGCTCGACGCGATTCTCGTGGACGGTCGTCCACTCCTCAAGAATTTAGGGAGCGGTCTTCGAACGAGGCCGTTCAACAATGGGCCGAGTCGGCATCCTCCAATATTCTGGCACGCATCAACGAAGACGAAGAGCACGACAACGAAGAGAGACTCGGACCCGCTCCGGCGGTGACGGCGGCAGCTACAGACGAACGAATCACCACGTACGCCCGGTTTCTGCTGACCATAGTCGTAACATGTTTGGTGTGTCTCTGTGTTAGCCAAGCGTACTCATCATTAACTGTGAATCATCGGAGCAGGGGGGCAGCTTCTGGCTATCCCGGGGATTACGATGACCCTTCAGACACTGATTTTGACGATCTGATCTCCAATCTTGGCCTCGGTCCCGTATACTCGTGCGCACGAAAAAGATGTTGCAAAGACAATGACAAGGACGCAAACCTATAGAGACACAAGGTCGCCTTGTTTCTCCCTTTTACTCGCTCTGTTTCTGACTCGAGCGAGAGTCGATCTGGAAGAGATACCTCAGCGAGTTCTATGTAGTTTGGTAGATAATCAAACCCTAGCTTTGTTCTCTGTTCTCTCATCGATTTTTTCAAAAAGTAGGCAACGCATGCTTTAATGGTTGAGTCGACGCTGGAGGACGGATCTTTGTGCGGGCCTCGAGTCCGCGGCTAGGAACGCGAGAAGCAGTCCCAAACGAACGAATTTCGCAACAGAGTTCCCCGAACACACGCGCAAGCCTTGGTACACCGCTCAACGTTGGGGCAAGAACTCTTCTCGCGTTCCGAAACTGCGTGGCCCGCGTGACAGCCTCCTTCGAGCGTTGGTGATGACTACTTCCGGCGGACAACCTCACTTCCCACGAGCTGTGTATTCAAGGTTTTTTCATCGCGAATGTTGCGCCATGGTTGGATCCGCTTGTTTGACTTTCGATTTCCGTGTTTTCTTCGTCGACGATCTGAATCGTAGGCGACCTCGACCACCAACGCTCACGGGGGAATCCGTCCTCGTCATCTTATCCATTAAACCAGTTCGTTCGTTCGTTCGTTCATCCATCAATCGATTTATCCATTCATCCTTCCATTCATCCATCATGATTATCACTTACCACTCTGGGCGAAGAAGGAAAACACGTCATTCACTCTTCACGGAGTGCGTTGGTTTAGATTTCTCGCAGCGGCGACCGCGTCGCGAACCATAACCGCTATTTCTATTGACACGAACTCGACTAGCTAGTTAGTGAAGAAACTGTTTGAAATTGACTCTTTAATCAAAAACCAATCGATCATCCAGCGAGAGACCGATCTCGCCTTTGATTCCAATTTCAAAAGGGTCGACCTATCGATAAATCGAGCGACGTTGTCGAAGTAATCGATAGTTCACGTAATAAACTTCTTTTGCAACATCTTTCTCGTCAATCGGGGTGGGGCCAGCAGTACGAGTGACCTTGAGCGGGCGGCCGAACAAGCTAGCTGCATGACAGAATGGGTCGCGATGAATTGTCTGTTGTGTTCGGGTCATCATCAGCATCGTCATAAGCTATGCATGAAACTCTACGAGGTGTGTCGTCGAGAGAGGCGATCTCTGCTCACTCACTTGTTGTGTGTTGAATCTGAAGGAGAGATAGAATGAGTGCTCTAGCTGTCGCCGCGTCAGCGATGATGGCAAACGCAAGGACAGCAAAAGTGCATTCGTTGAAAAATTTATCTTCCTATACATGTTCCATGTTCTATGATTCGCTTTTTCTCTCATCCCTCTTGTTTCGAAATGATTTCACGTTCACGTTCCGCTCCGATTGCTCGGGACGGATCTCGAAAAAGTCAATGACCCATACGTCAACCACCCATCTTTCATATCTTCAGCTACGGATCTCAAATACGGGAAAAAGGATGAAAAGCCAGGTCAGTTGTGTGCGATGTGAGCACAGCGAGGGAGAGAAAAATATATCGTTTCTTGATTCCATACGGAGAGGATTTTCACAACTGTATAAGAACCGAACAACAGTGGAAGATATAGTAGTTGATCATCAAGCTTAATCGTAGACCAGTTGCTTAAGCTTGATGATGGTGGATGAGGCGTAAGATTGATAGATTGTCCTTGGCATGCAGCGTGGAAGAAACTCAACTACCAGATCTCCGAGGAGCCGAAGGATGAGGGGAAGAAGAAGGATAAAGTTGCTAATGAACCTGATAACGGGGATCACAGTGATACCGACGATTTTGGTTTTGAGCGACCGAGCTTCGATGGAGACAAACCTAGTGTTGTTAAATACCTCAAGCCAGATACAGGTTGGGTTTTTGATCGAGAACCGTTTGGTCCGATCTTCGCACTCATTCGAGTGGAGGAGGTCGGTGATTTCGGCGATCTTCTTTCACCAATCGGAGATTTCCCGCTCATTTTCTTGCATCGACCTGAAAAATTGGCATTAAGATTACTGTGAATCTATTCAGGCGTTCCGCCATCCATCACCGACGCGCCAGACATTGTTCGTATGACGGATCATGATTGCACACTCCGTTGGAAGCCGTCAATTCCCAAAGGTCCGCGCACCCCGGTCACCTACAGGGTTGAGATGTGTGATCATCCAGGAAGCGCATGGAAACCTTACGCCACGGGCATCAAGGATACCACAACCGACGTCAAGGGCCTTCGACCAGGTCAAGATTACCAATTCCGAGTTCTTGTGGAAAGCAAGCACGGCTTGAGCGAGCCCTCACCCCCAGTCACTGCCCACAGGAGCAAACTGGCCGAAAAAGACGACAAAGATGTCCCCGAGAAGGAGTTCAAACCCAAAGATATCGATCTCGGTCACGACTTGGAAAAGGACGGTTGTGCCCCATACTTTGTTCGTAAGGAGGAGGAAGTTATGTTTGGGGTCAAGGGAAGACCTGTAAGCATCGAGTTTTGGGTTTACGGATTGCCACATCCCGACTGCACCTGGTACTTCAAAGATGAGAAGATCGAGTCGGGCGGCCGTTACGAGAAAATCCAGGACCGTAATGGTCAGGTGCTCCTGTGCATCAACCGCATGAGCGAGGAATGCGAAGGAATCTACACTTGCAAGGCCGTGAACGTTCACGGCGAGGCCACAAAGTCGATCAGGCTCGAGCTCGCCGAGGAACCTCACTTCACCAAGAGACTTGAGTACACCACAATCATGCTCCGCCAGAGCGGAACTCTGCAGTGTCGCTGCGTGGGTAAACCTTACCCCAACATCCGCTGGTACAAGGACTGGCTTCCGATCGCTACATCTGGTCGGACCAAGATCAGCTGGGAAGAGCCTGACCTGTGCATCATGAAACTGGACGATTCAATCATGAGAGACGCGGGCTTGTATTCGTGCAAGGCAACAAACATTGCGGGAGACGCCACCTGCTCTGCTACGGTGGTTATCGAACAAGAGGAGGAGCTCTACGACCTGTCAACTTACAAAGCGCCTCGTGTTGTTAGACCTCGAACGAAACCGTTCAGGGACTATTACGATCTTGGAGAGGAACTCGGAAGGTATGGCAAATGAAAATTACGTGTAGACACTTTTCATGATCGATTATCACTGCGGGGTTTGTTGGGTTTATATAATGAGATCTTTCTCAATCTTCAGGGGCACTCAGGGAGTAACATATCATGCCGTGGCTCGAGCCACAGGCAATTCGTACGCAGCGAAGGTGATGCACCACAAGGATCCTCAATTCAAACAGTGGATGAAGAACGAAATGGACACCATGAATCAACTAGCTCATCCGAAACTCTGCCGAATGTGGGACGCGTTCGAGTCACCTGATTCGATGTCGCTCGTCATGGATCTCTGCGGTGGCGGCGAGCTGCTGAGCAACATCGTGAAGCGAGGCGGAATCACTGAAGGACAGGTTGCCAACTACATCCGTCAAACTCTGCAAGGTCTCGACTATATGCACGCCCGCGGAATCGGTCATCTCGGACTCACTCTCGGGGACATTCTGGTTGCCCGGGTCGATGCGGACGACATCAAGATCGGCGACTTCAGTCTTGCCACGAGGATCCACAGCGATCGGAACTTTGTCCAGGAGTACGGTCACCCCGAGTACGTGGCACCGGAGTTGGCGAAGAAGGAGCCGGCAACCCTGGCGTCCGACATGTGGAGCGTAGGTGTCATCACCTACATCCTTCTCAGTGGAGTGTCGCCGTTCCTCGGAGAACACGATCGTGAGACGTTGTCGAACATCAAGGACGGAAAGATGAGCTTCCTCCCAGAAGGTTTCGACGGTGTCTCCGATGACGCTCGGGACTTCGTCGCCAAGTTGATGGTGTTCGAGCCCGAGGGCCGTCTGAATGTCAAGGCGGCGTTGAACCACCCGTGGCTCAAGATGGCGGACCTACCTGACAGAGGTCCGAAACTCGGCAACTACGAACGATTGGTGGACTACCAAGAGAGATGGAGGAAGTGGTACGCAAATGCCAACTGCCGCACCTGCTTCCGTCGTCGCACGCTGGAGTCGTGCTTCTACCATCCGAGCAAAATGATCTATCCGCCCGGAGAGCCATACACGCCTCCCGAGAGCCCGGCTCACCGCGAACGCGAACATGTCGGCCCTGGGTTCAACTACGAGCGCAAGAAGAGGAGTTACGACACCGAGAATTTCAAGAACGAGTCCAAGTGAGTTTGCAAAACTTCTCGAAAGCTAGATGGCCTCACTAGAATTAGTTCCCGCTAAAACGCGACATTTTAGTGTGTAATCACTTTTGAGCTGACTGACATTTTTCTCCACAGCTATGCTCAGGGTCCTGATACCTATCTACTGCAATTGAGGGACACGGACTTCCCTCTCCGCTTGAGACAATATATGAAGGTTGGAGCTTCTCGAAGCCCTAGCCTCGCCGCGAGCCTGCGCGGCCAACATTGGGGAGGATCTGACGTAAGTTCCAAAGTTTTATTTCGGAAGCAATATGGAAGAGAGCTTCGCTTCGAGTGAGAGAGAACTTCCCCATATCTCCGGCTCGGGGAGTTGACATAGGATTCCTCCCTCAGGGTGATATTTCCGTATTACAGATTTTTGCAAGAGGCCAGGAACGAGAACACATCTACCCTCAAGTCGTGATTCGTGAAAGGCGGAAGTTCCACGACATGATGGACGAGGAAATCGACGACGAGAAGAAGGGCGGCGACGACCACAAGTCTATCCTGCTACGTCTGAACAAGGAGGTTGGAGCTGTCGGCTACATCAAGAATCAAACCGACGCTGTACGAGATGACGCATGGAGATTCCGAGGTGTAACTCGTGAAGAGGCCATCGGAACCCTGCCTTTCTTCCGAGAGAAAATCGACGATGCCGTCATCATGGACAACAACAATGTGAGCTTCACAGCGGTTGCCGTAGGAACTCCAGTACCCCAGTTCACCTGGTTCAGGAACGATTGTCCACTTCTACCCACATCGCGTATCAAGATCGACACTGACGAGGCCAAGGGCACTTCTGTGCTCACCTTGTCTCCTGGCATGGCGTACGACGCCGGCGTTTTCAAATGCGTCGCGCGGAACGCCTCGGGAACCGCTGTTTGCCGTGCCCGTCTCCGTATGGGAGACACTCCCGGAAGACCAGCGGCACCGAAAGTTGCTCAAGCGACCTCGAAACAAATGTACGTGGAATGGAACGCACCCCGGCAAGAAAACAACGCACGAACTCTGTACTTCACTCTCGAATACAAGAAAGCAACCGATGCCGAATGGCAACGGATCCCAGAGAAGATTACCAACGAGTTCTACATCGTTGAGGACCTCCAACCAGCAACGAAATACGAGTTCACTGTAACAGCAACGAATTCGTTCGGAAACTCTGTCACATCGGATGCATCCAAAGCGGTGTCGACCGAGCCTGCTGATAGCACCAACAAGATCAAGCTCAGTCCAACACACAGCTATCAGCAAGTGCAAGCTACAGATATCGCCGTAGGCTCGGCTCCTGTGCACGACTTTTCGAGGGAACAGAACCCAATTCCTCTGAAAACGTCCAATCCTAAAGACGAGTACAACTTCTCTGCGGAACTTTCATCCGGTCGATTCTCGGTGGTGATGTCAGCTACCTCGAAGGTCAACAGTCGACTCCTTGCCGTGAAAGCTTGCAAAAACGGAAAGCGAGAGTACGATATGTTGAAGGGTCTTGTCCACAGGAACATAGTCTACCTGGAAGACGCTTTCCAGAACGGAGACATCACCATGCTTGGTACGTTCTATTCTCCCCACCTTCACTCATTGGCATGACGCAGGAGGCAGTGTTCGGTGAAAGTTTCGGGAGTTTCATGAGCATGCAGTGAAATCGAACTCGCCGACCTTACAAAATGTCCTCGCTTTTCAGTCATGGAGCGCTTATCGATGAATATCCTCGCATTCCTGACTCTGCGGAACACGTACACTGAGGATCAGGTTTCGCGCGTCATGAAACAGGTCCTAGATGCTCTCGAATACCTCCATTTCAAAGGCTTGGTGTTCTGCAACGTGGAACCCGACTCCGTTTGCGTCACAGACGGCCAGTCGTGTATCGTGAAACTCGTCGACTTCGGCTCTACTCACGCTTTACCCAAGGGCGGGGCTCAGATCACTATGGACACCGAACCAGAGTACATGGCACCCGAGGTCGTAAGAGGAGAGCCTGTCACGTACGCTGCCGATGTCTGGAGCGCTGGAGTTCTCATGTACATTCTGTAAGTCACTCTTCCAAGAGCAGGACAGTGGCATATGGAAAGATTCGGGTTTCAGAGACCGTATTCTAAATTCGAAGCTATCGTTTGACAGTCTTTCGGGAGTTTCTCCGTTCCTGGGTGCGACCGAGGCAGAAACCAGAGAGAATGTTTCGATGGTTCGTTTCCACTTCGAGTCGATCTACAAGGAGTGCTCTTCCGAAGCTACCAGACTCCTCATCCAAGTTTTCAAGAAATGTCCCACGTGAGTAACCACTACCCAAGAACATAATCATTAGAATGGATATTGAGCAGGAGGCCAGTTTCCGAGTTATCAGTCTTCGTACATCACGAAATCTATCCACAGGAAACGCGCCACGATCGAGGAATGCTACGAAAATCGTTGGATGCTTCCGTCTGAATACATGCTTCGCAAGCGCGAAGCTTGCATCTTCCCGAGCGAGAAGCTAGCGCAGTTCGCCCAGAACTACGAACGTGCGAAGCGTAACCGAGATACCGCATGCCAGTTGCTCAGCAATTTCGGTCTGAACAGGTCAGAAGAGGAGCCGAAGTCAGATGTTTCAAGAAAGCTTCCCATCGTCTGATGAGATCATTTCTGTATAGGGCTGACGATGAAAACATACAATGTCGACATCCATCGTTTCTGGTGGGCCTTATGCAGAAATTGCTCCGGTTTCAATATAAAAACGTACCAAAAAACTTTTCAGGATCACGAGCCCCGAAGCCTGAGCTGCAGGTGCGGCTTGTGTTCGGCACCAGCTCCGTTTCGACCCACTGAGACTTGAAAGGAAGAACTCTAAGTCAAGATAACAGGAATGTTTTTAGGTAACGGGAACAGGCGTAGTTTCCTTTTCCGCTGTCGAGGGACGATTTTCTGCGCCTGCTGACTGCGAGTGCTTTAATCGAATTCAGCGATTGGTCTCGCTGCGAGGATCGGAGTCGAGTCAACAATCCTCGGAGTGATGCCAATCGTTCGTTAACGAGTTTATCGTTCAACTTATCTCCACCGAACGTGTTCCTCACGTTTCCGTGTCATCATTCAAACCTGAAGCTGCTGTTACTGTTATCCTGTTTCTGTTTTCAACCATCCACGGTTGCTAGTAGGTAAAGACGATTACGGCCGTCGAATGTAGTTGGCTTGTAAATACGTTCGGTGATCAGTGGATCGACGCCAACAAAAGATGCTGTGTCCTCTGCGAATAAAGAAATGCTCACACCAGATACGCGGTGTCTTCACTGGAATATTTCACCGGGACTTTCCACTTCTCCAACTTATCCCCCTTTGATCCGGTCTCGCACTCCATGGAGCTCTGATTTCGTGGGGTTTGTCGAAATATTCATGTTCCTGGTGATTTGAAGAGCTTGGCGATCGAAGCTCCTCCCGACTCCAATGACGCACAAGGGAGGTAGGACTACCTATGGAGTCGATGCGCACAAAAGTTTCCGGCAAAACTGGTGGAAGCACGGGTGGAAAAGTTAGGTTGAGGCTGGTGCACGACAGAAGGAGCGACGGTCGCCGCTACGAAAACTGAAATTCAAGAATCCGGATGATGCGCAGACAGTGTGAGTACTCTAAGGCGAAGCGTGGCGAGGCGTGACGAGTTAACGATTTCAAACTGTGATTGTAATGTTGACAGACAGCCGGTTGGTCACTAGGTTGGCCTACCGACCGGCCGGCCAACCGCACAGGGTCCAAGCTCAGGGGACACACGACAAAGCTAGAATTGATGAGGGAGAACGAATTCAGCGTTGGATATTCATGCGGCCTCAAGGGTCCGGGCTAGGAATTCCTCAAGTATCTTGAGGAAGAGTCATCCACTGAATTTTTTGGAGAAGAACTGATATGTTCTTCCCTCGAACACTATTGACAAAAACAAGGTCCGTCCACTTCCATCGTGAAATCGATTGCGAGCGCACCCATCTGTGGAGCACCTCGTTTGGGTTACTTGTCTCTCCCGGACCCTGCAGCGTTCTTTTGCTCCCCTAGGGCTGTGATGACCGCCGCGCCGCCACCAGAAAGAAACTCCGATGGTGGTCGGAAAATGAACGGAATTCAAGACGAACAACGTCCAGCGAGCGCCGATATAACACGCGGGCGGAGACCGGGCCGAGTAATAGTCGAGAGGAGAACAACAATAATAATAATCGCAACGACAACGACCGTCCTGATTCTTTTGACTCTGTTGCCTTCGCCAATTCCGCCGTCGTAGCCGCCGCCGCCAACGCCGCAGCCGCGCTGCTGGTGCTGCCACTGCTGCCAATGGCAGTGGTGGCAATGGTGGTATCGTTTGTGAGTTTATTATGTCCACGGCTGCAATGTCCCGGCCACTGAAGCCGTTTTGATTGGGATGTAGATGGCGCGCCGATCGTCCGATGGGCGGTGTCTAAGCGAGCTTCCTCCGCCCGCCTCTCAAGCCGGCCTGCAGCCGCGAGCTGTTCGAAGTCACATGTAGCCGAGAAGACCGTTCGTGGCTGACAGTTCCGATTCACTGTGTGTCGAACGCCCGGCATCTGTGGAGACACTCGATTCAAACAAGCAACCAAGCGACCGACCGACCGGCGAGCGAGCCATTGAGCGACCAAGCTGACGGGCACCACTTGGAACTCAGTTTGTCGAGTCAGTTGTGCAAGTTGACTGGCCGCGACCTGTGACAGCGGCAGCTTTTTGACAGAACTCTCCGTTTGTGACTGATTGAACTTGTTCCGCCCTTCGGCGTGGCCAGTTGAACACGGTGTGAACCTTAACCGATATCAAAATTCGTGTCAAAAATCGTGAACCCGTCCCCGTGCACAGGATGGAGTGCGCGGCAGATCTGGTGGAGCAGAATATGGTGAGTCCATTCGATTCGAGTTCTCTTCGAATCGGCAAACTTTAGCACTATTCAAGTCTACGACAGGGAGGAAAAGCATCATCTCGGGTTCGAAAACGGAGGATAGTGCTGTTGTCAGGAAGTGGTCGCGAGCCCTGCCAACGGACCATGGGTCTCTCACAGAAGGGGTGTCGTGGACGACATTACTTGGAGTTAGGTTCTAGATCTGAAGACTTCCGACCAAATGTCCTTCCTCAGGTCGGAACTCGCGCCCCCGCACCTGATGGCATTCTCTAGGTAGAGTTGAAGGGAACTCACGGTACGTGGCGTCGAATCATTGACAGACACCGGAACCCGGAATACTGAGCCTGTCGCGATTCAGAGCTCGTTCGGTACGAATGAAAAACAACAAGTGGTTGACTTGCTAGACATTGTACTCTCATATGTGTTCTCCGCGCTCCATTGGCGATCGAATATCGTATTCGTCCTGACATTATGATCCATATGACACATGGACATTCGGACGAGAGGTTGAGATTTCAATCGATTCTCGGCCGTAGTGTATGGGCACATCTCTCTCCTCCCCCACTCTCTCCGTATTGGGCAAACAGTCAGCGAGGTGGATCGATCCGACTCCGGTTAGCGCACCCCCCGCTCAACTTCGGATCGAATCGATGCCATGATCATCACGACAATTACATTAAGCGCGGCCAAAGCCGCAACAACTCCGAGGAGCTATTTCCCAATTAAAGAACGTTCACCGCAAGTTCCCTCTGTAGAAGAGATCTTTTCCCAATCGCGAATTCACCGCATAACAACATCGAGAGGTAGAAGCACCGCTGGATAACCCGCGGAAGAAATGTGGTTTCTGGACGCTTGGACCGCGCAAGAATCAGAGAACCCACCTCCAAGATGGCTTTGGATTTGAAGCTAGTCTCTCAAACCGTTCGCCGCCCGATTGAACTTTACGACTTAACGTCTCCAACCTATCATGGCAGTTTGCTGGTCGCTCGGTCGGTCGGCAGGGCCACCAACCCTATGATGCCTACGGGGCACCTGCAGTTCTGGTTGTGTGTGTGGGCTCAAGCAGAGCTCCCTCCCTTCCCTCGGTGGAGACTGACCATAAAATGATGTAGAGGGAAATGAAAAGCCTCTTGCGAATCATCTCTCTAGCTCGCCTTTCAGCGGTATATTCATTGCCCGCTACAGCCGACTGTTGGAGCCGCCACCGCGTCTGTCCTTCGGCCGCGCACGGACCTTCGACCGAGCTCCAGGCCGGCCGGCCAGCCGGTCGGTCGGTCGACTGGACGGATACGCTGTTTCTTTCACTGATCCGACCGCATACGGGCAGGAACCGCTATTTCGTGTTCTGTCAGCACATAGCCGTCCGGATGACGCTCCATAGATTAATTAGATTGTCAAGTGCGCATTGCGCAATGTCGGAAACCCTCGGAGACTCATCGGGGAGATTCCTCCCAGGAAAAACTTTCCATTACTTCCGATATCAAAGCCAACAACGACTTGACCACAATCGAAACTCCCGTTGAACCGTCCCTAGCTCTCTCGAAAACTCAATCAACGGCCAACTCGAATGACTTCGATAGCGGAGTTATCCGGCGACGAACCAGCGCCTGGGTTCCATGCTCGATGTCTTGGATTCCTCTCTCAGGAAGATGTTCGAAAAGAAAAGGTTCGCTGCTCTGTCTGGCTGCTGCTTCTTCTCTCTCTGCCTACATCCCCTACAGGCTTTCTTTGGAGCAATTACACAATTCACAAAAGTCAATTACATCGGATGATCGACGATTCTCAAAATGCTAGAGCGATATGGATGCACGGGTTCGATTGGGCCGACGAGGAAAGAATCAGCAATTTGGTAACGGAAGAAATCGAACAAAAAAAAAATACGAGAAAAAAAAAACCGAAATCATCACCACCACAAGTCATGATCTACACTCGAAGTCATCGATTGAAGAGTGAGAAGTTCTGTTCGTCTGTTTTTCTGTCTATCTCTCTCCTTCTCGTCCGACCCTGATGAGATTAAACCACATCACGTCTTGTTTGGAACATTCGCGCGAAATTGGACTCGATTCGCAGAAGAAATCATAGGTCTACGATCTGCGGAGGCCGTGAACGGATCGCACCGGGTTTCAGGCTTCACTCGCTCCGACCGTCTGTCTCTCCCTGGCTCTTCCTACCTTTTTCTTCGTCTTTTTCTCTCTGGCTCGCTAGAATCGCGTTTTCGTTTCGACCCGAATACCGGCATCAATTTTCATCATTTTTAGGTTTAACCGCTCTACGGCGAAATATGGACGTCCCTCGTCGTTGATTTCATGCTATGGGTTCATTCTGATGACGGCGATGATGCACAAGATGATGATCATGTTGCCGATGCTGTCAGGCAAGAGCAGATGCTTCTTGGATAGAAGTGGACGGGTTGTCGGTGGATTTCGTCACTGGCTCTCTCCAAAATCAACGCGTCGCAACAAGATTTTCGACGAGACGCTTTCATCACCGTCCAGATTAAGGCGAATTATCTCCAAGTGCAACGTTCGATTAAGAATCATCGCCCTTCACTTCGATATCGAAGTTCCAGCCAGTTCGTCATCGAGCGAGGAGCATACAAGATATTCGAATGATGTTTCCTCATCCAATCTTTGATCGGCCCGCGTCCAACAGCCAACCAAACCGAACCTCCCAACGATATCGACCACTATGGCTTTTCGGAAACGATTCTCGAGCGGAACGAAAATGAGAGAACGAAAGCTGTAGAGCCGTTTCCAGAACAGAGGGATGAATGGAATTACATACCTGGCCGTCTCGAGCTCCCTTGATATTCGGCGGGTTTCCCAGACGAAAAGAGAGATGCGACGTGATCTTCAGAGATCCGAGAATTCTTTGTGTGCCGTCCATGTGATAGCCATATTTCCCCATGAGATCGTCAGTTCCCATGTTTGATGATGACTAGCTGGCTCGCTGGATGTTAACTCGGCCAGCCCGCTCGACCAGCCACCTTGATGCTCAGTTAGAGGCTGAGCAGTCGTGGCTCGGCTTTTTCGCCACCAGTTGTCGGCTGGAATACTCATCGTCGAGGGATCGGTATTATCACCACCGGAGATCCTAGTGCCACCCAAACGGCGCTAGCTGTATTTGCCGTGGTTCCGGACTCCAGAGCCATCCGTGATTGAAGATTTCTGGAAGCACGACTTTAATCTGACTTCGCGATGTTTACGTCGAGCAATCCAAGTCGACGTAATCGTCGCCGACCTCAAACCAGAGCCCAGAGGCATTTTTCATAGTGCTCAACCGTAGCAACCGTTTGAGATGCTTCATTCTCGAGCTCTGCTTGAGATGGGCTTCGCAGTCCTCCATGGCCGTTCTAGAAACGAGAATCGAGAGGAAGTGAACGGTGGCGCATACCCCGTAGTTCGAAGAGACATCGTTCCCTAACCACAGGGCCGTCCATGTTACATTCGAATGAAATCTCGCGATAAGACCACCGCTAATGACCAGTCAATGGCTGGTATCAGATCGAGTACCGCCCATTTCGATTCCGCCGCTCCATGCCTACGGATAGTAGGCTTAATCGAAATGGACTGAATCCGTTCGAAGACTTCAACGGCGGCGGCGGCGATCGTAAACGTCGCTGAAGATCATATTGTGGATTTGAGCGCTCAAAAGTCCGGGCTAGAGGATCCCGCGCGAATTCGAAGGGGAACAAGAGGCAGAAGAGAAATAAAAACGTAACAAAAAAAAAATCTGCGCCAGATGTACATAGTGGGTAAACGGTGTTAGACATCGAGGCATCTATCCAAGCGACGGGAATGTCTCTTGCTATCCATCCGAGGTGAGCAGAAGTGTATGCATATATGTGTGGCAGTTATTATTGTTATTATTACGTGGAGTTCAAATGACACCGAATCGACAGAAGTTTATCGGGACTTCGCGCAGCCTCGATCAACCGCTCTGACAACCTGTGATCAGACATCACCTGTACGGATGCATGCATGCATGCATGTATGACTACGAATGAAAACTCTCCTCTCTCGGCTGGTCTGATCGTTCGAACGCAAGAACCGATCGAACGACGAGCCGCCAACCATCAACGGCAGCGGGAGCAGCGAATGAGGAACCTAGCAAGTGAGAGTCGGCGGCTCCCAGACACGAAGAAACGTTTTTTTTTTCTTCTTCGTTTGATTGTGGCGTATGAAACAGACTGGCAAACTAGAAGACGACGACCAAGGCGAGCATCGATGCCGCGCAGCAGCTCAGTCGATCAGTCGATGAATCGTAATTATGGTCAATTTCTTTCTGATCGGCAGTTATTCGTAAGCGTTTTTTGAGATTCGTAGCGGCGATAATTGCCGTGAGCTTTGGCTGGCTAGCTGGCTGGTTTGGGCGAAGTGGTTTCTTAGCTAAGAAGAAGCTCCATGATGGGTACCGGGTAGATGTTCGATCTTCCGCTTAAATTTGCGGCTCCTTCTAACCTGAGTTAGAGGGAATTCAAGACCCGAGGATCTGGAAACGAGCCCGACCCGTTCGGTCCGGTCTGATTACAACGGTGGTCCGATCGGGTACTCCGAGTACAACCGGTTGATGCTCAAGGTGTAGTCATTCGATACGTGGATGTCCATGCTGGCGCGGTACTCCAGGTCTCGGGAGGATTTCGGCTGTTGAATTCGCAGCCTGTTCTTCCCGCTCTCTGACAGTGATCTCTTGGTCGAAGGTGTCGATCGTACAAAAGTGCACCTTGAGGGACTCTCTCAGCATCGAAGTCTGAATCACTGCAATTCACACCCGACGGATATCGACGGCACCGCATAGATCTTCACAGCGACCCGTGATGACGGTCGGCAGCAGTTCGGGACGGATCCGGTCGTGGGCGATACGACGACGCGAGCTCCAGTCAAGTAACTCAGTCAGTGTGCGTTCAGCGAGCGGCGCGGCGTCTGACAATGAGCGGAAAACGATTCTCGCTCTCGATCCCGTTCCCATGATGATATCAAGAAGAACAAAAAGCCATGTTCCGTTGAATACATACACACGTGTGGATGTACTCCGAGAACATCTGTAACCTCGGATCTGACCCGCCGATCGATCTGACTGAGGCCAAGCATTCAAGGGCACGAAACTCTCCGGCGAGACTGCCGCCGGATCGTCAACAGCGACGATTAAGAACGGTATCGCGGTCGCTTCCCCGTCGTCAGGAATCGTCCCCCGTTTCTCGATTCAATTCGTTCCTCTTGGGAAGAAACGACGGGTTGAAATGTGAGCCAAGTGAAAATGACGAAAGTCGACGAGCGAACGGGCAAACGAACCGACCGCGCAGCCAAGCAAGAGCAATTAATTCTAATTTCTTTTCTTTCCTGGCCAACTCGCGCACACACACATAGATACATACATACATACATAGCTAGGCCGTGTCGTTTGCTCTAAGGTTAGCTCTATCTTGTAATTTCTCTATTCATCATCGGGCTTATCATATTACGCGATGCTTCATTTCCGTCTGAGTGACGAATGCTAACTCGCTAACCGGGTAACAGTGTGGCTACATGGTGTTTGTCGGTTCGTCCGCATTCGCGAGCGCAGTTTAAATCAAACATTACTTTTCTCCTTTTGTTAGCAAACGAACGAGCGAGCGAGCGAGCAAGCGATTTGCTCGCTGAATACTCGCTGGTTACGAGTTGTTGTTGTCGTCGCCGTCGTCATCGTCGTCGTTGTTGTAGTGGCGTTGGTTGTTGCGATTTCACTTTAACTTTGCAGCGAGCTCGAATGAGTGCGGAGTTTTGGGCTCGGCGGTGGATTCAGCGGCGGCAATCTCGTCATCCTCGTCGTCGTCGTCGTTGAGTCCCGTGTTGTTGGCGTCGTTTGTTACATCCATTGAAATTTTCCTAATATTTGCCGACGCCGCTTGGCTTTATTTCCCCTTTTCACTTCCTATCCTCGCAACGACCGCGAGAGAGCTGCGCTGGCGGAACAACTGCTCTCGATCCGAAGCTGCGAGGGCCCAAGTGTTCCTATCGTAGGACGATCTGTATGAATCGTTGCGATGGAGGCAAAATGCAGTTGACCCGTTAGTTTCGAGAGCGCCCAAGAACTGGGCTGGGAAAAGTGCAAAGTTTCCTCGCAGATATTTTCGTCGCATGAAAGGCGGTTCAGTTCTCACCTGGGGACGGATTTTGCATCTGGAGTGGGCTAGACGCGCGATAAATAGCTCGACACTTGGCCGCATCATTCTCTGCAGTCCATTGGCTGAGCTCGTCGGCGGTTTTGATTGCTTCTTGTCTCCCCTGACCGGCGATCGCTGTCGAACTCGCTATGCGAGTAGGTATGTGTGTGTGTGTGAGCGCTTTGTTCTGCTGCTCAAAGGATATGACCGTGGATTTCCAGTGCTGCTTTGTCGTTGAGGTGAGCGCGTCATGCCATCAGAGACAGCGGACTTTTTATTGAGAAGTTCGTGTTTCCCGAATGGCGATTTTTAAGTTCGTCTACTTAGCAATGATGAAGTGCTAGACGTCGACGGTGCGGCGGTAGCATTATGCAGTTCTGCTCCATCTGAACCAGCCCAGCGGACAAGCATTTCTCGAAAAAAAAAAAACAAGACACGCGCACTTATTGACAAAGGAAGGAAGGAAGGAAAATGAAGCAGAGGTTGAGGGGACTTTAGACAAAAAGTAGAAAAAAAGAAAATGAGCCATGAATTCACACTCAACAGTCGGTCACACTAGTCGAACATAGTGCGTTTCACACATTCTCAGGGACGAGAATCGCAAAATCCTCTCGAGCTACTTCCTGAAGTTTAGCACTCGATCGAGAATCTTGGTCTGGTACCTACGGGGTCGGTGAGAACTCCGCTGCATGCGCTGTCCTTTGTGCCTGGAATCTATTGATTGACACTCATCCAGTTCATTTTCGGGACAGTGGGCAAGGAATACTCCAGGAAGAGCTTTCCTTGCGCATATTGTGCGCCTCCGACCCTATGGTCAACTGACGACTTTGATGGTTCCAGCTCGGTTTCCCATTCTTTGGTTTGCAAGCATTGAACGGATCGGTTTCTTAGTTTTCTCCGTTCGCGGAGTGAACAGAGCACTGACACCGACGACGGCGACGACGAATCGAGAGAAAAAGTCAAAGAAGCGTCAGCTGGTGAGAGGAAACAAAGAATTTGCGAAAGCAAGGGATTCTAGCGAAATAGATAAAAATCTATAACGATCGTTGACTTACTGAGATCTGAGAGAGCTTACTAAAAAATCACCCTGTGCCAAGAAGCGAGGGAACGTGTGCGGGTAAGCAAGTGCCGAGGTAGGAGCTCACGGGGGGAACATGACATTGCAAAGTGGTATGAACAGAAATAAAGGAAGAAAAACGCGCGTGGCCAGCGTGGACTGATGATCTGAGGCAGAAAAATCGTAGAGTCAAAAAAACGGCATCAGTGGAATCACAAAGCGAAGCAGCGAGCGAGTTAGTGAGCCCAGAGCATTGGTAGAGAAAAGTTGGTAACATTGTTGGTATAGTGGCTCACTTCGCAGCTAACCGTATTTCACTGAATGCACAGTAGCGATTCAGCGGCACCGCTCGGAACCGCTTGCGGCACTTAGGCCAGACGCTCGAAATGACGAAGACTTGAGGACAACGTCGACGGCGATGACTATAACGACAAAGACGGCGAAGAATAAGAAAATCGCTCTGATTTTGAAAGGTGCCGCCGTTTTTCAAGTCGTTTGGATCACACGACGACGATGACGTCTGTCCAGCGTTCGTTTGGGGGGATTGGCACGGCTGCTGCTGCTTCTGCTGGCCATCGCATATTGTCACCGCTCTCGTCTCGTAACCTTTATTGAACGAAGTGAGCGAAACACAGCGGAGGGAAACGACCAGTTCATCGTTGATCGAGTCATCTTAGCTTCAAACACTTGAGTGTTCTTTCTTCGAGCAACAAACTTTGCGAGCTTTGTCTGAATGTTGAACTATTTTCTATATTGACAATGTGCGATGTCCTTTGCGCTTCCGGTGCCTTTTAATTCTAATTTGAGATGTCACACTTCCTCATGCTTCGCCTGCATGTGCCTTCAACCGTATCACGTCCTGTTTGGATCGAGCTTAAACTCGACTGGAAATTGCAGTCGTTTCCTTCAGATTTTGGACTTGAAGAAGAAACATTTTAGCTTTTATTTTCCGAAACGAGTTTTCTCGCAGAACGTGATTGCGTGAATGAAAGAGTGATGAGCACTGTGTTTGCCGTGATTCATTTGTTCGTAAGGGAGTCTACCGCACCCACTCGTTCCCATTGACAAATCCGTTCTCCGTCATTGTGGGAAGAAGACGACCAAGATGACACGGCCAAGTGCCAGCGAAGAGACGAGAGGAAGAGAGAAAATAGCAATGTGAACAGCGCGACATCTTTTAAAATCGTGTAAAAAAAACGGCGAGAAAAAAGGAAAGAAAGGAGGAACGCCGGAGTGTCATCAATACCTGTTGTGGTTGTACGACCGTTGAGGCTTCTGATTCTACCGAGCTTAGGCTCACATGAGTAGTATGTGGGTCTTCTCGGTCTGGATGAACCAATAGATGCCATCGCTACCTTCAGCGAATGACTTCTTGCTTTCGTTCTGGCGGCTTCTGAGCACTGGGAGACGACAGCGCAGTATTCAAGCGGTAGTTCAATGGAATTGGTATCGGCGACCGAAAGTGCGCCCATCCACCGATTCGAATGTTCCCACCGAAGGGCGTCGGCTGAGTAACTGACTCGTTGGATTTTGCGTTTGCGTTCGCGGTCGTAGTCTTCCTTCTCATCGCCGCTGTCGTCGTTGTTGCTGTCGTTCATTGCTCTGACGGTGTATTCGCAATTGTTTCGGCGGGTTCCGCGGGTCGATTCTTCTGCCGTCCCTTTTTTCCAGTACGCAAATAAATCTGATCATCACGGCCGTCATCAGTGATGTCGTTGGCGGTCTAACGGTGGCAACGACGACGACAGCGGTAGTGGGCCAACATACGAAGCCAACATGAAGGATGAAAGGGAGGGAAACACCAACCGAACGTCCGATAGATGGATGGATTGATGGATGGATACATGGATAAATGTACAGACACACAGATTCACCGATTCTCCGACAGGCGATTCGAGCTGCCGACGTCGTCCAATGCGCGAATATAAAGGGAGGATACGTGCAACGATCATTCTGATGAACCATTGAAGCGAAGAAAACAACTCGAACAGTTAGCGTGAAGTCTGGTAGCGATTCCGAAAACGTCCCGAGCGAAAGTTGAGCCAGACGAACATTTTGACGTTCCTCGTGAAAGGCGTTGATCATTTCCAGTTGCGGGGCATAGAGTGCGATCCAGCTCAAAGGAGTCCGGGTGAAACTCTTTCGTTTCTGAATGTAGGATAACCTTCATCTCATGCTCACCTTCGGCAAGTCTTCGAGCGGCCTTTCTCGGACGCCTACAAAGCTCTCCCTGGAAATTCTCGATGAGCGATCCTACTTGGCATCTGCCAGCTCTGCGCAGAATTCATGCGCTTTGTACTTTAGTTTTGGCTTATCATCTGCGAGAAGTGTAACACCTCATGGACTTTGACAGTGCGCCTTTTGCTTCTCCCGGATTCACGTGCGGTACGTGAATGATGTGCAATAATGAATGCAATAATGATGTTTCTTTGGAATCGGCGAATAACGAGTGCACCGGCGATTCAAGCTCATCGACGACGTCGTCGTCGACGTTGGCGGCGGCCCTTTGCCCCCACGATCGACTTTGAAGAGTTGATGGCAAGAAATGCTGCAGCGGCCGCTGCTGCCGCTGATGATGATGATAGTGATGGTGATGGCGATGATGATTTTCATCTGTGTGGGCTTTTATGAGAGTTCGACGAAATCGTAAAAAGTTGTTCTGTTCAGCGGCGGCTTCTTGTTCCGTCGTCTGCGGCGCGGCGTCCAAAATTCATTCTTCTTCCTAGCGTGTTCATCCATTCGATGTCGTAGCAGCGCGTTCACTTTTAGCAGGCATCCTTTGTGCGTAACCCTATCGAACGGTGGTGTTGTCGTCGTCGTTGACGAACAAGTTTGTTTTGTTCTTCTTCTTCCTCTCTCAAATCTTATTTCGTTGATCGGTTTGTGAGATTTGTGCCGCGCCTTTCGTTTGATGACTCAACCTTCATTTTTTTCTTCTGCTGTTTTATATATTTATATATTTTTCTTTTACTTCGCTTCTTCGGGAATACGCCGCTGCCGCCGCAGTCGAAGCCGCATCCGTTTCTGTATTTAGTGCCGGTTCGAGGCGGAGAACAACGTGAGCTTTATAGAACAGGAAAACCGCACGGCTTGGAACTCTTCCGATGAGCCGAAATGCGACATTTACTTGAGAAGACCCTTCGATGGGGGCGAAAGTTGCTGAGTCCACCTATACAGTCGACCACGCTTATAAGAGACTGCTCGGGAAATCGGAAAAAGTCTCTTACTCGCGGTTTTTCTCTTATAACCGAGGTCAACAGATCTCTAAGGCCATGGCCTACCGTACTCCGGCACTCGAAATTCCCGCGCCACAGGCCCTAGGAGCCTCTCTCAGGTGTTCCATAACCCCAACCCCCTTGATACCGCCCTCCCCCGGCTCCATCCTTGCAGGACAGATAAGTTTCCAAATGGTAAGCTCCTGAGTTTGGCCCCTGTGAGCTCATGGAACCGTCCGTAGATGTCGGTCCATTATAAGCGTGGTTTCTGGCGCGGGCATGCCTGGGGACGGGAATTGGTGAAGTGTCCCTTATAACCGAGTTTCTCTTATATACGAGTCCCTTATAAGCGGTTTTTATTAACATGAAGATCTATGAGAGCCAGAATGGGGAAATCGGGAAGGTCTCTTATGTGCGGTTTTCTCTTATAAGCGTGTCTCTTATAAGCGTGGTCGACTGTACATGAATAAACTCGCGAATTCTGCAACTGTGGGAAACACCAATCAGTACCATCAATCGATTGCAACCAATTTTTGAGTCGAGTTATTTAGCTCGGGAAAGCATTCGCACAAAATCCGTCCCTTGGTGGACCAATTGAGTTGAATTTCAAAAGTAATTTGAAAGTTGTTTTTTTCGAGATCGGACTGGCGTCGCCTCAGCCTCAAGACTAACAATACGAAGAAAACATAAAATGGAAGTGCGTATTCGGCTAAAATCGCTCCGGTTTGAGAGGGACAGCGGTTAGGCAGAGACAGGCTGCGGGCAGTCTCAATTCCGAGGAAGTGATTCGACCATTTGGCAGCGTTACGTATGAGGGAGGGTGCCAACGCAACCTCTCGGTAGGCAGTGCCCTTGAGAGGCTTTAAGAAATACCGAAATCGAGAAACACCTCTCGCTTCTGTTTGTGGTGTGGTGGCAGTGGTTGCGTTGTCGTTGTAAAGATTCCCTTTCTTCTGTTTCGGATGCGAGATGTTCGGTCCTCCCACAATCGAAGTGTTATGGCTCAGCGGAAGATCTCTCCGCTCGGAGGACTGCGGACCGCATCGGGCTCCGGTCCCGTTGGCCGCAGCCACGAGGGAAGGGCTTGACTACCGCCACCCTTTGGCTTCTCGGGTTATTCGGGGCTTGTTCGAGACGCACGGTCGAAGGGAGGAAATCAATAGAAAAACGACTCAAGCTGGAACTTCAAAAGCTTCAATTCGCCGAACCATGTAACAGCAAATTGCCCAATCAGTCGGCGATTCTTTCTCGAGTCGGATGCTTTCTTTCGAATTGCGAAGGTTTTACAACTTTTCATGATGAACAGAAATAAAAGAGACACGTCACTGCGGCCGATAGAATCATTTCCAGAAAGCGAATATCTACCTCGAGCGAATTGCCATCGGTGCCCGATCTATGATTCTTCAGCTTGGAAAATATCCTCCAAACTTTTCGATTTTTTTTCTTCCTTCAACCCGGCTCGGCGCGGACGGATCATCAATTCTTCGTTTCGATTCAATATCGCGATGATCGACGTCGAGCATATTGGATTTTCCCCGGTTGTTATCCGAGTGATATGATGCTTTCCGATTTGAATCGGAATACAAGAACGCAGCTAAGCGTACTGCGATCCGAAATTTTCGGGGGGCAGTTCTCCTCCCGGTTAGACGCGAAACCTTAGAACACCTGAGTGACAGGGATCGATGTCTCTGAAACTCAAGCGGAGGGATATACGAAGATCCGAACGAAAAATCTCAGTCAGACAGAAAGGGAGCGGAAAGACGGGAGGATCGATCCGTTTCTGGAAAGCGCGCCGACGAGGCACGTAAATCGATTTCTAGCCAACCATCTGGGATCAAAGAGAATCCGTGGAACAGAATGAAATCATTCACTCATCATCTCTTGTGGCGGTGAGCCTTCGGATCGTCGTCGTCGAAGCTGATTCTTCCTCGTCGACGGTCCAGTGGTTTCTTCTGTCGATTTCCATCTTCTCGGGAATGCCTCTTTCTCACCGAGATCGGTTTCTCGCCTGGCCCCGGTGGAGATCCGTCCGCCATCGATGAATGAAAGATGAGTGCGCTATGAATAATGCTGGCGATTCCAACATGTGGCCGAGGAGAATATGAAATAGAAGATACCTGAAACAATGACAGAAACGATGAGGGGAAAAACGAAAGATGAAGAAGCTCTCGGATCTGATCGAAAGAGCGAAGACTCGGCCGACGATCGAAAACAAGGTATACTTTGATCAAACAAGATTGGGAAAGCCAAGTGAAAGGATATCATCTACACATCTCCGAAGACGGTATGATGACGACGACAACGACACCGATGTAGATGCTGATCGCGACGCCGACCAGAAGGTGATTGAAGCATAAGGCCATTTTATCTTCGTCAAATATTAGCCCAGTGCTCCGAATGATCAAGTTCAAAGTCGAAAGCTACGACAGGACGAGATGGGGCGCTTGTAGAACGATTCCCTAAACATGAAATCTAGACCTCTCTCGCTCCCGTCGTCCAGCTCGTCCGCTTCAAGCGATCCGCGGATCCGTTCGGATGCGCGAGTGTGTGATAGGTGGAAGACGGACGGACGGACAGACGGTCGGTACACAGATAGTTGTCGGATAGTTCGATGGATGGATGTCTGCGAGTGTGAGCGCAATAAGAGTCGAAACCAGAGTGGATAAGCTCAGCTTCTCACATGAGTAAAGTCAACCGACGATCTACCGGTGAATCGTAGCACTCGTCTACAGATGCCAGAAGTGCGGGAAGGATGCCCTAATCGTCGTCGGCGTGTTCCAATCGTCGATGACGTCTGCCTGATAACGCTTTCAATGTCAGCCTGCCCCACAAGTGCGGGGAGAACAAGGACGATAGCGCGATTCAAGTGACAGCTTCCGTAGCGAATTATTTTCGATGAGAAAAGGAAAAGGAGAACGGAATACAATTGGACCAAGGTCGAGTTCCCCGATCTCCGGAAGACAAAACGTCGCGAAGCAGCTTCCAGAGGCTCCGGGATCGAATTCGCGCAGAATCCGTAGCCCTTGACGACAAGGGGCTCGATGCCGGGACTTTTTCACAATGACGAGACGAACGCACGAGCGAATGAGCGGCTTGCTGACTGGCAAGCTAGGGGATCGGAAGACACACGACCAGACCAAAAAGCAAAGAACAGCAACAAATGAAATGAAAATTCATTAATTTCTTCTCTCCGCCGCTGCTGCGAATGGTGGTTAATCGAAAATATTCTATTAAACGATGCCTGCCGGCCTGCCTGGCCGACTGCCTCTGTGGCTCACTGGCTGACAGGCAAACAAGCCCCGACTGGCTCTCGATGAGTCTCGCAGAATAAAAAAGCGGCGAACTGAAGCAGCCGAACGAAAATCGTCTCGTTGGCCGTTAGGCTCGAATCGTGACTGTCTCGTGGCTCTGAAGGAGTCGGCGGCGATGGCGGCGGCGGCTGCAGCCGCTCTTCATCATCAATTCTCGATCGTACATCGATTCAATACATACATACGGACTGACGGGCAGACTGCAACAACAGCATCAGCAGAGTTGAATTAGTTTCATTTGAAATTCTCCCCTCCTTTTTTTCTTCTCATTCTTGTTAATCTTCTCATTTGCTTCAATTTATCCTGCCCTCCTTCTGTTTCTCCTCGTTTACCTTCGAGACGTTCACGACTGCGATCGCTTTCGGCGTCCGATGAACCTCATCGTGCGTGGAATGAATTTTCCTCCCACAACCAAAGGGGAACCAAAGTGCTGGCTCAGATCAAAGTCATATTTGTGGTCCCGATTTCCTAGTATTGGAGGGGAGCTTCAGATTTGCCCTGTGGAGGCCTGTTCATCTTGAATATGCTGCCACGCTCCGCTATTCGCGATGAGAACCATTCTGGAAAACGCTTCACCAGAACTTGCGTTCCCCGAGGTACGGTATCTACCATTACCTTTAATCCCACAGGAGCTGACGGGGCAAGTTCACACTTCGTTCGACGGCCGCGGGTTCGTCGATTTGCCTCTACGTTTGCAAAGTTCCTGTGCTCACCGGCTGTGCGAACCTCCAGAGAACTCGAATCTTACTTGCAGCCCTCATCCGGTTCGAAGCTTGACTTCACATGGGACATTATCGAGGGAGCTACAGAGGGAGGACCCCCTGCTGTCTACATGATCCTCGTTGTACTGTCTGAGACCGTCGCCGCTTTCGGTATAGGTATCCGTGGCTACCAGGCACGAAAAGCTATGTTTCCATGAGCTCCCCTGTGTACACTTCATCGACGCTGAGCCCGAGCTGTGAGAAATCGCGATTGCTCTCCAACCGGAAGCCGTAGTGAGGAGATTTGAATCGAGTTCGCAAAATGATAATTCCGACCCCTACCCTCCCGTCCGAAAGCTTTTCATTGAACTCTGATTGATTCAGTCGTGGTACACAAAAAAGAAAGAGAAGCGATACGAATGCACGACATCGCTGAACAAAGTTATAAGTTGCTCGGACCCGTATTATTCTAATCACGTCCCATGCAACACTTTTCGCAAGTTTTTGCTTTCAGCTGCGTTGGGAAATGCATCTCAAGGAGTTGGTATGGTACCCCATTTGAGATCCTCGGACTGTTCCAATCGGTTTTGCGTCGACAAGCGGATACTCGTTGTAGGTTGAGACGTTCGGACCGGAATGGTGAGGAGCTGCAAACTTCAGAATCTTGAAACTCTCACGACTAGGAGTAGTTCCTTCGTATCGACGTTTTCGAGGTCGATTTTTGAGGATGCTCCTTCCAGCAGTCTGTCTGTTCGGCCATCCATTCACGAATCCGTTCCTTTGTCTGTCTGTCAGTGAGTTACTCTGTCGTTTTGTTGGCTGCTTAACTGCCTTCCTGCCTGGTGCCCTACGTTGCCCCAGAGGGATGTTGTCGCTGTTGTCGGTTTCGTGTCTGCTGCTGCAAACAACGGCGACGACTTTTAATTGCTGCGAAGCATCCATGCAGAGCAACAGAAAGCCAACTGTTGGAAAAATAACAACGAGATACCCCCGCCCCGTGGGTCCCAACCCCTTCTCGCTTTTGGCTCCATCCCTTCTCCATGCTCTCTCCTGCAGCCTCCGTTTGTATCGGTCGCATCTTCTTCCCCCGCGCTGTGGTTGTGGTCCCCCAAGGCTCCTTCTCCCTGTTCTTCTCCCATTTCTCGTCGTCGTCGCCGTCGTCATCATCGTCGTCATCCGCAGAAGTTGCAACCCTACACATTAATACGGGCCAAACGGGTTTGTCGGCTGTTCTCCCATCTTCGGCTCGTAACCTTTTCACCTTTTGGTCTCCTGCGCTCCCCATGTCGGCCCCTATCCTTGTGTTGCTCTCCTTTTCGCTGCCGTCGACGCTGTCGCCGCCATCGTCCACGAAACAAACCCGAACCAGGAAACAATACTGCGAGCCTTCAACCGGAGAGGTAGACTGATGACAACGCGAGGAAAACTAGTCGAATGGGGATCGGAGGAACAGCGACCCCCCGGTGCGTCTTTTTCGACGCGAGTTATGGCACAATTTTCGTATTCGTCGTCAGACTTCTAAATGCTGCCCCTCTGGTCCCCTTCCATACCCCCACGGCGTCCCGTCGCACAGCTCGAGCTACCCCTAATACAGATTTCTCCCCCCACCCCTCCTGTACCCCACTCTGCTCTAAATCCCATTGGCCATTCTTTTCCCGTTCGAGGGAAACAACGCCTCGCGCACTGAAATGCTCTACTTTGGAATGAAACGCAACACTGCGAATGAGCGACATGCAAAGAGCAATAAACGACAAACAAATGGATTGTTCTCCCCTCTTGTAGTTGACGCGGTTGTCGTTGCTGCTGTTACTGTAGCTGTTGTTGTTGCGCTTTGTGCTCACCCTTGTCGTATACCAAACAATCTCGCCAGCCGAGCGCTCGTCGGATTCTTTGGGCTTTCATCATGATCGCCGCCCCACCCTAACGAGAACTTTTCACTCCATTTCCACAACGGAATTACAGCGGCGGGGATCACACTGTATCAAGATCTCGCGAATAAACCTCGATCACCAGGGATCCTTGCGGGATCTTTGAATCAACGACGATCAAAATCGCATTTCCCCCCGATTACAGGCGACTTACGAACGTGAAAGCTTCACCCGTCCGTTGACGGTGCCGCTGCCGCCGTTGATATCTCCGTCCATCCCGACGGTATGACGTCGTCTGTCGAAATCTGCGCATCTGTCGTCCTCTGTGACACGGTTCGGCGTTATTCCTAATGACAAACTTTTGATACGAACTCACAAAGGCAGCTTACCCTTTCCCCGTGCCGGCTACAATTCAATGAAGGCCTAGAGCAGACAAGTTATAGGACGATCGAGCGGGTAAAAGCCCAGCAGCGCGATGGGGGTGCCTCAGGGACGTCTGGATACGGTAGCGAAATGTCGACTGACGTTGGCCGGGAAACGGGGGTGCAAGGGGAGCCGAACGTCAGATGTCCTTCAGATGATCTGGAGGAAACTCAATAGAACTCTACATGCAATCTCCAGAGATAGATTGACGGCGGAGGATGGAGGGGATGAGCCTCCTGCATGGAATGGGGCTGTTTGAGCTTGAACGGACAGACTCAGGGCTGCTCTGCGAGTACGAGGTCCTACGGACGCAGCACAAGGCACTGCAGAGCGAGCGAGGGGCAGCGACAACAACAGCCTCGGGCGCGATAGTTGAAATAGAAGTGAGAAGAGAATCAAAAGAGAGAAAGCTTCACCGGCAGGCACGTAGCCTGGCAGCGGGCAGGCTGGCAAAGAGTTTATTAGAATAATTGTAGCTGACGACTACGACTACCTACTACTGCCGGTGCCTGATCCCGCTTCAGTCGGGCCGTTTCTCTCCCCCTACCGCTCCCGTCTCATCCGTATGAAGATGAAAAGGGCTCACTGCGCGAGACATGCAGACAGTTAGTTTGATGCCGACGATAAGGGACTACGAACTCCGTTTCTATCTCGCTCTCGTTTGTTCTCGCTTTCGGTTCTCACCTGCTAGGCACTACTGTGCGCGTGGGGGGTGTGGGGGCCATGCGGGAGGGGGAACGACTCTTATTTGATAGCAAAGAGCAAATAGCTCAAGAGTTCGTAAGCGAACATCATCGCTGGTGCCGCAGTTGTCATCGTTGCTGTTGTTGTTGTTGTTGAAAGAATGCTCGATGTTGGCGAGATTCCGTCCCCAGCCCCCATACACTACCCTTCGCATACTCCCCAGCTCGCCCACCCGCTCGTCGCAAGCGGATATGCACTGCTTGTTGTTGATAAGTCGACGGAGAAGCCAGATTTGATGACATCCGAGCTCCACTTCGGAATGAACTCGACGCCTCAAAACGTCGCGTTGTGCCATACGTGCAGAGACATGACCACCACGAACTGATACTAGAGCCCAGCGAAGGCTCCTACGCTACGGTGGCGTAGCAGATGAGGATGTCGTCTACGTCGCGTCGCCGTCCTCTCCTACTCATCAGTGGATATGATGAGTAGCGGGTGGCGTATCCAAAATGACGACATCCTCTTTTTCGAGCTCACTCATTTTTCTCTCGGTTAGTTTCTACTTTGGCGGGCGAAGTCGGGCTCTCTGTCAAAATAGCACCACTTCAAAATGAGAGACGACCGTGCTTGATGAGAGAAACTCAGCGAGCGCAAAGGCAGCCAGTCAGTCAGTCAGAGGAGGGGAGGAAGAGAAAGCAGCAAAGGAAAGAGACTCGCTAATTCCAGCGACAACTACGGCATTATCATCAAGTACCGAAGCCAACCAAGCAGCTAGCCGACGAACATTCACTTGCAATCTCTGACTTCTCTTGTTCGCCGTTTCTGTTCGGAACGGCAGGACAGAAACGATGCGAGCATGCATGCTGAAGAGGAATGAAGTTGACGCGACGTTTCTCTCTTTCATTCCGAGTTTGCGGCGGCGCGCAGGGTAAGCACAAATGCTCTCGATAACGGTGGCCGCGCAGCAACAGCAGGGACATCAACACCACGTACAGTAAGAGTGCTCCAGTTGAGCTTGATTGTGTCCTTTGCTCAAGCAATACCTTTGACGTTGACTATTCCCCGAACATTGAGGATTTCTTTCGTTTCGGAAACTTGCCTTCGAAACGGATAACTCCGCGTTAATGGGCCTCCTCGCATGATAGTTCCCAAGCTGTGATACCCTTGGAAAAGTTCGCAAGATCATTCGAAAAGTGTCCTCTCGAATCATTTCCCAAGTCACAACCCGAGGGAGGACTTCCTCCGAAATTCCGGTCGCTGATCGGATGACATGCTGCGGGGACGTTGAGTGAGCGATCAGTGACGGAACGGCGGACCGACTGACTAATCGAGCGACCGCTCCGTCGACGCGACGACCAACTTACGAATGGATGTCAGTGCATATAATTCAGACGAAAGCCAACTCTTGAATGTACGTTGAATGCGTCTTGAACAAAAGAGAGGAATGAGAAAGCAGGCAGGCGAGTCAGCACGCGCAAGCGAGCGAAGGAGAGACAGATATGTTGTCTTGCTTTCATTCTTTCATGAACGCGTCGCATAGGCTCGAAATGCAGGGGACAGACGACGGAGGGGTGGCGGGAACCGAAAGAGCGACGGCGATGGCGGGTAGGGAGTAACGGAGGGAGGCCGCCCGCCCGACCGACCGACGGACGGATGGACCGAGCAGCCGAAGTCGTAGTCTGAAATCTACTAGATGGCAAGCTGACTTGCCGGCTGGCTGGCTGGCTCGCGGACTCACATGAGACTTAACGGCTTTGAAGCCAAATGGTTTGCAAAGAGGGTTAATGGTAGAATGTCAGCAACCGAAAAGCAAAGCAACGCGACGCAACTCTACCAACAAACTTACGGAGAAAGCGACTACTACCCAGCGGTTCAAGCAACCAACCAGCGATGTGTTCCCGCCTCTCGCACCCATCCGTTGTAATTTTTCGCGATCGCGAATTTCGCTCTTTGAACTTTATGCCCGCACCCTTGAACAGCTCGACAACAACGATCGAACCGATGGCTCCCTTGCTTCCTTTCTTCAACCATAGCGGCAGAATATGTCCTCTTATTGAAGCAAAGCAGTCGGCTGTCATTGCCACTGACTGGGACGAAGCTTCCGATCCTTGCGATTCCTATCCAGCCTGCGCTTCTCGGGTAGGCCAACCGCGCAACCATGCGTACTCGCGCATCCAGATCCAAATTGAACCATGCTTTAACAAACTGTCGAGTTGACTGGAGGGTCAGCTTGTTCGTTCTGCTGAAACAAAAGCATGAAGTGTGTCAACTCGGAGTATGTATCAATTAGAAGCTGGCGGAGAGGGGGAGGGGGAACGGGGACCAGGAGGGGGTCTTTCAATTTCGGCCCCGCGTTCATGTCCGAACTCAGAGCCCAAGGCGTACTTCGTTTCAATGCAGACGTTCAGACTCGATGCTCTCTGATCTGGTCGGCACATGGCTCTGATTAGTGGACGTGTATCACTGCGCCCGCGGAAGGTGCGTTTATTCTTCTGAGGTGAGCGAAGTTGGGTCTTCCTCCAAAGATCTACTCGCGCAAGCCTTCAATACGATGTGAAATATGATTTGTATCTGGAGAATCTTGGTCACTGTGCCATTTTATGCTCATAAGAGTTTTGATGTCGAAAAACTCGATGGTTGAGCCGAACACCACTTGTTTCGCCACGATATCCGTCCTTCGAGTTAGTTAGCCGGATAGTGAAATGCTTTGCGAAATGAGAGACGACCGATGCCGAAAGAGCGTGAGAGGGGAGTTGGCCAGGATAGAGGAGTCGGAGTAGGGGGGCGACGCTGGTGGAAGAGAAAAGCTACGAGCAAACCCGTTCGTTGTTTCATCAAAGCGAAATGCATGTGACAATATCATTACCACCCGTTGACAACTGTCGGGTAGCAGCAGCAGCAGAAAGAGAGCATGCAGGCGCTAATCATAACATGCGAATTATTGTCATTTTAAACTTTGAACAAAGCGTAGGTTGCTGCTCACTGTTGGTGAGGGTTGGGCAACTTTCGGGGTCTGTGGGGTCTTTGGGAAGACTGGGGGTTTAGAGTTGGCGAAGGGGCGCGACGAATGGAACTCCGACCGAAGCCGAGACGGGCGGGGGCCCGGAGAGTCGTGGACAGGGGGACAGAAAGGAGCCGAAGCAGGGGCAAAAATAGAAAGAGGGACCGTGGAAGCCGAAACAGCAGCAGCAGCAGCAGCAGCAGCTAGCTTGATGGTAGGGCTTCACTTGCCGAGTTGTCGTGGCGAACTCGTTCGCCGACTCAGAGTACCAGCGACATTTTGGCTTGAGAGCCATTTTACTTTTAATTCGGTTTGTTGTCGAGGTTTTGAAAGGCGTTGCTCGCCGCACTTGAATGCTCAAGCTTTCGACGACCTGCATCGCGGACATCTGCTCTGCGGACCGCTGATCGCCTTCAGCTGTTGGTCAGACTATCTCCTGGCACTCGTTTCGCTCCTGAGTTTGCTTATCCTTCCGTCTCGGTCCCAGCCTTCCTCGGCCCCAGCCTTCGTCTCGAACTCTCGCGGGCACCGGCACGCGCCTCCTGTTGGGCATCAATGACCCGAGTGACAAGACGAGTGCTGCTCACAAGCTCAGTATGGTATGGTAGGGTAGGGTACGCGCAGAACGAAAGCTTTTAATGACCATCCCCACACTCAAAACGCTGTACATTCTCTCTTGCAGACCACACGTGACGAACCCATTGACGACGATGACTACGGAGCCGACGAGGAGGACGACGAACAGGAACTCGACCTTCGAAGATCTCCTTGCGAGAACGGATCGAGTGGAGGCGATCTCTCGGACCCTCCAAGCCACGTATCCAAAGATCTCAAAGATTCTCAGCAAGACCAGCTCCAAATGTCCGCGGCGGCCTTGGCCACGGCGCAGGCAATGTTCGCGGCGGCGGGGAAGGCTTCCGACAGACTTCCGGCTCTGGGTTTTTTGCCAGGAGCTCACGGCTTCCTCAACGCACAGGCTCATCTTCAGGCTCTACGCAACCCAGCCTTCCTCCAGCTCACCCAGAACCTCGGCCTCCCCGATCCTGAAAAGCCGTACGGGTTCGACAGTCAGCTGAAACAGGTTCGTCCAGGCCCCACTTTTTGAGTATACTTGAGGCCACCATGAAATTTCGGTGGATTTGAGGCGGTTTGCGCACAGATTGCCGGGATCGATGCCGTGTTCAGGAGCGCTTCATTCCTTCTGATTTCGTCAGCTCGTCGTGAGCCGATCCGAAGAAGCTAGACAAATGAAGCGAGTTCTGGTGAAAGCAGAGAAACAATGAGAATACATTCGCCAAATGAAATAGATTTCGACGGGAGAAACCTGAAATAGAAATAGAGCTCTTCCCTCTCGAAGATGCCCAAATCATCGTCGAGCGGACAGACGATCCAGCGGACGCACGGGCGGGAAAGCGAGCAGACAGGCGAACAAGCGACCGAGTCGGCAGAGAGAGAGACCGAATTTGAAATTAAGTTGGCGACTCGCGCGCAATAAGATCGTGATTCGCCAGAGCAAATATTAATTACGATTCAGTTGGCTTTCTTCGTTCGATGTTCATTCGTTTATTTTTCTTCTTCTGCTCTGCGTTGAGTTCGTATGTGCGTTGGCTTGTTCCGCTGCTGACTGCGGGGCTGGTGCTTCGGCAGTGTTCATCGTTGGTGAGCGATGATGGCCTGGGATGAATTTATCCAACGAGAAAACATCGAGCAACAGCAGCAGAAGAACCAGCATACGCCAGTCACTGATGACGGCGCGCGGCGACTGATTCCTTGCTCAGCCACCACGATCCGAGCCAGTCATCCAACGAGAAACCAGAGATCGTTGATCATTTGTTGCTGCTGATGCCGTTTCTTTCATCATCGAATGGATTGTTTGCTGTTGTGTATTCGATTCTGAATGATTTTTCCTTCCCTCTCCCCTCATCGTTCGTGTCTTGTTTAAGTTGGTTTTCGAACGTTTGGTTTAATTATTTTCGCTTTGGTTCGCAAATTTCGCGTGGGTGGTTAGGAAATGCTCCGAAGGCAGTTCGGGCCACGAGCAACCTGCTCGAGCCAGTCGCAGAGCACGACAATTGTTTAATATGCCTGCTCGACGGTTTGTTCGTGATTCTCATTAATGCCATCGGCAATCAGCAGCTCGTCCATCATATACTTGCGCAATTCCAGCCATAGTTCATTCCCGAGCCCGGTTCTCGTCTTATTCCTTCGTTTCGGAATTATTCCCCTCACGATGCTCGCGGGAAGTTCCAAAGAAGTTCTTTGAACTTCGGAAACTTCCTCCGTGTTACGACCACGCGCACGCTGTTGGCGAGTAATTTGCGCCCTGGGTGAGCAATGCGTGAGAGCAGAAGGGGAAAAGCCTCATCTAAAAACGTCCAGCCCGACGTTTGCGGCAAGTTGGTGTCGGGCGAGCTAGCGGCTAGTCGGGCGGTATCCTGCCGATTCAGAAGGAAAGGAAAAAACATCTAATGAGTTGTGACAATCATAAATAAATAAATAAACGGACACCGGAGTGGGGAGAGCAAATGTCGTCTGAAACCATGAATGAAGCGAGTCGGCACCGCAACGTTGCACGAGCGGCAGTGGCATCCACGCTAAAAACGGAAAGAGCAGTGCAGTCATCCAGTCTCACTTTCGCGTTTTGCGTCCCGTACACAAACCTGTCATTAAGAAGCAGCTCGTCGCGTTCTCGCGGAGGGACGAAAGAAGAAGTCGAAGAAAAACTCAACTGGGAATCCGCCGCTTGTCTTCATCGTCATCATCAACACCCACTATGTACCGCCTCGAGAATATGTACCAGGAGTCAGTCTTTTCATTTTCCGATTCCGCCGGCGGGTGGACCAGCTTTCTGGCTGGCTTGCTTGCTGTCTATTTGATGGAAATCGAATTCATGGAATCGCGATACATAGACGAGGAATTCAGCTCGGCTAGCTGGGCGGCTGGAGGGTTGTCGTCAGAAGCGTTCGTCGCATGTCGAGGAATTTGTCAAAATGATGAACTACGGATAGACGCTGAAGAAATAACGACGGCTCCCCTTCCACTTGGCAAGCGAGGGAACGACGAGGCAATGCAAGGTTCGCCACCATCGGAACACCGGGAGCATGGTTAGAGCGAAGAACCAGCGCGGCAGGGAGCATATCGACTGTTGGTGACTTATTCCACAAACACCATCGTTTTCTCAACGCGTTGTTTTCCGAATTTTCCTGAAAACCCTTCCTTCCCCTGAAACTCTGGTTCTCGCTGCGCGCAAATCCGGAATAGAAATTCAGACCGAAGGGAATGAACTCTAACTCGAATGCTGGACGGATAAGTAGTTTCCCAGCAGATTGAAACATTGATGAAATCCATGAATCACACAGGTCGGTTGTGTGGTCGGCCACGTGCTCTCTCGTCTCAGGGATGTCGACCGGTGGGGATTCTAGCCGGTTCGGTAGCGCCAGAATCTGGAGGTGTCTATGGTAAAAACGCGTGATGTATCACCGCTTCAGTTACTCGACAGGAAGTTCTTCCAGAACGAGCGAGCGAGCGAGCGAAAGGTTGTTAAGGTGGGCTCCGATTTTCTCTCCGGATCGCTAGATTCGCGTTAGCTTCTTGCTTTTTTGATACGAACGCTGACCGCGGACATCGTTCGTGAGTGGGAGGTTGAGCCGCTATAGGAAAATGTCGCTTCATCTGTCTGTCGGTGGCTCGGTCGGTTGGTCGAACAAGCAAGCAAGCAACCGAGAGGGACGGAGAAAGTAGATACCTACCGATAGATGGTAGTAGGAGAGAAAGTTGGCAGCGAAAGCTTTTGCAGAGAAAACCATGGAGAGAGAACAAGCCGCGGAGAAGAGTTCATCGCATCGTGTCGCCAAGATGAACCGAGGCCCCTTACTAAGTATATAAGTAAGAACAGAGGGACGAGATCGGCCGCTGTGTTGTGCCCGGCTATTTAGTCGTGTCACACCTTGGGTTCTGACACTCCGCCACGCAGGAAACACTCGGGCCCCGTGGAGGGTGCAGCGGCTGAACAAAGTCTCAACGCCTATCAAAGCGCATCGAGACTCCATCAGGGATTCGCGCTCTCGTCACCGACTTCTTCGTCCCTTCGCACACCTTGAATCGATCTGGACCCGATTAATTTGAAGCTAAAAGTCACATTCCCCTTCGAATGAGTACCAATGACCCGCATGAGCCTGTTGGTACCGGAGATGCTCGAGTTTGGAAACCAAGCTGATCCCCTCTACGTCAGGGAAGGGGTTTCAACGGACTATGTAGCTGAGCTATGTCTTGTCTGTCGCGCAACAAATCTGTCGTTCCTACGCAGTTTCGAGTTCGTTTCCTGAATCCGAAGTTCTCCCGAAAGGACGAGTTTCCACACTATCAAGGAATCATTGAGCTATCGAACGATAACCGAGTACAGGCCTTGAGTCACGTCCCTGGTTCGACGCGACTCTGGCATGTTTTTCCCATGCTATATCCGCCTTACCCTCCTAGATGCGAGCTATCCTACCGAACGACCGGTAGTCGCGCAGGAAGACACTCTAGTGTCAGATGTGTCGTTTATTAACTCGATCTGAAAGATCTCAAGCACTAGAGAAGCTTGCCTGCTTGACTGCCTGCCTACTTGGTCTTTTGGTCGCTACCGCCGCCACCGCCACCACCGACACACCGCGCCGCGGATGCTGCGACTGCTTCGGAGTGCTGAGTAGAGAATGAGCGCGACCAAACATTTCTCCGTCGTGGTATCAAACAAGGCTATCATTATTCTCAGGGAAAGCTGCGAAGAGCTTATTTATCCACATAAAGGCGTCATTCATGGATCGCTGAATGAGCGATTTCATGGCTCGTTGAGAGCTTACATATTGCATGACGATACGCGCTCAGTTTGCAAGCACTTGATCCAACCTGAGAACTTCTGTATTTCGAACATATTTCCAACAGTTTCCGTTTCGAGTGGATTCCCTTTTCGGGAACTCTGGAGTCCTAGATCGTTTCGTGGCAAAATCGACAACGTGTAAAGCCGATTTGATCGAACGTCTTTCGTGTCACTATGACTTCAAGACGCGGTCACAGTTGCTCGGGTTCCGCCGCGATTCTAATTGGATTTTTTTTTCGACAGATTTTCGCAAACCAACAACAACAAGGATTTAAGGCACCCGCACAAACCTCTTCAAATCCAGAGGACACTCCAAAACAGGTGAATACCCTCGCCAGTGAATTGAACGAGTTAGAACTCCGCGACATGTCTATGAGAACCTCGCGGGCGATGCACCGAAATCCGAGACTCGCCGAGAGCCATTTTTCGGGTGACGTCTTCCAAGTGGTGAATACCATTGAAATGACTCACTAGCCTCCAGACGAATTCTCGAAGCTCTCGGTGAGGCAGAGATCTTGTTGCGTCAGATCTGATTCGATTCGCGAGTTTCATCAGGGTCCGTACCGAATACCCGCGTCGTCGCTTTGCCCCACCGGGAGAGTCGATACTTCTCGAGATCACCGAACACTAGGAATTCTCGTGGACTCAGGGCTGGAGCCGAGAAGTCACGGAATCAGAACAAAGATTCAAGACCCCGTTCGAGCGGTCGCGAATCTTCCGAGAGATTCTGAATTGAAGTGCGCGCATTATGATTTTGTTGCGATACTGCGCATCGGTCGTAAATTCAGCCTTAACGGAACAACGAACGATAAAGCTCCGGCGAGCAAGCGGGCGGGCGTTTTGTCGGTCGGACCGATGGATGGATGAATGCAGACAAAGACTTATTGGCTCACTGGTTGGTCGCCAGGCGGTTGGCCGGCGGCAGACCAGAAAACTCCACTGTGCGGCACACTCATATTTAATACAATTTTTTTCAATCTTTTTTTTCTTAATACTTTATCTCTGCTCGTTTACAACGGCTCTCTTCCTCGCGGCGGCTGTAAGACTAGCACGGTACTTTGGACTTTTTTATGGCCCGGGTGCCAGGCTGAGCGAGCTGTGGGCCCACGAGCACACAAACCGAAATTCCAGCATTTTATAGCAGAATAAATGCTTCCGAGCCGAGCGAGCGAGAGCGACCACGAATTATAAGTGCTTTTTAAGCGTCGCGAGCATTTATTCCTTTTCTCCATTCGCTCGAGCTCCCACATTGCACGTAATGTCACAGTGTGCTGCATCAGTACGTACTGTACTGGTGCAACCGAATGTCCGTCTACATATCCCACTAAACTGTGTGGGATGAATGTGTCATTTTGTCCCAATAATTTCCCTACCCCGCCCCTTGTTTTCTCACGGAATCAAAAACAAAGCGACATCCCTAACATATATGATCTGAGTCAGCAGGAATCGAATGAATGCGACAGATGACTGAACGATCGGAATCGATGTTGCTACCCGCCTCGAGCGTGCCAAACAAATTATGAGCAATGGCTGTCCCCGAACGACTGCTTGGGAACCTCACTTGTCTTTGGTAGTGATCATTGCATACAACGGAAAAAAGAGTTTCGACGGAAACCTTCATGCGACCCCTAACTAAGTCCATGCTGTGTGGACGACAGGGTAAGGCAGGGAAATCTCCTCGAAGCTCGCTCTTAGACCCCATCTTGGAGAGCAGGGTAGGCTGTCGTAATCGAGGTGAATCGTTCCGGCTTTACGGCGCGGTGCGACTCCGGAACGTTGACTGGTTAGCTTACTCGCCCATTAGTACGTTTGCCTTTCGGACGGCACGTTCGCCTCAGCATCTCGGAGTTGCTATTGTCATGCTTGTAGCTGTCGCTATCTATGCTTGGGGGCTCCGGTGCTAAGTAATAGAGATTAATGGTATCTCTTATCTCGTCGCCACGGCCTTCTTTTATTATATTGTTGCTGTTGTCGTTGGCGGTGCTGCTGACGATCACCATGATTCTATAACTCGTCGAGGTGGTCGTCCGCTTTCGGTGCAGACTCGATTTCTCTCCCAAGTCGAATGAGGCGAGCTGAGCAACACCTTCGCTGGTCGTCAGCGCTTTCAGCTTGCAATGATCTCCCTCGGTCCCCATCCAAAAATGCCACTCCCGTCGTCATCCGATCTTGTGGTTTTGATCGAACAGTACATTCTGCTCCCTGACGCGGCTTGAGAGTATGGATGTTCTCGCGCAGGGAGAGAGGATAAAGGAAACGAGCTGATGACTTTCAGGAGGCGATGTAGCCGAACAGGTTCCTCCGACTTGGCTCTAATCGTAATTATATTGCACCTTTACCTTTGGAGGGAGCAAGCGACAGTTTGTCGCCTCTTTTATGATGCTCATTCATCTCATACGCTTTCCGCTCATTGAGCCAGCCGGATTCATTCGGGTGAAGACTGATTCGAATCAGAATAGGGGAGACTTTTCCGGTAAACGGGGCGCGAAAGCGTCACGCGAACCGACGAGCCAGACAAGCAGGCCGTCAGGCAGGCAGGCACGTTGTGAGGAATACCGGGCAAACACTCGAGGTAATAACGATGATGACACCACCTCTACATGATAACGCGTTATCTCTACGCCATTCAGCACGGAACACGATTGGGGCGGCGAGCTATTGCCAATTGTATTCGGCAAACCATTTGACCCGCTGTTAAAATCTTCGCGCTGTTAGCTACTGATGGCTACCTGTTACACACCCGACGAAATCAGAGGAGGAAACCGTTCTTCTCTACGCGAATGCGGGCGAACGGACCAGTATGAGGAAAAGGCTTCGAGCGAATGGTCGTCAACGCGTTCTGATTCGATCTTGGCCAACGGTGGATGGTGAACCGCTTGTGGTCGCGTTTCACCGTTGACCATCAAATTATTCCTACCGTTCAAAGAGCACTCGCTCAGTCTCGCCGAATTCATTGTTTCAAAAAGCTGGCGCGTGTGCCTGAACAACTGCCCGAACTCCTGATACTCTGTCTAGCAAACTCGAATTTGTGTTCTTGTCACGGCCCCGATGCCAACCCATGCCGAGCTTCTTCATCCATGCCAAAGTAAACACACAGCGTATGGGAAGACTCTACGGAATTCCCTGTACAATGACTCTCGGTTTTCTTCTTCTTCTTCTTTATTCTCGTGAGGCACACCTTTGAAGCTTCTTTAGCAGGGTAAAAATCACCGTCTGACGACCTTGAGATCTCGGTCACAACCACAACCACCACCACCACCTATAAGAAACGGCCGCACCTATTTGGCTTGATACTGGCGGTAAGCAGGCGGGCCGACAGCCGGCTCAGACACGCCCCTGTTCTTGTTTATCCGTTTTTGATTCGGGCTTGATGATCAGAAGGAGCTTCCGAGATACATCGGAACCGGTCCCCGGGAAAGGATTTCTCGAGTCTGTCCTTCGATTTGTGCCGAGGCCTCACTGAGGTCGGTTGGCTGGCTGGCTGGGCCCATCGAGGTTTGGGGGAAGAACTCTTCGAGCTTTTGTGCGCTGAGATCAAACAAACCTTTCTAGAAGCGCGCGTGGAAGCTGTCGGCGAGGCTACGCACTCACGAGCGTTTATGCGTGCAGACATCCTTATACATTTAGACACGGCTGTCATCGCTCGGATAGTTTGCGTCGTTTGGGAAAGTGTCAAAAGCGAGACCAGAAGAGTTGTCGAGGTCCCGTCGCGGCCGGCCTGTTCGCGTATTGTCTGCCGGTGATTTTTTGATTACCGTGACCAACCGGCCGACCGACCGACCGTCCATCCTACCACCGCCCACGCGCCCTCACGCGCTCTATTTTTGTGTCATTGCATCTCGTTTGAGATTTTAACGCTTGTTTCTTGGGTTGGTTTACCATTCGGACAAAACTGATGGCAGTCTTCAGCGGTTCGCTCGGGAAATGATACTAGTTGCCCTCGCTGACGATTTTGAGGTTGCGATGCGTCCCGTCGGCGGTGCTTGGTGGGCTCTTTCATCAATCAAACCTCTCATCGTTCAAGTAGATAATGCGAACCAGTTCGATCATTAGTTTGCTAAAACGAAACTTTTGTTTCAGAAGTCGAGCACAGAATTCTGCCGTGACTTCAAACTGGTAAGCATCGAACTCTTTCGAACCTCAAACTCACTTTCAAGAGCACTTGGAGTTCAAGTTCATCATCTACCTTTCGCAACGTCTTTTGACGTCCTCGATTCTGAGTGAATCTGCGGTTTCGCTCATGCGAAAGAAAACTGGGAAATGTTCGCAAGTTCGGTCCCGGTGCAAAAACGTCGAAATTCCCTCAGTCGTCGACTTGAAGCGAAGGAAGAGTGTTGTGGTGGCGGTCGATTTCTTTTCGGATGAGGTCTTGTTAGAGCCACTGACGCCAATCTGAGACGAGTTAGTGACCCAATAAGCGACAACAAAAAGCGTGAAACTCGTTCGACCGGCCGACCGTCCGTCCGACCAAGCGATCAGATACTTCTTCGGTCGCTCGTCGCCGGTCAGCGAGCAGTTTCCCGAGACAATGGAACTTGTCGCGATCTCGCAGGGCCTGCGACGCCGCCGTACGAACTTCACAATTGGAACTGGAGCCATTGATCACTGAAGCACGTCATTCAATGAACGAAACGCTCGCTAGGAAAACTTCGAAATTTTCACGCGACGCTCAAGTAGTTCGATCGTCCCGAATTCTGTCGTACTGGGCAGACGGAGCTGCTTCTCGACTTTTCGCTGTGTTCCCCTTTAATTTGAAGGTTCGAGTGAGTCTTGTAGTTCAACCGGTGCTCTTCACAAAAACACGAGCGATTCGTGTCAAGTTAGACTCACTAAACACTACAGAAAGGTGTTCTTCAAGCATACGGTAAAGTTTCGCGAGTTTTTTTCTCACATTCGCTGCGAAGAGCTGTGCCTGACTGTCGTCAACCAAAGAACCATTAGCGTTCGGGTGTGACACAAGCTCAAAGACATTCTGGAGCAGCGTAAGGTGCCTGGACCCATCGAAGACGAAGACGACGGAACCAACAACACAACAAACGGTATAAACCTTTCTGCAGCGCCCGCGGGATCTCAAGTGCTCCAAGTCCGAACGTTGAGCGGTCGATGCACGCGCGTCCGTAAGCATGCAAGGGAGAAGCAACGATCCGAAAACCAAATGGGAATAATACAAGTCAATAAAGTGGACAGAAAAAGTGACTGAAGACGAACTTCTGCCGAGCAGACGGCGAACAGTGAAGCGTCGCGGCGCCGGCATGTATGACAAAAATCAAGAGTCACACTTACTTACAACCGAGCAACAGGCACAGAAAGAGCATTTGGTCTGATGGACCGGAGAGCGAGCCGGAGCTACTGAGTGAGTGGGAGCTGGCTGACTGGCTGGCTATCATTTGTTCTTCGCAGCACCAGTTCGGCTGTGCCTCGCGAAGAAGGAAAAACTGATTTTTTCCCATGTGAAAAAAAATTCTCACCCTCACTTCCTTCCTCGCCCCATCTACATCAAACTTCCACGATCCAGCTTGCGCAACGAAAGCGATACAGTCTGTTGATCTGATTCTTCGCGGTCTGATTTCTGATTCGGGGTCGGCCAAGCAGATTCGCAGCTTTTCACCCCTGTCTGAACTAAGGTAGACCCTGCAGGAAGATGAGGGATGCACATCTAGGACATTTTTCAAGTTCCCGGTTATTCTCTGGGACGGAGGTCATGCCCCGGCCCTTTTGACCGGGCGTCGAGTCCTGTTTACGCAATCCACCACTGATATGCGATCCTAGGAAACTCGTATATAAGTAGATGCGTCCTCAAGATTCCTATCGCGATCATCTGACGGCTGGATTATTATCTGGAATTTACAGCACAGCGCCGTTTCCAGACTTGAACAGAGTTGCGGACTTCACCACCGTCGAGTAGAGCTGTTTTGAATGTCTCTCGTAACGATTCAGGATTGAGATCAAGCATCAGCTCCTCAGATTCTCAATTCACCGCCACTCAGCTCATGGTCAGCTCTGGAAAGGTTCATTTCTGGCCGATCCTGGCTGAAGTGGCTCCAGAAGGGCATCTCATCCCGGTTATGCTATGGAGGTGAGGTGGTTAGGTGGTCGCTGTCCGGGTCAATCAGCTAGTGCTGGTGCTTGCGCACCCTCTTGCTTAGAACTTCGGCCCGGGAGGCGTCGTTCGGCACAGAGATGCAAATCGACATACCTATTTCTGAATTGGTCGGTGCCGTTCGTCCAGTCGCTCGCTCATCTATCCTTCCATCAATCTATCTTTCTTTTTCGGTGGCGGCTTTCTTTCCCCTCTCGACGACTCGCAAGTTTTGAGCAAGTGAGTGTGTGAGTCTGCATGGCGACGACTATGATGGTGATTTTGAAGGAGCTGATGATGCCGATAATAATGTCTCAATGCTTGGAGGAAGCGCGAGAGAGGAAGACAGGTTGCGAGTGAGTGAGTGAGCGAGCGAGCGAGCTGGCAGCCAGTCAGCCGAACTGGCAGCCGAGCAGGCTCCATTATGGTCCCATTATGGAGGAGAAGTTTCTTCATCTTTATCCTTTTCATCTGGAATAAAGAAGGGAGAAAAAAAAGCAAGCCAATATCACTCGATGCTTGACTTGACTTGACTCTGGTGAAGGCGGGCAATCCAACCAGCCGGTCGGTCGAGAGCCATCCACGAATGGCGTTCGACTATTGCATTTTTCTCTTCCATTTTATGCTCCTTTCTTCTTATTCTTCTTTTTCACTTCTCTCACGTCTATACGAAGGTTTCCTTTTTCTTCTTCTTCTTCATCTTTTCCACTTTTCTTCCCCACACAAAGTGATATTGTGCCGCATTGACGTCGCGTGCTATTCAGCCGCATCCAATTATATTGTCTCCGTATTTTTTCGTCTGTTTGGCTGCCGCTGATGCTGATTCGTTGATCGATCAAAGTAACAAACAGAAGAAGGAGTGCGATACGATCCTTCTTCGACTCATTCTTTGGTTTCCATTTTCCGCGGCTTTCCCCTCCCTGAACGAGTGTCGGAAAGTCGGGGATCCGCGGAAGTGATTATGAATATACTTCACGGATTCAGATGAAATCTCTAGGAGGCGATCGCCGTCCATGATAACAATCTTGAACACCTGGTGAACGATTCGCTCGATTCAAAGAGTAATCGTGGCGGAATCGAGCTTCCCCGTGACCTTCGGTCAACTGTGCTCAGAGATGGATGGACACGTACAGATCCGCAAAATCTCGGGGCAAGCGGCGCAGCGGTCCAAATAGTTTCGAAATGGCGTTGTGTTTATTTGACAATTTTCGTAAGGTGTGAGAAACTGCCATCAACGCTTACGGCGTGAGATCCCTCGGTCATCGGGTTGAATTCTTTCTTCTCACATCGCAGTGGACGATTTATCACAATGACAAAAAATGGAGGAAAAAGAGATAGAAACTACTCTTAAATTCAATCAAGACGACACTGAGGCAAAAAAAAACGCGGAGGAAAAAATGAGAATGCTACCGAACAGTAAGCCGGTGGCAACAATGCTGTGCCGATTCCATTGGAGCGACCAAGCTTCGTGGCCACGATTTTGTCGACCAAATCTTTTTTTAGATGACGATTCGCGGAGATTCCGCGCTGCGGCGGACGTCATCTTTCGAATCATTTCTCGTGAGATCATGAAATCTTCTGAAATCACTGGATCCGTCGTTGAAATTTGGAGAGGGGTCGGAAGTCGTCAGATTCGATCGCTATGAGGCTGGATTTCCGGGCAACAAGAGAGTACGCGGCCCATGGATTTAGTAGGATGCGCCTCAAGATCCCCGACACAATGAGAGAGAGAGTAAGGATGCAGCGTGAAAAATCTGAGATGTACGAGTTCCAATTAAAATCGCAGCTCAGTGCGTCGATGAACTGATTAGTGCGGGCTGAGAGGGTTGTTCCCTTGTTTTTTGCTTCAGCATGAAGTCCACTCTTATATTCAGTTGTTCGGGAATGGCTGCAGTGACTCGATGTATAGAGTTCGAGTGCGGCGTGTGGAGTAATTGATAGCGAGGCATTTGTCTCGATTCCAGCGAACCGAGTTTCGGGGTCGGGGCTTGAACCAATTCTGATCCGCCGGCTTACAATCTGTGTGTTTTCGGGTGTGTACGAAATGTAAATGGTGTCCAACCAACGATAACGAAGTGGAGGAACGAACGAAGGATGAGAAGAAAAAAACAACGAGATACTGACGTTGCACGCTCGTTCCCACGCCCTCTGCAGAGGTTAAGATTTGTAACGAACAAATAGCGCTCTTCTGAAACAAACTCGAAAGAAACGAGCGAGCAAACCAGTCAGTCAGACAGTCGAATGGTCGGTCGGTGGTTCGGCCTGCCGGTCGAACGAACGAACGAACGAACGGCACGGCAACCAACAACTAAGAGAAGCTTTCAGACATTTGAGTCGGAACATAGCTCAGCTATTGGACACGCTTGTCGCTCGCAAATTCGTCGGCTCTGACCAATGGCGTTCTCCGCCTCTCTCAGGACTCAATCAACTCTTGTAAATTGTGAGTGCACTCGCTCAGCTTCCGCAGTCAGAAATCTCGACGATGATGATCGAATCGCAATTCGCAATCGAGGGAGAATCGATACGTATCCAATAAAACAAATTTTCCCGATGGAGGGGAAGGAGGGAAGAAGACCCGATTCCAAGGGCCCGATCGGGGACCGCGCATAATATCCCACGGCCGTCCCTCCGTGATAGTTTCCAAAGGAAGAGTTTTGTAGACGTTGTCTCAAGCTCGTTCTGAAGGAGGTGTCGTTCCGGCCACTGGGTTCTGTTGGCAACATGCGACTCGCTATGTGAACTAGACGGCGCCATTATTGATCGAGTTTTTGGCGGTGTTCCATTTTTAGAGCTCCGCCTCAAGATCTGTGGTCATTATAATCAGATCGTGTTCGAGCTCCTGGCGAATGTAGCAGTGTGCTTATGCACCTGATTCGGCTTTTTCAATCTGCGGGGGGAACTTGCGTCGCGATTCTTGATCCGGTTGCCCTGATCGCTGAATTCTCTCATTGAGACTGATTTGGCTCTCCTCGAACTCTTCGTCAAAATTTCGATGTCAGAAGTTGGATCGCGAAATGTCGGGGAAGACCCGACGTTTCTCCCGATACCCACAGCTTGGACACAGGCTGCTGAAGGGCTCCGGCGGGCGGAGGGAATCAAGATGACATCGAGAGAAAACGATCGTAAAATACCATTTTTGTGCTCAGAGGTAATTCGGTTGTTCTTTTCACGCTTCTACTTCTCAACGAACTTGTTGCCCGCTCGCTCGCCCGGCTGGTTTGACAGTGAACGCTGGCCAGGGTCGTCTCCCTAAATAATTGTGAAATGCTGCCGAGCGACGCTGGTGCAGCTCTTGGTTTGCTTTGCTCGATTCGACTGGTCCTGCCGCGTGATCTCCATCTTATTCGTTGAAGCGGCGCGGCGTTCATTCCGGCCGGTGTCCAGTCAGTCAGTCAGTCAGCCAGTCTGGGTGAAGTCGTCCACATTACAGTCAGCATCGTTTCATGATCGTCGACTTCAGTGACGACATGACTTGATTACGAAGCAGGCACGCATCTCGGAGCAGAAAGCGTTTCCAGAGGATGAGGGATCATCGCTTCTGGGACGGAGAGCTTAACATTCGCTGTTTTTGGCTCAATTTCTCTACCCGCTCTTCTTCTCATTTTGACGTGCGGTCGTCCGTCGGAGTCTTGAGTGTGAATCCATCTTTCGGCTCACTCAGACGACGTCGTGGACGGGGAGTCCCATAATTCGGTCAGTTTGGGGTGATCTTCATTGCGAGCATTAAAGTCGGAGGCATGCCCGGACGTGCACTCCTGGCAGCAGTCCGTTCATACCGCGGGATGTTGTTGTGCACCATGTGGAGCGCTCCGTTCTGCGGTCGACTCCGGTGAAGTCCGCTCTAAGTGATTCTTTTTATTTGGGCTTTTGAAAGCTTCTGAAAATCCTCAAACGAATGAAAGCATATTGCTGCAGTTTTATGATTTTGTCTTTCGGGCCTCTCGGCACCTGTTGTAAGATGACGAAGACCACACCTCGGATTCCTCCCCGTTGTCCTCCTCCTCCTCCTCCTCCACTGCTTCAGCGTCCTGCTCCTTCTACTGGTAATGCTCTTCGTTGTTCTGATGCGCTTACTTCTCATCGACCTCCTCCTCGGCCAATAAACTCAAATATAAAATTGTTGTTCCGCTGTCCACACTGACTCTGTGAGACCGACGGAGCCCTCCGGCAAAGTTGAAGCGCGTCTAGATGTTCGGCTAGCCAGCCAGCCAACCAGCTATGTATGTATGTAATGTAATGTTCACGTCAGCTCGGTCTCAGCGTCGGCAGCGGCGTTAAGCCCCCTGAAATTTTACAACCCTAGAATACATTCTGCTCCGGGTCCGCCCTTGGCAGATCCGTCGTCGCGGCCGCAGCGGCCGCAAACTTCAGAAATCGCCGTATACATACGTATAAAACGTACTTTGAAGTCGCACCCGGCCAAGATTTTTCGCCGGCGGCGGCCGCGGCCGCCATTCGAAAATCGAAAACCAAATCGTGCCGTCGAGTGAGGCTTATTATGAAGATATCGAACCGACAGCAACGTCGATGCGGACCGACAGAGCGAACGAACGAACGAACGAATGAGCCCACGAAGGGAAGGGAGGAGTCAAGCTACCTGCCAGTGTTGGCATCTTCATTCTTCCGCCGCTGCCGGTGCCGGTTCCGCCGCCGCGGTCCGGGACCTGCGATGGCACCCTCCCCGTGCTGAAAGAAATCACATGGGATCGAATCACCTTCGATCGGAGATTCTCTCGAACCACTCTCCGAATTGTCCACTCGACAAGAAAATAAACCCATCTCATTGTCAGAGGATGATCACTACGCGCCGAAGTTCGAATACGGGTCCGTCATGGAAGACCGATGAAACCTTGAGGAAAAATTTTGAAAAATGCCCCGCGATAACAAAGTTCGCTCATCAAAGCACACGTCAATGACTCGGATAGCTAAAACATCTTCATTTTTGTTTTCAGTTATACGAACTCAGCGAAGACCCAAAACGCAAGGAGTTTCTCGATGATTTATTTGCATTTATGCAGAAGCGAGGTAAGTGCGCTGCAAGACAAAGCTCTTTCTTTCCCTTCTCTTCACCTATTGCTTACTTCTTCCCAGTCAGATATAACTGTCCGCTGACATTCTGAAAAGCTTCCAAAGGTTTCGAACTCTGAACGACCGCGCGGTGACTCCGACGACGGAAAAACCCTTCGTCTTCGTTCCGCATCGTTTTTTCCAAACCTGCTTTCCGCACGCGGTCGTTGCATACCGAAAACAACTGGAAGCTCAATGATAAACGATTGATGATTGATGACTGAGAAGTTAAAAATGGGATCGTACAATGGAACACGCCTCTGAGAAACGACTTCATGATCTGGGATCAGTTCGGAATGCTGCCCTACGTATGAATATAAACATCAACAACAACGCATCTCGAATCCGATGGAGGGAGATTGGGAGGTGATTTATATCGGTTTGTTGACGTTCACGAAGGTTTCACGTGTTTCAATCCCCGGTCGAAGCCTGGCTCCGAGAGCAACGCAATCCTGAAGTGACCATTATAGATCACACTACGAATAAATGAACGAAAAAACGAAAACGGAAATCTCAGCGAGGGTGTGTTTGGCAGGGACGAAGCTTCAGCCGAGTGATCGAAGAATTATTGCGTTCAATTATTCGATTACGAGTCAGCGCTCTAAATTCCCACAAGCTCGGTGAAGAATGATGGCGAATCGGATTGTTATGTCAGCTTTGTTGAAGATGAACAAACTTCTGAAAAATCTGAATCGAGGGGCGGTGCCGAATTACGATAGATAGAGCGAATCGATCAATCCGTCTATTTATCCATTTATCTGTAACCTCATCTATTTACCCAAACGTTCAAAACCACCAGCGGGATGTCTCGACTCAACAGTGACTGTCGAGTCGCCACATTGTCGAATTCGATAGATAGTTAGACCGATCGAGCGAATGGCTAGCTCAATGACGGCGATGAGGTGTGTTTTTTTTTCTACCTCGTTTTCGTAAGTTCAAATTGAGATATAGCAAACAGAAGAAGAAGAAGAAACAAGTAGAAGAACAAGAAAACCGTTGCTAACGAATTCGATTTGTTCTGCGTGTTGATGTCGTTGTTGGATGCCAGTGTACGGCCGCCCGTTTGTCTGGCTTGCTGGCTGGCTGCTTGGCACAAAAAAGAAAAATGAGTGATTCCTCATCATGACACCATGTTGAAGGAATTGCGAACAGCATCCAGCCATTTTTCTCGTCTTGACTTCTCGCTAGGAAGACGGCATCATCGATGCTTCGGATGGCGCTCCACGAAGTGTACCTGTGACTGTGTGTGTGTGTGTGTTTTTTTTTCATATTGGGTTGCGAGCGCTGTTGGTGATTTTATCTTTTTTCCTCTCTGCAGTGAGACATCTCGGGAGCCGTTTGCTCCCTGCTTGGCGCTCCGACGTCTCTATCGGCGTCGTCTTACTTCTATTTGTTCATTTTTTTCGCTGTATTCGGCTGTCATTTTCTGTTCGGATGTCTCACTTCTCGTTTCCGATAATGCTCCAAGTTCAGATGCCTCGTCTCATGAATGCGTGCTGCGTAGACACGTGATCATCCGACAGAAACGCACCTTGGGCCTGACTCCTGTGCTGAAAAGGATCCATCCTGAATCGCCATTCTGAGGCTTATTCTCCGAAAGTCGAGTCATAGTTCTGCCCTCATGTAATTTCATCGATTCGCCGACATCTGAAACGATGCTCGGGTACCTCGTTATCAGGCCGTCCCGAGTCCTGTCGGAGCCTCACCGGCTTTCTGGTCGATTTCTATTCATCGGTTGTATACATTTCGGTCGAAAGGTTCGGATGCGCCTTGGATTATTAATTGAAGGGCTCACCCATCGAGTAAAACGTTCGCATCAGATCTCAAAATCTGAAACAGCTGCCTGCCACCGATTTATCCTCTACAAATACATCTGCCTCTTTTGATTTCTCACAACCACAGAAAATCTACGCGCTGCTGACAACTGCGAAGCGTGCTCGTTACGCAACGAAGCTTCAGATTCGAGACGAACCAGAAAGCGTAGACTTGGTTGCTCGGTTAGCTACCTTAGTCTCGTTCTGGAACTACGTCATCTCGTACATTCCATGGTGATTTCATATCGGTGTCAAGATTTCAAACTTTATTTGTCGACTCTTACTCTGCATGCCTTCCGCGATTGCGGTCCCAGTCGAGCCGGCCTCGTTAAGCTCACGAGAGAGCTCATATTCACAGCTCACCGGGGTCTACCTCGTTGTATGTACTACGTTTTGTGTGTGGGTTGATCGCCAGTATTCTTCCACCACACCACCACCACAAGCGACACCTTCCGAGCCTTCCGCCGCGACTCGCACGAGCCGCGGACTAAGTTTGTTGAAGCTGAACTTTGTCTGGGTTCGAGGCCAATAAGAGTCTCATAGCGTTGACAGATTTGTATTCGTGAGCGCGCGAGTGCAGACCGTAGAGAGTGAGAATAATATCTCGATTCGCGAATGCACCAAACCCTCCCTCGGAGTCTTCTTTCGAGTTCGAACAGCGCAATATTGCCCTTCTATTTCGAGTTTCAAGAGTGAGAACAGGTTGCGTCAACTCTCATCGAGCCACCTCGACCCGCAAAGGCTGCGCTATCATTTCGAACTCGCTGTCTGTGATCCTGATCAACGCACTCGGTTCAACGAAAAATCTTTCCCCGCCAAATCTAGCGGTGGACTCCAGTGAGCTTCAAGGGTCTTTGCTAGGACTCACGAGGAGCGTGAATAAGTTTCCATGACTGTCTAGCGATAACTCGTGGAGACAGAGTTTCCAGCTCTGAATTAGACTTCAACCAGATACATATATTTTTGGGAATCGCTTGCAACTGGCAAAAGTAGCGTGATACTACCGCTTCGCAACGAACATTAGGAACATTGACCCTTTGAATAGTTGCGTTCGGCAATTGGTCGCGCGCCTACTTTTGACTTTTCCTCAGTCGAGTTGCTGTGCTTTTGTCGCAGCGACCGATTGTCGGTGATGGAAAAATTAAAATGAAGTAAAGTGCCGCTCTAAAACGAAGACAGCCATACAATGAGAAGGAGGCGAACGAAAAGCATTTATTATTCCATTCTCTCATCTATTCTTCGTCCATCCATCAGTCCTTCCTCCATCTATTCAAGAATGCATCTATCTGTCCGTTTGTCGTTCATCGAACGACGAACGCCGAAAGTCTAGCAACGAAAGACGAACGTCGAGCGAGACTTTCAATTGGAACAAACTCCTTGTGGGATCGAACAAAACGCGTTGAGACGTTTTAATGAGAGCAGCAATTATAGATTTGTGCTGCGGCGTCGATTTGCATTTGAATACCGCTGCTCGAAAGTTTGACTGTTGCTGTTCGAATTTTTTTCTCCTATTGGCAGTCGACCTGCCTGCTGGTGGCGGCCAGTGCCCAGCGTCGTCCGAAACGGGCGATCAGGTTGGCTAGCAAACGAATCGCTTCACTAGCCACGATAAAGGGATCAGGCTTCTCTTTGTTATGTTTCATTGGCGGCTGCAGAAACAGACAACAACAACGACGAATGAACGTTCGTTGAAAGTCCGAACCGGTGCCGATGCCGATGCCGCCGCCGCCACCACCACCACCGTCGACGACGAAGAACACTGCCCCGACGTCAATTGTCGTCTGACGTCGAATTTTGAATTCATAATAATATTCCGCTCACTGAACTTTGTAGCTTCTGCTCCAACCGATGCTCTCGGGTCAATGATTAAAGCCCGTTCGACGGGGAGCTATGACACCGCACCGCTTTGCAGATGTTACAGTCGAATGACGAGTTTTTTTTTCACTTCTGCTCTTTCGGCTACCGTTACACTTGAGCTGGTCACAACTACTTTGTATACTTGGTCTTCCGAGCTTTTCGTTGATGTTCGGTTCACACGCGGTTTCGCGCATCGATACAATCCGACATCACACGAGAAGTTCTTATGGTATATCAACGGCGGCGAAGCGACACGATTCGATAGCATTGAACAATCGAAATCCATCGCACAGGTGCTGAAGAAGTTGACTGATTCCTCGACTCTATCAAATTCTTGTCCCGAACCCTCTTCAAGTCTGCCGAGACGGCCGAGTGGTCAGCGCACCGGCCCGATTGGGCTGGCGATCTCCGTTTTCTCGTGATTCGACCATCAATCGCGAGAGCATCGCAAGCGAATATTCCCGAGGTTCGCTGGAAGCGATGCGAATTCCCGTAAATATCGTGGGTGGAAAAGCGGTTGGCTCTCGCGCTTTCGTTCGCTCCTCACCCCGAATGCCTATGTGTGAGTGCGTCTAAGTCTTCTAGTTTGACGAGAAACGAGAGTCTTGTTCCGAAAGGTAGAACTAAGGTAGCAAAGCAGCGTGTCTTCTCTCCGACTGCTTGTTGCTTGCCCGGAAAGGAGGCCTGGCTGCCTGACTGACTGACTGAGTTTGTTTCTATCCATCTAGCGTCGCCGCAGCCGTCTGCAGACCAAACACGCCGAAGATTAATAACATTTCTCCAAGCACAGTGTCACAGCTCGTTGTACACACAAAACTCTATAGCCCACAGACGGTCGTGGATGTCACACAGTCTCTCTCTCACTCTCTCTCTCTCAAACTCTCTCGTTACACATCGACCTGATTGATACCTGAACGTAGAACTCGGAACACGATCAACGCAGCCCGACTTCCACGAGCTGGAAATTCTCAGTGTGAATCTCCTCCGCCAGAATCTTCGAGATCGGATTTGATTCTGCCACAGAACTGTAGATCGGGCTGGAGGAGACTTCGAATTCGTTTGACAAGCGTGCACTTTGAACACGGACGGCGACGATATCTCACAATGAGAATGTCAAAAAACGTTCAGTGTCTAGCGCATCATCATAAGTATAAAAAGTAGAAGCGATTTGCCCGCCCTTCTCCCATCGCTGTGGTGGTCCTGCGCATCGGGAACTCGATCGAATCTGGCTGTTGCGCTACTGCTGCCACCACCGCCACAGCCGCCTCTGTTGCTACCTGTGCCGAGTCTCAACGTCTTGCCATGAGAGCACACATAATGTTATCTCTCTGTCGCGGAGTTGGCTCTCATTCAGCCACGTTGGAGGGTCTTTCACCTCAGGACCTCCGGTGACACTCGCCTCCTGTTCTAACCTTCTAGATCTACTCAATCACAGCGTAAGGAGCCGTCAAGTAGGTCTAACGGGAGTTCTTCTTTCCGAATGAAAAGACAAGAAAGAGAGAAGAAAAAAGAGCGGAAAGAATAGAAGACTAGGAGCGGCTCATCGCGCACAGAGTGCGTCATAGCTTCTTGATCCCGTTTAACTCCTCTTTGTGTAGGGGCTACGGTGCCGGTGGTAGTGGTTGTTGTCGCGTATTGTCGACGAGCGGACGAAGAGATATTTAGAGTGAATCAGCCTAAATCTCCTTCTCTTCAGGCCAAAGAAGGCCGCTTGGAAGGCGCTAGAGAAACGTCGTCGTCGTCGCGGCCAACAACCAGCTTCAAGTCAAGCAGGCGGGCGGTTGGCTGGTGTTGCCTGCCGGCGGACCAACCAACCCACTGGCTGGCCGGCGGCAGTTCGACCGGCCGGCCGCTTGGCTGGTTGGTTGGTTGGTTGGCCACATTCAGATCCGGCGAGGAGAGAAAGAAGAAGTAGAAGCATCGAAGGCGGGAGAGATCTAAATATAAAGTGATTTAAGAGGTGTGATATGGCGCCTCCTCTGCGCCCGTCGTCAACGGGAGAAAAAGACGGGCGGACGAAGAGAGGCAGGCAAGCGGCCGACCTAGGGAGGCCTTCCACTCAGAACCTTGTTTTGAGAATATGGAATCTGAGCGCTCTACACTCTGACATCGTTTCATTCTGGACATTCATCAGATATGAGTCATTGCCATCATCGATTCGCCCGACTCTGCGTGATCTGCAAACCCGAGCCGTGAACCTCTCGTCTCGGAAGCGCTCTCTTCCTGAGGAGTGACGCACTTTCTGTCACAACTATGCGCTAGAGTTATAGCCGTTCGGTGTTTCGGCCTTGATTCCTGTCAGAATGAGGTCCAAAGGAGAGGAATTCGAACCGTTTGTGATCGATTCAGAATGATGATTCCGATATGATTGGGAATTTTTGGAAAACTCCTCATCTCGATGGTACGGTTGGGCGTAAGACGGAACCCGCTCTGGCTGACGATGAGATTCGACGCAACCGACCAGGAATGGATGCTTTCAGCCGATCCGCAGAATGCACCTAGGGAGAAAAACGATGAATACGCATTTTGTTGTTGAAGCCTTTAATAAAACCATCTTGCCTGGTTTCGCTTTTCGTGCGCGCATGCACGTTCGAGAACCCTATGAACTCATTGACTAAGGCTCTGATGTATGAGTTGCGGTTCCTTGTTAACATCGACTCGGCATCAAAGGATAGCCGCGGTGCTGACGCGCTAATGAGCCTTTTTCCGTGTCCTTTTTTTCTCGTTCCCCCTTCTCCGCGTTGATCCCGATAACCCACGCGAGTGCGCGAACCAAACGCACTCTTACTCGCGCCGGCCCTTCCTCGCCCTGCGGTTTTGGATTCCAAAGAACGCATTCGAACGTTCTCTATGAGACACTCCTGAGCATATCGGCTCACGTCGCGTTCCCAACTTCAGCTACAAGTATTAAATGCTGAGCAAGATTCAAACTACCTATTTCTCAATCCATTTGATCACAGACTGCGGGGCACGACGCCGGCCGGTGTGGGATCGATCTCATCATGCTGACCTGAAGTTGTACGTGAACGATCGATCTATCTCCGATATATGCCTCCGCTATTCAGTTTGTTCGGCGTTTAATCTCTCCTCAGACGCGGATACACTGGAGGCTTCCTAAGAAATCCAGCGCTAGTTTCTTCAACTCGACTTCAGGAATCGTCGCAATCAGTGCCTCACTATTGAGCAATGCCTCTCGGAGGGGGGCTGATTTGATTCGGTCTAACAGGACGCTCAAGTCATCACTCCTCCGTGGTTCTATTCCATCAAACGATCTCACGAAACATATGACGATCGTTCCCAACGTAAAACGTATCCGACGTTTGGTTCCCTGCCTCCACAAAACTTCCCATGCTTTAGGACAGGATTCCCAAGTATGGAGCGCAAGTTCACGGAGTGCAGGAATGTGGCAGAAATGAGCGCAACCTTCATGGGATCGAATACGGCACGGCGTAAGTCGATAGAACCGACGCGGGTCGAGGATGAGAAGTCGTTTGGGGTGAGCCGCAACAATATTCCATATGAGAAGGTAACGCACTACCGAGAATGGGACCAAGCAAGAGTCTATGGAGGCAATAAAGTAAATACTCTTCTATTCCGACCGCTGGTAGCAGTCTGTCAAAATCTCTCTCGCCGACGGTTCGTCTGATTGAATTTCGCTGCCAATTGAAACGGCTTGGAAGGTCATGGAAGTCAATGTGACCGTAAAAGTTTTCTGATGGGATTGACGTCCCTTTTAGTTGGGTTCATGTTCATTCAGCTCAGTTCGCCGCGTCGTTCCATAGGCCAGCGCGAGCGGGAAACCCCGTCTCGATCATATTTGGGGAATTTTCGGGCCCGCGCACAACTAGTTCTAGAATCTGATGAGCGAACTAGGATTTGGGACGGATCCGAAGCTAAGGCGGACAGTATATGTGCTTATCTTGTTCCTTGATTACTCGAAAGGTTTCCTCCAATTCCGATCGTCGTCGTCGTCGTTGTCGAGGAATAATCTACTTCAATGAACTTTTCGGGCTCAAGCTCGAGCGGTTCCGAGGTCTCACGATTCTTCTATAACTACATTGAATCACAGCGTTCAGTCGGGAAGCGACTTCTCGGGTCGTCAATCGCCGTGTTACCTGGGTGGTTCGATGGATACTCCGCTCTGAATGATAGTAGTCGAAAACGCATTTTTTGAGGCATTTTTTCCTTCCCCTCAATGGTTCGATGAATGAGCTTGTGCTTGAATGAATGAATGGTCGAGCAGCGTCAGACGTAGGAGTCGAAGTCGTTATAGTACTCCTTCAAGTGCCGCCCGCCGCACTCACTATTCGGACCTAGATGGCTAGCAGGCTGTGAAAGTGTCTTCGGGTTTGCTGTGGATCTCTCTCTCTCTGGCTTGCTCGCTTAGCCTCTTGCTCGAAGTTCGGTTCTGATAGCGATTCACAGCGTGGTGACGGTGCGTAACTTATTCTTCGTTGACGTTGTCCACGCTGCCGGCATCGGCGTTGTGGGTCTGTCTCCTTCTGCTTAGGAGACAGACTTCGTAATGCTTGTTGAAGAGAAGAAAAAAAAACGGAAAGAAGAGTGTATAAAAAATGAAGCTGTGCTCAATTGATCGCTGTTGCTGCTGTTGCTGTGGCGATGTCCCAGCTCCATTGAGACTTTACGATGGCTTCGTCGTTCTCGATAGATTTGCTTTCCTGTCTGTTCTTTTGTCTGTCCATCCATGTGTCCGTCGTCTTGCCGTCCGCCTGACGATAGGTCGGAGCATCCGTGCGATTCGCTGGTACTTCATTCACCCTGGGAGCAATCGAACACTAGGGCAACTATATCGACGAGACCACGGCAATGTGAACTTCGACATTTACAAATGCGACGTCTGGTTTGCAGTTTCGTCTATGAATCTGATTTAGGAAAGTTCGCATTTGAAGTTCGAAGCCACTTTTCTGCGGGTTCGTTCCATCCGAATCTAAGGAGGTCCTTCTCGGAATGCAGAATCAACCTGACAGATACTCCGAGGGTCGTGAGTCGTTTCTTCTCCTCTTTCCGGGTCCTCCGGATCCCTGCGATGCCTTGCCCCATCTTGAAGAAAACTCTCCGACGCCTCGTTATTGGATTTGTTGCCGCTCTGCAGAGGAGTCCCTTAGTGAGCTATCTCAAAGAACTATTCGCTTGTCACCGTAAGGTCGCGCTGAATTTGTACTCAAACAAACGTTCGACAACTAGCTACGTTTGTGGACCCCGGAGCAGTGCGCGAACGAAGTCGAAGGAACGGCTCCAGGATAAGGAAAAGTCAAGGAAGGAGTGTGAGAGAGCATTGCGAGGAGAACAAATGATTGTTGCTGCGTCGTCTTTCACTTCTTCCCGGGACTCTCCATCGCTCTCTTTGTGTTCTTGCTCGTCCCATATGTTCCCCCTTCCGCCATGTCTTTCGTGGGTTCACTCACTCGCTCGCTCGCGCTCGGCGTAAACTAGTTATAACCATCTCGAGGCAAGCGCTCTTTTCGGGCAAAGTTTGCTCGCCAACCGGCAGTGAAATTGAGAGTGCACGAACAACGAGTTGCACGAGGACAAACATTTTCACAAACAGAGCAAATGTCGCCGGCTTGTTTTTGGAGCGAATCCTTCGACTGTCTCACCCGAGCTCACTCGCTCGCCCACCCGCCGTTCTGCCGGCGTGCTCCCGCTTTATCTCTCGCTAATTTTCCCTCTAACTGCCTCGAGTTACAAACTGAACCAGCTCTCTGAAACTCTGAAGGTGGGCACAGGAGGGGTTTAGACCAAGCGGGCAGCCAGGCAGGCGGGAGGAAGAGCTTGGGGGATCTTACCAACAGCGAGATACACGGGGCGCCGACGCCCAGGGGTGAATGGGAAGTCGGGGGACTCCGAGGCTAATTGAATAGTAAACACAGTCGACTGCTACCATTTCGCCGCTACATTGTAGGCTGCAAGACGAGGTGTTTGTATTGTTGGAAGAGTCTTTGCTGCTACGGTGGGAAAACGTCGAAGAAACTCTCCTGAGAAGGTGTCGCAGGCTTATAGGGTTCTCGCTGAGTTATTGAAATGTCGTTAACGAACGCGCTCAGCGAAAACGCACCGAAGAACGCGACCGAGGGGTATGAGCTCCGGCTTGGGCACCTGGTGGCCCACAATTTTGCCCAAGGCTCGAAATTTGCTTCAGAGCCCGGAATCCGAAGGGTCGTACCCGTTGTTGGTCGCTCCGGTCGCTCGACCGGAGGTGTTGAACCCACTCATTCAGAGCATTCGGTTTCGAATGTCATACGAAAAAGCGCTCTATATTTAGAGCAAGGTTTATCGATGGATGGGTCCCCGGTGGACGTAGAGTGCTTTCTCGTTCGCTTGCTTGCTTGCTGGTTGGTTCGTCGCCGGCAGCATTCATGACACATAGCATTAATATCAGACTTATATTACGCCTGCCACCTCGAAACTAGATGGATGCGGTGCCACTTTGACATGCGTCGCAGTAGACGCTTGCCTTGCACTGGTGCCACCCTGCGGCCGACACCTTTCATCCTTTCGCCAGTGGGTGACATGTCAGACAGCATCGATCGCCCGCTTTTCAACGTTCGGAAACGGAAGACAGATAACCCGGGAAAAATGTCAACAAGAAATTGAGTTTCTTACAAGACGGAAATAGGAATCACTCGGTTCTCTCAGACAGACTGCGGCAGCAGATGATTTCTGTCGAAACCCGATGACTGTTCTCAATTGAAATCGTTCGCTTTCAGGTACGCCGGTGAATCGAATCCCGATAATGGCAAAGCAAGTTTTAGATCTCTACGAGCTGTACCGACTTGTGGTTGCACGAGGAGGTTTGGTGGAAGTGATCAACAAGAAAATCTGGAGAGAAATCACCAAAGGTCTCAATTTGCCATCGAGCATAACATCCGCAGCTTTCACGTTGCGCACCCAGTACATGAAGTACCTCTACCCGTACGAATGCGATAAGGAGAAATTGAGCCACCCCGACGAGCTTCAAGCGGCCATTGACGGAAACCGCCGCGAAGGACGCAGGTCGTCGTACAATCACTTCAACGAGATGCTTTCCTCGTCTCAAGTGCGCTCACCGAACAATCCTCCGTTATCGCTGGTGTCCCACCGTGGTCTCCTTCAGTTGAACGGTGGCCTGAACGGTAGCAATAACAGCCTGAACAACAGTAGCAGCAACAACAACAACAACAATAATAACAACAGCAACAACAACCACAACTTTCTCGGAGGTTCATCAGGTAAGATCGTTTTTCTGACTTCTTCCAATCACCGACTCTCAGGGTGTACCAAAGGATCCTCGAGGGTAGGTTAGCTCAACTTCGCAGCAGCAGCAGCGGCGACAGCTTCGACGTGGTAAGGCGTTCCTCGCGATGCTCCGAGTTGACTCGGCCGTGATCCATCTTTCGATTCACCCCTGGATCCATAATTTTATTCATAGATCACTTTGCTTTCCTCTGTCATAACTGTTCCTACGTCGTCTGATCATCCGTTCATCCTTCGGCGCGCGTTTGAGTCTCCCCCGCAGTGAGCAGATGAAAATACCTAATCTCGCCCCATGAGTCTGCTCTGGTCATCCACGCGCTCCATGTTTGATGACTCTATTGCTGTTTGCTGTACGAGAGGAGATATTTGTCGGTCGTTCTGGCTGCCTGCCTGCCTGCCTGCCGGCCCGTCGGTCGGTGCGTCCCTCTTTCGATTTCATGGTTGGCTATGCGTTCGACTGCTGCCGTTGCTGCTGGCAAGTTCGCCAGTCAGCCGTCCAGCCACCGTCCAGCCAGAGATGATGGTTGGATTGGCTCCCAAAGCAAGCAGATCAACCTGGTCTCACATTTATCATCTGCCGTCCAGACCCCATTGGGCGAGCTGCTCGGCTAGCCTTCACTGTCGTGGACGCAGAGCTGCCTTCACTGTCGTCGTCGTCGTCGTCGCCGCCGTAGTCGTCTACCCGGGCATCGAATCTGAAATTACAAACGAAATATGAAAAAGAGGAGGAGGAGAACGACGACGACGACGACGAGGGGAAAAGAAGACGAGAACGGAGCATGGCTGCTACTAACAGCCACGTTAGCCGAGCTCTGCAGGTTTAACTGACTGACTGGCTGACTGAGAGAGCGAGAGAGAAATCCTTCCTCCTGCTGGGGTTAGCTGAAGATGAGGGCCTCTGAAATTGATTTGTTTGTTAGCATTTACGTCTGTATGTCGGATACGACTGTTTGTTTGCTTTTTTCTCTCTCCCTCTTCATATCTCGGTGCTCGCCGAGTTCAATTCGTCTCGTTCTTTTAACGCTGATCGGCTGTTTTGAGCAGATGCGCTGCATACATCTTCACTTCGAGTGGCGTTTCTTCTTCTTCTTCATCATAATTGATGAATGACTGAATCAAATCTAAAAACAATGGGTTCCGTTCCCATTGGTGGGAAGCACTGCGAAACAATCACTCGCTGACAGCCGAGTTTATCAGCTACTCAAAATCAGCTGGAGGTTACTACGAGGGAGTGCACAAGCAACGTAGCCAGAGCATGACCCGTGGGTACTGGATGCAAGAGGTGGAGCCTAGTTCCTAAACCACCCGTGCTATGTTCACATGCTTCTTCTGCCGAGCTTCGACGATGCTCTCGGCTGCTGGCGGACAAAGTCGGCTAAAAACTGGCAAACCACAAATAGTCCGTTCGATCGTAATAGCGTCCGGTAGATTCCTCATTTGAACGGCGAACGGCGACGGCACCAAAGTCTTCTTCTGGTGGGACGCACCAGGTGGCATAGGTGCATTTGGGAGATCAGTTTCGGGGAGTGGTCATCAGTGCCGTCCGCTCCGTAAAATGAAAGCCTACCAAACAAACAAGCAGTCAGTCAGACAGTCAGTCAGCTAGTGAGCCAACTAGATGGCCTACTCGATGCGGAAATCGCCGCCACTTTGTGAAGGTTTTATGTCGGATGCGCTTCGAGACTCGTTACCGTAGACGCGAAGAAACCTCAAACCGGAAGCTCTGAACGAGATGGCTTCATGAGGGAATGTCCACGCAGATACGCAGATCACATTCTCGCGAAACAGTCGAAATCGAGACTTTCGAGCATCACGAGCACCTTTATTGAAATAGTGTTGCGGGTCTCACGATGATTTCATCATTCGACCTGCCACGAGAAACCGTCTGGGGAAGCTGGAAGTGGCGTCGGCCTCCTCCAGCAGATAGCTCGAATTGCGCGGCTTCTGAGTTTCACGATGGATAGAAAGAAAATAAAAAGTCGAACTGAGAACGGCGACGACGAAAAACGGACGCAAGCAGCGGAGAATGCATAAATTATGGCCGAAGAATGAAAAAAAGACAATGGAGGTCTTATTCAGCAGAAAGAGAGGAAGATGTCGAGTTGGCCGCGAGAGGCGAAGCTGCTGTGGAATAGATTTTGGCAAACAACGGATCAAACTGCGTTCGTTTCATTCCCTCTCCCTCGTTGCTGTGTATTTTCAGTTTTTTTCTCCCTCTATGTATATCTGTGATATCTTCTTCGAGAATTGGCCGCTACTCTGGATGAAAACTTCATTATTCCGACGCCGCGGGCAGAGCGAACGGGTTGCTCACGCCGATGCCAGAGCTCGAGTTGATGTCATCGCTCGCGCGTTTCCAGTCCAAATTCAGCATCAAGAAAAAATGGGTTTTTCGGGATGATGCTCAACTCGTTGAGCTCTTGTGTGATGTTCATCATTGATTACCTCGACTCGGATAGTAATTTCTAATTGATGGAAGCAGTCGAGGCGAGGAGGAAGAAAAGCGGACGGCGAAAATGAAAATTGGTTTCTGTATAGTCGGGAAGAAAATCTCAGCTTGTCATCTCGTCTCACGGAACGCGACTGCTGAAGACATCAACGAAGTCCTCGAGCATGCGCTCTTAATGATCAATTCGACAATCAGCTCATCCGGCTCTTCATGATCAACAACCTGTTTCATTCAGTCGACGACATGTACAGGAGGGGGATTCTCTTGAACTTATCGATCCGATGGGCTGGGGCCGGGGACGGAACAGGAGCGCAATTCACGCAGATTCTCCTCGAAGGACCCTCCTCTTTTGATGCCACCTAACCGTGGCTCACGGAAACCGTTCTTGCCAACTGGTTCTCTTGCTCCATATCCTATGAGCCAGATGAACTATCACTTCGAGCTGGTCAAATGAAGTCAAAATTGATTATATTGCTCGGTGAACGTGTCATAGCGCCATTCCGCTCGGCGGCGCTTCTCGCCCTCCGAAAGATTGGTAACAGCTCGGTCGAAGAATCGATTGGTCGAAGATTCCACTGACGCGGGAACTCACGTCGATGACGGGAAGATCAGCAACATTCGACGAATCGTCGAATCGAGAAGAACAATCCAAACGGGAAACGAAGTAACACGGACAGAGCTGCAACAGAGAATAATAGAACAGAAGTTAAACCGGAGACGATCACGGCGGAACGGAACGAATCTCTCAAGCAGCTCGACAAGATGTCTTCATAGACGACAAACGACAGATCTACTAGCCGAGAGAAGCAGCCCTAAGACACACGAGTTTTCAATTAAAACCCGCCGCCGCAAGCTCAGAAGAGGGAAAAGAGAACGAAACGAACCAGAAAAGAAGAAAAAAAAAGAAGAAGAAAAAGAAACAAACAACAAGACGAAGAACGACCGAAGTAGCAAAAAATTAAATCACACGAGATGCGAAGGGAGCTTTTCGTTGGCATCATCATCACCGGCTCGATCGTCTTCATAGTTCCCCTGCTGCGAAAATCAGCAATGAAGAAAACTGTAGAAGAAGTCGACGCCGAACAAAATGAGGAAAAGAGAAAGAAAAAGAGAGAAGCAACTGTATACATATAAAATCAGATGGAACACGGGACAAACGGAGAGATTCGAAACAAAAACCCCAAGCTGAGAAATCAAAATTCAAAATCTTCTTGCTGGTTGCGGTGTCAGCAATGGTGATGAAGATGACGATAATCGGTCGAATGAAGGATTTAACTGAGCGAGTGTCTCTATCGCCGTTTGGTCGTTTCCCTTCCCTGCTCGTCTTCTTTGGCGAAATCCCCCCTCTATCCTGACAAGTGGCTTGTCTTGATTCGATTCCCGCGTATCTATCTCATCTTTGCGATTTCTACAGAACGGTCGAAGACCAACACCGTTCGATCACGATCCCGCGTCAGCGAGAAGATAGTTGGCGTCGCTTCCAAGGCGTCCGAAACATATTCCAAACTTCATCGATTTGCTGTACGATGTTGACGTGATGAGTAACGGACTCTGGATTCGGAATCGAATCTCGTACGAAGGCCCAAAATTTTGATTCAAAAGCAATCATGCGCACACGGATGCGGATTCTTTTCTGGAGAACGGAATCATGAAGAAGAAGAAGAATGAAATAGGTAGATGAAATCGAAGACGAAGAAGAGGAGGAGGAGGCGACCGGCTAGGCGACGCAGCAGGAGCCGTTGTTGCTGAATTAATGACGAAGTCAGCTTTATTAAAAACTCGGTTTTCGAGGAATGAGCGTGCCCGCTGACGGATGTTCTTTTTCTCTTGTCATCCATCGCTTGGCAAATCAAAATAATTCTCCAACCGCTGAAATCGTCTCGAGGCCTCTGACAGAGACGTTCGGGAGAGCTCTGCGCATGCCCCACACTCCCGTTGCGAAATCTATTCGAGTCGAGTCAGCTCATTGTCTCCAACTCGTTGACGGAGGATCTCTGTTTTCATCCTTGATTTGAAAAACATCCCATGGTTCGATTACGCGATGTTCTGAAGAACGATGAGGAAACTCACGCGTATCGTGAAGCCAATCGTTATTCTACAGATGAGCATTCGTAGATGGGCGTCGATCATTCGCTGCGTCGATTGATTTCGCTTTGGCTGCCCGAGCTGTGATCGCATCCGATTGGAGGTTCTCCTCACAGCCACGACACCGTATCGATCGTTTTGATGAATCGATAACATCAACGGTTCATCTTTCCTCGTTGTCATCGCATTTATGAGAATTTCTTGTACTCTCCCTCTAAGGGTTCTTTGTACTCGTCGGACACTGGCTAATCAGAATGCTCTGTTCTGACGTTTCAGGCGATGAAGACAACAGCATCGGATCAATCACCCCGCTGAACCAAGAGCAAGCTTTGAATTTGGATGTGAAAACAGAGCGGAAGTCGCCGTCGCTTCTGTCACTCCCGCAATCGCAACCCTTGCCATCGTCTTTGAAGCGGAGTCTGAATCCCTTGGATCAGCTGAGTCCACCGGAGCATCCAGCGAACCATCTGAAGAAATTGTGTACCGAAGAACTCTTGAAGAATCACATGAAATTGCCGATTCTAGGCAAAGGTATAGCTAGCGAACTTCGTCTTAGATCCTCCATCGCAGGAAATCGATGACTACCCTCCCACTGAACGCTCTTCTCCACCCGAGATATGTGAAAATCCCAGGAAACGTCTAATCCTGGATCCCTTGTTTCAGATGGCCGTCCGGTGGATGCCGGGATCCCGGTGAGCATGGAAATCAATGGTGTCCTCTACCAAGGCATCCTCTTTGCCCAACCGAAGCACTGAAGGCAACAGATCTTCTTCACTAGCTAGAATTACATAAACGAAATAGAGGCGGCAACAACGGCATCGAGAGACGGGAAACACCGAGGTCGATCCCCCAGAGGAACACCCCCGGAGCCAACCGGATCGAGATCGAGGGAGGAACGCGTACTTTGTTGCCGCAATGATTCACCACCGATCATTTTCGGCCATGGTCGGCTCATGCTTGCGACCGTCTGTGGAATCCTCCCAAGAGCCGATTCGCTGATCGGCTCAACGTCAAGAAGATCTGGACGAGCACCACTGGCGTAGCGGGTCATGTCGCATGAGAGAGTGTCTCATCGAATACTTTGATCAGAGGACGACCTTCCCATGAGAGAGATCACACACCGCCCGCTCCACTCCTATATATGCGTAGTTTATCGACACCATTGATAATGATGAAAATAGTGAGCGTCCGATGGGGGTTTCGGAGTCGCAAAGGCTCGCTGTAACGTGGTACTTGCTGGCTGCGTCCAAATTTCAAGGTCGATCGTCACTTGAATCGTCAACGGCTAACTGTATCTATATATTCGCTCCGCTTGTGCAATGGCTTCTTGCTGTAAATGTAATCCGCTTCCCGTACTAATACAGTTAGAGACAACAAGAACAAAGAGAATCGAGGAATGCATGCGGAGCGTGGTTGAGAAGCCAATCTAGAACGTTCTAGGTATGAGTATTTCATTGAAAAAGTGAGGGATACAAGGAGTTCGAGAGCACAGCGGTGCGAGCGGAGAAAATCACAAAAATAAATTTATTTATTCCTTAGTATTGTATCGGTTAACATGTTTCTTGATTTCTTCTACAATTCCCCTCTTCCGTTCTGCGGGTATCCGCGAGAGATGATCCGGTGCCGGGAATCGTTCATGTTGCCGTGGTCTTTGTTGATGTTGGAACCGAGCTCCGAAGCTCCGGGTTCTCTCTTTTTCTAGAGCAGCTTTTGCTTGAAATGTAAATCACTTATGCACAGAGGTACGGATATATATTCCGAATGATTGGAATCGTCGTGCGGAATGCTCCGGCGGTTCGGATAGCGCGATATGTATGGGACTTCGGGCCTGCCGAGATGTGTACGGCACCCCTTGTGCCCACTAATCATCCTCATCAGCACTTCGTGTTCACTGGTGTAACTATTGGCGAGGCCTGCCTGGCACCGCATGGCCGGAACCGTGGTCTCGTCGACGCGACGATCACCCTCGGCTGAAGAATCACACCGAGTTCTGGAAATCGTCACAGCACTCCGACGGGAAACCTCTGCTTTAGCCCAACGTGGAGACGCAAAAAGGATATATGAATGTCTGAGATGATCCTGATGCTGTAAGAAGGTGCAGGGAAGTTCTCCAAGAGTTTTAGAATTGACGATGTTGAAAACTTAGAATCAGGAACTAGTGAACAGTATCTCAAGATTTGTACCAAAGGTGTGGTGGAAGATAGTTTAAGGCGGTACGCTCCGACTGAGCAAGTTGGTGTAAATAGCATTGATATGGTAGGGGCAAAGTCGCTGATACCGCGGATGAACAATCCACGGGAATATCGCAATCGCTGTACATAAATGAACGTCAAGTATGTCAATGAGATGGATCACAAATGCGAGATAATGCAAACAGAAACCCTCGGATGTAACGTCATGAAGTGTTTGAACGACGATGGAATAAATCTTGACCACATGCAAATCACCCTCAATGACGTGTTTTTTTGTTTTGCTGGTGGCTCCGAGCCAGTGCTTCCGAGTTGTGGGTTCAAGATCTATAGTTGAAATGTCAGCTCTCTCTACTCTCCCTCAGAAGTTGTGAGAAGCCTTGCTCATGTAATCGGACAATGTGATTGCTTGTGAGCTAATTGTAAGCTCAATCGAACGTCCCGGCGCGCCCGAAACGAGGTTACCGAATATGCAAGACTGTACTCTACCAGTCTTCTTCAGGTTTATGGAAGTCTCAATTTGGGCGGTATCACGGTGAGAGTGGCAATTCATGCAACTCCAGGAATCGGAAATCTGCCATTCGGGAATATGCGATCGCCCCCTGGATCCGCCACTGGTGGCTCCGGCCTCTCTGAGAGTAGCTCCGTGAGGCGAAAGGTTGGCTGGCCCTGGTGTACACAGATGGCTAAAAGCAAGGTTATTCGACTCTGATGTTGTTCTTCCACCCATTTTGGGCAGCACGGAGTGCGATAGAAAAGCGTCGCCAGAAGAGCTCTCTTTCACCCTGGGTTCTCTCGATGGAGGAAACAAGTTTGAGAACACGCTCACCTGCGGGTGGGTGCTTTTTCCCAGCAAGCAAGGACCAGGATGAGCCCATGACGCGTTTCAGCTGATCAAAAATTTCAGCTGACGTAACTCCTAGAGAGTCGTCGGAATAGGCGAAGTTTCCGCGAAAATAGGCAAACTCCCCCAGCCTGGCAGTAAACTGTCCGCAACTGCCCCCCCAGACTTCCGCCTCCGAGTCTTCTTCCGGATGGGAAAAAGCGAATCTCCCAGGAAATCGCGAAATCAATCTCGTGCGGTCATGGAGCACCGCACAAATCACGTTCACTTGCAGAATAAACCCTCGTCACGACGAAGACCGTTATGAGGATTTCCAGGATGGCATGGAGAAGTTGTGGTTGTCCGCTCGGCTTGCCTTCTTGGCGGACTGTCGTTGAGATGATCCCGTTGTAGCGAAATTCCACTACGACGATCGGAGCTCAGTCGGTTCCGAGATGTTTTCACTGAAATATTGCGCAAACACTCCGCTCGAGAGAATGCCGGTGTCAGATAAACGTGTACCACATTTCGATCTCAATGTCGACAAAGACAAGTTCTGACCAACGCTATGCCTAGGGAGTATCTTTGAAACTTCAAGGAATTTCCGAGATCGTTGCCGTCAACTCAAAAGCTCCACCAGAGTCGGTGAAAGCGTCGAGATGATTATGTCATCCGATTTTGCCGAAATTTCCCACTGTGCGACGTGTAACGCGGAAAAATTCAGCCCCTCACATTTCGACAGCCGTTGTTTGGACAAGGTGTATGATGGACACGTGTGATAGAAGCGTAACATAACGGAGCGGGTGCTCTCTGCTTTTGAGCCCGCTCGATAGTGCAAGACGCGAACGAAACAACGAAGTCCATTGGCCACAGACTGAGAACTGAGAAATCTTCCCGAAGATGGGCATTCGCCAACAATGACGACGCTTGAATCAGAAGATCCATCAGATTCGAATAGCGGTGGGTTTGCGAGTACTCCCTCCTGTTATATTTAGGCTGATTTTCTTAGTTCCAAGTGAGGCATGAGTAGAGGGAATCGCCGAGTGAAGTGCGCATCGACGCGAAACCTAACAGCTCAGCTGTCACAGCTTTCAGAAAGTTTCCTGACTTTCATTTGTAGCGCGAATCGACTAACAACAGCGAGTTCCCTTCGAATTCTTACTTGCTTTCCGACCAGATCGACTTGTGGGACCGTTCGGACACCTGGAATGTACGATGGACACTTGGAAGATCAGGTACCGAACAGATGGGGAATTCGTTGATGATCTTCGGACCGCTGGGCTCGGAGCGACGTCGGAGGGTGACGTTCATCCTGGAGACCCATGTGACGGATCGAAAGGTTCCTCCGAGATTCCGGGGAGCGCGACGTTTCCCCATTTCTTCGATGAGTTCCGTAAGTCGCTCTCCTTGGTATTGGCCTTCGAGCAGACTAAAGAACCTGATGATATTTTATACTTTGGTATCGCATACCGATTCGATCGTTCACTTAAGGGGGAGCATACGGTTATTTCTGCATGCGCGGATCAGGATCGATTGCGGCTCCAACCGGTCCCACCAGGAGGCGGAGGAAGCGTCGAAGGAGGAAAAGTCGTGAGAAATCTAGAGCAGACAAATCATCACCGAATCCAGACACCAGTCCAGAGAGAGATGGACAGGGGAAGCCCGAGGCGAAAAGTTCGGGCCACACAGGCGAGCAAATCGTAACCGATATCGACGCGAGGGTCGCGATGATGACTACTACTACGGAGGTCACGACGACGAGTTTGTTTGAAGTGGGCGAAGAAGAGCGAAACAACGAGTCGGGGACCGCGCCCAAGGCCGTTGGATCAGTAACAAAGACGTCACCGGAGAAGATTGAGAGGCGACCAGAGAAGGAGACTGAGCCCCTCGTGGGGGCCGAAGCAGGGGCTATCCCGGCTAAAAAGAGGAGAAGAAGGAAGAGGAGGAGAAGGCGCCGGTCGGGAACCTCTGATGGAAAGACGAGCAGCCCATCACCGGATTTTGCTGGGCGGTACTCTGGTCCAGACAGTGGCCAGGAGAATAAGTCCGAAGCGGGCAGTTCTCACAAGAACGACCCCGATCCAGATATTCGCGTTGCAGGAGAAATTCAGAAGCATGAGATAGCCCCCGACAAGGCTCAAGGGCAACAAGGGAAGATGAATGCGGGACAAAATGAAACCATCGAGACCGATGTTGCTCAGAAAGAAGCATTGGAGAAAGCTGAACCGGGGGAGAAAACTGAATTGCATCTACCAACGACCCCGAATCAAGGAATGCCTCCCCTAGCAAATCTCCCGAATATGACGTCGGATACGGGACCGACGAGCCCGAGTCGTGGAACCGACACAGAATCGCCCGATGGCGATCTGGGCTCTACGAAAAAAAAATCGAAGAGAAGAAAAAGGAAGAGAAGGAGACGGAAGGGGCCGAAGCCTGGAGCGGAGAATCTCAAGCCGGAGAACGCGGGAGAAGAGACGACAGGCGGAAAAGCGGCCGCGGAAACGAGGAAATCTCTGACGGTCGCGCAGCCAGCCTCGCCAGTGGTGGATAGGACGATTGCTAAGAAGGAACCAGATTCTTCTATGAAGCTTCCTGAACAGGATCAAGCCAGGGGAACGACCTCACCCGGCGCGCCGCGGCAGGATGCGCAGAAAGCTGGTCTTGGTTCTGGTAAGGATAATACAAGTGCTGTGGATTCCGACGGATCGGTGCCGAAAAGCAGGAAGAAGCGGAAGAGGAAGAGACGGAGGAGGAAGCGCCCAGTTCAGGATACTGGAACAGAACTGAAGGGTTTGCAGCGCACGACAGTGCTGGAGGACCCTAAGACGGGCGATCTGGGGAAGAAGCCAGACATAGCCTCTGGTCTGAAAGATTCTGTGCAGAACGAACCGAAACCGGCGCTCGGGCCTGGACAGGTGGGGAAAGACCCCAAGGACGCTTTCTTGGAGAAGAACTCCGGCAGGGAAAACCTCGCCGTTGGCGGAACCATGGCCAATGCGGTCTCAGAGAAACAGGACGGCGTTCTAAGAGCGAATTCAGATCCCACTGAGCCAGGGAGCGGGCATACAAAGCAACCGGAAGATAAACCGCCTGAAGCCGCGATGCAAGCATTTCCAGGAGTTCCGAGCTCAAATCTCGATACGACGAACGAGCTTGCAAACAGTCCGATCCCAGGTTCGAAGAAGCGGAAGAGAAAGAGAAGGAGGAGGCGAAGGAAACGCGAAAATGTTGGGGATGGGAACTTGCCACCGGAGGAGAAGACTCAGGATAATGCGCCTCAACAGAATATAGTAATGACGGAGTTTGAGCCGGTCAAGTCGACTTCTGGGGAAGCCGCGATCCAACCGAATGTCGTGATTCAAGCTGACCAGCCGAATAAGCCCACCGAGGACATGGAGGTTCTACCTACGTTAGAGATCAAGCCGCGGAAGAAAAGGAAGAGAGGGAGGCGGAGGAGGAGAAGGAGTGCTCCCAATGATCTCAAATCGAAAGGGAACGAATCAGGAGTTGGCTCCAAGGATCGGACCGGAGAGGAGACGAAAAACGCTCTCGTTATGGATCGCGGACTGGGATCCCAAACTAGGCCCGAACAGTCAGAGGGAGGCGGACCTATCGCCGCCGAGGAAGGAGTAGGGTTGACTGTTAAGGATCTGATGGAAAGTGCTGCCGATAAAGCGTCTAAAGCGTCGCCAAGCGACGAGATCGCGACGCATGGGGTCGAAAAACCTCTGGTTCCTGACAAGGAAGCGGGGATGAAAGGTCCAGGGTCTGACATCGATATGACGAACGCTCGGAATGCGCGGAGCGGGACTCCAGAACCAAGAGGAGAGGGCGAGCAAGACTCAAATAAAAAGGAGGGGAGGAACGGTCCAGGTTCTGATACCAATGTAGCAGAAGCCTCCAAAACAGTCCCAACTTCGAAGAAGAAGAAAAGAAGGAGGCGCAAGAGATCGAGAAGGGGCAGAACCAAGGGCACGAATTCAAGAGACAAGAAGTCGAAGCCACATTCGAAGAAGTATAAGCCTGGATCGACGGAGCTGGTCGCTGTTGGGGAGAACGGTCTGGCGAAGGATGTGGCTAAACAGCCAAGTAGGGATCCGGAGGGAGAAAAACTGAGACCAGACGCAACGCAGAGCGAACAAGATGCTTCTGTGCAGCCTATGGAGGTGATGAGTGATGCCCGCAGGAAGCTGTTCGAGAGGCCGGCTGAGACCTCTCGTTGGAGGGCATACCGACCGATCGTTGGCAATAACAATATACAGGATGCTCCCAGGGAGCCCGTGATAGACGCTCTCCAAACACCGCTCCGAGCAGAGGCACAGGCGAACCTCGCCGATAGGAAAAAAGACGGGTCGAACGAACAAGGGACGGTTTGGAAGAAATCGGTAAACGATCCTGAGGATCTGGTCGCTACCACAGCGAGTCTCGGAGGACCTCGTCGTCGAAGAAAGAGGAAGAGGAGGCGGAGGAGATCGAGAAAAAGTAAGGGTGACCGGACGGAGGTCGCGAACCTGCTCAAACAAGGAACGGAGACGGATGCAAGCGGACCTGAAATGCGAGATAAGCTCGAGGGCCATGCCGAGGCGATTGTATCGTTGAATAAACATGGAACTGCCCCGGATGCGAAGGATGAAGCCAAGGACAAGCCGGCACCTGTCGCCGAGACGGGAATCGAAGGGCAGGATAACGGTCCCGATGTGCCGACAGATGGCAGTAAAACCAAAAGCTCTGGGAAGAGGAAGAGGAGAAGAAGGCGGAGAAGGTTGAGGAAGCGGAACGATGCCGATTCCGCTCAAAAAGAGAAGCAGTCATCGATGCCCGATGAAACCCGAGCCGCAGCTGGCGCGACAGACAATTTAGCGAACATCGAGACACAGCCAGAGACGTTTGTGAAAAGCGTCGCTGGGATCGCATCGGATGCACTTCCGACGAAAGTCCCAAGTGATACTCCAAAAGGAATTGGGAGCAAGCAGGGATCAGATGAAGCTGCAGGATCGGGGAGCCCCGGTCCCACTTCCGACACGCAAGGTAACTCAACGACGAGTCCTGGGTCCAGTAGGAAGAAAAGGAGGCGGAGGGGGCGCAGGAGGCGGAAGAGGTCGCCGAACAAGGAAGATGGAAACCTGGATTTGAATTTGGAAAAATCGAAGGAAGTCGATGGGGCACAGCAACAGTCCAAAGAATTGGATAAAGGCAAGGCAACGCTCGACGAGGAGGAGAACCAGCCGGTGATAGACTCGGACGGTAGGAAACAGGAGATTCCGTTGGAGGTAAAGGAGTCAGAGGACCGTGTCACCGCGATTCCCCTCGAGAAGAATGCTGTGAACGAAGGTCTTGGATCCCGATCGAAGGAGAGCGCCGTTCTAACTCCGGTTGCGACGGGCGGGGAACAGAGCCCGGGCTCAGATCTCGAGACGCTCGATGGCTCCCAAAAGACTCAGGAGAAGAAGAAGAAGAGAAAGAGGAGAAGGCGGCGAAGATCTAGAAAGAGTAAGGATCGGGATTCAAGCGGGAAGTCTGGAATAGTTGAACAGGAGGCTCCAGAGGAGATCATTGCGGCCGCAGTTCCGGAAACAAACCAACCACAGGAGAAAATCGAGGGGGAGTGTGTGAACGTGAACGAAACTCAGCCTGAACGGGACATCGGAGATCCGGCGACCAGTCCGGGGAAAGATGGATCGAGACAAGGGTTGCTGGGTGATCAGGCTGGGGGCTTGCCTGGATTAGAAGATGCGCTAGATAGAGCTGAAGCACAAGATCCTGGAGCATCGCCCCAGATAGGTGCTACAATCGTAGACTCGAAAAGCAAGGGAGCTGATGAGATGGAAAAGCAAGACACGCAGGTGTCTGATCAGACGGTCTTGGTACGCGGCCCGACATATCAACGCTTGGACTCTGGGCAATCTGATGGCAGTCTGGCGACCCTGACGATTCCGGGAGAAGTATTGAAGAAGAGGAAACGTAGGAGGCGCCGGAGCAGGAGTCGAGGGAAGTCTAAGAAGTCGAGGTCCCTTGCAAAGAGCAAGAGCGTCAATTTCGCTCTAGACATGGAGATCGCGCCCAAGGCCGGAACCGTAGAAACTGAGGGAGCTCCAACGAAGGAATCGACAGCTCAGAAGGAGCCCCTCCTGGAACTTGGAGAGGAAACCACTGCTCTGAGGCAAAAGGATGATGAGAAAGGTCCCCGGCCGATGGGGCTGGGGGGAGAAAAACAGCCGGGAGGGCCGGCTACCGACAGAAAAACCGATACCCCAGGAACGAACCTGCGGGAAATGGAAGCGGAGAACGAACTCGACGTTATCCAAAGAGGCCTAACGCAACCAGGAACGCAGAGCGCCTTGGGAACGGACACGGGGACTCCAGGTTCTGGGACTAGCGGGGCGAAACCTTCGAAGAGGAAGAGAAGGAGGGGGAGAAGAAGACGCCGCAGAGCCGTATCGCCAGCGTCAGATGGCAAGAGCCGAACTGATTATAGTCAGACGGATGCAGCAACAAAACCACTCATGGATCCACGGGAGGAAACTTTGGCCCAACATGATTTTGGTTCGAAAACAGATGCACGAACTACCCACGAGAAAACGGGAATGCCTGAGGCACAGCAAACGCACGAACCCGCGACGGAGGATCTGGATGCCGGACCAGTAGCGCGTGGAGCTCCTTCCGAGGAAAGGCCAGGACCGAAGCCCACAGAAGAGTACGGACCACGAGAACGTAAGGAAGAGCCGGGATCAGCAGATGCGACGAATAACAAGGAACCAGAATCGAAAGAAGTTAAGGGAGATCCTGAGCCGATGACACCCACAGCTATCCCGCAGCTTGGTGAACCGAAATTTGCGCAAGCGAGCCCCAGATCGAATTCCTCGCCGGAGAAGGGGGCGATCGTCCCGGAGTCGAACTCAGGAGCTGAGGGAACGGGAGCCACGGCGACTTCAGGAGCGGAATCAAGTGGGAGTCAGACGAAGAAGAAGAAGAGGAGAAGAAGAAGAAGAAGGAGGAGGAGACGGAGCAGATCAGGAAGCGCGGGAAAACGTCCTACACAGCCCCCGGGCTCAGCAACAGCTCTGGGAACGGCTCATGTGCAGTCTGTTCCACAACCTCTGCAATCGCCGACAACACCCCAACATCTCGATATCCAAGCGGATCAGAAGTCAGGAGCGTCTGGAACCACGCACGATGCACAAACTCTCGACAACAAGACGAATATTCCCGAAAGGCAACCAATTGCACAAGAGCCCGCTGCGGAAGATTTGGACGCCGGACCAGGGGCGCTCGGAGCTGCGCCCTTCGTGGATGCTGGACCCGAGGAACACAGGAAGGAGTCGGGACCGGCGGCCCCAACCAATAACTCGAAACCGGAGTCCGAAGAAGCCCATGAGGGTCTTGAAACGGCTGCTCACGCACCTCCTCCGAAAATTGGTGAGTTGGCAAGTGGCGAAGCAAAACAGGCATCGGGTGCCTCGTCGGAGAAGGGGGCGACCAGCCCTGATTCGAATTCTGGTGCAGCAGGAAATAAAGGAACGGGAACGTCGGGAACGAAGTCTACGGGAAGTGGAAAGAAGCGGAAGAGACGAAGGAGACGGAGGAGGAGACGAAGCAAAACAGGAAGCATCAGGAAACCTGCACCTCGTCCTTTGGAACCGCCGATAGCGCCCCAGCAGCCCCATCTTCAGACAAAGGCCGAAACCCCGCGGTCGCCGACTTCGCTTCCACAGCGACGACAACCTCAGGCTGAGACGCAGGTAAAGGAATCCGAGAGTAGTCTCAAATGGCTGGAGGATTTCTTGAGATATTTCGTCATAGTTACTCTGCTGAGACCTTTCGGCTTGGAATATTTGCTCGGCCCACAAATTGGAGTCGAGTATCCTGATCAGACGGCGTCAACTTCCCCACCGCCGTTACCAGATGCGCTTCCCTACCGAATCCTGAGAGACGGGATTCCGATGACGCTGATAAAAGAGACGCTCCCTATACAGGAGATTAAGGAGGCGCTGCCTATAGAAGAGATCAAGGAGGCGCTGCCGTTACAGGAAATTCATGACGCCATTCCCATTCCTGCTCTGCAGGCGGCAATTCCTTTACCGGAGACGCAGACAGCCATCCCCTCGCCAACATCACCAGCAGAGAACCCCGCTCCTGAACCACAACCCGTACAGGCGTTCCTTGAGCGATCAGCCCTGGATTCGTTGCTGAGGTTACTTGGGCTCGAAAGCTTGCTTCGGTCACAGGAGGGAGATGCAACACCACAGTCGGCGACGGGGCAGCAAACCGGAGCTCAGCCGTCCGTCGTCCGCCCACGCGAACAAGGGCCTGATGCCGACTCACCTGGGATAGGTTTGGCGGATGGCCCAGAAAGACAGAAATCCATGAGCCCGTCTCCCGCAGCTCAGTCTCTCGTGAATCTTAAGGATCGAGAATCAACGACGGGTCAAGGAACCGTGCAAAGGGTCACAGATGTCGGAGGAGATGCTGCACAGGTTGAAGCGCCCAATACTGCGACTCGGGTTGATAACAGCTTGCAGAAGGAGGGCGAGAAGATTTCCATATCAAGTAGAGCGAAAGTTTCCGATGCTGCGCCGAGCGAGAAGGGACAGGTGTTCTCCGCAAGGGCTTTCCTGCAGAGAGTGGGCAGAGATCTCCGGCGTCCAAAAGAGGTTCAGGAACGGGAAAAAAGCGGGAGACAACAAACAGCAGAAGAAACAGATGACGAGATCTCTGAATCAGTGATAGAAAAACTGGAGGAATTCCTGAAGAAAGAAGTGCATTTCCCCAAAGAACGCAAATCGAAAGAGCCCCCTGCCGACTTGGTTCGCTCAAAATCAGCTGCATCGATCAAAGCTGATCGTCTTAGTGCCGATAGAAGGCCTCCCATGGACAGTGGGGCAAGTCTCGCGAAAAGGCTTTCCAGCCCGAACGCAAGGCTCGCGGCGCCGAAATCCGATCTTCGGAGAAGAAAGTCTCTAGGAAAGCCTGAGGGGCTTACCAAACTAAGCAGCCCGAAAAAGAGGCAGCGTGCCAAGACCACGGATGTCGCGTTCGATGAGAAGTCCCTCTACGCTCCCACTAAAAAGCGTGACGGGGATCGTCGACAGAAGGAACCTGCAAGGATCATCGCGAACCAGGACAATGCGGAGGATCTGACAAAGCACGAACCTTGTGGCATTGACGCTATCGTCAACGAGCCACAGGGTAGCCCGCAGCGTCACGACAGTCCGGATGACAAAGGTAAAACGTTTAGGACCAGAATCTTACAGAGCTGTTAGTCGTTACCCCGGAGCCGAACACGACCTGAGGGGGGAACGACAGAATTCGCAACAGCTAGCACGGAATTGGCTAGTTTTCAGCTTCAGCATGCTCGCTTGAGGAATTTCACCAGCTCCGGGGTTCCCATCAGTTCTGTTTCTTAAGTTACCTCTCACGGATTACCGCGCAGCATTTATCCCGATGTATAACGATTCTTCGACTGCGCAACAGCCAAACGCGACGGTAAAGGAGAACCTGAACTCGCCAACGTAGAACCAGGCAAGGAGAAGCCTCGGGAAACGAAGCCGCTGGACGTTCGAAAACGGCCAAAGGTTCAAAGCCCTATACCGGGTAAAGCAACACGCCGTGGAGCAACGAGAGAAACAAGTCGCACGTCCAGTTCAGGCAAGCCCAGAATTCGTTGCTGCAATTTGTTATCGCTCACCCTCTATTAGAATCACTTCAATGAACCCTTTTCCTCTCCGTTCACAGGAAAGAGCTCGACGCTTGGGTCCTCATTAACGCTTGATGACGATGACGAATGCTTTGAGGCATTGGGCGAATTTCTAGAGGAGCTCAAACGGAAAGGTAATTTCGTTTACAATCGCTTACTCCTTCTGAAACAAGGCGCACGTTGGAACAATCTCCGAAGCTCTTGTTTATTTCAGCCGACTCAGATGAGAATAAGAAAGAGAAGAAACAGGGCTTACAGTCCCCGATTCCCAAGCCAATTATTTATGCGGCTGTATTCGTTGCAATGGCTCTGCAAATAATACAATTGCTCCAGGCGGTATAGAAAGACGCTCCTGCTAATGATTCTTCACAGTTTCTTTCGGTTCATCTAAACTTGACGAATAATATCATTGGTGGTATTGACAATACCACCAATCGATACGCGGTCTCGTTGCAAATCTCTCAACTACGACCGCAATCTCTCACTCAAGGGGAGCATTACTCTCGCCCAGATTCCTCCGAGATTCTTGGAGGAGTTAGCTTCCTTCCTAATCTACTTCCGCATCATTGGGCAAAGCATGATTCTGAGGAAGCATCAGATCCCGGTGACCCCCGGGACCGGTACGACTCAACGTAAGGCTCAGGGAGGAAGTGATTGTACTCTGCAACCGGAAAGTGACTCGTCTGCGATGTCTTTCACTCTTCCGTCGTTGTTTCCTCATTTCGTGGCCTTGTATAGGATTGCTTCCGGTTTCCGAAGCCTCCGATGCGACGGGAACATTGTATGAGCGTTACCCGGACGCCTCGAGAAAAGGTCTGGGTCTCGATTCGGAGATACGGGTCAAGTTGAAACTCAAAGTACAATCAACTCCGGTCCGTCTCCCTACCCGAGTCGTTGCTGAACCCTTCCGCCATGCGGTGGGCAGTGCGCTCCCACTCGGGGGTTCGTCATGTTCTAGTGAGATTCTCACACTCGTCGTCCGTAGAGGACCCGTTCAGAGAGCGACCTCAAAGCATCCGCAATCCGCAATTCTCAGCGCGAGGTGTCGCGAGCAGCTACCAGTGGAAGTTCTTTTGTGTCGACGGTTCGGATCCACCCATCCTTTTTCACATCCCCAATGTCGGTCGAGGTTCAAGCTGCATTCAGCGATGGAGGCATGGAAGAGTTGCCGAGAAAATCTATTGTAGTGATGAGGAAAAAAACACGAGGTTCGAGAATAATTCGTGCCATCGCCCGTGAGCGCCTTCTTGAACCGACAAAGATCATCAGCGCTTCCTCTCGCGAACGCACTCCGGGACCGGCCGCAGCCATGACCGGAGTCGCGCATTGCACCAGGATTTTCTTCCTTCACAGTCTCCAAGTTTCTTGGTGGTAACTTCGTTGCGATTATTGAATCCGCGGGTAGCCGTGGAATCGTCGATAACCTCCACATGTTTTTTTTTTCAAAAATCACATCGTCTAACCCATGTGAAGAATTCGAACACGTGAAACGACCAACATTTCTTTTGATTGCAGGTTATTAGGACTTGCAAAGGTTATCGCCGAGCTCTTGCGGATCGATATATGGAACCACGCCAAGACCTTTCATTAACGCTACGGCGGCCCGAGGCGGAAGGTGATGAATTTAAGATACAGACTAATCCGTTCAGCCAATCGATCGAGCGGTCATATGCGATTGTGGATGCATTAGGTTGAGGGAATGTTGATCCTCCACCTCACATCAGCCCTCGATGATGCACAGATGATTCCGCCCGAGTATGAGGGTGATCTTGATGTTTGAAATGAAGACTCAATCGATTTTCATATTTTCGCTCTAAAATCCAGCACAACAACCCATAACATTTTATTTTTTCAGCTGCTGCTGGCGCGCACTGTTCCGGTTGGCAAGGCTCCATAGACGGCCGCATGATCTCGAGACGAGTCTGCATCGAAACGTCGAAATCATGCTTGCGTCTGAACGACGCCAGAGAATTTTCAGGGACGTTCTGTAGCTGGTCCGAAAAGCTACACGACCGGGCGCTTGACAGCATGTAGCGTTGGTCATCCAGTCCGTGTTTCAATGTCATGCTTAGGAAATTTTCGACCTTCCCCCGGCAGATAGGAGTTCGACTTGACGTTTCCGAGTAGCTACACATCGCCGCTCACGCTGCTCAGTAGTACCTGCGGTTCGTAAGAACTCTCGTCCTCTAGATCGACTGTACCCAAGGATGACCGCGTTGGAGGCATCATTCTCTCGGTATCAACCTTCGTCAAATAAATTTCACATGCGGTATCCATAGGTCGTGCACAGAGAAGCTCGTCGAGTCGAACTCTCCTTGACCAACGTTCTGAATCTCGTAGTCGAATCTCGGGCACAATAGGTTGCTTCATTTTCGATGCAAAATATCGTAACGCCTAAATACTTTTGCAAGGCAAAGGAGGAAATCCAAACATCCCAAACGGGCTCCATGAGAGATGATCCCGGCTCAGCGGGTCCTCTTCTTTATACGAGCTGTAGCAACTTCATGGATTGAGGAGTACGACCAGCGAAGAAACACGAACCAGCGAAAGATTGAATGGGTGCCTCAAAAGAGCAAATCCATTGATTGAAGTAGTGTCGTGGACCCTGCTCGGGTGGGATTCAGTCGTCGAGCTCGATCAGTTGACCAAGGAAAACGTTATTCGGACGAGCTCCTCAGTACTGCCGGGCTTCGGTCAGAGCTTTCTCCACCGTCATCCCTCGACGAGTCAGCGGAAAATAAACAATGAGCTGGAGGGGACATGACCATCAAGCAGCGACCAGAGGTATTCCCTCACTCCGAGCTGAGATTCAAACCCCCAGGTTATGGAGGATTTGAGATCAGATGAAACAAACGCTGCCAAGTCTACTATTCCAGCGATATTGAGAATCGTTAGCGAACTCGACTAAATCTCTGGTTCGATTCTCGATTTCCTCATTTGTCGATGTAAGCAGTCATACGTCAATTCCACTTGATCACGCCATCGTTGGGATGAGCAGCACGACAGAGGGAGAATGTTTGCGATTCTTTTCCTGAGTGATTGCCCCCCAAGAGTCCGGCCTCCCAGCAGTATACGAATTAGCAGGAACAATTGCATGAATCATCTCAGAATGAGATGGATTTTTGTGCTCAATGAATATCAAATCAGAGATTCAGCACACAATCGCGTCACTGAGAAATTGAGAATGCCCAAGGGATACAGAAAATCTGTCCACCTTGAGCCATGCCTGAATCTACAACTGCAAAAAACGTCACGATAGGCCGAGAGAAGCCGTGTTCCGGGCAGGCCGTTTGCGGGACATGAGCAGCAATATTTTCGCTCCACGTCGCTCCTGGACGGAAACCAATTCGCGCCTACTACATCGCGAAATGTTCGATCATGCGCCTAGTTTTCAAGTGGAAATGACATCTGGCAACTCCGAGGGTAACCGATTCATGGTGAAACGCCATTCGATGCGGACGGCGATCTGTGAGGAGCCTGAAACGTGAATCCTTTCAAAGTTCCTGACAGTTCTCGGTGTGGTCGAATCCCGCCTGTTGTTCAAACTGCCGGGACCGGTCTGCTTTGTCGCTCACCGGGTGAAGAAGGAAAGGGGAGTCTTCCTTGTCGTCTGCTTCAGTTGTTCACATCGAGCCCTTGCTTGTGTGCAAGCGTGAGTGTGCTACGACAGTGGGCGAGCGAACGAATGAGTGAGTGAACCGTAGCGGTGGTGGTGGTGGCTGGCTGGTGCGGATGGCGACCGTGGGGCCATCTGTCCACTGACTCTGTAAACTTTGGCAACCCCCGAGACCGGCGGTAGCGGCGGCGGCGAGTGAACGAGCACTGAGTTGGTTGGTTGGCCGCTCGGTTGGTGTCGGTCTGTCGGCTGTTGTCTCTCTAGTCGTTCGCTGGCTGGCTACTGCAGCGTGTGTGGTGTGCGGTGCTGCTATTGCTACTACAATTTCTCCTGGGTGGTTGGTTGGTTGGTCGGTTGATTGCTTGGTGGTTGCTCGTCCGCCCGCCCGCTCGTTCGCTCACTCGCTCGAGGAATTAACGAAAAGAGCAGCAGAAAACTTGCAGCGGCGAACCTCGGACCCACGTCAGTGTATTCGATTTGCCAAGTGAGTAGCCATAGGCCTCAAACCCGAACCGGCGAAAACCTCGAACACAGGATTCGAACGGTGTTATCTCCTCGCTTAGCGGCTGGCTGGGTGTCTGGCCAGTCGAACGGGAAGGGGAGTGAATGAGATTTGATTAGTGTGAAACGGGTCATTCATGTTGAAATGGCTCTTCATTGAAACAAACCAAGAGTCTTTGTTCGAATTCGAGCGCTGCCCTCGAGAACGTCCGATGGAATCATGAGAAATCTCAGCTGAGAATCGCAGACTTTGATCAATGAACACTGGCAAACAAACAAATCGTGCCGTGCCTGTGAATGTGAGCTTCTCGCCAGTTACTGTAATTGGAATGATAGCAGTACTAAATCAATCGAGAACTTCGATGCGTGAGTTTTCTGTTCTCCAACAATGTCTGGTCTGTTCCTAAGATCACGCCAGCCCAGATGAGTTCTGAGTTCTGAAATATGTTTTCGAGACTGCCATTGAGAGGTTGCACATGTTGCTTTTTTGTCGGATGTCGAGAAACTTTCATGTAGAGCACCCTCGACACCTGATGGACATTATCCGGAGTCATGGCGAACTTCGTGATCATCTCGATCTGAAATTCCGTGACCTTCCCATGTCACAACGGGTGTTCGAAATTGTGATCATGACCAAAACGAAAGTTCGACCATTCGGTCGAGGACTGTGTTTCCCTGCAGCGCCGTTCCCTGATTCAGCATGCAGAACTTTAGAGATGATAGGGCTCGTCGCCGTCTATCCATCCAGAAACAGTCGCAGCAAATCCACTCCCTTTGACAAAGTTGCCGGGAAAAGTCAACAGAGTCAACAGCCTCCCTGGGCGCTCGCTGAGCACGTTGCCGCACTGTGTGTTGGAGGGTGCCATTGAAGACAGAGGTTGGGCCGATTTGGCGCCCATTTGCCTGAGGAGTTTTCCTAGCTCGGGTGGGAGCGCTCCGCGGAAACATTCCGGCGGCCGTTTGTAGCCGTATTCTGTCCTGGTGCCAGCCGGAACGAGTCGCTTTTCCGACGGACGAACGATGACTGTCGATAATGTTTGGATAGTTGAGTGAACTATTGCTACCTGGAAGGCCGTTGCCATTGCCAAATATAGCCGACTTGGAACAAGCAGATTGCTAAAAGGACGACATAAAGATAGAACAGTAGGTGGGCTCCAAACCGGCCAGCCGGCGCGGTCCGGTCCATCAAACGATCCTGTCCAATTCAGAGGGTCGAAAACGATGAATTTCGAGTGGACAGACGAAGGAGTTAGATGTACTCTACTGAATGGTTCGGACGCATCCACACCCGGCACCGTAAAAGCTCGAAAGGCGGCCAGGAGTAATTCCGTGATTGTGCTCCCGCCGCGGACCCTCGAGCTGAATTTGAGCGTTCAACATAACTGTTGGTTCATTCTCGTAGAGTAGCCGTTCGAAGTCCAGATGAATCAAGTCGAGTGGGTTGCCAGCTCATGATTTCACTCTCATCGGCGATGAGCTCGCCCATTTGAAAGCAAAACAGTTAATCCGAGCTTGCGGTGGCGGCGGCGGCGCCGGCAGTGTCCTATCGCCATAGCCGCGATTCCACCGATTCGCAGAGAGGAAAACAACGCTATCGTTTGTAAAGCCGTCCAGATCAGTGCTATCGATGAGAGTATCGAAACGCTGTCCGAATCCATGATAGCAAATAACAACTGCTCACAAGCTGATCACTGGTTTTCTTTTCTACATGCAAAGTCGCGTTCTTGTCGCGAGTCATACTAGCAAGAACCGATTTGGTGAGAGCGCGCTCGCCTTTGTGAATGTTCCCAGCCGGTCGGTGGTGGTGGTGGTCAACCCTAGCCCAGTCTCTTGCTGAACTCGGTTCGGCTAGGGATAACTAGGGATACTTGCCGCTTAGAGCAATCTAGACAAACGGCCGTATCGGCAGAAAAACCGACTACCAGCTCGGGAAGCACGAATGCAGGAGAGTCGAGAGAGTGAGAATAGAAGTCAGGAAGCACGAGAGGCATCGCATTCATGTAAGAGACAGGATTACGTCACCTGAGCTATGTTCCCATTTCCATGGCACGGTGAACCTTCTCAGCGAGTCTTCATATCCGTTGCAAGATGCTCAGGCCATAATTCCATTCGGGAAGGCTATATCATCAGTGTCTGTCGATTCCGCCAGGAATTCGATGGAGCGCAGCAATCAAACACGGTAATTCGGCTTGATGGAGCATTCGTGCAATGCTGCGGGCACGGCTCCCTCTATCAATGTGAACGAACTTATGTTAAGCGAGAGAGTACCATCGATCGCCGAATAAGACAAAGCCGGCTCCATGAATTGTTCACACCGAATCGAGATCCGTTCGAAGTAGTGTCGGCGACTTGAAGTAATAAAACATCGGATTGAAGGTTTTCGGTCCGCTGGATGGCTGCTCCGAGCAACGGACTGTTATCCTGCGTCGTTTGAGAGGACGGAATCGAGCTGAAAGTGTGAAAACAAGTCCTGACCATTCGACGCGAGCGCCAGGAACTGCATTGACCATGATGATCCGGGTCGTTTTGTTGCGGAGCACGTGGAGCCTTTGTTGGAGCAGGAGGAGGAATGCATCGAGCGCGAAATTGCATAGCGGCGCGGAACACTGAAGAGGCTTCCAGGCTCCGTGCGCTTTTTGAAACAACCTTAATCAGTTGCATTCCTCTGTTCAAGGACAATGCAACTATTCGTCCTCGGGGATTCAATAAGAAGTGCGGGCTACAGCCTTCTGAACAATGGAAGAAAACCGATGCCTCCGATATAGGCACTTCCAAAAGAATGTTTGAAGCAATCTTGAATCGTTGACGTTAGAGGCGGGTTCTGGGATGGGAAGAAACTTTCCCCACAACATCGGTTCCCTTCTCAAACAATCGTCGCTCAAGGGAGGAAGGCAGGCAGGGAGGGAGGCAGACAGGCACGCAGGAAGGACGGAAGGCGGAGAGGAGATTTCTGTTGACATCGGTCGGACGGAACCCGGTGTGAAGTCGAGTCGATCAAGCCGAACACGTTATTTGCTCTGCAGCCTAGCAGGCCCCGGCGAACAGACGGCAAACTTCTACATGTTGAAGCCGTGGCGGTCTAGGATCCATTTCTGGAAGACGTTCCTGAGGCAATTCCGCTTCGCTTCCGAGTTTTCTCGATTGGCTGGCGTGGAGTGCCAAAGAGGAGTTTCCGTCGTGGCTGCTCGTCGCTCTGAGATTACTTTCGGGAATATTCTATTAACGCGCAGATCACTTGATCCTTCCGTTGGTTGCAACTCTTCCCGGAAGAGTCTTCATCCTCTCAATCCAGAGGCATCAGTATGCGAGTCTCGCTTCCTAGTGAGCCTAGGGAATGCTGACCGAGCCATTGCTTTGTAGTGAATAAAAGTTTCGTTGCGGTTCGCTTCAGGACCGATGTCGATTCCCAGGCACGGAGGAAAAATCGGTTTTCTCCTACGTGCGCGACATGCGGTAACGCGAGCTTAACCGCGAACAACGCTTGGACTGCGAGGGAGGATTCCGACTACGCCGGGATAATTACGAAACCTCTAGCCTGACTGTCCGCGGGTCTAGTTCTCTCGAGTGAAACTCGTACAGACCCGCACTCGGGGTTTCGAAACTGCAGTGACAAAGAGAGTTTTATCATCGATGAGAAGAACATCGGAAGCTTCTGCCTAATCCAACTTCGATGTGTAACGTAACGAATTCTCATTCCAGGAAGCCTATTAGCGGTTTACTAGCAGGTGGTGGCCGATACGGGTGATATCAGGAAAGAGAGGCATTAGTGATCAGAAGACACCGAAATGGCATTTGCGGGTCTGAGAAAACAGATCAACAAAGCCAACCAGGTGAGTTTACCGCTCGCGGAGCGCGTCGCTGTTCCAGGGAGAGTTTATTAGGATTTACGACAAGCTCGATATTTCATCATTGTCGCTCATTGTTGTTCTTTGTCATCGCTTAAACAGTTGAACAAGTATAGAGCAACAACAAGTAGCTGCAGTTTCGCTGTATGGTTACTGCTAATCAGGGAGTTTCCGCTCATGAATCATTGAGGTCTGTATCTGCCGTCTGGGATCCGCGTTCCATTAGGAAAATCGTGCGGTCCGGATACACTCCGTGTGTGAGACAGACGGCAGGCGGCCAGAAGAAAGAGGAAGACAATTTGCGGAAAACACTGCTGTCTTGAGAACCTATTGTCGAAGAAACATTTTGGAACAGGTTCCGAGTGGGGAAAAGAACGATCATGGCCGTTGAACAGTCGAAGATTCAATCAGACATCAAACTGGCGAAATTGATTTACGCCTACAGAAATGCTTTGATGGAAACGAATCGGACGCAAGAGGATGGATTCCCGCAATACGTCCGTGGCCGTCCGTTTGCCCGCCTCGCAACCTCTATCCATCTGTTTCGGAGGGCATTAGGTTGCCATGCTCCCTCGCAAACTCAATTCCGTCTTCGATATTCGCCCCCGAAGGACGGAGACTCCATAAGTCTGATGAAAGGCATTTAGTTCATTATTTACTCTCTGATGCAAGACGTCGCATATTCACAGGAGGCATTTCCATCCTTTGGAACAGTGTTGTTTCGAAGCCATTGTTACCATGTTAGGCCATCGAAATCCGATGTTATCGGGTCCCATCTAGGAGATGAATCGCTTTTCATTCGGAACGAAACGAATCATGTATTGGAACGAATTGACTTTTGCATTGGGTTGTTATCATCGAACTGGCTGAGTTCGTCCCAGTGCCCGGGCATGAACAGTCTGTACGTGCTGTTCCTCCTCCGACTTCGAAAGTTACGAAGCATCGGAAGACTTTTTCCGTGATGCATGCATTCGTTCCAAAGTCCTGAAATTCGACGCTATCCTGCATTGAACGCTTCAAACAGAGCGAATCGTCCGTTTCGCCATTCCCTGCGGAAGAAGCTACTGCTTGGCTCTGGAGGTTCTCGAAGAGAGTTTTCTGATGGGAAAATATCCAAACTTTGATCAAATGGCTCCGATCGAGAGCAGTTCAAGGGCGTTGTCAAAATTGCTCGAGTCGGACTGAATTCGACGTCGGATTCCGTGGAGAAAGCCATTTGAATTCGGAGTGATCTCTCGACGGCTGACCTCACGGACTTTTTTTCTCCGTTCCAGTATGTCAGCGAAAAGATCGGCGGTGCGGAAGGCACCAAGCTCACCGAGGACTATACTCATATGGAAAAGGTTAGTGCACGTTGGAGACTTGCTGATTTACGTTTATGGCGTCTGACTGGATCACGCTCGAGCTACGTTCTATGACGCCGGGGAAATAACTCACATTGATCTTGCCAAACGTCGCCTGTTTTAATACACAGAGATACATCGTGCTCGTCTTCCTCATGCTTGCCGGCCGCTGAGATCCGAGGTATCAGATTCCGGCAGGCCTGGACATCGGATATTGTTTTCTATGTGCCAGACTTCATTTGCAGAATTTGTTTTCCGCTAACTCGATGGGAACCGGGAGCCGGAGAGGGGAAATGCTCTGAAAATCGGCTGCCCAATTCGCTTATCAGTTTTGTCTGCTTTTGTTAGCCGGCACGCACGGAAAAACTACGTGCATCACCTGTCGCCGTGCCCTTTCGTATCTTGCTTCCCGTTCGGAGGCCTGAATTCGATAGTCTGTAGATCGAGGGCGTTCTCAAGAGTTGGCGCTCGACGCTATCGGCGCAGTCCTATTCTCTCGAAGTCACTGCCCTCGAGCGAAGTGCTTCGGACGAAGACTTCTGAACTATAGTCTCTGCTGGAGTTAGTGCACAGTTCGGAGCGGGCGTAGGCCTAAATGTCACCGTTTTTGTTAATTAGCCTTTGAAGCGGAGCTCGACCTTTCGAAGGAAAGGATCTCGTTGTTGCTAAACTTAGCTCGATAGGGATCTGGAACATGACTGGGCGTAGTGGCGCAACTTTGTGTGAAACGCGCACCATTCATTGTAGTTATTTTCGTTGAACAAGATGAATGACTCTGTCGACTGCTTTTCAGAAAGTTGATCTCACCAATGAACTGGTGGAACAGTTGATCAATCAGACGAAGGAGTTGCTACAGCCTAACCCTGCGACCCGAGCGAAGCTGACAGTGAACGCAAGGCTTAGAGGTCCAACGGCAACAGCTGGACAGGCTTCACATGCATACCCTCAACCAGAAGGCATTCTCGGAGATTCCATGGTCAAATTCGGAACCGATCTAGGACCAGAATCGGCATTTGGACGAAGTCTCATCGAAACAGGTAGAGTGTGGGACGTGCGCGAACGAGTGTCGGGACGAAGGTGGGATTGGAAGTTTCAAGAATGGCGAAATGCGCTAGCAATCCAAGTAGGGCTTCGAGATGAGTTCTTAGGAGCTCAATTAGCGACTCCGTCTGATGAGTTTTCCGTTGCGCAAGGCGCAGATGGGAACTCGACGAGTGCATCGAGGACAACCATTGGGGGACCAAGCCCCTTCGAGAGCAATGCGAGCGAGGACGTGACACTCGTGACAAACGTGCTCGACACTTTCAATTGCATCGAGACTGCATGATCTGGTTTATACGCAAACACATCGATGTCTTCGACTCGCCTTGGAGGAGCACTTTCCTTTCTGGCCCGAATAAGAGACGCTGGGCCCTGGAAGTCTCTCATATCTACTGTTTCAGTCGGCTCTCGATCTCATAATTTTCGAGTTGATAGTATCGTCGAACTCTCTGGACGATGGAGTTATTTTGGATCGTCCCTCTCTATCCGTCTGAACCGTTGCGAAAGCACGGAATCCCATGCGATGTAATAGCCTCATTAGTACTTGATCCGCGGATGAAATGAGCGTTCTTTGCAGGCGAATCTCTCCGGCAGCTCGCAGACATCAAATATTCTCTCGAAGACAATGTGAAACAGAACTTCTTGGAGCCCCTTACGCAACTCCAGCAAAAGGATCTCAAGGATGTTATATTCCATCGCAAGAAACTTCAAGGCCGACGGCTCGACTACGATTGCAAAAAAAGGAAACGAACAACCGGAGGCCATGTCACAGACGAAGAGATGCGAACTGCCGGTGAAAAATTCGAGGAGAGCTTCAACCTTGCCTCACAGGTGAGTAAACGGCGAGCTATGATTGGTAAGGGAGACCGTGTCCGAGGAAAATTTCCGAGGGAATCATTTGAGTGATTCGTTCCCCTTTCGCAAGATCAGTGGAGCAAATCTCGACCTCCATGCGGTGGATGCTCCGGTGGATTCGGGCGTAATCGGATGAAGGGAGATTTGTCGTTTTTTGCGTAAAGACATTCGACGCCCATCGGTATCGACGGGCATCCTCGGGTTTGCAACGTTTCCGGGGAACCCGCGATCTCTTCTTTCCTTAGCTTAGAAGCTTTAATGGCGGATTTCTCCCTCTGAGCGCCAAAAGTTGAATTCCACCGGAGACCAAGTGTTATCGACGATAATGGCCTCGTTCGGAATTCCATTCGATCGGCGGGCACTCTAGTCCAGGTACCGGATTTCCTTGCTCCTCAACATGATTGAATCCGGAAGGCGGCGTATCCGACGGGCTTCTTGGGCGAGGACGAGGTATTTGCCCATTGCGAAATATTTCTCTAAATTCCTGTGACGATTCCCCCGTAAAACTTCCTAGCAAGCCTTCGCTGAACGAGGCTCATCTGAAGCAGTGCCCAGCTCCCAGATACGTCGAGAGAAGCTCATGAACTTTGCATTCGAAAGTTTGCGCAACTCCGGTTGTTTGTCATGCTCTGATCACAGATTCTTGACTCAGAATTTCGGATGACGTGGCAGCTTTGCGACACCAGAGTCGAAAGTTGAGAAATGCCGTATAGCTGAGTTACGATCGAAGTTGGACCAAGCAGAACGAAGTCATCGGCACAGAGCGAAAGTCCGCGATAGATGCCGAATCGTCGTAGAGGCCCCGCTGAAAAAATGTTTCATTCTTCGATTTCCAGGGAATGTTCAACCTTCTGGAAAATGATGTGGAGCAAGTTTCTCAGCTGTGTGCACTTATGGAAGCGTTCAGCGAGTATCATCAACAATGCGCAGAGACCTTGGCGCAGCTCACTGACAAACTCCAAGACTTGCGACACGAAGCTTCTGCCAAGCCCAGAGGTTCCTTCGAACCTAAGAAGCTTTCCGATCTCGACCAGCAGCCTATTGACGCAGGTGGGTAGAGTCCGACCGAAAAAATATTTTTGGATTTTCTGATGAAGTTCCGCCAAAAAAACCGAAAGAATGAATCGACCCCTGGTTGTAGCTTGTTAACTTACCTCGAACCTCGGAGGTTGGCTGAGTTACTCTCGCGCCTAAGTGAACGGCCAAGGTATTAACGCTCCGGCTCGGTACGAGTTTGTTCGCTTATGTTAATCAAACTCCGTGCATAAATAACCCGAACATCGCTAGCAGTGAAGCTGTAATATCCTAATGAAGTTCATCCGCCAAAACGCCATGCCTGCATTACCCTGGTCTGACTCCACTCGAAGGAAGACCTCTTGTCGGGACTTTTTTCTGGCCGGTTGCCAGACGCGTCGTCCGAATTTTCTATGGCCAGAGTGCCAAGGACGAATCGCTTCTGGATCTTCCTCCCACGGGAAGAGAAACCTCGAAGTAGAGATTTAAGAGCCGAGGAGTAACAGCATTGTGTGATTCTAGGCCGGAGATTGTCATCCTATCATAACGCTACCTTTTTCACAACAGAGAGCTGTAAGCCTTTAGAGCCTAGAGCAGTAGAGATCGCGCTTCTAGATCCGAGTGTAGTGGTATTCCTCCTCGGAAAACGTCAACAAAGCGAGGAGCAGGAGCACTGCTTTAGATGTTCCCCAAGCACTACCACGCGCTCACCGATGCTGAGTCCGTTTCCCGCTTTCATCTCCTGAAGCTTCGACCTTCTGTGGATAGTTGACATTCCTCGACATTTTGAATGATTTGGTTCTCGAAAGCTCGCGTTCGAGTCAGCTGCTTCCGATCTAATATTTCCCCGAGGACCCTCTCGAGAAGAGTCGAAAACACTCAGTCAGTGTTTGTCCCAGATCACTCTTATGTGATTTCCGAGAGCTCTCGTCGTCGTTCCGGTTCCTCTCCAGGTTCCGTAATGGCGCCGGAAGGGGAGCCGCAAAATCGTCCCAATGCCCTGGTCGCGATGGGTGAACATTCTGATGTCCCTCCTCACCTAAACTAACCTCTAATCTTCATCACTTCCAAAGGCCGCTCACCACTCCCTTCGCCGGGCAATGCTCCCGGCCAACAGGGAGGTAACATGTACCTCGGCAACTTTAACCAACAAAACAGGAACGCCAGGTCCCCCAACGGTAGGCACAGAAAGCGGCAGATGCATGCGGTGTCTGTGGCCTGGGAACGGGTTGAATCAGCTCGGGAGCAACTGAAACGGCGAGAGAAAAGTTTCAAGATTTCGCGGTGTCCCATTATAGCTCGTAATGAGAACAAGCGTCGCTGGAATCCAGATCAAACCAATCTGAGCAAAATATTCCCAATCACACGCAACGCCGATATTTCAACAGAGCACGCATGGGGTTGCTTCTGACTCAGCGGCCTAATGAGCTTCCTCAGCGAACTGTCTGAGAGCAATGCATGAAATGTCATGTTACGTGGCGCTATTTCGGAATGCGCTCGGGAGACTCGTGCTTCGTCACTTTGATCCTATTTCGCAGCAACTTGAGCGAAAGGTCGTAAAGCGAGACCCGGACAAAAGGTTACAACGCGGATCACTGCTCCCAGACTGAACACGCGCAGCATGAGAATAAGAATTGAGCCTTATGCGAATCGAGAGTGAAAACTCAACACTAACTCAACTCGAATATTTTGCAGCTTCACCCATTCCGTCTCCTATGCGGTCCCCTGCTGCACCTTCGCCTTCCGCGCAGAAGAAACCGTGTGTGCAAGCGTTGTACGACTTCAGTGCGGAAAATCCCGGAGAGCTAGAGTTCAAGGCAAGTTTACCATCCCGGCTCGACGGGTTTGCTCCATGTTCTCAGCATTTTGCACATTCAGTGCCCTTTGAGTTTTGACGCGTGTGCGCAAACTCGACAGCGGAGCTCATGGATATGTCTCTATTTCAGGAGGGTGACAAGATCGACCTCATCCGTCAGATCGACGCGAATTGGTTTGAGGGCTCTCTGAACGGAAAGTCAGGATTCTTCCCTGTGAACTACGTCGAAGTCGTCGTTCCGCTTCAGTAAGAGCGGGAGAGCAGCTTTTCGCCATGGAGGAGAGGCTTGATATTTGACCGCAGCTGATCACATGCGGCACACAATCCTGAACTTATGTGAGTACGACCTTTCCAGTCGAGTCCTCATTAATTATCGGACTTGGAACTGCGTGGGAAGGGGACATTGGAAGCTGATATTCACGAAGTCTCGTTATTTTTGTCGTCAATATAGGCATCTGCATCCATCTTCTCATTCTCGGTATCTCTGTCTCCCGCCTATCGGGAGAGAGAGACTCTATCACCGAGTTACGAATCGAGTCAGTTATTGAGGACGATGCCGGAATGAATTCACCGCGGATGATTGCAAGAAAAAGCGGCTTTTGACTCTGACCGCGTTATCGCGGTGAATTGCACCATCTGTTTCTTTCCATCAACCGAACCCACGGTTTTCCAGAGTTGATCTTTCTTCAGATGGCGGGTCGGAATCTTCAGAACGTCGTTTTACGTACTTTTCGAAGACGATTTCGATCTTCCCAAAACCAGAACTTCATCAGAACTACATATTCAGAACCTTACGGTGCTGCTCACCCTGCCCTATTCACTGCGCTCCATAGAATAGGCCGTAGGGTCGCTATCTTGGACGAGAACCCGGCAGTGTGATTCAGTTCGCGGATGCATTCACTCAGAGGGATTGTTTCGAGAGAGCATCACCATGACCCTACATGTGACCTCCATTATGTCCGTATTCGGGTCAGAGGGACGCAATTCTAGGATCCGAGAGACGTCTCTGTCAAGAGAGGGTTAAGGAAGCGCGAATGTCCTCAGTCACGCGACTCGGCCACAGCACCGCGGTAGCGCCTGATTTTGTTGAGAGTGTCGCCTTCGGAGTCCACTATCCGCCAACGAAAATATTGTAGACGGCAACGCTCTCCGTGTCTGCCAACGTGAAAGACTTGTGAATTTCGTATCGATCTCGGCCTGCATGGCTGTACCCCTCCCTCAGGAACTCCACGCATTCCGATTCACCGACGCCTTGGGTATCACGCTCTCTCGTTCCCAATTGTCTGTTCAGTGTTCTGGATGCTGGTAACGTGGGATGACAACACCGACATTGAGGAAGTGGGATCGACGCGGAGTAAACATGCCCTTGATGGGCCGGGCCCATCGAACGCCCCCCTGGGCGGCTTCGGCTTCCTATTACGCCGTCCGACCTCGTTTCGGGCGTTCGCGCTCACCGTACCGAATCGGGCGGTAGGGAGGGAAGGCTGTCGTCAAGTATGAAGTTCTTGCAACTGTGTAACGGGAATCCCTTGTTTTGCAGCTTCTCGTTCCAACGAAATCAACTTCATCTCATCACACGTTCAAGACTCGCCGTACTTCCTTAGCATCTTCTCCACTCGTATCAAATCTTCGTATCGCATCCGGATATTCTCTCCAGGAAAGCTTTGGTCATCGCAGCGTCGTCCGCGACAGCGGGAGTAGAAGACGACCCGGAGAGCGAAACCTTCTTGCCAGTGATTTCCATCGGCGGAAGGAAAATTTCACGCTTTCGGAAGAGCGTTCGGAACAGTTTCATGCTCCAAATGAGATCAGCAAATGAAAATTCATGAGCGAGAGAGAGAGAAACAGAGAACAGGCGATAGGACGAAAAATACTCTCACAAATAGATTCAAAAACCTCAACTGACGTGTGAGTACACTGTTTGGAACAATCGAATGATACTTAATATTTTGCCGCGGAGGGAATCAATCGATTCTGATTTGTTTACGTCGATGCTTCTCTCTGATTCACTGCTTTTTGAGAGGGGAGTGCGGGAGTACGATCCGAATGTGGCTCTAAATCGAGTTGAAGTCCGTAAGCGATTGATCGCTCCAGTACGTTTTTGCGGCAAATCTGATGTTGAAGCGCACGGACACCGTCCCACTCTCCTCTCGTTTCATGGTCTTTCATGTGAGCCGATAGTTTTCCCGTGCGCGATGGTTCACTCGAGGAGATGCTAACCGCGTCTCCGGCACAGTCCGGGTGTCCGTTGGAGCACGGGAACTTGCTGTGAATCCGTCGGAGCTTCGAAAACGGAAAGTGATCATCCCCTGATTGTTGCGAGCAGTGTACCGAACATCCTTGACTCGTGATAGATAGATAGATAGGCTTGCCAAGAGAATAACAAACAAACCAACCGACCGACCGACACAGTTGACACAGACGGCCGAGAACGGAAACGAACACATACCCACCCATACTCACGTATGAACTCGGAGGAGGAGAACTGGAGAGTTTGCCGAAGTCAGGCTGGACGCCCACGTTGCGAGTTGATGGTTGTCTGAATACAGTTCGATTGAAAATGAGTGAAGTGAATGAGGAGCGCGTGCTCTGCTGGCATGGTGTGGAATCGGTATGAGCGGAAGCTGGTTGTGCGACGTTAGGATCCATCTCTCCAGCTTGGACGAATAATAATTGATAGATCGATGCGACTCTCGATGAAACAGGTCGGGTCCAGGATGACTGTTGTCTCCGAACCCACAAACATCGGGTCTGCCTTGATGGAGGCCGTGCGCGGCCGGGACTTTCAATAGCTTTCCCTTCAACTTCTTAAGGTCTTACTTGATATCGATGTATTGCTCTCTCCCTCTCAATCAGAGGGGGACCCATAGGCTACTTCTATGCGGATTTATATCAATCACATCACAATATCCATCCATCTGTCTGTCTGTCTCTGAATCAACCCATCAACCAGCTATCACAGCAGTCGCTGCTCATAAGCATGCTTTCCACGGAATAGAGTCACTGAAATATCCCTTCACGATCATCTCACCATCATCCGCTCCCAGTTCCCACTAGCGGAGGCCGTGAGCGCTTATACTGGAAAAAACAGGTAGAAGATGTTAGCTTTTAGATGTCGATTGACTTGACTTCCCGACATCCCTAAACTTCATACAACTTCATACGTCTTCGTCTCGTGGAAACGTTCTATTTGACTGGAACATGACTGTTTGGAATCAGCGATCCCCTAGTCCGCGGCAAGGAAGAGTTCCTCCTGAGACACGATACCTGACGGCTTCGACACACCAAACTTGGCGGAATCTGTACCCGCTTCTGCGCGAGATAAGATATCGTATGCATACTCATGATTCCGTCGGAGTCCCTGAAGAGGAATCTGGACTGATTCTACTTCGGAATTCCCCGCGACATATTTCGTTCATGATCTGACGCTGTCTTCCTCTTTTCTCCTCTTGACGGGTTTTCACCCCAGGGCTCAATCAGAAGGGAGCTCGAGAAGAGCGCCGAACATATCTAGTCAGGGTCACCCTACCCGGGAGCCCCCATCGAATCTGCGGTGGATGATTCTCCTGCGCAGTTGAATCTCGTTACACAGCGGAATTTTAATGTCGGATCGGATGGAGGAGTCGTTTGGATGCTTTTGGGCGGGGCTGCGGTTTGCTACCAGAGGAGCCGTATCTCGTGTATGCGCGAAAGTCTTCTTGGCGCATTTTTATCTCGTCTTCTCCGGGCAGTGACGTTCCGCGTAGCGATCGCTAGACCTCTTCACTTCCAATCTATCTCACTCCGATTGTAACGAACATACAGAACGTATCATAACCACATGGAAATAAATGAATGTCTCCATCGTATGAGGTGTTGGGTCAGATGTCGGCTCGTGCGGTTGCCTAGAGAAGAAAGCTCTCCCGTTACGCCGATATCTCGCCCAACGTTTGACTGAGTTGGATCAGTTCTCCGAGGCTCTTTCTCCCGGTTTTAGATTTTCAGTCGAGTGCCTTATGACGTTGTCATACCTCGGTTTCCGAAATGTTTTTCTTTAACCCGTTCGGATCTGTCCTGGATTTTGTACCGTTCGCTTGAAGCCCGCTTTCCACTGCCTAACTATTTCGAGCTACTGCTTTAAAACAAGATCTACAGAGGAAGAGAGGAGGGGAGAAACCTCTAAGTAAGTCTCGCTCTCGCGGCGAAAAACCCACAAATAGAGGGTCGAAATATAAAACATGAGCTCAATCAATGTCCATTCCCCTTGTCGGACGAGGATGACGGGAGCGAAGGATTCGACAGGGTCCCCAGGAAGATAAAATGACGTGGAGCGAACCAATGCCAAACGATCGCTTGATCCTAGACTGTTGAGTGCATCCTTTGATTCGGATAGAGAAGGGCTGAGAGCAACGTGATGTCGTATCATGAGTTTGAAAGATTTTTATTCGATTCAGAGGCGGAACCGGGAAGAACGAAACGGAGACGAAAAGAATGGGAATGTGGAACACTATTTGCATGAGCTTCAGTCGCACCTCAAACCCTCGAAAACTTAGTATCAAGAATCTGCTGTCCGCTACCGCTGACAGCTGATGTTAGAATTTCAAGAGTCGCCTCGGGAAGAGTATCGTCGCTGCTTCTTCCCGACAAAGATAATTACATTTACGATCAAACCGACAGGAAACAGGAGCAAACACAAGCTTCGAAATTCACGACAATGAATACTCAGCGCGGCTCACTCACGCTTTCCGAGATACCGAAGACTTCCCTCGAACCGCATGCACCAAAGGACGTTTTGTTGAACTGTGTGCCGCCTAAGTTCGTTGGTATCTGATCTTGAGTACCTTAAGATGATCGTTATTTAATGTCTAGCCAATAAATATGAAGGTTACCCATGGAAGTCCATGTTTTCATTTCTGGCGAGCGGATTCGGCATGGAGCATGGATCTTCAGAGAAATACAGCTTCAAATCATAATGTCAGGAATGCGTTTGAACTCAGAGCATTCAGCTCGAGTCCTTTTGGACGATGCCGCAGCAGCGTCTCGAACCCTTGATGAAATCATCGCGCTTTCCCTCCCTGATTCAACTTTTCGAGAATCCAGATACCCACCTCTTGTGGCTCAAAGGCTACATCATCTATGATTTTCAACCATCCGGCCGGAAAATGCATCCCCCCATTCAATTTCTTCGGATAAGATTACATGCTTCTGTACTTTCTGGAATACCTGGCGTTTCACTTTCCACCACTCAACACATCTTGCGCCGGCGCCGCGCCGTTAGACGGCAAAGAGAGAAAGCCAAAGACGACGACGTTTTCAAATTTCGCGCCCAACTAAACAGCTGTTTGGCGCGCTTCTCTAGCGCTGCTGTTTCGCGACGAACGTCTCCACATCAACTGGGTCTACCCCCAAAACAGTGAGAAATGTCTGTGAATACTGCAGAAGCGGTTGCTGCCAAAGTGAAGATAAAAGAATGGGAGCGGGAGTTCACGAAAGTGAACATGCGTGTGCCCGAGGCAGCCGACATCAAGACAGCCCCCGATGAAGTTCGTGGTCAGTATAGACCGGCTTTGGAACACCGTTCATATCCTCCAATTGAGGAGCGCTATATATGGGAATCCCTGTCAGATAAAATCTCATCCGAGGATATTTCAGCGTCGTATGTGATATACATCAAACATAAGAAGCAATGCCATCAACAACAAGCTGAGGCTGAACAAGCGCGCATCAAGAAGGGTGAAGTTTGGGGTGCGGAGTTCAACGTTACCCAGGCAAGTTTACGGGACACCGACGTATTGCGAATCTCAATCATGTTCGGATTCGCTGGCTTGGGACCAGTTCGATGGGACGACTCTCTGTGCATGGGGCCGATTCGACGGCTTTCGACCCGTCCAAGCAATTTGAAGTCTAATCCAAGTCCGCCTTCAGTCCACGGCTTCGGCTCGGTCGACCCAGGAAATGATTGCTGCCAAGATGAAAGCCACATTCCAACCTGACGCTTCTGCGTGGAAGAACAGTTTGGCGCGTTTACGCCGTTCCATGCAGACTGCCCCTGCGGTGAGTGATTCTCCGGTGGAGATGACGGTGCGTTACCCTGATGGAGAAAATGGACAGTTCCGTAGCCAAAGCGGAGTTTCGTTGTGAGGGTATGATTCCGTTACAGATTGGAGGGGCCTCGGAGACACCTACATCGGAATCGCGAGAGAACGAGCCTGATTCTGCTCAAGAGCCAGCTATACCGAGTCCCGTCAAGGACAGAAAACTGTCTTATAGACCCGTGTTCAGAAATCGCAGCTTGAATCCTGCTTGGCTTGAACGAAATGCGAGTAAGGAAGAAGTTCAGTTGCCCCGGGGGGATCTCAAGTCATATTGGTTCGCGGATTTGTTTGATTCAGTGCTTGGCCACATATCCGCAGCGGCCCTGATTGCTCGTCATGAGATACGTATTAGGCAAAAACCTGTGATCCTACCCTCCGCAGGTATTTCCGAAGCCCCTTTGACTTTCGCGGTTGCGGAACCGAAAATTCCAGTGGACTTCCCGAAAGAAGATGAAGGACAAACAATCAAATTGAGTCACATCAATGCATTTTCAAACGCTCTGACGGCTACGCCAGAAATCGACAGCGCCATCCGTTTGGCTAGAGTGAGTGCTAATCTGCTCTGAATTTTTCGGAATCCGATCGCATTGTAACGATGGACGGAGCGGGATCGCACGTCGACAGCCGAGCCGACAGATGAGCCGTCAATTTCAGGAATCTGGGGCGAAAACGTCGGAGACAGCTGGAGAGACCGAGGAAAATCCCTCGGCCGGGAGCAAGAAGGTCATCACGTTCGAGGAGGAGTTTTCCAAAGAGATGGTGGGTCGATCAGACGTCGCAAATGTGAGGAAAATGAAGGCGCATCAAAAACTTGCCATGAGCGCCGAAACCGACAGTCCTGCGAGATCTGGTGAGTGGATTCTCACTCCGAAGCCTCTGAATTAAGAGAAACAGTCAATTCGGTCCTTCGTGGGTGAGTTTCCTCAATTTATCACCAGCCGTATCTTCATTAGATGGAGACAAGGAGGAGGAACTCCGTCAGGAAACCCCGAAGGAGGTTGTTCCCGGTAATTCCCAAGATGAGAGGATTTCACCTGAAGAAGTGACGACAAAACGGCCCGCTCCAAAGAGCATTCTTGACCCCTTCGATTACCACGCGGCTGAAAAGAGCCAGGACACTGGTTCAACTATGCAGCTCTACCCCAAGTGCGTTCCAACCTGCTGTCCACGAATACACTGCATGGTCGCATGAGCGGGGAAATTCGGGGAATTCCTTTTTATCACCACGCGAGGTCTTATGATCGTGAACTGTTCGTCGTAGCTTCCCAAGGTGCAACGTGCTTCTTTGAGCGAAAGTGACTCCTTAATTAAATCATCAGGGAGATGGTGAGAACAGCAGAAGCGTCAGACTCGGAAGTGAAAAAGGTCCGTAGACGAGGAGGACTCATCAAAGCGAAAATCGACGCTGACCTAGAGAAGAAAACCAAGCGCACAACAGTAAAGCCAAAAAGCGTAGCAACTAAACCGCCGACAACCCGTAAACGGAAACGAGCGACCGCACTCGAGGAAGATGACGATTCCGTTACGGAGAAGAAATACCAAGGAGCCGAGGGCGCTCTCGACGAAATCCCCGCTGAACCAAAGCCAAAGCCTAAAAAACCTGATACCTACGTCGAAGATTGCTCCGGCCGTAGTCAAGTGAAGAGGCAGAAAATTTCCAGCCTTGAAAGGTAAACCGCCCGTCCTATCAATTTCTCCGGAACCCTTTGTTCACCCCTAGACCTCGTTGTCGATTCTGCCTCACAGACAAGCAATGGATCTCTCAACTTCATTGAGCTTTCCAACATCGGTACCGTTCCTTGCAGGCGTATGAAAGATGGCACCATGGGCGAGAACTTCGTCAAAATGAATCTCCGCAAAAAGACTTATTCACGCGGAGTCAAGAGAGTGAATTTCAAAAAATACAAATTTGAGCAGTGGAAGCAGGCGAAACAAGGCCAGAGTGGCAGCGGTGGTGGTGGAGGCGGAGGAAACTTCAATTCGCGTATGGGATCGAGCGAATGTTATAAGTGCGGTGGCTTTGGACACTGGGCCAAGTGGGTTTGATGAGGTTTTATGAGTTTGCAATATTTTCGTTATCTCATAATTGTTTCCCAGAATCAACATTCGCGTCTACATAGGTACTGCTTCTCTAAACCGAAAACACAGGAGCAAGAGGAGGAGCCTCCTGAGGAAATACACATCCCTACTCTGGATGAAGTGGCTGCCATGGTGCAGTCAGGTGGTTCTGTGCGGCCACTCGGGACCGTTCCCGCACCAGGTGAGTTCCTGCAGGCGACCACGATCGAGCTGTTTGCTCGGAATTCGTTGCGATGAGTAGTTTGCGAGCCATACTAGATCTCCGGTGGAAGCTTTGTCGTGACGTCCAATTCAGCGAATCGAGCTTCTGCAGCGCCCGCTCCAACTCATATCATCATGCCCCCCTCACAAACATCCGAACGGCCATCTGAGAAATCAAGCGTTGCTGAGGTCTCAGTGGAGGATATGGATGACGATCAAATCGAGGAGCTGATGTCACAAATTCCTGAGGGAGACCCTCAATTCATCGATGGCGATCCCCATGCTAACGACCCTGACACAGCTCGTGAATCGGTCGCGTTCTATGACGAGGACGAGCCTATGGAGATCAAACGATCTCTTCGCGAGCTGGGCTTCGAGGAATTCAGACCTGGCCAGGAGACCGTTGTGCAGCGCATACTCCGAGGTACAGGCGCTCACGCTATACTCACTTCAATTTCTCACCGACAGTGCACTGATAGAGATTCCGTATTGCTTGACATCGTCTGGAACCATAATTTCATGGGCGTTCATTTCAAGGTCAATCCACTCTGATGGTCTCCTCGACGGGATCGGGCAAATCCCTCACTTACCAATTGCCTGCGTATATTTTCGCAAAGAGGAGCACTTGCATCACACTTGTAGTCTCACCACTCATCTCTCTGATGGAGGATCAAGTGACAGGTCTCCCAGGGGCCTTCAAAGCCAGCTACCTCCATTCTGGCATGGCTCAGCCGCAACGAGAGAAAACGTTGGAATTGATCCGCGAAGGCAAGGTGGGTGCCATTCTTTTCGTACGTTTTCCCTCTTCATGTTTTCAGTTGATGTTCTGTGATGAAATTCGAGTCATCAGGTCCACGGCAACATTATCCAGTCTATAAACTTTCGCAGCAGAAATGAGATCGAATTGATTCTAACGATAAAACTGCCGTCTCAACTCTTCCGAAGGTTCACGCTGTGCTCGTTTCGCCTGAAGCCATTGTGGCCGCCGGTCAAGGTGGCTCGCTTCTCTCAGGACTTCCGCCAATTGCCTTCGCTTGCATTGATGAGGCCCATTGTCTCTCTGAGTGGTCTCACAATTTCCGACCGTCTTATCTGCAATTGCACAAGGTATGGATAGCCTCGAGGCCTCTTTACTCTGCAAAGCAGAACCGGCGAGAACCAATCAGACACCTGTGTGAGCAATATCTCAACCGAGACCATATTCGATTCTGTTTCCAGACTCTCCGTGAGAAGATGGGAGTCAAGTGCGTACTCGCGCTGACTGCCACCGCCACCAAATCAACGTGCAAAAGCATCTCGCAGCATTTGCAAATTGGCTCCGATGGTGTCGTGGGACTGTTCAAGCTGCCGTCTAATCTCGTCCTCACGGCATCGAAAGAGCTCGATCGAGACGCGGTAATGAATTTTTCTTGGCCCTGTCTCACTTCTTTGTGGGATGATGGGTCTCTATTCATAATTGCTCGTGGAAGTTGACTCTGACAATTCTTGTGCTCTCCAGGCGCTGATCGCTCTTCTGAAGAGCGATCGCTTCTCCTCCTGCTCGTCGATCATTGTCTACACGACTCGCAGAGACGAGACGGAACGATTGGCTGCTCTCATCCGAATCTCAATGCAGCATAAGCTGAGGTGAGCGGCTCGGCTTTTTTAAATCCCGACCGGTTTCGTGTCTTTGGCCAGAGACGAGAGCACGAGCTGATGGCTTTCCACTAAAACTCATCTGCTTTGGTCTTGACAACTCACAGGAACGCGGAAGAGCTCGCAAACATGAAGAGACAGCGTAACAAGACACGAGACGTTCTCGAGTGGGACGCTGAAGCGTATCACGCCGGTCTGGCTCCTGCGAAGAGGAAAGCGGTGCAAAACAAATTCATGAAGGGGAAAATCCGCGTAGTTGTGGCAACGGTTGCTTTCGGAATGGGAATCGACAAGCCTGACATAAGGTGAGCGGTTTCTGAGCATCTGGCGTGCGGACCCGATTTTCCGTTGCCCCGGAGATGTTAAGACGTTTGATAAAACGCTGTTGTTGCGTTCCTTGCAGGGCGATAATCCATTACAACATGCCAAAAAGTTTTGAAAACTATGTGCAAGAGGCGGGTCGGGCAGGGCGTGATGGAAAACGGAGCGATTGCCATCTATTCCTCGAATTCAAGAGCGAGGATCGCAACGAAATCAAAAGGTTGTTGTTGTTGGGGATCCTTCCGCTGGACTTCTCTTTGTTGACGTCCGCTAGGATCGAGTGGAACTCTCAAGTTGGGAATTATTCATCTCAGGATTTCATTCGGTTCCCAGGCACATATACACCGACTCGACGGATCGGTTCGTCATCCGAAAGTTTCTGAAGAAAGTATTTGAGCCGATGGAGCGACTCAAGGACGCGAGGAATAAAATGACCAGATTTGAAGTTGCTCTGGACATTGAACAGATGGTGGAGTACTTGGATATGAAAGAAGAAGGTTAGTCACCTCGGATGTACCGTCCTTCCAGAGTGGATCTCAAGTTCCCGACTTTTGTGATTCAGAATATCCCCTCTGATAGAATACGTTTGGTTCCAGCCATTCTGACATTGATGTGCTTCTTGGAGGCGCATCCGAACAAGTTCATACGGATCAAACAGAAAGTCTACGGGACTTGCACGGTTAAATGCTACGGAGGGCCGCAGCAATTTGTGGTGAGGATCCAGTCGCCTGCTGTTGGTAATTGTGCAAGCCCAAATTCATTTTATCATGGAGTTTTTCTTGCTTGCAGTCACTGATCAAATCATCGCCTCCATTAGCGGCGGCTATGGCCTTGAAAAAGAAGTTCGGGGAGCTGGAAGAGAAAAGTCCTTCCTCGTTGACGTTCCCTGTGGTGGAGGTGGCGACTTTCATGGGTTGGGACTCGAAACAAGTCAAACGAGAACTCAAAAATCTTGAGTGGAGCAACTTGAAAGGTTCTTACAGGAAATCAGGTACGAGCAAGATTCAGATATCGGACGATATACTATATACAGTAGTATAGAAATGGGAAAAATCTCGAAAATGTGGCGCGAGAATGCTAGCTTGCGATTTCGTTGGAATCGATTGGAGAAGGCTCTGTATGCCATATTATTGGTGGATTGAATGCTTGAGTTACATGAGGGATTGTCGCCGGAATTCACCACCGGGAAGGGAATTGGATTCATCATCAGATGCTCCAAACTTCAGGTGTGGTCGTGGAGTTCTCTGATCTGTGTTTCCACCTGAACGTGTCGTCGGATCTCGGCAATCTCGATCAAGATGAAGTGCTCGAATATCTGCTTGAGAGAAGTGATCAACAGGAAAATCTGCAGCTGGAACGACTCGCGAAAGTTTTCAGTGCTTTCAAACATGTTGCGTTAGACTCAGGTACGAATTCGGATGCAATCTAAACCAGGGTGGGATTGAGGTTTAGCATTTTAACCCAGGCACCCTACTTCTCATAGATTGCGTAGACTGAGAAATGCGCTGGCATATTTTTCAGGTCAGGGAGCGGACGATGTGGATATAGCGAAAAGTGATGAACTCAAGAGGATCATAGAAGCATATTTCCACGAAAAACCACTCGGCATCGAAATCGACGAGTCGTTCAATAAGGTTCGTTCCTCGAGAACCATATCATATCCTGTAAAGAACATATTCGCGAACTGTGCGAGGCTGCTCAGCTAAGGAGCCCCGATTGGAATTCTGCTCCTCCGTTATAAGTCAAGAGTCCACGTAACTCTCCCTCCTATCGGACCAAAGTAACAATTTGTGATATCTGCCATTGCAGGTGTCAACCGACTTCGACGCGGACTTCGTTCGAGGCGACATCCGCTCGCTGATCCACAGTCAACCGGATCAAACATTCACCGGAAGAGCCGTAGCGAGAATACTTCACGGCATCCCATCACCCAACTATCCGGCGCAGGTTTGGGGTCGTTTGAGGAGGGTCTGGAGATCTCATATGGAAGTTGACTTCCCCTCCTTGGTGAAACTCGCCAACGAAGAAATTGTAACGTGGAGAACCGGCAATAACAACTGAGATGGAACGACTCACGCTTTCCGGCGGATGCCGACTCTCACTCGGTTGCAGTACGCAACGAGCACCGCTTGTGATCTCATCTGATCTCGTTTCCTCGACCTTGTGATGGTCCAGTCGAGGATTTTATCAAACAATACTGTTTCGCCCGGAGTCGAGCTGTGGTGTCGCACCCTATACGAGTTAGTATAACGGCTTCGTATGAGGTTCGTAAGTCCGACTTCGCTTACTTCTCGAAACTATCCCGGTGGTGGAGCAAATAAAACTCTCCGTGGCAGTTTAGAAATCGTGCACCGTGAGTGATACGTACGACTACTTCTCTTCTTATTTGCCCGAATTGTGGTGTACGCGAAAAGAAAATCCCCGGCAATCTCGGTTCCTGCAGATAGACAAACGAAACCGCAAGTTTTTTCTATTATCAAGTCAAGAACTAATGATATCCACGGAAAAGCTGGATTCGACTCTGTCAAGTATTCATAATTACACCAGAAATACCTTGCGGTAAGCCAGACTCAATTATCCCCAGAATGGAGCACTTTGGTTCATGTCGTGGCTTTGAACGCTCCAAAGAGTTCTCAGGCTCGAGTTCCAGGGACATTTAATTTCAACTTGATCGAACGTTGATCAAGCTGTGCTGGACGGCTGGCTCAAGCGCTCGTTATCACTGCGGTGATGAAGCCACGATAAGTTTATCGAAAGAACAAAGTGATTTTCCTGATATGGGCGCAACTTCCATGGATGAGAGTCTCAAACTGTCGGAACAGAACCATACTACGCGTGGAAAATTCAGAACGCAGGCGGAGCACCCGCTCGTGACCGCCCTTGGTTTGACCTGAGACTTCGGAAAACACCAGCCGGTGCTTCAAAAGTGTTATTAGAGTTCAGCTTCAGGGTTTCTGGACCTGTTTTTCGAGTCGTCAAACATTTGCCCGCTGTCATCGTTGAACGTATAGACGCAACCAACTGGAATCAGCAAATCTTCGCGATCCCGTCTGGACAACTTCGGAAACCTGCGCTGAGCTCCACCTGTATCTACATAGCTTGCCATTCTTTTTCTACTGACCTGGGTTGAACCCCAAGATGTTCGCTGATCTGCGACGAGAACCACCAGCAATATATTGCCATATCACGTAACTGTTAACCTCTCAGGAAGTGAGCTTTCAGATAACAGATCGCCTGCAGCGGCGCGTGGTATTCTGGAACGAGAATTCTGGGATGATTGCTCCATTTATCCGAATTCTCCACATTTTCCTTGATTCGCATTGTTTCAAATCGAACCGCTGAAGCAGAACTGTTTTCGCAATGTTCCCGATCGCTGTCTTCAATCATCCACGCTTGCCAACGGACTTTACTGCGAGTTCTCAAAAAATCGTCAAACAGACAGAGACGAAGGCTTTGTAGAATGCGAAGTCAGTGGATGCTCGAAAGTCAGCCGCGGAATACACAACCAACGAAAAGTGCAGCTCACAATTAGCGGAAGAGTCAAGGTGGGAAACAAATATTCAGAACAACCTTGAGTTTCAACTGGATCATAGCACATTTTATTCTCTATTTTTACTTGTTGAGTACCTAAGTCGATCACTGCGCATGGCTTTCCGAAACGACTTCTCGGCATTCCTTCGCTGAAGTGGCTTGGGAAGGCTCAACATCTCTCAAAGCTTCTCAACCGTGGTATCCATAGCCGCCGAGACCGTAGCCGCCATATCCGTAGCCACCGCCTCCGTATTTACCGTAACCCTGGCTTCCGTGGCTAATCTTGGAGCCGTACGAGAAAGCTCTGCCGACGGGGTAGTGGCCGTAACCTCCGCCGTAGCCTCCACCGTAACCTCCGCCGTATCCTCCGCCGTATCCTCCGTATCCGTAACCTCCGTAACCGAGTCCTCCGTAGTGTCCAGCCATGGCACAACCTGCAAGGGCCGCGAAGAGGAGGGCGATCTGGAAAAATTATCAATCCAATCAGAAGTTCAAGTCCGCGAAAGGGATCACGGCCGCGTTTGAGCGAGTATCGAAGCAAAACGAGTGCTCAAAACGCGGAGAGAGCATTCCCTCATCAAGAACTCACAGCAAACTTCATGATTATTCCGTGGAGCGTTCAGATATGTGTGGATAAGATTTACGAGTCGTTTTATATGAGAGGCAAAAATCCCTCACCATCTAGTGCTCACAGAATTTGACCCCGCACTTACTCTCCTGGTGACTTTGATTCCACTACTTTCGCGAAGTTCAAGTTAACTTTAAACAAATTCCCGCGGGAGAAATCATTCTCTTGAGCGGCACCAACTGCTCCGGCAACGCTTCGAACTGATGTTTTTCTCTCCGCAATTAGTCCACAATATTCTGTATCTTTGTCTCGTTCCCACAATGGCTTCGTCGGACAGCTTGGTCGGGCGGGTACCACCTGCCCGAAAAGGGTCAGAATTTCATTGCTACCCACGAAGTTTACAGGAATTATCTGGTAAAGCACTAGCGAAACAAGATAATTTGGTTAGGTATCATTATCAGCAGACAGGAAATAAAGTCTTTCAGTTTCGTTTTTTTTTCGCGCCCAGAAGTGGGAGCGCTACCTTCAGCTGAGGAACGATCGGTTTGTCACAAGTAGCAAGGGCGGGATGCTATTTTTTCGATGCCTGAGACAGACATTCCGCGGAAGGGAATCTCAATATCTCGTGGGATATTGTCCTAGAGCGAATAACCCGAGAGGACTCACTGTCCTCAAAGTCCGGTTCTCATACATGTAGTTAGTGTACATGTAGGTAGCCCTTTGGCCCCCGCGAGACTCCTAGAGCCAGTGGCGCGGGGCTTTTGGTACCGGAGCTCGGTAGGCCAGGGCCCGGGATGTCCATCCGGCATTCGCCCGCGGAGAGTGGGAACCACGGAAACCATCTTCGAAATCACCGGCTGTGGCAATCAAATCGGGATCCTGCCGATCGAGGAAGGAAATCGTCGGTTCGAAATATATGATCTGATATGTCTCCACGCTGATCCCTGACCGCTGGGGCGATTCCTCTGAGCCAGTGAATTGATTAGTATTTTCATCGAGGAGAATGCTTTTGGTGATCAAATGTCGATCTATTCTTCACGGGGGCAAGCCGAGTGTACTTGAAGTTGCTCTGCTTCGCCGACTCCTTTACGAAACGATACCCCGTCCTGGCAGGAGACTTCAGGCTTGTTGACGTCGTGAAATTCGACGACGAAGTACAAAAGCCGCCTGATTCCCTTCCTGAGATAGTGATCGCATCAATCCCGTTTTGACATCCCGGAGGATTTCCGAGGGAAACGGGTACTGTTCTGGCTGCGGTTATATCAGCCTCGTGGGGCATGGTCGGGAGCCGGACCACGGTGGCTTCGGTTTCCGCGAAGCCAAGGACCGGCAAAAGATGGTACGACTTTTCATACGGTAAGTCAGGCGCCGCGGCCGACGGAATCATGCAAGAAGCATTTCTCACCTGAGGTGATTCTCTACTCGGGAGCGGCTTCAGCGCCCTATGCTATCGGAGGTTTGTGATTGCTCTGTCTCATCTATTTCGAGGAGGAATCGCTCTCTACGTGGCGTGGTTTGGGACTCGAACCCGACTGTCGCGAAGATGACGAGTCGGGGTTCCATCTTCGCCGGCAGCTCAATTGATTTTGAGAATCAAGTCACCTATTCTACTCGAGTCTTCCCCGACTAGGGAACGCTATTGGGAACGGCCTCGACAATCCGATGGACCACGCGTGATGGTCAGAATTTCAAAGAAACACGCGGATATCTGTTGAACGAATTAGATCGCGAAAGTGGCGAAGTATGGAGCTCATCTCTGATGTGCTCACTACATGCAAGACCACAGTCCGAGATTTAGAGAAATGACTAAAAGCGTCCGTAACCGATGCCGATTGCCTGCCCAGATGAATATTATCTAGAAGCCTCTGATGAGGCTCTATGAGCCTCTGATGAGGCTGGATTCGAAGAAGGATCTGGGGGTTGTGATCAGCTCCAATTTAGACTTCTCGGGGCAGGCAACTGCTGTCGCGAAATAAACTACTATTATGGGAAACTGGATCATGAGAACATTTCTAATCTCCCGAGCAGATGTTTACTTGCGGATTTATCACTCGCATGTCATTCCGATTCTGCTGTATGCTAGCGTAAGTTGGAACGCACTGAACAAAAAGGACATTGAGATGCTACAGACTGTACAGAGAAAATTCATTCGAAAGGTTGAGAAAAGATGCAGATTGGAGAAGGGATCCATTGAACTGACTCTGGTTTCTGAAAGGTTGGAGGATTGTGATGTAAAATATCTGAGGAAACTGATTCGAAGAGAAGAACTCCCCGATGATGTGTTTGACCTGCGTCAGTGCAATACACGGAGAGGCTTCACCTTTAAAGCCAAAGAGATAGCTAGGTCCGATTTCATACTGCGTCCATTCCCATGGCGAATAGCCTCGATTGTAAATTCCTAAGTATCCTCCCATTCATTTACGAATAAATGCGTGTTCACTCTTAAAAGAAGGGTTACATAGCGACGGGAAATGAGCAGTTCACCGAGTTGATGACTCTCTCGCTTCGAAGCTTTCGGAAACCCGGTGGGCGGAAGCGGACAGTTTTCCGAATATGTATAAGATCTCCCGCTGAAGAACTATTCCCATCCCTGGATAATTTGTGTATCTCTGAGGCACCGGTTGTCGGAATAAAGCTGTATAGCTCTCTTAGGGGTACGGGGATTGGTTGGGCGTCTTTATTTCCGAGAACATATTTTCAGGGACTCATGGGAGGCCTCAGATGATATAATCTGGACGCTCTTTGCGGGGAAGGAAAAAATGCCACCAGTCAGATCCTGTGGCCCATGGATTGAAGGATCGCGGGAACACACGATGGCTATCCTGATCGTGAAGAAGCGGGCCGATCTCTGCACATCAACCCAAACGGACTTCGCCCGCGGAATTTCAGCTTAGAGACTTCAGTTTGAAACGTTGCTTCTTCCTAAGCAGCAAACTCTTGGGTATGTCTCGGAGAACGGTCGGGAAGGAAAAAATTGGTGATTTTCAAGCTAAGGTCTAATGGAAACGAGGATGTCGAGAACCTCTGCTCGAGACCTTACTCTGCTCCGGCGCCGGAAGATGCTGCTGTACCATGTCTTGTTTGCGTACTCGTTGACCATGTTTAGCATGAGATTGATAAACTTTTCGAGCAATAAAGGGGGTCGAACTCGAAATTTGATATCAGAGAAGTAACTCAGGCCTAAGTTAAGACATTGGACACTGCCGAAATTCTTGGGCGCTCGGAATAATCCATGTCAAGTTCCGAATTCCAAATGGGGGCTTCCGGACTGCACCCTCGGATTGCAAAGCTTACAGTCTTCGTTTCGCTGGGCTCCCGGAGCAAAACGCAAACATGCCTGTCACGACAAGATCGTCGGACTATCAGACAAACGGGAATGTCGCTCTGAAAGTAGCTCAATGCTAGGAAGGAATTACTAATACTACGGAATGAATGGATGGAGCTCTAATAGATGGTATCACACACGCGTATCACGTGGTATGGATACACGCACAGCTTTCCGAAACCTATTCATTTCCCCTTGCGTTTGAAGTGGTGACCCCCGACTGGCCACAGGTGCTTCCGCCGAGTAAGCATCGTCCCCACTTAACCGTCGGAGCTCGGTGAGGCCTCTAGCGGATTTTCAAGCTGTAAGTCAGCAAGGGAGACTGAATCGCTTTGAGACCCTTGAAACCGCAACGACCCCCCGCTCATTGTTATCTTCCGCCGGGGGAAAGGGCGGAGGGGGCAAGCCGCGAGGAAGAGTGAATGCCGTCCCCAGTTCGGAAGTAGCGGGAGATTCCTGCCCGTTGACCCACTTGGAAAACATCCCATGAGAATTGTGAGGACCATATCGAACGTAATGCAACACTCATTCTCGATCAACAGTTCGAGATATTGTCACGTACCCGCAGAGCACTCCCAAGAGTCGGATATTCCCATTCTCATGAGCAACGTCTGTCGAGCTAAGCTGCTGACTTCTCTCCGTTTCTATCCGAATGCATTGTGATTCCAACTGCAACTACGGATAGCCATGGGATTCGACCGCATTCATACTGTGCGAGTCCCGCCGATTTCTAATTGTAAGATGATTGCTGATTCTCCACCTGTCGAATACTTGCACGGTTCAAGGAGTCGCCTCGATGACCCTCCGTAAGTTTAAACCCTGCTGCGCTCACCATCGGTAACCACGCCGAAACGGCGACCGTTCGGGGCACAATCACCACTGGAGAACGATCCTGACGCTGGAAACCTTTGTGGGGACCTACCGGAGGCCATCACGACCTCACGTCATCGGGCTAGAGAGAATACCGTTGCTCATGGACATTGTGGATATTTTTGACAAGCGGAAGCTGTTGATTTGATCTCTCCAAACACCGGAACGAACAACTTTGTCTTGTGACACCTACTGTCCCCACTCGACGACCGGAATGAAATGATCTCATTCTTAGGAGTCGATCGATTTTTTTCTCCGACGAGGCATGTCTCGCTTCAAGGGAGTCCAGGTCTGTTTCTTATCTCCTCGACCGCCGTGACGGAGAGCCTGTCAAATTCTGACGTCGGCTTTGTGTACGTGTCTCCTCCGTCGGAGAGATCACGTTCCATGTTATCAAGAATCTTCCAGCGAGATTATGATGGAAAACTCCACAAAATCGACTGCAAAATCATTAGGGGAGGGCGGGAAACGCCCGAGCTGAACTGTTCACTGACGATTTGCGGGAGTGATCCAGGTAGATCTCGCTGATAGCAATCATCATTCGATAAATACACGGCCGATTGAAGGCTTGCCGAGTTCCCGTTGACGCTTCAAGCCTGCCATCAGTGCCCGGCTGACCGCAGTTTGCTGCAAGAGCTTCCGGATCAACAACTAATCGCCCTCGAGCCGAAAGGTTGATATCGCGAAAGGCAGATGGCCTTCGACAGGCGGAATTCTCGATCGAGCGTTCGCTGGCCATCACATGTTTTCAAATAATCCAGAGTATACATGGAAAATGAAGTCACTGAAATCGGTGACATCACTTCCGAGGGACACCAACTCGTTTTGGCGGCATGGCTTTCTATTGATGAGGCAAGCGTCGGGATCATGGGCATTGTTTGGTCACTGAGTATGGAACCAATTGACGGCGCTGGTGCGGATTAAGCTTATACACGCTGACGTCGCTGATCTGGCTGGCAGCATGTTTGACCGAGCAACTGAAAGGTTGGCGGACTGACTGAGAGACCAGCGAACGGGATCGAGGGATTGTATCGGCGGCTAGAGACTGGATTCCTCGGCGAACGATGCAAATGACGTTCCAACTTTTCGCCTCTAACCCGTTTGCCTTGCGTCGGTAGCTCGAGTTTACACTCGAGAGCCGTTCGTGAGGCCGTCTTGCCACTAACTGACCGCCTAACCGGCTGACTGACTAACTGACTGGTGCTTGCCTGGCCGCCAGGCCGCCTGACTGCCAACGAACTCAACCTTCGTGCTGGTGCTTTGGCCGGTTGTCTGCTCTCACACAGAGGGTGAACCTCTCCCTCCCAAAATGGCCGCCGTTCTCCTGTAGTCGGTGCCACACTCGAAAGGGACCCTGCCGACCGCTGTGTTAGCTGTGAACATTTATCCCGACGGACTGCGGGGAGGCCCTGCGGCCTACGGTGACGGCCGAAGGACTAACTGCCGACCGCCAGGCCACCCACTATTCCAACCATTCAGGATTGAGGTGCCCGTAAAGGATACAACATCTTGCTCCTGGCACAACTTCAGTGACTTGTCTGCTTCTGTTTAGGAGCAGCCCTTGAGCACAACCTAGTGACCACGGCAGATTCGTTCACTACGGTGAGTGGAATCAACCTAGAATAAAGCAAACTCCGACGAGAAAAGCTACTCCACAGCCCAAGGAATTAGTGCGCGGTTTGAGAGGTTGGTGTTGGGGAGAGAAGGAAGAGTGGAGTTCCATACCCACTACGTCTGCGTACTGGCTGTGCTTAGATTTGGCTGCCAGAACCTCATCGAAGTGTTTGAGGCGATACTCAACATTTCGAACGCTGGTGCTCAACGAGATTCGTCGTCGGGGCTTCCTCGTCGCACCCCCCCTGGAGCGGAGCAACCGTTCGAATAGCCTCTCATCGACTAGAACTGATTTGGATCGAAATTCTAGAAGCGTTCCCATGCGCCGCCAAAGGCTACGATCCACAGTCCTTCGGGTGGAAAGGACCCGTCGCTAACGTTTGCTCCCGATCGCACGTTAGTCATGGGGGACAACTTCGCGAGACCTTAAAGGGCAACACCCATCTGGAGCTGGTTCCTTGCGAAGCCTCCGAGCGCAACGAGTTCCCCAGGAGTCTGTTTATTTCGCGCGTGTTCGACACAGCGCTCCTGTTAGCGGGTACTGGTGAAGCATGCCAAGCATGAGGAAGGACGGCGTCCGAACTCTGGTCGAGTGCGGTTCCTCAGACGCGGCCGTTGAGGGAGGACGCTTTCATTTCCGACTGGCGTCACGCGACGGCTGATGCCACACGTGGTGACACCCAGAAGGTTCTCAGTAGTTGCGGAGTTTTTGAACGCACTCGTTCGACTCGGGTTCACCTCTGATAAGCGTAGGTTCTAGCTTTGAGGGATGAATGTTGACAAATATCGCGGGACCAGCCGCGAATTCCGTTGTGTTGCTCTTGTAGTTGTTGTTAAGCTGTAATGGAGACCGAAGAGTACCGAAGAACTACCTATGCATTATCTGTATGAGCTCATATGCTGAGCAGCAGATGTGTCGAATTCATCGACGAGCGCTGAAGTAGGTATTGTTTTGAACAAATACCTTGTCTCGGGCTGAGTTACCACCCGGCTAGGTCCTCCGTAACAGCTACAACGCGCTCGGCTGCGAGGATGGCTACAGAACAGCTATGACTCGACCTGCCGCTGTCGTGGGTGTCCTCTGAACAACTACATACGAAAGGTATGCAGTCACTGATTTCGGTGTCGAGAAGTAACTTTCTCTCGCGCATCCGGATTCCTAGATCCGTACTCACGAACAGTTTCGAAGCATAATCCTCCCCAATCATCCGCAACCGAAGCGTATAGAGTGGCGAAAAAAAACTCGTTGTGACAGGCGTTTTGAAACGTTTGGGGAGACGTTCGATTTTACGTGACTGGCTTGCGAAATCGCTGAAATTGCTCGTACGAACCTCTGACACTGGACCAGACCATCTACAGTAGCTCGCAATAATCACTTTGGATCGCAATATCCCCAGCGGTGTCCTCCCGAAAGAGATACGGCCGCTCCTGGGGCGACAGAACCACAGAAACTACTTTAGTCCATGGTGAATATTCAACAACGGTTCGAGCTCGTGTTCGACCGGTGACAAATCAATAAGCCTAATGTCATTTTCGTTCCGTAAGATCCAGAAGTCCCGGGCTCAGAGTGTCGCTCAGTCTCCGAGACAGAAAATATCGGTGTCCGAATCTCGGTTTCTCCGTTTCGCGATGTGTGCACTGACTGAACCGCGACGTACTGGGTGTAGTTGGTGCGCACGACGAGCAAGAAGATCGTACAGCGAACTGTCAATCACAATATCAGCAGGGGTCGAAGCGGGCTGTTTTTCTGAAATTGAAGTCTCGCGGAAGCCCCACTAAGCGCCCTCAGTGTCATACGCCAATGAGCCTGATCGTTGACTCGTTGACCGGCCGACTGGGTTTCTGTTTGGCTCCTGCAGAACGCACATCGTGACTGCTGCCCTTGGGCGTTGATTACGTCGTTTTGCTCTAACGCTACGATACCGGAGTTCACTGAAACGGCCCTCAGATGATTTGTTATCAGAGTTCACCCCGTTCGCCGTGGAATGATCGAGAGGTCGCGATGAGTGAACTTCGTTTTCCAGCCGGGAATCTCGCAGTCTTTTCCGCTCTGTTGGACCATCGCCGCCCCGGAAATGATCCTAGAAGAAGATTGGTGACGCTTCGTCTGCCGATGTCGAATGTTCGTGGGACACATAAATCTTGTATGCTTGAGCTTTGAAGGCGAAGAAAGCTGCTTAATGACAGCGAGGGAAGCCAGCTATGATGTAAGCGCCTCATCAGCGACTTCTCCACTTCGAAATAGCGAATAGCGAGAGACAAATGTGCAAATACACCCTCTCCGCACGAATGCGATCCAATGCCATCAGAGCGTCATGATGCACCACTCAATAATGATAGCGTTGACGATGCGGAGTGATCGGATGATACTGCTGCTACTGCTTCTCCAAAGCATTGCTTGTCGTTTGTTCGAGAGCAGCGGTCCTCGAACTCAGACTCGGTGGTCTGCGGAGGTTTGCGCTCTGTTAGCCGGGACACTATGCAGTCTCTCAAGATGTTCCTTCACGAGGTTCCGTTCTCGACTGACCGATCTTCGAGTCAAGTCTCAACCTCGGATAAGCTATGCAATGACCCGGCCAAGTCTCGTTTTCTCACCGTGTCCAATACATTGATGATGTAACCATGAGTCGGCCCGAGTCAATCACCAGCTCCCTCTAACGGTTCTCGATCACTGATCTCGAAGTCCAAGACTCCTGTTACAAATACATTTCGGGAACTTTGTATGCGGTTGGCATTGACGCATTTTTTCGTGATTTATGGTCTCGACGCTGTCGAAAGCCAACGTCAGAGTTCGCGCGGTTTCAACGGGATACCTGCTCAGAATAAGTAGGTGAATAGCTCAGAAATCAGAACAATGCCCGTCTTAAATCATGCCGGTAAGGAGCTCCTCACCTTGTGTACTCAAGACGCGTCGGCGTCGTCACCGTTTCGCCTTAGGAAACCGCGACGCGTATTCTCTGAACAGCGACATCATCCTTGTCGATTTCCGTGGAGGTCTCTACTCTGGATCGTTGACCCCTACAGTAGTTATGTAAGATTCTCCAACGAGATCTCTTGGCAAACCATTCGCCGAACGTCGAATGTCGAACGCCGAAAGCTTTGCGAGCAGTGCTTGAGCGGAGCAGTACGATTCCACGGAATGACATACGGATCCGTGATACATCGGATGTTTCATCAACGCCTGTTCCAACAAGGGACAGCTCACATGGACCCTATTTGATGGCCCCAACAAACGAGATTCTCTGCCCATACGATGGTTCGGGAATCTTATAATCCTCCGAACGAATTCTGGGCATAGGCACTGCGAGGGTAGAGGGCTTTTTTTTTTGATATTTTTATGTGCCATTTGCCTCGCACGTACTCTTAGCGACTTATCGCTCGTTCCTCGTTCTTTTCGCTCTTCCTCGTTTCCTCTGCTCTTAAGACGATTGTCTCTTGGAACTCCCAAATGTCGTGACACGTCATCTACGTCCTGTCGAATCGGAAATCTGCATCTCCGCACTGCACGAGATCTTGAAGTGAACCTCCCCAATACGCAATGGCGATGCGTATTGTTCTCGAAGGCGTGCGCGGCAGCCTCAAGTATAAATCAACGAAAAACAATAACTTGGTGATTTCCATCCATCGGGGCCTCCCTGAGCGCAAGCTACTTCCTCTCTGACAGGAGCGATCGAGTAGCCCTGTCTCTTTGATGGTAAAGGCTTATGCGAGAGAACTAAGCTCTGCGATGCGGCTTGATGAAGGGAGTGTCGTTCTCTAATGCGATTGTATGTTCAGAGCTTCAGAATCGAAAGGTATCCGACAATGCCGCTGTCGCTGTACCCGTTGTCATCGTCGACGCTGCGCTCTGTCGTCGTTGTTGTTGTTGTTGCTGCTGTTATGGTGTGAGTCAGCTGGACAGATGCGGCGTTTGTTGAATTCGCTTGGGTGTGCCGCCCTGTTTGTTGTGCGTGCATAGGCCCTGCTCGCTACAGGGAGACAGGCTGCTCGATTCGAGTATAATAGGTGATACGAAAAGTTGGCCTCGCTTGAGCCGTCCCAAGGCCAAGGCCGAGATTTCCTTCGACTGCCTGATATCGTGCCGTTAAGATCGTTTCGTATCATATGGCATAATACACACCTCCAGGTTCACGAACAAAGCGAGGTGGGCGCGTGCCACAAATCACTTGAGAACGTCGCGTCCGCTCGAGAAGTGTCTCCTGTCTGCTTCGCCAGACTTCCGAGAAATTCTCTAAACAGGGACAGAGAAGTTCGAACCTGGAGAAATATTCGTCTCGCGTGTTTTTTTTCTTTTTTCTCGCCATTACCGCACTTTTACCTCTTCCCCGTCGGAACCTTTTTCCAGAACTGGGATTTCAACTCTCTCCACTCGCCCAGCGGTTCCGCGATTGCCAATTATCGTTTTGGCACACGCGAGCCCAGCTTTAGGTGATACAAAAATACCTTGAGGACTCCCGCGGACTTCCGATTTAGAACATCGTCCCGACAGCACCCAATCATCCTCGGAAGAAAGGAAACTTCAACCGAGTGGAGATCGCACGACAGCACAAACGTGCGGATCATGTTATGTTTATTGTGGCGATGCCGGTTGAAACAAAGCAATCGACAACTTAGTGAGTCGCCATTGACATTGAAAACGATTTATGACCGTTGGGAGATTCGAAGGTTGGGAGGCTGCGCGCAGGAACTTTCCTTCCCCAACCCTTTTCTCAAGGCTGTCGTTCGTCGAGAAGTCGCTGTCGACTAAGCAATTTCGAAAGCGTTTCGTTAGCTTATCGGAGACCTCCACGTTTTTGTAGGTCAACCATAATAACGCATCGTTGCTAATTATCGCTGCCGTTGGAACGGAAAACCTGAGGTGAGCATCGAACCGATGCGTACGAATGCTCTCGGTAGCCTTTCGATCATGGAGACGACTAAACACTTCGTGCAACGGAGATCGACGATCACAAAAGCCGGCTTCAAATCAGTAATTGCTTACTAGTGGATATTTCGGGTGTTGGGTTTCGGGCGAAGCTTCCTCCTTGCCTTGGTAGGTCAGTAGAGCTGTAAACTCCCGGACGAACTCTTCCTCAGACTTAGTCACGGTTCAACGGCCCCTTCAGACACAGTTACCAAAACGAACGCGCGAGCGAACTCAACTCGACGGAGAAGAATGAGAAGAAGAAGAGCAGGCTCACTACTTGTGGTTCACTTTCCCCCGCACTTGAAACCCACTCTGAGGCACATCACCGATTTCCAAAAAGACAAATCCTTCAGCCTGCATGACAACATCTGACTGCAGCTCATCGCTATCGTCTCAGTGGATGATTTTCACTCGTGCTCAAATGACGTTCGGTCATCAGCATTCGTCATAGGTTACGTAACACTCCAGAACGATCTCAGAAACGAGTTGCAGAGAGTAATGATATCGACTGAAACAGTGTCACCGTCGTGACGACACGAAATACAGCGTTTCAAGAGCTGCGTTGTTCCTGCGGAAGGATGGAATATTCCGTACTGAACCTAAATGAGCAAGTAGTGACCCAATAGGAGCAGGGGAAAACGGTCGCATTGCTGTGCATAACTGAAACTTACTTTTTGTTTACAGGCGATGCAAAGCAAACTCCAGCTCCAGGCCAAACAACGGCAATTCAAAATTGTCTAGTCAGGTCGTAGGTGAGTTTATTTTATTGGATTCTGTTGTTGCTGGATGTTGTTAAGCTCACTTCGAAAACCAGTTTCCCTCCGGAAACTCCAGTACTCACGCATCAGCTGCTTCTAGAAAGCAGCTGAGCGAACTGTGGGTGGCGACGAAAGAAGTGACCCCAAACACGACATGGGCTGATGGTTCTTTCGAGGAATATAAGCGGATCTCTTGAGTTGCTCATAGTCCTCAGGAACACGACGGATCCCCGTTAAAAGATCTACGAATCCTCAATAGGCATCAGTGGATCCGTAAATCAAACGATATTCACACCCACTCGACGCACCATGATTGCGCTTCGAACGGCGTCCAGTGCTAGTCAGTGAGCTCGAGTGGCTTAGTGGCTATCTGGACGGCCGGCCGGTTGGCTCACTGACTGAGTTATGAGCTGCCTCCGTTCTGTGAAACGCGGGTCGGCGGTCTCCCATTTACCCGACGTCGACTGAGGCTTGTTTGAGTTTTTTCTCCGAGAATAAGCCGCAGATTAGATTTATGGAAGCTAAAACTGGACGCGTCTCTTCGTGCCTCGTAAAGAGATGAACGTTGGCACGAATTTTTACAACCACTTCATATTCGTCATTGTGCTTCGAATTAGTGACGCGTTTCCGAAAACCTTACTTCGCGGAGTTCGAACTGCGAGCTGGCTGTAGGCTAACTGGATGGCTAACTAGGTGCTGGCCCTGGCCTAGCCCGACCTGACCTTCAATCCTCAACCGTATTGTTTAGATTAGTAGTCCATTGGGTGCGAGGAGGTGACCGAATCGATATAGTAATTGGCCCTAAATATCAGCAAGAACAGAATGTCCCGCCTATGCTCAGGACGTCGTATCTCCACCTTTCGAGTTTCGCATTTCGAAAGGAATCATAGGTAGAGACGACAACGCACAAACTAACCTCCAAACTTCCTCTCCCAGACCGGCCGCAAAATGACAACGTCAACAACCGCTACGGCGGTCCCGGACGACCTCCTCCAACAAGGTCATGTGGTGAAAGAGCGGTGGAAAGTCGTTAAAAAAATCGGAGGGGGTGGATTCGGAGAAATATACGAAGGTCTTGATCTGGTTTCCAAGGAGCTCGTCGCTCTCAAGCTAGAGTCTGCCAAGCAGGCCAAGCAGGTAATGATCCTTGAGAATAGTTTCGAAAACTTTAGCCTGGGGACGGTGGACGAGCGTGCTCGTCTCAGGCCAACGCCTGCGCCCGAGCGGGTTCGATCGAAAATATTAGCCATTTTTATTTCATTAAAATCATCACGAACCCTCTCGGCAGGTGCTCAAAATGGAGGTAGCTGTTCTCAAGAAGTTGCAAGGACGCGAACACGTGTGTCGTTTCATAGGCTGCGGACGAAATGATCGTTTCAATTATGTCGTCATGCAGCTACAGGGGAAAAACCTCGCCGAACTGCGGCGATCTCAACCCAGAGGGGCTTTTAGTCTGTCGACCACACTGCGCCTCGGTCTACAGATACTGCAGGCCATTGAAAGCATACACAGCGTCGGATTCTTGCACAGAGATATCAAACCATCCAATTTCGCTATGGGAAGGTCGGCGCACAATTGTAGGAAGGTCTACATGCTCGATTTCGGGCTTGCGCGGCAATACATCACTGCATCAGGTGAGTCTTCCGAGATCCCGCTCGGATCAGCATTACACCCCTATCGCAAGGGCCAATCAGCAACAAATGAGCGTCTTCTGAGTTCGAATCACCGTCCGTAATTCAGTTCTGATCGTTCGTTGCGCGTCGTCGCGGCTGTTTCCCTCAGGGCTGCCGAGACGATTCCTTAGGGTTTGTGCGGCCTACCGTCCCACGCCGGATGTGGTATGGGATGAGTGTCCTTGGCTCCTCATCAAGGTCAAACGCATATTTGGCAAGGGCGTGGACAGCCCGGTCCGTATAGTAGACTGCGGTCACGCTTACCCGAAAGCTGGACTCAGAGCTGTCAATTCTTTTTTAATATGAATATGCTCGCTTCGCGTCATCGGGAAGTGAATCAAAATTGGAGCGATCCAGCGTACGGTCACGTTCATTGAGGAAGAAAAAAAAATCATGGAAATGACTACCTCCGGTCGTCAATAATTTTCCTTGAGGGGTTGGCTAGGTCCTCGAAGGAGCCGAGCCCCGATCAGAAGTGAATGGACGAGTAACGACGGCCTTAGGCCTCGGTGTTCGTGACCAAGGTCGAAGAAAAGTTCCGAACAGGGCTCAAATTAGAGACCACTCATCAACATGTATCAATCGTAAGCTGCCGATGAATCAAACGTCGGCGGCTTTATATGGTGTCGACGATGATGATCAGGGGCGTACCCAGGATTTTTTTTTGGGGGGGAAAAAAAATTTTTTTTTATTTTGGGGGGGGCAACAAAACAACAACAACAACAACAAAAAATTTTTCCAGGCCAAAAAAGGCCCCCCCCCCCCCCCCCCCCCCCCCTGATGGGGATGGGAAGGGAAACTGTGATGCTTGTCGTCTTCTCAGGTGAGGTGCGGCCACCACGAACAGCGGCAGGGTTTCGAGGAACCGTGCGATACGCGTCCATCAACGCACACAAAAACAAGGAAATGGGCCGTCATGATGACCTCTGGTCCCTTTTCTACATGCTGGTGGAGTTCGTCAACGGCCAGTTACCCTGGAGAAAAATCAAAGATAAGGAACAGGTACGCTTCCAGCGGTTGTTTTGATCAATCTGAAACACCTGCGTTATAGGTGGAATATATATATTTCATAGTAGAATATTTCACAAAGTATTGGCCGAATCTACCTGGTGATTATTCGGGAAACCGTGGCGAACATTACTAGTTTCGCTGAAATTCCATACTTCCCATCGGGACGAATTCATCCGTGGCCCATCTTCCAGGTCGGAATCATGAAGGAGAAGTACGATCACCGGCTCCTACTCAAACACTTGCCGTCGGATTTCCGCCAGTTCCTCGATCAGATCAGCTCACTCGACTATTACGACAAACCGGATTACTCGAGTTTAGCGACCCTATTCGAGCACTGTATGAAGCGGAGAGGAGTCAAAGAATCGGATCCGTACGATTGGGAGAAGACGTACGCCGACTCGAGCAACAATTCGACGTCCACACTCGCACCTAGCAAACCTACTCCAGAGTAAGATTGAAATCTTCCCCATGAGTTTCCCCTCACAAGAGTACCAGTAACCCGTAGAAGGGTTCAATCTGAACTGTTGCCGCCTATGAATTGCTCTCCGGAAACGCAGAAGCTGACCAAACGGTTATCATCGGAAATTCATCGACGCTTTGTTTTTCAGGAGCATTCCAGCTGCAGCGGCTATCTCAACGACTCCGCTCACAACTCAGGGCCAGACAGCTCAAACAGACAATTTACTGGGAGCGGGTGGAGTGTCTGAAGAGAACGTCATCGGCTCCTACGATGATCAGGCTGTGCCGGATATGAGGCGAACCCCGAAACTTATTGCTCCTCAACACGCCGTTCCTCCTACCAGCATAGACATAACGCCAGGAGAAGCTCTTCAAGCGGCTCACCCTGGACGTTTGTATCCTGACAATGTGCGTCCTCTGGTCCATGAGCAGAACAATAATCTACACTTGAACGCTGGCGAAGAAACGCCAACGGTCGACGAGCGGACGAAGTCGCGTCTCACCATGGAACAGAAGACTGAACCTTCTGGACAGGGTGGTCACCAGGTCGGAGTTGTGATGAGCGCCAGTACTGGCCGAATGACCCACTCAGCGCTGGGCGGAGAACGAGGTTCCAGTCCCGCAGAACGTGAATCCCGGATGTCCGGACACCACACCCTCCCAACGCATCGCCATCCGCAACGAAGCCAAAGTACTCTCGAAGAGAGTAACAAGATCAAAAGTCGCCAAGAATTCGAGCACGCTCAGCAAAGACCCGCAGGGTGAGTTGTAGAACATCGGCGCCCGGTACTCCACTCAGCCGCTTGATCTTCAAATCTTTGGTCAAAGGAGTCGATCGGCTCGTCAGTGGATTTGGATCAATAACGAGGTCTATGGCGTTGTTCCCCCTGATTGTTTTCCACCTTTGCGTGTTACAGGAGTTCATATCGAAGGCTGCACCATGTCAGGCGATCTGGAACGTCGGGACGGGACACGTCCTACACCCAGTTTGCCGTGGCTGACGACATTTCGGCTATGCAAAACGTAACCCGCGGTGGAATCGCAGCGATGACTATGGCATCGAGATGGCAGGGCTCATTCGATGATTCAGAAGAGACCGACCATGAAATGGATGAAAACAATGCCACTTCACCCGAGCAGGTTTGTTGGCTTATCTCGAGTCTGGAACTAGAGTGAACTTGAGCTCATATAACGCACTCCTCGTGCTGGCGACAATCGCTATTGACCGAGAGGCTGCTGGCCATTAGGGAGATCCGCACAATTTGACAAGATGGATTTGATTCATAATCGCATGTGCAATACATACTAACAGCGCGTGGAATTGATCGAGCCAACACTAACCGTAAAACCTCAACCTCGTTCCTGAAGGCTGCGAAATCTGAACAACGAAACAAACAGATCAGTGAGAGGCTTGAAGAAGGCCGCATGGTTATTGGCGATGAATCGGAGGTTCCGATGCAAGCCAAACTACAGGCGCACATGCAGCGCACGATGAGCCAGCCCGCATGCAGTCGTTCAGGAAGTGAGCGTGCTCTGGCGCGAGTTTGGAGCTGCCCCTCGATTTCGTTGAAAAGCTGTCGTGAAGAAGATCCGGGCGCTGCAGGACCTCCTGTTAAACAGCAATCGCTAGATTCCGCACTGAAAGATGAACAGGAACAACAGAAACAAACTTTCGATACTCAGGTAGATTATTGACGACTGCACGGGAAGAGTCGCGAGGCGGTGACGACTCCATCAGAATCGAGCACGGAGACCAATTATTCACTCACTGTAGACTAATGCCTCTAATCTAAAACGATCGTAGATGATCCTCTCGCATGCTGGTCGGTGTACCTCAGTTTGCCTCCCATCGAGTTTGCCGATAATCCCTTAATCACCACTAGACACGGGTATTCATCCGTTTGTTTGTTCGATCCATGTAGGAGCCTGAACGAAGGTCCTCGTTGCCTTCAATCCATCTGCGGGCAACGCCACCTGGACAAGACGACCGGGAAGAAGGCGAACAGCAAAGTTCGAATTCAGCGTCAAACGATAGGAGTGCTTCGAAACAGCCGAAGAGTATCCTGAAAAACAAACCTGTGTCCAATGTTTTGGACCGCGCTAAAGAACCTGAAGGTGAGTCTCGGGTTTCCCGGGCGTGAATCACCATGCGTGTGATAGTCCGCCTGAACAAAGTACACAACCACCACAAATATTTGTGACCAGCCGCTCCGAAGACCCCGGTTCCGGGCTCGGTTTTCCCGCGATACGTGTTCTCACCTGTCGAAGTTCGAGTTTACGAGTTTGCCCGCCTTTCTGTCTGTCTGTCCGTCTGTCTGTCTGTCAGTTTATCCGTTTTCTTTGTCAATCCGTTTGTCCCCATGCTTCTGTGCTTCGCTCGTTATTCTGATTTCTCGATTCCTGACCGTGTCCCCCTTTTATGCGCTGTTCACAGGCTCGATATATTTTGACGCACTTTCGCATCTTCGTGGAGAAAGCTGTAGCCCAACGGCCGGTCAGTCTGAGGAGCACAGCGGTCACCACCGCCCAAGCACTACAAAAGCTTCACAGGGCACCTCAGTTCTCACTCAAGCTTCCACACAAGTTATTAGGGTCTCCGACCTCGCAGGTGCGTTCTCTGAGAAGCTTTGTTTTCCGAGGTCCGAGGAGATCATCAACCCCACATTGATCTCTGCCCCTATACCACCTCGAACGACGCCTTTGCCCGTACCTCTTTCAAACCCCGTACCACAACCAATCTCTAGGGATTTGTCATTGAATCGACGCAAGATTGGATGTCGATCCATCCATCCGGAAGGCTATTGTCGATATTCCTGACCCATTCAACCCGTTTATGGTTATTGCAGGTGCATTGCGTCGCAACTGTGAAATCAGCGGCCAACAAGTAAGTCCTCCTCACGCGGCGAAACCATCACGCATCCCGGTTAAATTAGACTCACCCGTTCAGATTAGACATAGACAACAGTTTGGGAGCGTCTCTGCCAATCAGATGGTAACCACTCCTAACCACCATCGGAGGAGGCCGCAATCCATGGTCGAAAGGGACTGTAATTTCCAGGTAACTCGATTAATACTCCCCATACAACTTGTTCCTCTGCTTCGAGAGCGATCTCCTTCAGCCCCCTCGACAAACTCCAAACGAGGCATCGCTCATTCTCTCACTAACCTTGTTAGAGCCAAAGCTAACCTTCCTAGAACCTCGCAAAGTAGTTCATCAACCCTCGCTCAAACTAGATGCGACGAACTCTATTAATCTCTGACAACGCACGTAGACGTCCAGAAGATGTGACAATGGTTCACGCCATTCTCAGCCGGAAGCTCATTTTAAGACAAATCCTATCCCCAGGATGAGGAACGAGGGACTCGGAGCGGCTCGGTCGGCCGTTTACCCAATTGCCAAGACAACAGAACGTGGTCTGGAGGGATCCTTCAAGTGCCTGTGTGTGTTTCGGTGTTCCCAAGCGTCGGCGGTGCTCCCGAAGACCAGAACCAAGCACCGGCTGCACAACCGACAAGTAAATATGATTCATTCTTTCGTTTTTCCCTCTTGTGTTGCTTCCGTCGTCGTCGTCGCTGTTGTCGTTACTATCATGGGCATCGGAGCCACATTGCCTTCGTTCGAGTTTCTCTCGAACCTCGGAACTAACCTCGATTCGCATCCATGCACGATTCTTGGAGCTCAAAATCTCTATAACAGTGTGTTCCTCAGTTTTCTCGTTATTTGTCAACTAAACCTACCCCTTGAGGGCGTATTCAACTACCAGCAGTCTGATGACAACCGGCGAAAAACATAATGACATCCTTGTCGACTTTTTGATTGAGACCACCTCGACTTCACCGAGACGCTCTGACTCAGTGCCCAACGCCTTTGTGTGTGCTGATTACAGGAGTGCGACAGCGTCCTTTATCGGTGGTAGCGGGCTCGAGTTCGAGGGAAGCCCTTTTGCAAGAAACCTTCGAGCCAAATGTTGCGTCGAGTACAAATCATCAACAGTTCGTTTCTGTCAATCAGGCTGGTGCCCCTTGCCTGGCTGCCCCCACTCCTCCACCGGGCAATCCACCACCTAACAGTTGCGTGCCGGCAAGGTAACTAACAAAATCGTCCGTTTGTTCACCCTGTTCGTTGATGTCGGTTTGAATGTTTCTCTCTTTCTCTCAATTACGCGTCGATAAGACCATCGGCTCTGTTCACTAGGACTAATATAGTAGTGTAAGCGCTCCATGTGACCTAACGGATCTCCACAAACCTTTGATAGATCGATTGGTCGATCGATTCTTGGTGGCTTTCTCGATAACGCTCTCGTCACAATATTTTCAGGCGGCGGCGTTACCGTCCCCTGTCGCCTAGTGACCTTGACAAATGACCTTGGCTCTGATGGCTCCGGTTCTAGTGAAGAAGAACAAGACGGCCAACAAAACGGTAGCAAACACCTTCATCCAGCTTCAGATGGGAACAGCCGTGAGCTAGCATCTCGCCGAGAGTCGGAGTTGAATTTCACGACGAAGAAAGTCAAAGTTGTGGATGCCAACGCGCTATCACCAAGGTTAAATCAGCTCGAGAGAGTAGTGAGTCACAGCAACATAAAAGAGGTCAAGCTCAACGGATACATCGTCGAGGGTGGTAGTGAAGGTGACCAGGAGTCGGAAGAAACTGACGACGATGACGATGATGACGACGACGACGATGACAACGAGGATGATGATGAAGAGGACAATGACGCCGACGGTCACGGAATCACGCGAAACGCGAAGAACAGTGCTGACGATTACGTCAATGTTCCGATGAGAAACACAACTCCTCGCATGGGTTCGTCGTCATCTCCGACCCGACAGGTATCTTTCCCGGTATCTACCGTGAGATCGAGCTGCACGAGTCCCGTTCAACCTGAGGTTTTCTCATTCACTTTCGTCACGAAGAAGCAGGACAATGAGTATGGAAATCGCGAACGAGATATTCGTGATGACGAAATCGATTCAGATGGTGAAGTTCAACCGGAAGCCGCACGTGACGAGGACGAAGTCGATGACGAAGACGAGGAAGATGACAACGAAGATCAACGGCCTTTCGTCTCTCCCTCCATGGTTGTACAGCAACGAATAAACCTAGTTCAGCCCAAAAAACCTCAAATATCTTCCGAGTCAGACGAAGACGATGGTGACGACGGCGACGAGGACGACGATGGAGACGAAGATGGAGATGAGGACGGAAAAGAGAACCGGAATACAGAAATCATTGGAGAAGCAATGGACCCACGGACGAAGAATGAAGGCCCCAAACTTGTTCACGACGAACAAGATTCGCCGCGGTCCAAGAGTCTCCGTCCGACAGGCGAGCCGGTCATGGACAGAGACAAAGATGAAGAAGATCTGAAAGAATCTCGCGTCGTCTCTTCGTCGATCTCACCGCAACTCTCGAAAGACTCAGCAGTCGTCGTCGAGCCGGGTGCGTCCTCAGCCGTGGCTTCTTCATCGTCGGCTGCTTCCCTGAAGAAAATTCCTCCGCCCATCGCGACCAAGATGAGCAAAGAAGAGGAAGAGCGAATACGTCAGTCACTGGAGAAGAAGCGCATGGCGTCCAACCCTTCAGCGGCAACTCCGGCACAGCAGAATTCCAATGTTGTCATCCGCTACGTGGTGATAAAAGGGGATGATGACGACGACGATGACGATGAAGGCGAATATACCTATGAAGAAGTCGACGACGACGATGACGAAGACGATGCCGCTGCCCAGCCTCCGCCGCAAAGTTCCAACAATTGCGCCGCTGCCGATTTCCGGATGAACCAACTGAACACCCTCCGAAGTCGGAACAACTGAGATTACATCGAAAGCCAACGATCTCGCTGGTGCTGGGCTTGAGCGGCAGAGAAGGGCCCTGGAGTCTTCCCGAACAGTTCATCCGGACATCCCTTCTCGTTCTGCATCATGGTTTCCAGAGCTTCTCAATAACAGTCTGTGCTCGGACGAATGACGATTTCCGAGCGTATTCCTCCAGAATGAGAATCAGGTTCTTGACCATCAGCAGGGATTTCGTGCTTCGACGTAGATGACCGGTGGCCTATGGAATTCACGCTCGACAACTGCATTTCAACTCTGATACGATCTGACCCTGGAGGTTTCCTCAAGCCTCAGAGTCTGCTGATGCAAAGAGACGGATCTTAAAAAGGTGTACTAGAATACCATCAGCAAATTCAACGATTGTATAGAAGTACTAGTTCAAATTGCAATACCACCAACACAGAAGCGCCAGCACCGTTGGACACACGCTGACATGTGCCATAGTTGGCCGAAGAGTTTTTGAGTTCGAAGCAATCCCAATTCGCAATGCCAGTCCTTGGACATCGGGGGAGCCGGGGTGTACAGTGGCCATACCAGGTTGAACGTGATTCCTAATCGGAAGTCGCGGACTTTTGAGGGAAATGCCTCTTTGCTCGGTTCGTAGACGGAGCTGTCTGTCGAAGCAGCGGATGGCCGGAATACAGATGCAATTTAAACGATGATCGCAGTTGTAAGAAGGAAAAATGCTGCCTCCCAACAGCCAGGCAGTTGGTCAGCCAGCTGAGCTAACGATTTTTTTCTGGCATTTCAACCAGCTGTGTGGCCAGATTATGATGCAGACGGCGGAGAGCACCACACATGCATGCGATTTATGGATTTTGCGTTCGTGTTGTTGTAAATGGTACGTCTAGAATTTAAGACAAATATACAACTCAATTCAAGACGATCCGAGATGTCCGAGTGACGAAGATGCAGCGTAACTTTTTTTGCGTAGTTGATCCGTGAACGCGGGAACGTGCACGAGGATGGTACTTTACCTACCATTTGCGAATGCGCGTTGAACCTTCTAGCCGAGATTTTTTCTCATATAGTTCTGTTGAACTAGCTTATGTTCCGTTTGGCTTTTCTTGGCTCCGAGGAGCCTCATTCGCTTTGTTTGTAAAGAAAAAAAAATGCTCTCGTGGTTTCCATCGCAGATCGCGAGACTTTTTCGACGTTAGAGCTTCATATTTTTGGAACTGGATTCCGTCGCGTTTCTTCTCGTCGTTATGATCTACTCTGAGTTGATTTCTTCGAACAGCTTTTGTTAGGGAGCTGGATCTTTCGATTGTCTATCAGCTCCGTCTCATGAGTCCTTCCCCCAAGAAGCTTCCTAATGTGGCAGCAAGCTCCGAAGTGTTGATGATATTATTTTTGCGCGGCTCGTTTTCATACGATGATGGCGGCTTGGATCACACTATTTTGTCTGCAGCTGAAACATTCACACGAGTGTCCCATGAACGAAGTCTGATCGAGGATTCCTCGCTTGCGCGCCCATATCAACGATTTGTCAATGTTCGAAATCCCGCATGCTAACTCAACGCCTTGTGAGCTTGAGCGAAGTCCAGACCGAGGCTGGGGACCGAGGCGCTCGGAACAACGATTGAACGATGCTGTTTTTTTGCGATGCCCGCACCATGAACCCCACTTGTGATCGAGCTGTCAGTCATACCAGAGGCTCGGATCGTTTTCGCGTTCCATCTGATTCTCTAGTCAAGGATTCGTCGAGTAACTCTTGAGAACCCAACTCGTGTTAGCCATGATAGGTGTATGAATTACCTTCAGTCCACCTCCTCTAGCGCACTCCTCGTGAATTTCGAGGAGATGCGATAGTTCTCTCCTCTTCTCATTTTACCCAATCTCAATCGAATATGGTCTTCGAAGCTTCCATGCTCTCCTCCGACCTCACGCCGCTCTTTGCGTATCGTTGCGTTGTGTCGTCGGGAGTCGTGCTGCGAATGCGCGTGCCTGCCCGCCTGCTTGCGTGTGCGTATGCGTGTGTGAACGAATGCGGGTGTGTCGTGATGTTTTGTATACATTGTACATAGTATTGAATAATTCTGAAGGAAAACGAACCACTCAACAAACAGACAAACACACACAGCTAGTTTGAAGGATTGATTAAATGGAGGACAGAAGTTCGATATGAGAAACAGGTTCACAGACAATTATGCAGCAAGAGAGGATGTCGCAAAATGCCGTGGATGGCTTGAAACGGTCCCGGGCGCCGCGCTGAAGGCGTGCCGTTCCTCCCGAAAGAGTCGATCACGGCTCTCGATCGCTTCTAGCTGTTCACTCGAAACTATCTTCTTCTGAAACGCAGTGAATCGGATTTGACTGGTTCCGTAGACCAATGTAAGCGAGGAATTCAGTGATTGAATCAACTGATGACCGTTCCATTAGCCTCGGGGAAGAGAACAAGTTCGTTCATGGACTCAACGAACAAAGTCAACATGATGACTCTCGAAAATCTGCGATGCTTTTGGGCCCAGCGAGTGAAAAGAAGATGGGCTCATATTTTTGCTGGACGGAGGATGGAAAATGTATCCTTTCGAAAACGTTTGAGGAGGTTCACATAGCGAAACAGATCCGGCGAAGAATAGACATCTAGACATTCTTTCTGTAATGAAGAAGGCGAAAAGGCATCATGAAATATTGTAAATAGTCCACCGAAATGTAGTAGCCAACAGGTGTCAACAACAAACAACAAAAGATACACGGTCCTGGACGGCGAAGGAAGACTCGCCAGATGAATCACGACAGAATCTACAACATATGGGGGAGGGAAGGGTGTAGACCGGCAAGTAAACGAGCGAGCAAGCAAGTAAAGGAAACCCAAGAGATTTAGTTAGGGGTGTAGAGATAAGTAAAACGAATTTCGATACAGAAGTTCACTTTGTTGCTCTTTGGATAATGATAAAGAAGGATAATAAATCAATTGATGAAAGATTGCCCTACGCCGACGAGAAGTATCGAAAACAGATGAGGAATAAAAATGGCTGAAAGCGAGGAAAACTGCAGATAACGAGAGGAAATAAACTATTTATTGTGTTCTCCCGGAGAGACAGAATCGGACGGTGTTGTATTTTCAATGACTGTTTCATCTCTCGCCCAGAGATTTCGCCACTGGAGCGCAAGCTTGCGTGTGAGCCGAGATTGAGCTGTTTGTTTTCATGAAAGATCCGATAGTGTGGTTGTGCGTGTGCGTGCACGCGATGCAAGTGCAAGACGTGTGAAGGCGAAAGCGCGCTCTTCCGTTTTGTTGTGACAGACTGTTTAGCCGACACAGCCTCTCCTCCCGTTCTCAAGCTGCATCATCATTGAAAAATGAACTTCTTCGCGTTGGCGACTGGTTACGATGCAGATGAGGAAATATTCCACGCCAGGATCTTGGACCCGAAACCTTTGAGGCGCCATTCTAAGCGCTCCGAGATAAGCTTTCATACTTCAAAAGTGCACAATGAGGAGAAATGGCAGCGACCTTACAGTGCCAAGACTGGTTTACTGGTCGGAGAATACCGAGCAGGAGGAGAAGTAACGGATGTGAGTCCACGTTTATGATGGAGAGTCCATACTTACGAGTCCGAATATGAAACCGGGCGAGCAGTTGTTCCGACGATACCGATACCCCGGATTTCGAATCCCAGCTTCTTCCCCAGGTGAAGTTTCTGTCAGTACAACAATTCCGAGGCGTGATTCAAGACTGGGACCCCGTGCACATGCGAGCCACCGTTGATTATCCTGAGATTCAGGAGAATCATTCGCGCAGCTTCAGCAACCCTTGGCTTTCGAGAGGCGACCGAATTATTGTTGAAGGAAGTTTTCGCGGTCCCGAATGGAATATGGAGGATTTCCGCTTCCACCGCCGTGTGCGAACATGCAGACTGGAGGCGGGAACCATTACGATGCTGAATGCTGGAGACGGTTGTCTCATAACCTCGGCGCATGAAGAATTGGAGTTTGATGTCCAGGATGTTCTTCTGTGCGACTGCAGAGATTTTTATCCCCGAAATCTTCGCCTGACGGGCTACGAGCCCGATCTGAGGAAAACTTTTGACGTCGGCGAGCGAGTTCTCTTCATTCGCGCGCAGGATGAGGATCCCGATAGATGCGCGATAAAAGTGTTCGTCCCACGCACTGAGTTCGGACTCTTGGACCCGATTTTCGACCCCAACTCCAGCGACCTCGACTTGAGAATCTCAGGAAGAGCAGGCTCGCTCAAGTCGAGCATCAACAGCGGCTGCGATCAGATGATGGGGCAGGAAGCTTCGTTCCCATGCTGCCTGCAACAACATAGCCGAACAAATCTCAGACATTCTTCCATCATGAAGTCTTGTCCCGATATCAATGCCTGTTTTACTCGCTGAATGGATCATTAAGGATAATCTTTTATTACCCGTCTTTTACATTGGACAGTCTCAAAGAGAAGATTATGTTTACTAAATATTTCGATGAAGATCAAAACCTCATTGCCATATTTTTCATCACATGGCGCTCTGAAGTTGACTGTTTAAATGATACAGCCAACGCTCGTTACAACGAACCCCGCGGGATCGGCGAAATCAGTTCGCTGTAACGAAACTTCGTTATATCGAGAGTCTCTCAACAAAATATTTTTCGTCCGTTACATTGATGTATTCGTTGTAACGAGCTTTTACTGTAGCTCACAGCTGCCTGTCGCTCGGATTTCTTCGCTCGGGCTTGGTTTCAATGCTGGGTAATGCCTTCGTTCAGGTAGGACCCGTCCTATCCTCCGTTCATTGCTGGAAATCATGATTCCACCCCCTCGATGTATGGTGCTCGTCTGACTGCCTCAGAAAATATCTCATGAGCGTACACTAAGCCAGCTGGGCTTCTACAGAGCCTCTCCCGTTGCTCTGACTTCCGTAGTCGGAGGAGTGAAGGGAGTGCTTCCGAGTTTTTTACGTGGTTTCGTCACTTATCATGTGATGTTCAAAATCTGAGATCAGTGACCAAAATGACGGCTACTTCTTGGACTTTTTTCTTTTTGGACCATTTCAAGGCGGAAGGCGTGAGGCACCTTCAACGGTGGTCGCAGTAGTGTTAGCGAAAACGAAAAGGGCGCAGAACACCGATACCGCAAGGAACCACCTGAGTGGAGATTCGGTTCAACTTCCATCAGACGGATCTCCGCAGTTCGCCGATACCATCATCTCTTCCACTTCACTTCCGACGTTCCGGTTCGCTAAGGAGTTATTTCTTCTACTTAACTTCCGACGTTCCGGTTTTCGCCACATGACACCCGAGGTGGCTGGTGACTCCGGGAAGGGAACTCAAAGTTAGCTGTCGAAGGCGGGTGAATGGCATGACCTATGATTAGTTGGAAAGTGGCGGAAGCTTTGTTCTCTTTCCGAAGAGGGGCTGAAATTGCTCTTTGCATGCTGGTCGACACTGCTGCTGTTCTATATGCCCTCGCTCGGAACTCAGTGCGAGAGTCTCGGTCCCGATGTGTTGTCGGCGAAACGGGAGGGTATAACAGGGGCGTAGCCAGGATTTCATCTTGGGGGGGGGGGGCGATTTGATACTCTGGACACCGCGGTATAGGGAATTAACATGGGACAAAAAAATCATGGGGGGGGGGCGATCGGGCGATCGCCCCCCCCTGGCTACGCCACTGGGGTATAACCCTGATATACGCTTAGACGGGGTATCGGATCCCGAATCCTTCGATTGTTGAGGATGAATCCAAACTTTTCCGATCGGGGATCGTGCGCAGACGAGAAAACTCACCTAAATGATAAACCATTCGAGACTCAATACACTCAATGGTCGATTGAGACTAAACGCGGATCCAAGGGCTTCCGCGGAGTACTTGATCCTTGCGGAACTGCGAACGAAGATGATTGGAATCGATCGTCAGGCAGGGACATAATACACTTTCGCGAGCGCAATGCACCCTCGTGCTTGGCCAACCAACCAAGATTCTATTCTTCCACCGCTGATAACGAAAGTCAGGTCCCGGGGAAAATTACATGGATTGAGGCGGAATGTGGAATAGACTATGATTCAGAAAAAAGTCATCATCTTACTTAGCTTGAGCTCCCTCGCAATTGCAAGAACTGTGGTCGAGGCCTCAGAAGAGATCGCACGCATAACGTCGATCAAGAAGTGCTCACCTCGCGAAGGGAAGGACACCGTGAATCCCTCAGAAGTGACCCAGCTCGAGTTCGACGATGGAGCTTCAGTTTGTCAGTCGGAAAAGTGTCTTTCTAAGCAAGCGATCAATTGCAGAGTTGGAGTATGGGGCGACTCAGGGGAACCTTCCGTCCGGTGCAACAGCAGTTTCGTCCCTGTGGGCTACTACATGTCCGAAACTAGGGTCAAGTGCGAGTTCATGGCGAATTGTTTGGTCAAAGATTCATGCAGGGTTGAATACAAGCTGGAAACCGCGACGAGAAAGAGGACCAGCAGAACATTGGCTCGGCGGGGCGAGTTTTCGGAAATTACTGGCGGGGGAATTGTCGTAGTGTTGGCAATCCTCATATGCTCAAGTGTATGCGTGTCGGCCACCAAGGCAGTAGAGTCGGTAGGGCCGGTAGGGGCAAGCCAAGTTGCAGCACCTATCATCGCGCCAATTGCCGAGCAACCCGGCGTCCATTTATCTCATAGTGTTCACCGCAGTCACCACAGTTACGGCAGTCATTGCAGGAGCAGTTCTGACTCAGGATTTTCTCAAGGATTACTAATTGGGGCTGCACTAAGCCGGGGGCGAGGAAGATCGTGGGACAGACACCACCACCACACCGGGGGCTTCGGGGCCTTCCCTTGCTGAGAGCGAGCATACATGAGGCGCACTGGCATCCGTCTCGAATCGATTCTCCGGGTCTGTCGGCTCGATAAAGTATTGCAACCCGATTATTCAGATAAAGTTATGCGCGGGACATCCCGATGTCTCTCGTACCTCCGTTGTCCGGTTTTGTCTACCATTCTTGACAACTTGGCGTACCTCGATTTCATGGGTCATGGTGTCGGAAAAAATAGCGGAATGATTGGAATCGATTATTTCGCTCCCATCTGCTGTCCTCCCGTATGCAAATACAGAAATCTCATAATATTATTCTATCCCGTGGTCTGCTTGGAGCCTAGCAAAGAGCTTCAACGACCATAATATTCAATTTTCGGGGTGATAGATCGTGCTTGAGGAGGAGCGTCGGAAATTGGAAGGTTGAAGAATGCCAGGAGATAATGAGTAGTTTAGCGGCAAACTGAAGCACTAGAGAGACCCCGCCCTTCCGAAGGAGTAGGAAACATCGGTCTGAGATATCCTAACCCGGAAGTGCTCTAATGGTTTTCTCTCAATTGAATACGCGCAACGAAAAGCCATGGGCGGTTTTGTTCAGCAAATCAGTGGTGCATATCATTATCCGTTCCAGTTAACTTCGGCTTCAGGAGACGCTTCTGGAGGCAAGTCAAACCGGCGGAGGTAAATGTCGATGCTTCCGCTCGGTTCAGTGTGGAAATCCTGTTGCGCGCCCAGATTTCGGCAATCCGTCAATCAACAGTGGCCCGGGGCGGAAATCCAGAATAGGCTGGAACAGGCCCAGGCTACGGCTTCGGCGCAACAAGAGGAGGGCGACGTCCGATTCAATCTCAAGATCTAGTGTATAAAGGCGCAAATAAGACTCCTTTTCGATTTCCGTGGTAACATTCTTTGCGTGATTCCCACTCCAAGTTCATGAAGCTGAACAGAGCCCGGCAAGGAGTGCCAGTCATTTGAACAGGCTTGTCAGCAAGATCTCACTGACCAACCGGTCTGGGTTGTGGCAAGGGTGCTCCTTGTGGCACGGCTGCGTTGTTTGGCGGGGGGGTGCGATGTGAGTGGTGTGAATAGTTTGGCGGGGGGGCGTCATGTGAGTGGTGTGAGTAGTCTGGCTGGGGGGCGTCATGTGAGTGGTGTGAATATTTCGGCTGGGGGGGCGTGATGTGAGTGGTGTGAATAGTGTGGCTGGGGGGCGTCATGTGAGTGGTGTGCATAGTTTGGCTGGGGGGCGTGATGTGAGTGGTGTGAATAGTTTGGCTGGGGGGCGTGATGTGAGTGGTGTGAATATTTCGGCTGGGGGGCTAGATGTGAGTGGTGTGGATAGCTTGGCTGTGGTGGCTGAAATGAGTGCTGTCCGGAATTCGCTGACGATATACCCATGGGTGCTCCGACCGGTAAGCCTTGCGAGAGGGACTTCGAGGATCCTGAATAGTAGCTGGCGGACGAACCACCGTACTGGGGTTGAGGGAACGGTGCCACTAGCGGTGCCGTCTTGAAGGCTTCGGAGTCACTGCAGGAAGCGCCTATGCTCGAACAGATCAACGATATTATCAGCATCAGGAGTATGGCAACGCCCTTCTCCTGTATTTTCCTTTCTTCTTCAGAGACACGGGTGCGTCTGATCCTTTTGGCTTCTCCGAGTTCGTATTCCATCTGACACGAATCTTTGACTAGACAACCGTTTTTGAAATTGCATTTAACATTAGTCTTCAAAAGCGAGTATCCTTGAGGTAGCGAAGTGCTATTGCACCATAAGGACGACGCTCTCGAGTGGGTCCATTCCTCCACTTGGCAATACATGATGTCTTGCTCGTTCAGACACTTCTGCGACTTGCACACCAATGCAGCACCATGGAAATAGAGAGATTGGTTCCTCTCGGGATCCGCCAGATTCTCACGTCCGTCTGACGGACATTCTGAATGCTCCGCTATCACCGCTGTAACTGATGCGAAGAACAGGATAAATTTTTCCGAGGGAATAGCCGTTCCAAACATCAGTTCTACACTGCGGCTCCCGTCGAAATCCGATATTCGTTATCGTGGCTTAGGGAAGAGTGATGTGGACAATGTCCGCCTCGCGAGTATTATCGTTATTCGAGGGAAGATGAGTCGGTCAGGATCGCATGAAAAGCTCGAGGAAGCTTCCAGAACACGATTCAGCGCGGGAATCGAGTACGCGGGCAGATCAGATGGTCCCTCTGGTATCGATTCAGCCGCTGCAGGCTGAGCAGCAAAAGAGGAGAGTCCGAGGTCATAATGCTCGAACTCCGTATGGGACAGAACCTGCCGGATAGGCATCGAAATCACGAAAATTCAACGAAAAGCCAAGAGCTCAAAGAGTGGTACGAATCACTACGTCATATGGAGAAAGTGGATTCGTTACGGATGACGTAAGTTGAATTATTATGAACTCCAGTCACAATCGACCCCAAAGCATAAGCTCAATGCACACACAGGTGAGACACCAGTTTCGAGTCGTGCGCTCGCGAATCGGGCTGCCGCATGCGATGAAGGAGCCTAATTTGAGCCTATTCCAGAAACCAGACTCATATAGCGGTCCGGCCGGAAGTAATCTCAGATTGATCTGAAGCTCGCGGCGGATGTCTTCGACAATGAGCTTTTCCTCCCGCACAATTTCTCCCGCATCTTCGGGTGTCCCTCACGAGAAGAAGTCCGTCACACCGCGCGTCCGCCCCAGAAGGGCTCTTTGCGCCGGATGCCCGCCATTGGAAGTCTCGCTTGTGGTCAATACGTTATGTGCGTGAGCTTACAGCAGGGGCTCCCGAATTGTGCGGCGCGCCCCTCCACTGGGACGCGGGAAGTTTCCCGGCGGGTCGCGACGTTAATTCTGCCTGAACTTCTCGGTCTGTATCTCTCATCGTTAAATGAGACCGATCATAATCACACTGGTCACTCAATGGCTCAGACTGGAGGGTGGCTGCTCCGGAGCGGGATCGTTTCTCCCTCTCGCGAAAAGGTACGCAGAAATCGATGGATCTATCGGAACTTTCTCTGACCGGTAAACGCAGCTTCCTAAGTCAAGAAATCCAAAAAAAAACTCGGTTGGTTCAAGTTTTATACTACTACTTCGAAGTCGGATGAGAACTTACAATTAGTCGGAACAGATTATTGTGTCTTGTCTCCATCAATGCAGTTCTCGGTCTCCCGAATCTCGAGAAGAAGGTTCCGGCGAGGCTGTCAACTTCTGCCGGAGCTAGATATGACCATGATACTTTTCCGTGACTGAAGTGAGGAATTTCATTCGGGTCGGCCAGCCTGTATAGTGAACCCCCGTTTTATGCGGTTGCCGCATCCGCGTAAAACGAATTTTACCGCATAAAACGGGGGTCGGCCAGAAAACGCCAGAATTGCTTTCCAGGATTCGTGTGGATAGTCCGGGAGACTACAGTGAACAATCTCGAACGGTATTTTGAGCTATTAATGAATTCAGACTTTCTTAGCCCAATCGATACTTCGTTGAAGACCAATGCTTCTTGGCGTCGCTTTGAGCGGACTCGTCGCGCTCTCGGTAGCGACTGCAATCCGATCAGGATACAAATGTGGTAACACATTGTTTCCGATCGCACTAAGCACGTCCGAAATAAGAAGATGCCTGTCTTCATATTCCTTGGAGTTGTCAACGACTGTCGGCAGAGGCGTTGGGAGCTCCATCGAGTGTGTGTCTTGAAGTGCAACTCGATGTGAATCGGAATGACAACCACGAAGAGACGAAGAGTCGAAGAAGCAACGAATGCAATCGATGCAGAGTTGAGCGACAGAGACGTGCTATCAGCATCAATGATAAATTGCAGATTCTGGCTGACGTTAACTCTCGCATGATGAGGCGATGGCCAACCCTAGATAATTGTTGCGTAGTCACAACATAGGTATCAGTAAAGTGAATGATTACCTTTCGGCCGACTCTCGATTATCTGAAACAAATCACCACCACTCACACGCAACTCGACTCCAGAACTGTTCCTCGAACAGCGCTTTCAGGACTAGGAAAGATTAGCAATCGACTCCAAGGAAGACCCGATTGGCTAAGGAAGGCACTCAGAGCTCGGTATATCGCTCGAGATTGCTGACTGTAGTCTCCCGAACCATAACTCGAACCGGATTAACCGGTCGTAACCGGAATAATCAAGGTTCCGTCTGTTCCTACGATTCTTGGCGTCGGAAGAGTGATTCTGTCGCGAATGTGGCGCACCCGATCCCGGGGATCAGACCTTCGGGCGAGATGTCTCGATACCCCTTCGGAGCATGTAGTACTCCCTAGGGTTCCACCGGACGATCTCGCGATTTTCTTCGTTATCCCCTCAAAATATCCCTTTGTTCCAACATACGATCGATGGGTTATCAGAGTGCCCCAAAATGAAGAGACAGTGAATAGAGACAGAACAACACATGATCTCTGACTGCAACGACGCAGACTACACAAACGATGACTTCCTTAGAGCTCTAGGTCTCCCGCAGGAAACACTGGACACGCCAGCAGTCATCAGAACGAAGCTCATCCTGGAAATACGGTTTATGTCGCGGAGCACATCCGCGCGAAAGTAAAGCTATTATAATATGTTCCTTTCTCAGTCGGAGAATGGAACTAAGGCTCAATGCACCGATGTGACGATGTATTCTCGCATCAAAAGAATCCGAAAGGGCAGCGCCAACTGTAATTCTGCCCGATCCGGTGTATCGATCAGTCGCTGCGGCCGAGCTAATCTTTTGAGTGACGTGTTCAAACTGCGAACGATAGTATGTATGGGCATCTGGTCGATCCCAGCCTTGACTCTCTTTTCGGAAACAAAGAAATTGGCACGAGCGGGACAACACTAAAGGGAGAAACCTTCCGCATCGATCGACGAGGGCTTGAAGCGGCGATGAGGATTTACTCAGAACTTCGTCCGACCCAGCCGTCACGGACGGTCTTCACAGAGAGGCGAGAAAATGATTTTTACTCGGTCGGGAATCCCGCTCATGATAGCGATGTTCTTCATTCTTCCGGGAGTTCGGGTCGGCTTTCTCGTACCAGTTGAGCGCCCTGCCCCACTCTCTTATCAAGCACTGCCCCAACCGTCCCAGAATTCTTTTGACCAAGCCCTCGTCATCAGGGAGGTTGGAAAGATACTCTCAAGTTTCGCGAAGTTTTCCGTTCTTATAGTTCTTGACCTTTCGAGTTGCTTGGATTTCGAAGCACGGAAGCAATTCAATATTTCTGTCGTGGACGTTTCCTTCGAACGGAGTGATCTCCGAGATTTGCGTGAGGACATGCCGCCCCCAGAGGCTTACCAACGAATTCAGAGCCGAGGAGCGGGCTACGTAGCCTTCAGTTGTAGAGGCCTGTACCCGGGACAAACTTCTACCTCCGAACGTTTCACCTTGGGGACATTAGGAATCCCTAGAGAGCATCTAGCATTCTTCTGGCTTCGTGGACCTTTTGTTGAGACGGGAAGCGAATCAGTGAAGGACCTTCGGGACTTCACTCACCCCAGTGTACTCGTGGTTTTCAATGAATCGGCAATGCCTACTTACTGGACTCTGTATGGCCTCGAGGACAGGCGATATTTGCGCTTGCTCAGGACACACGTTTTCTTCAGTTCCAAGGGCTTACGGAGAATCGATGTGGAGGCAGTCGCGAACACGCTAAAGAGCACACGAGAGGTCTCGCGCTGGAAAATGCGAGTATTCGCGAATGCGGATCCTTCAACGGGCGCCATCTTGAGCTACGAAGACCCGACCGCGAACGTCTCCGTGGAGGTTGATTTTAGACTCTGGCCGGACATGGATCGACAAATCGGCCTCGGCATGACGGGAGTTCAATGGACCCCGCTAATAGGAGTCGCCCGAGTGCCCAAAATAACGGCACCGTGGATTGTCGTTCAATCTTTATTCACGCCCCACTTGTGGATTCCCTTGGTCTTATGCATGGCTGTCACTAGCGTTGTTCTTCATGCATTCTTGGGATATGACCCCGACATCATTTTCAGTCTTTTCGGGAGTGTTTGGACCGCTGTGCCATGGCGCGTCCCACGTCACCGCGTCACCCTCAAAATTATACTTTCCGTCGGCATATGGATCGTCTCAATTCAGGTGATCACCTTTGCTTTCCAAGCTCAAATCGTTTCCGTGTCTCAAGGCCTACCCGAGTCGCGCGTCAGAGAAGTTACCCATTGTCGAGCTCTCTACGGCGGTAGGTTTCGCGAAGCTCCCGTCGGTATGGGTGTAACTGCGTTCTCCGACGCTGCCAGTTTCCTAAGGCACAACTTACATCATTTTCTGCGAGGTGGAGTCCTGTGTCAGAAAGCGAGGATGTTCGGTACAGTTCGTCGCCATCTCTTACAGAATTTCAGGACCTACGAGGTCAGGATAAATCAGAGTCGCTATGAGGTGGAAAGTTTAAATTTATTAGCATTCCGCTTCTTCAACAAAACGGATAACGGTCTCCTCTACAGAGGTTCTGCTTTTGACAGTCCGCGTCTCAGTGAATTACGTCCCGCTCAGCTGCTGAACTCGCTCAAGGTCTTCCGGAGCCCAGGACCAACAGTTGAAAACTTTGCCGTCAAGCTAGAGGAATTTTTGAAATTGCCGCTGTCGAGCAGGTATCACGAGACGGATTGCGGCTTGCGACCCTTCGATGGAATGGTTGCGCGTTGTGTGGAGCGCTCCGACTTGATGGAAGACCACCGAGAGACTCTGGGTTTGCGTGATCTGGGACCAATCTTCTATGCCCTCCTGCAAGGACTTGCTGTTGCCATTTGCTCCTTCTTGATTCTGAGGCTCAGCCGCAAGAGTCCTCCAGAGAGCAGCTCAGGATCTGGCCCACATTCTTCATCATCGAGGGCCGGGAAAGTGATCCCTTGATCTGTGCGCTCCCTCATCGGATTCATCGATACCTGAAGCTGAGCGAACTTTTTCGTGATCGAAGAATCCATGCGAGATGCGCGAGACCATTTTCGGACTCGCAATAACGATAAAGAACCAAAGTTTGATGCCCCTGGAGTCGAGGAGGGCAAGGCTCTGATTTCTACCAAACATTGCCCCTCATGTTGATATGCATGCTGTCAACGAAGTTCCGATGAATCAGAACTTCATCGATATCTTGCTTACAATTAGCTTTCGACCACGTATCGAACACGCTCCCGTAGTATCGGTACGTGCTCGTCGGAGCAGATTATTTGTCCTGATCATTAACTCTGACCAGGTTGCATGGTGCCTCGCAGCGGTTTTTACCCGCGGTTGGCCACAGATCTCTTGCGGTTAACGGCGAGGAAGAATCCTAGGTCCTTCACTAAAGTGAGTGCAGGAACGGAGGATCCCAACGGGTGAATTCTCGCTCACTACTGGATGGCGTTCCCCGAAGTTCGCAGATCGGAGGTTCGGGAGCTCGGAAAATAACCTTCTACGTCCTTTCACAGTAAATGACCTATGATGTGGTATAGAACGATAATTGAATCCCGGTTATAGAGCTGGTTTCTTACATATGCCGTGTCTGCCTCATTATGAGACATGTGTCTTTTTCTCATTTGGTATGATATAGGGGGCGGGGGTGTCTAGGTTTCGGGATATCTCTTGTATTGTGCTCCCTTCAAGATCGTTGGCTGGCTTTTCCTGTGAATTTCGTCCGGAAAGATTGAAAAAAGGCCAGATCACGACGCGAACGTACTGTGTTGATCTTAAACTTTTATTGATTATATTATATTATTCGAGCACTAGATTAGTCTCTAGATTCTATTTTGCACAACGTCTTCACTTTGGCAATTGATCACGTTCTCTCATCTTAAATTTAACACGATAGATCCCGAGAGTAAAGTTTACTCGGCCTTCACTCTAAAACGACAAGCTCATCTTTTTCCGGCACGTGTTCGAAAGGCTCATTGTTCAGAACTCCTCCCTCCGCCTCTGGTTGGTCGATTTCCAAGACAACTCTTGCACCCAATCTTTGGTTTTTGGCGATGTGGTTCTCCTCAGATAACACTGACCTACAAAAGAAAGTCGTGTCATAAGAAAAGCGGAACATAGGTCGAGATAAACAGAGGTCGCAGATTCCTCGAAGAGGAGAAAAAAATTCCGACAGGAAGAGAAACCTAAAAAATGAAAAAGTCGATGTGACTTTTCAAAATCGAGGTCGACGAAAATTCCGTTTGCAGGTTCGGAATCTACGACCCCTGTTCACCACGACCTATGCTCAACTTTTCTTGTTACAGAATCACTGTCGGGCAGTGTAAGTAATTCTTGTCCAGAAAACCAGCTCGCAAAGCGTTCGTTTCTCCATTTCTACACCGCAGCCATCGCGCTGAGGTGGCCTCGGTCATGAAATCAGACCCGAATTCGAATCCGATACTTGAGTCGGGGATGTCTCATTCGGCTCGGTGATCTCCGGACTCAAACGATCAAAGCTGATTTTTTTGGAGTCCGGAAGTGGAACCTCAGGTCTGGTCTGATCAATCCTCTAGTTACGGTACGGTCTTCAGAACGATGCTCTCGGGTATATTTTCTAGAGACGTGTCCCAACTCGACAAGGACCAAAAACTGCTCGATCCCACGTTGCCGAGAACTGCAATTCCTTAGAGCAACAACTAAAATGGGCGGCGGTGCGTCAGTTATCGCCCCCTGGGAATGTCACGAGTCCTCGTCTGTGTGGTATGATATATAGGCCTATATATATTTCAGGCCTATATATAGTTTGCCACTGCTGCTGCCTCATTAAATTCGCCTCCAGTCGATCAGTGTTTGGCCGATCTAACCCGTAGGGACGTTAGCTCCTCGCTACAAGTATGTGCGATGAATTACACATATTCGCGAGACAGCTTCCGGGATGTGTAACGGGGGGCTCAGAAAGCGTAGGGTCGCTTATTCGGAGTCGGCTGGTACGTGGAATAACTTGCGACATCAGTGCCGCAGTCAGGGACCGCGAGTTGGATCCAGTGTCGAATCTGCGCTCTCGAATCTCTCCCTTCCGCGTTGTTCGTATGTGATGTTGCGAGAGTGAGAGATTCGGACCGCTATGATTCGGTCGCAACCGGGTGATTCGACTCGAGGTTCCGTTTGTTTCGACGATTCCTGGAGTCCAGATAGTGATTCGGCTGCGAATCCGGCGCACTCAATCCTGCGGATCACACATTTGGCGAGATGCTGCGATACCCTTTCGGAGCATGTAGAACTGCCTAGGACTGCCGGGAGACCATTATGTGAGAATCTTCAACTCTGACATCTCATTCCCGATCAGGAACGCTCCACCAGTCGATCGTGTAGGCCCCGATTTTGTCTCGCTCCGCACCGCCGTCCAACATTCTAGCGACGGCGAGGTTCCATCGTCCGACTATACCTATGTCAGGAATATCTCCGGGATTTGAGCACGATCGTGCTGCTTCATGTTATTATATGTGAATGCATCAGTTCGATTGCTGCCGAAGCTCTCTTCTTCGAAACAAAGAAATATGCACAAGCGGGAAGAGACTCGAGCGAGACACCTTCCGCATCGATCGACGAAGGCCACAAGCTCCGATGAGGATCTGCTCAGCACCTTGTCCAACCCAGCCACATACGCGATCACGGACGGTCTTCTCAAAAAGGCGAGAAAATGGTTCCTACTCAGTTAGGGATCTCGCCCGTGATAGCGATGTGCTGCATTTTTCAAGAAGTTGGAGCCGACTTTCTGGAGGCAGTTGAGCGCCCCGCCCCACTCTCAGCTCAACCACTACCTGAACTGTCAAAGCATTTCTTCGACCAAACCCTCATCATTAGGGAAGTCGTTGTGATACTCTCAAGTTTTGCGAAGTTTCCCGTTCTCATTGTTCTCGACCTTTCGTGCTGCCTGGATTTCAACGCACGGAAGCAACTCAATGTCTCTTTCGTGGACGTCTCCCTCCGACGGAGCTTTGTCGGAAATCCGCGCGAGAAAATGCCGGACTCAGAGGCGTACCAACGAATTCAGAGTAGAGGAGCGCACTACTTGGCCCTCAGTTGCAGAGGCCTTTACCCGGGACAAGCTTTTCCCATCGAACGTTTCACCTTAAAAATATTGGGAATCCCTAGAGAGCATCTGGCATCCTTTTGGCTCTGTGGCCCTTTTGTTGATACGGGGAGCAATTCAGTGGAGAACCCCCTGGCTTCAACTCACCCCGATGTATTCGTGGTTTTCAATAAGTCAGGAACACCTACTTACTGGACTTTGTATGACCTCCAGAATAGGCGATATCTGCGCTTGCTGCGGGCACACATCTTCTTCAGTTCCAAGAGCTTACGGATAATCCCTGCGGAAGCAGTTGCGAACGCGCTGGAGGGCACACAAGAAGTATCACGCTGGAAAATGCGAGTATATGCGGATGCGGATTCTTCAAACACGGGCGCCATCTTGAACTTCGAAGACCCGGCCGCGGACGTCTCTGTGGAGGTTAGATTCGTACTCTGGCGAACGCTAGATCGACGGATCGGTAGCTACATGACGGGAGTTCTATGGACGGCGCTAATAGGAGTCGCCCGAGTGCCCAGAATAACGGCACCGTGGATTGTCGTTCAATCTTTATTCACGCCTCAGTTGTGGATTCCCTTGATCTCGTGCATGACTGTCACTAGCGTTGTTCTTCATGCATTCTTGGGATATGACTCCGACATCATTTTCAGCCTCTTCGGGAGTGTCTGGACCGCTGTGCGATGGCGCGTCGGACGTCAGCGCGTCACCTTCAAAACTATTTTTTCCGTCGGCATATGGATGGTTTCGATTCAGGTGATCACATTGGCTTTTCAAGGTCAAATCGTTTCCATTTCTCAAGGCCTACCCGAGTCGCGTGTCAGAGAAGTCACCCATTGTGAAGCTCTCTACGGCAGTGGGTTTGGCCAAGCTCCCGTCGGTGTGGGTGTAACTGCGTCGTCCGACTCAGCGAGTTTCCTGAAGCAGAACTTACATTATTTTCTGCGAGGTGGAGTCCTGTGTCAGAACCCGGAGACGTTCGGTACCATTCGCCGCGAGCTCTTACAGAATTTCAGGACTTACGAAGTCAAGATAAATCAGAGTCGTTATGAAGTGGAAAGTTTAACTTTATTAGCATTTCACGTTTTCAACAAAACAGATAATGGTCTCCTCTACACAAGTCCCGCTCCTGACATTCCGCGTTTCAGTGAACTACGTCCCGCTCAGCTGCTGAACTCGCTCAAAGTCTTCCGAAGCCCAAGACCAACATTTGAAAACTTCGCCGTCGAGCTAGAAGAATTCTTCAAGATGCCGTTGTCGAGCAAGTATCACGAGACGAATTGCGATTTCTCCGTTGACAGCGAGGGTGATCCGAATTCTCAGTCATCCTCCGTTGGTAGAATCGATGCGCGTTGTGTTGAGCGTTCTGAATTGATGGAAAACCACCGAGAAACTCTTAGTTTGCGGGATCTGGGACCAATATTCCATGCCCTCCTGCAAGGACTTGCTGTTGCAATCTGCTTCTTCTCGATTCTGACGTTTTTCTCGATTCTGACGGGCAAGTGATCCATTTGATACCTAATAGGTATCGTCGATCATCTTCCTCGACCTGGTTGCATGGTGCTCGGCTATCAACGACTACTTTGGCAAAGCTAGGGAAGGAGCGAGCTTCTGAAGACGCTGTTGTCTAGTGAAGAAAGTTGACAGACACCAACGGATTGTCGTCTCCAATGATCGGACATTTAGCTTGTTCTTTCATTGCCCAGTGGCGCGTCGCGGACCGGTCCTCCGGTGCGAGACTGTGCAGGATATTTACCCTACGATCATTCGGATATGCAGTTTTCCCCCGCTAATTCGCGGTTCAATCATCGCAGTTTCACAGTATCGCGGTTTTTCGAACCGACCAGAACGGATCGTTGAAACTAAGAACACGCTATTCATCCAACGAAACTTACACCGATCTATCGATTTTACCAAGAATTAATCATCAAAATGTGTCTTCTCGCAGAGAAAAATTCTTTCGCGGGAGTGCTTCATTCCGATACCTCACCCAAAATGAACACTTCGAGGACGATACGATCGATTCACGCGCATAAATGGCATAATCCTTCCCCGCTCTGCGGAGCGTACGCGGCGCGCTCCGCGAGTTAGTGGTAAAATTGCTTGGTAAAATATTTCTTGTGTGGCAATAAAATGACAATGACAATGACCATTCACGAGGGAACTCGGAAACCGGAAAATTACTCTCTGTTTTGAGCTGGCAGTTCGAACTTTCCTTCAACCCCAACACAAAAAAGCGCCTCCTAATTGTTTGCCTACAAATTTTCTTTCCATTCTCCAATGCAGGTGTAATACATGTTCCAGGAACTGTTCCAAGGGATTTGAATCCGGCAGTATGATTCTTTCCAGCCCTAGGGAAGTATTTTCCCTATGGGTCATCCCATTTCGCGGAAATTTTTCGGAAGAAAGGAAAGAATTTCGAAGATTCGGAGAGATCGTGTCCTGGATCGACGCGAGAAGAGTATGTGTTCGGGAGCTGCGAAAGATCTCTACCTGAGCTCTGATGATGCGTCGGGACACATGGGTCGAGCTACGAAATAGTTAGCCACCTCGGGCACAGGAAAACCTTCGTTATCTCTGTTGCCTCCCCTGCCACGTATGAGCGCAAGCAAGAACGCATCCCGATCCCACAATCAAGGAGATCGAAGCAAAGTCCGAAGATTTCATGATTGGAAACGCGGAACATTTCCGCCGGGCGGTCGACCATCGAGTTTCGATGCGGTTTGGAGAGGACAGAAGGAGAAAGAATCGGGCATCCACGAACTAGCAAACGAATAAATATATATTTTTATTCATATTTCACAATATCGTCCCTTCTGCTTGTCAAGAAGTGACGCTATGCTGTTGCTAAAAACTGGCAACGAAATGTGTTTGCTGAAAAAGGCACGGTATTGCTATTTCTCTCACTTGTATCCTGCATGGAGGCATTAAAAAATTACAATGAACAGCTCTTCCCATCCGAAATTGAGAGCTTGGAAACCTAGATACAATGTCATGTAACTCGAGTCTATAAATTAGAGCCAAATCAGAGTGTTTTACAATGTTTGGTAGAATACTTGGAATGAGTGGTGATCAACGCCTGCATCAAAAGGTGAATGCGTATGCTTGGACGTCTGTACGATATGAGTTTCACAACTTTTATGCTGCAACAGAGTCCATAGATGCCGGCGGAAACGGATAGATTCATCATCAAACTAGAGATGAAAGTCTTCAATGATATGTTGACGGAAAATAGTAAAATCAACTCGAAGTCATGCTCAGAGGTGATCAATCGCGCGAAAATTCTCCAAGGTTTAGAGCTTATGCACCGCTATCGAGCGTCATGCTCTTCGAGTTAGATTTTCAAGCAGCGTGGCTTTGGGCTCAATAAAGGTTCGACCCCTCTATGAGGTTCAAATTCCTATCTCGATTCCGGATCCGCTCCGGGCGATTTTCGCGCGTACTAAATGGGTTGGTCGCGTTTTTTCACATTGCCACTGCCGATGAAGTTGGGATTGGTCACAATTTTAGTTCTCCGCATTTTCTGAAAACTGGAGCCTTGCTCTCTCATCGGGCAAGCGCTCCCACTTTGCGAAGCTCGTCGTTGTATCATCGCGGTAAAGCTCACGTTACGCTCCCCCGTTCCGGATTCGCTCCCAGTGGCCTGCAAGATGGAAAACCTTCGAAGTTCCGCCGGTGTGCTTCAGTTACAGGACAGGAAACCATTTCATGCTGGATTCTGATGACGACAGCTGTCAAGTTTCATTCCTCGTTTCGACTACTTCCCATTGAATTCTTACCGATTCTGTGAAGCTATCTCTATTCGCAGGTTGAAGGAGAGTCCTCGGCACTGCTCGAGGTATACCCTCCCCACTGATATTTGAGGAGGAACTTTGACCACTTTGAGTGTTCCCCCCGTGGCTATCAATTAGCGCAGCCACGTCCGCATGACCAGCCTTCAGTGCAACCCTAGCAGGTGTTCGTCCACACAAATCGGTGTGAAGAACATCTGCTCCATGAGATAGCAGAACTTGGACGACTTGAACATGGCCTTCTTGAGCGGCGATTCCCAAAGCAGAGGCTCCTTGGTTACAGACATGGTTGACTTGAGCACGTTTTTCCAAAAGTAAGGCCACTACCTCGGCATGGCCTTGCCAGGCGGCCGATTGCAGGGCTGTCCGCTTTTCACGATCCACTGCATCAACATTGGCTCCCCGGCGCAGAAGCAAATCCACAACTTGCTTGTGTCCTGAAATCGAGAGTTCAAGTACTTTCGCTCGCCTGGAGCTGGAATCTTCGCTTTGTCTGTTAGCGGAGTCAGCATAGCATAGCGATGATCTGCGGTCTTACCTTGCCATGCGGCAACGTGCAGCGCGGTTCGCCCCTCCAAGTCGACTGCCTCGATATCGGCGTTGTGATCAATGAGGTGATCGATCATCGCGACATTGTCTTCCAAGGACAGCAAATACAATGTCGTTCGACCATCAGCATCCTGGAATGTTCACCAATCAGATGGGCTCACGACTGCGTCCCTCATGCCAGGACAACGCGCTCGCTAATATCAAATTTTTCAGAACGACTCCGCCGTCCTTCCTGATATCTCGCGGCTCTCCGCGGTGGTAAGGCTCTTGAAGAACTCTGACTCATCAATCGATTCAAGTCTGCGGAGATAGCTACCTTGTAATTCACATCAGCACCATGGCTTAGCAGCAGATTCACGGTTTCCCTGTGGCCCTCCATAGCGGCCATTCTGAGCGCAGTGCGTCCGTCATGACTTCTGTGTTCGAGTATCTTTGGACAGCATTCCACGAACAAGTGAACACATTCTGTATGACCTTCCTGAGCCGACAAAATCAGCGGTGTGCGACCATCAGTATCAACTTCGCTAGCTGAATGTGATGAGAACACAATTACTTCATCTCCTCTGAGGAATAGTAAATAATTCCAACTATTGGGAAATTATCCAAACGGCCAAACTCACGTTTGGCGCCAGCTTGCATAATCAGTTGGCAAACGGGAACGTGTCCCTCGAATGCTGCGTAATGGAGAGCGGTCCAGCCGGCGTTGTCTCGGTGCAGCTCGTCCAGACCTCTGTCCAGCAGAAACTCGACAGTTTTCGGGTTCCCTTGGGCTGCTGCAACCGAGAGAACTGTGCGGCCCTCGGAATCGATCGAATCAACGTATGCTCCCCAGAACAGGAGCCGATTAACCTAGAGCAAAGTGAAAAACATGTTGAATCTGCAGTGTCGAGAATGAATGAAACCTTCTGAGAGATCAGATGATCTGTAGGACTCGAGTATTGGACGTGTTGGAATTCATAACTCACGACATGAGCGTGTCCCATGGAAGCGGCTGCGAACAGAGGAGTCCTACTCGTCGAGTCAGCGTGATCCACGTCTGCGCCGCCTTCGAGAAGCAGCTCACAGACTTCGGAATGTCCTTCAAATGCAGCAACGAGAAGCGCGGTCATGCCCTCAGAATCTTCGTGATCCACTTCAGCGCCTCGTTCAAGAAGCAGTGAAACTACAGCCGAATGATGTCCTTGAGAAGCGGGAACGCAGAGAGCAGCCACGCTGAGAGCGGTTCGGCCGTCTTTGTCAGCGTGGTTTATATCAGCTCCATTATCCAGAAGATGACCAACGATAGCTGAGTGGCCCATGTAAGCGGCGGCGATGAGGGCAGTTCTGCCCTCGGCATCTTTGGCATTGACGTCTGCTCCAGCCTTGAGTAACTTGAGCACAATTTCATCGTGTCCCCCCCAGGAGGCCGCTCTTAGGGCTGTTCGCCCATCAGCATCGGCGAGATCAACTTGTGCTTTGTATTCCAACAGAGTATCCACTACCGGTGCGTGTCCGGCCCAGGCGGATGATCGCAAAGGTGTCCAACCATCGAGATCCGCGTGATCAACGGCTGCTCCGGATTTGAGAAGCACTTCAACGACTTGCGTGAAGCCCTGCCGTGCCGCTGGAATATTCAATTCAGTATCAATCTCGTGCCGATGATCCTCCGCGGACGTGTTGCCGCGTGGTCGAGTGGAAACGTACACAGCGCAAGAATGCTGCACGCTGCCACGTAGACGCCGCGTCGAGCGGGAGGTCGCAGGTTTGATCCCTGCTGCCGGGTGGGTTCAACGGTTTCCACTTTCTAAACTGTGACCGGTACCTGCTGGGCTAAGCCGCCTCCTGGATCAGGAGTCATCTTAGGATGAGGATGCATGAAAACACATACACACACACCTTCGAGAACAACTCACCAAGGTTTAGGGCAGTTTGACCGTTCCTGTCCGAGCGTTCAATCTCGGCTCCCATCTCTAGCAATCGAACGACGAGATTCAGATCACCATCGTTTGCGGCCGTGTGGAGTAGGGTTCTCTCACTTGTGGGATCGACCTCGTCGACGACTTCGGGGTCGATCGTGAGCTGATTTTCTTCGAGCATCGAGGTGGCCAATTCACTCACCGATGTCAGATCGTCGTCAAGATCGTCAACACTCACACACGTCCGAAACCTTCGAAACCAACGGGAGGGGGTTTTAGCTTTGGTCAAGCCCATGCTCTACACATGGCAAACTCGACTCGAAACCACGCATTGGAAACTATCTGATATTTTGAGAAACGTAAGAGACATGCGCCCACCAACGCGACCACTCGATTTGAAAGTGACGGAAACTTATCTTCGGGCTCTTTACCCGGCTTAAGGAACGCGCGTTTCGTTTGGAAGCCTGTTCTCTAGTTATGGTGTTGATTCTCATCAAAATAGCTGGCTCAACGAACTGTCTCGACGATGACTCACCGTTTCATGTTAGGTGCTGAGCTGGCTTCCAACAAAGCCCGGAACACCCGGTCTTCCAGGACCATGCTATTGTTGAGGTTATCGTTTATCGAGGTGACCGACGCGTACATGATGCTTTCTTTCAGAGGTTCCCCCGTGCATTGACTGAACCACATGACCCGATAGTGCTGTGCGATGCCTGTCCGACTCAGATGGTACCAGAGGTCATCGGCTTCCTCTGTGGTCAGCTCCGAGCTTTTTCGCGAGTACCTTTACGAATATTCTGTTAAGAAGCTGTCTCCTCTCACAGCGAGGAGAGAGTCTCGATCGAGAATATGTAGGAATCATGCTCAAGGCTCATTGTAATCCTACCGTAAGGACCATATCGCGTGGCCCACTTGAGGTTTGCACAGGAAACGCTGAGTACAATGTTTGACATCGCAGAGCCACTCCGAGAAGCTCTGGTGGAAAATCTTAAGCCGTCTCTGAACACAAACAACGATCTGGGAGAGTCGTTTTATGTTTTTGAGTAAGCCCTCCCGGGAGATCTCTGAATCCCATGCCCACATGCATTGGTAGACTTCCTGCGGAGAAAACGACACCGGTCACTTTCACACATGACTCATTCAGTAGTGGAGTGTGATGCTGTCATGGTTTCGATGGCCCATGATGCCTATTTTCCGTGAATCCCGTACCTCAAATGGAACAGGTCTCGTTGCCGTCAGCAGAAGACACAGCAATGGTCGAACCTCGACGTCGAACTCGAGTTTCGAACCAAACAGCCGCTGACAGTACCACAAGTATAAGCCATTCAAAGTACCGGGTATATCTCTAATCTCTCGCAAGATGATACTGTTGTCAACGACTCCATCGAGCACGTGCTCCAGGTAGAGAAGGCAGCCTGCGAATGAGAAAGTCAGGAAATAGTCTCAGAAAATTCTGCGTATCATATTTGGAAAGGTCAGGAGATCGAGGCGAAGGGGGACGTTTCGGATCGAACCACGCAAAACTCACCATTGCTTTTGATATGTAATAAGTTCAACATCTCGGCATTCTCGCGGCTCAAGTGCTTTCTGAGACCTGCGTCGGCATCGAGTCTGTTCAGGATGTACTGTTGCATATCACGGACTACGTTTGATTTCCGCAGATCATCAAGGGCAATCTGCAACGAGTCGTTTCATTAGACAACCACACCCGATTCATGCTGACGTTAATTAGACTCGCCCGTCTCGCGTGCGAAAGAAACAGACAGCACGAGTAACTTTCTTACCTTCCTGAAGCCGGTAAAAAGTTTGCCAAAACTGCGACTTTGGCGGCGTGCGGTACAGACTAGAATCAGCCACGGAGGAAACAAATGATAATGTGCGGTCAGGAGTTGTGGCACGGTTTCACTCCAGAGAGGATTTTCCACAGTTGAGGTCGATCGGGCAGTATGGGTAGAATGCGCGTGCCTCTGTTCAGGACAGAAAAATAGAAGTTTTCGATTAGCCACGAATCCAGGTTTACCCGCGGGCTCGTGTTTTCATGGTGAGTCATAGCAGACTGGCCGAATCGGTCACTCTGAGGAGTTGTTCAAGATAGCATCAGTCGAAGGAAACTTCTGAAGCTTTACGATTTCATCGTAAACTATTCGAAAAAGCTGGTACCAAAAGAACTTCAATCTCATCACATCCTGTGCCGATTTTAACTGATAAGGCGGCCCCTTCCTCTTTCGTTCGTTCCTATGACGTTTACAGAGCTACCGTAGAAAAAATATTCCGATTCGGGGCGAAACTGCGGGATAGTATTCGGTAAGGCAAACTCTGCCAACTGCGGGAACTTATAATCCGTAGGGAAACTTCAACTTCACAAGTGGAAGAACACTTGGGTGCAGCGATTCGCCGCGTTATTATGATCTTACATCAAAATATAACGGTCCGCGACGTGAAGCTGCATGTGTCTCTTCTAGATAGTCGATCGTACTGGTAAGAAATATCGGGAAGAGGAAAAACAAGTGCTTACTTCGACATCAGGTCCCCTCTCGTCCATGCCGTCCACGAGGAGAATACAGTTTATTTCTGGAGGCTCGATTTCCACCAGAGGAAAGAGGATGGCTTTTTTGAAGGCATCGTCCGGAAACCGTTCGATTTCTGAAGGCTGCAGCAAAGCTGACACCTCGGAGTTGTCGATACGGGCCGGATACCCCGGCAACAATGGGCAGTCGGACAGCTGACGAACGAGCTCGAGAATAAAGTTGACAACACTCAGAGTTCTCAATTCTTGCGCATCACAGTGATATCTCATAACCAGCCGCCGGTTCAGCTCCGCCTGTCGGGATTCCGAATCGGAGGGGTGGGCGATCTCTTCGAGGGTTGTAGTCTTGCCACTGCCAGGACTTCCAACGATCAATACACCTGCGGCTTTGGCTTTTCCTCCCTCGACGCAGTGGAGAATTTTTTGGAAGATCCATTCTCTTGCTAGAATGGATCTGTTCGGCGCCTCCTCGTAAGACAAGTCTTTTGCGTTTGCATCCATGGCAAGTCACAAAAGCAACATGTTGCTCCGAAAAGCACCTTTCGGGTGTCACAAACAGACACTAAAACACAGGTTTCGGTATCTGAACTGGTATTCCACTCATGAGTGCTCTCACACTGGCTCGCATTTCAATTTACAGTAGCGCAACTCCGGCTGGCGCCATTTTGTTCCCCTGATGAACGCATTCCCGGACTAGAGGGCGGACTGGAACGGAACGCCCTTCTCATTCTCATGAAACTTATTGCAATTCGATCACTATTACTGACAGATTTCCGCGACGTGAACATTCGGAGGATGATCCGTGATTGAATGATTACGTGACTGAGGCTGGATCCTGGATACTCTTGATGCTCCCGTCGCTTGGAATGTTTCATGGCACCTTCATCGGGGATTCGAAAGAACAACCATTTTGGGAATGAATAGGCTGAGCTCTATGAGCAATCTTTCCGTGGGTCGGATTCCGCCGTCATGTGGGCTCCAAGGTCAGACAGCAAAAGAGTCGGTTCCCAAGGACACAGAACTCCGGAGGAGCGCAGAAAACTATGTATCTTTCACGGGACATATGGGGGAACGGGATGTCGGCAGAGCTACGAGTGCGACGTATCAATTAGCACTCCAGCCTCTAGTGTCGCTCCTCAAATGCTCAATAAGCTGGAGGGGAGAATCTGAGAGCGCGTATCGCTGCTGAGATTTTCTTCTTGTATAGCGGTAGCACCTCACGAGAACCCTGGGAGCAAAGCAATCTTCTTTCGTGCTCGACACAAAGAGATTCATACGAGTCGATACTCTTCGAGTCGGATGTGTCCGTTTTGACGCTCGCTCCAACTGGGCACCACCGGTCGGAACTGTCTCAACCCGTGGGTCCGAAGAAGAATTGAACGCCCGATTGCTATTGGTGATCCTGTAACCACGAGAAATTCTCTATGGTGGTTCGAAGCCCAAGGCTGACGAGATCACTCACGCGGAAACGCACACAATATGAACTCGACGCTCCACACGTAATGTGTAAATGAAAGCTCTGAGTGACGCCGAATGAGGTATGGAGTCTGCTGCTGTAGTGCGAGACTTCATGTCCGGGAAGATCAGCTTGGACATGGATCTCATGGCTCTCGAGAGACCCTCATCAAGAGCCGGGAGATATAGCTTCTCGACATTATCGCGAGAGCTCTTGACATGATTGAAAATTGCTTGTAGGCGCGTGTTCGAAGTGTCGCTCTTGACCGTACAGCAACAGCTTCCCTGAATGTAATGATGAAATCGTGCTTTTCGCAGCGCGCACGATGTGTTAACATCCGTAGTGTATTGGAAGGATATCAACGACATTGGGCCTGGGCTCCTTGGCAAACGATCTTCGGCAGCAGCTATAAGCACTGGCTTTGCGCGTTTGCTATAATCGGAACGGTGGAGTCTTCTTAGTTCAGGTCAGGAACCGAATCACCTGGCAGCTCAGGCCGCACGATTCAGAGAGACCTTTGGCCTCGGCTCACATCGCTCCCGGTTTTGGCCCAGAACGATTGTGTCTATTGATACGATTGAGGGAATCAGGCGCTAAGTGATGAATCACAGGAATTTCACGTCAATATTCATGGAGAAATAACAATTCGAGGTGCACTACTTGTATTGCAAAGATTTTCAGCCCGAGGCCTGAAAATAGAGCTCAAATGCCCGAGTTCACCGACAACTTGACCGCTTGATTCCTTCCAAAAACAGCATTCGTCTTTGTAAATTACACGATGCTCTCATTTATAGCTCAGGCAGAATTCTCGACCGCGAGAAAAATTGAAATAGAGCATCTAATTATACCGCGTGCCCGTCAACACGATTTTTCCTGTCGCTCGACTTAATGGAATCTCGGCCTTGGGGTAGAGCACCTAGCTCCGAACGATGCGGCGCGTAGTGCTGCATTTGTTCATTTGGATGCCGATCTATACTTAGTGAGACCATAAAGCACTGCTGGGTGTTCCATCTTCATCCGTTTCATTCTGCTGCTCATTTGTCTGAGAGTTTCGTTCCTTGGTTGGAGTTGTTGATGACGCGAACACCAACAACGCTGCCGGCCGAGCAGACCGCGACAATGGAATCGCCAAACGCCGTGCAGACTCATATTCAGCAACACCTCCATTCACACCGATTGGCTTGTTTTGAGATCCAGCAGCGTAGTCCGTGCCGTCAGGAAATCATCCAAAGGAATTCACGGAGCAATACACGGTCGATCGGGAGATACTCCTACATGTACCTAACTGCATTCTTCCGTATTGTTTTGCACTCGCACACTTCTCGGGCTCGACTCGGATTCAGACGGGAAACTCTCAAACCCGGATCTCTGGGGAACCGCAGACCGAGAAAAGCTAAATTCAAATTCCATCGAAAAATTTTGAAAGTCATCAAGTCTGAATAAATGCATCGACCAGGTTGACCCTCGGAAAAAACTATTCAGGCATCCAGTATGATAGCCCTAGATCACCGATGTTTTAGGAAAGTTGTGACGAGCCGTGATACTGCTTGCCTGGATCCTCCACCTTGTTTTCATCAATAAGACCGGATGAATTTTTCTAACCAGCCGTCATGCTGGAAGGAAAAATTCATATGCAAAAGCTAGTTCGCTCGAGTCCAGGTCTTCATGTCGGTTCCGAACTTCGGATCAAAAAGTAATTCTTATTGAGCGAGTTGAATGGAATCAGTACAGGTCATGATGGAATACTGGTTATAATCCAGTGCCCATCGACGGAAGAGAAGGAGGAAGAAACGGTTAAACTGTGGCGCCATCCCGTGCGGAACACGAGTCGTGCGTCGATTCCATAGGGCGGGCGCCGACGAGCTTTGCGTATTAACACCGGCAGGCACAACAACCAATCGCGAAACCAATGAGCGAAGATTGCGCGCAAGCGACTCACCGCCGAATCAGCGTCGGATGAACACTCATAGCGGAGAATTCCGCTCCGCAATCGAGCGTCATTCATCACTGGAACGTGGAGTGTACCGCCCTTATGCTTGTTCGCTGGGTCCACCAAAGTGTTCGTTCTGGTTTCAGCGGTGGTCACTGAAGCTTCAATAGAAGCCAGGTCTCTTCTTGCCGCGACTTCAGGGCTCCATTGGCCGTTCAATTGCCGTTAACGCATCAACATCGGGATCTATCAATCTTTCCAATCGTTGGCTCTCTCTCTCCTTCCAAGTGCAAAACAAACGCTGGATCAACTTGTTCTTCGGTTCAGCTATTAAGACCAACGTAACAATGAATATGGCTCGGTTGAAGCCAGAAACGAAACCTAACGAATGATGCTTCCAATGTCAATCCTGAATATGCATGACGGCCTACAGCGGAAATGTTGGCTTCGTATGGAAAGAGTTGATAGGTACATTCAGTCTGCCTCAACTCTCCCAAAGCTCCGTCGTTCTGGAGTAGATTCGCTGGAGCAATGCTGCGATAACTCCACGTCCTAAGAGCTGATAACAGGCAGCGGATGGTTATTTATTTTTATGTCATCGCCACGGAAATCCAGGTCGGAAACTGCGTGGTTCCACTCACAAGATGAGACCTACCATAGGCGCGAGAAACCATTCGGCGTTGTTCGGGCTCGGAGTACACATCAATAAGATCTCGGCGCACATAATTTCATTTCTAGAAGTCTCGCCTTGACTTGAAAGTAGCTGTCCGCGAAGAAAGCTCCTCTGACCTTTGACGACGCGCCGCTCGCGAGCGGAACTCCTGAGACGTTTGTCTAGATGCATGTCGCCGGCTGAGATGTCTACTAGGTGTCCCCACGGAAGGCCATGCGTGTGTATGCGATTGTGTGTGTGTGTATCAAAGGAGATAATTTGTTCAATTTCCATATCGGCACCTGGCGGCCTTTGATCGGTGTTGTTGCATCGGTTCGGCTTCGGTCGGTGAAAATCTTTTGGAGCGAAAGAAAACGGCGACGACGAAACGTCTTCTTCCGCCCTCCTCTCAGGCGTCGCGTCGTCTCGCAGTCTGGACTCGGAGAGCCGGACGAGTCGTCCCTGGCTTATGACCTTACTACTACTCGTATGACGACGGATACCAGGATGACCATGACTACAGCTTCGACTACGGCCATCACCGTACCCACGGCGTTGAAGCACCAGAAATAGGGGGAGGAGGAGAAGGTTGAGAAGACGATGTCGAAGACGACGACGACGACGACCAGTGTCTCGATTTGATTTCGATGAAATTACCTGCGACCCGGTTCGACAGAGGCCTAGAGAAGTATTTTTTTCTCTTTCGTCTTGAAGCCTGTAATTTGCCGCCCGCGCCGACGGAGAGATGTCGTCACCCGAGGAGGGGATATCCTCTGCTTGCTCTATGTGACCGACCGAGAAGCAAACGTGCTTCTGTTCCGAATTCGGTGAGTTGGAATCGATCGAGTGCAATAATAATCGGAGCCGCCGGTGGATTTCACAGAGTTTTCCGATCGTTCGCGTCCCGACGCCTCGATATGGTTTCAAAATGTTTAAAAACTTGGTATGTCCTGCCACTGAGAAGAAGCGGCCAGATCTTCGAACAATTCCCGCCTATCTGCGGCAGCAGAGGAAAAATAAACGAAAATGTCTTCGGCGGAATGTGGCTGTTTGATCCGCGAAGCTACGAGCTCCACTCTCTCCATTGGTCGTCAGCGTGGTCTTGTCTGTCTTCTCGTCGTCCAGAGTTCCCGACCATCAAAGTTCCCTTTGACGGAAGAGGAACTCGCAAGGGGGAAGATTGTGCAGGAGGAATCTCAGAGACGGTCGCTGGAGACAGAGCAGCGGAGAGAGCTCTGGAGGGGGGATTGCGAGGCAGGCTGTAATTTTCTCCGGGGCTTGGGGATGTTTGAGATGTTCCAACAGCAAACTATCTATTATGTCCTCACTGGCAAAGTAGGAGAAAGAGAACTGAACAACACTTTGTAGCAGAGAACATTTTTGCCAAAAATTGAGCTAATCCTGAACGCAGCGAGTGGCAGCGGCCAGAGTGCCCTCGAGCAAGGAAGCCGCCGAACCATGTCGTCGTCCTTCGTATTATTTCAAGAGAAGACTACCTCCTCGAAAAGTTAGATGGGCAGAAAGATAGACAGACAGATGAGCAGACAGCGAGCGCGTACATCAGCATGGATCCGAGGAAATTTCAAGCTCACAGAAAAGAATTGCGAAATTCGTTTCGAAAGAGATCAAAAATGACACGTGCCTGTCTCGAGGTGAGCGGATCGGTGAGGGTAGAAATCAAATGTATATTTATCATTCGTCCATAGCTCGCCTACTACTCGAGAAGCGTTCAAAAAACGAAGACTCGTATGAATCGGGCTCGAGAAACGATTTGAATCAATTTTCGACCTCGAAATTTTCAAACCTCATGGATCGCAGGATACGGTCGACGAAGAGCACGACGCACATCCCGGGAGGAGGTGATCAAGTCCACTCGAGTTCGGAGGAGATGGCTCCCTTTGTGACATTGTGGACCAGCTTCAGACCTCTGTCCTGTCCTGTTCGAGTTGGGAGAGGAGAATGACACGATGGAAATGAAAAGACCGTGGAATAAATGCTCATTCTGTTAGAAATCGAGCCGATCCCACCTTGCATCACTTGGTTTCTGATTCAATTTGGAAGTTCATCGTTCCCCTGGGATCGTTCGATTCAATTTTTCTGTGAGGGATGATGCAAGACGCACTGACAGCGAACCTTGTCCGATCCGTCTTCATTAACTGAATTTCCGAAACCGGTGGCATAATGAGGATACATTCGGTCCGACGACATAAATTGATTGATGCGGCGTGTTAATGTTCCCATGCCTGCTAGAATCACCTCATCATCGTTTCCATCTTCAGCTCCTTTCTCTCGCTCGCATCTTTCTCGAGGCATCTAATTCTGTTCGCGGGGCGTGGAATCGCGAAAGCACAGACAAACCAAACTCGATTCGGAGCAGAATTCATGGCCACAGCCTCCGAGCGGTTGCTCTCGAAGTTGCGCCGGTTTGTCTTCACGAGTGCTCGAAATTCCGGCTTCATGCCCGTTGTCGGCTTCATAGGCAAAAGTATCCGTCCCATCCAATTTATAATACATGCCATCGAAAACAACATCCACGCCTCGAAGACGAGCCACGGCAGCGGAAGACCCGGCCGTGGTAATGAGCGCATTTTGTAAATTTTTCCGCTTCTCATCATCGATCAGTGGAATAAACTTCAGCTGTGTTTCTTGCCCGGCTGTCTCCATCCGTCAGTCTTTGCCTCCATCGCTCTTGCTGTACTCTCATGGCCAGTCTGTGTATCTGTTTCTCCAGAGGCGGAGTGTCCGCTTCGTAGGGACGCTTTGAGATGCCCAAGGGTGGCGGTCTGGGCGCATGAACGATGTGACCAAATACTAAGTAAGTGATACTGGCCGGCGATGGCTCCGTCGGTGTATAATGCGGAGACTATCCCTTGCGTTCATGAGTCGTTGTTTGCAAGACGCGGTGAGGAACTGACGGACACCATCAGACTGACGTTGACACACACGCGCAGAGACAGACTCATGGATCCTTTGCGGTGGTTGTCCTTTCTCCGTCCCCTCCCCCCTCCCGCGTTCTCCTCTTCTCCTTCTCATGTATAAATTTATGAGGATACTGCCGGTGCCGTCAAGTCGTCGGGCGTCGACCAGCGCGATATAAAAAGAGGGGAAAAGAATTTTTATCCGTCTTCGAATAATTTCCATGATGCGTTGAAGTTTATCAACTAGTCTCTCCCTGCTCCCTGCCGTCGAAAGATGGAGTCTGACGTTGACAGCCACTTCTCCTCTCGGATTCACTGGGAAAAGCGAATCCTCAACTTCACGAAGCTCGATTCCGACGTCTCGTCCGTCCGTTCGATCGCCTCCCTTCTCCTTCTGTTCCTTCTTGTCCCTCGTCATGAGTTCGTGCTGCTGCGAATATTCCTTGAAAGAATGGTCTCCGATCGAAGTTCCCGACTTCAGCCCCATGTCGAGCTTTGAACGCTGTGTTTCAAGTCTCGCGCAGAACTCGCGCCGTCCGGAAGGGGAAAAGGAGGCCTCAATGGATCATCCCCGGAAAGAGCTTCCAGCCATTCCGAGATCACGCACTCGTGTGCGAATTATGGCCATGTATCACTGCAACAGCTCCAGAAACGGGAGCACGATTCGTTCGCGTGGAGTGAGACATCATATTTGAACAGTAGTACGGCGGACATTTTCCGCGGGGCGGCGCGGCAGCTTACAGTAATTGCTACTTGCTTTCATCTGCACCATTACAAAGGCGTAGAGAAGCGCGACCGAACGAATGTTTTCAAATTATTAATGGCGTTATGAAGAAAACACACTCACACTATGTTATTAAAAGGACAAACTACGTCCGATATGCTACTCACTCAGTCTTTCGAACGTAGTTTGGCTAATTATAACTTGTTTGCGCTGCGAACAAATAGTTACGCTCTCAGCAGATTGCCGACTTGGAACTTTGTCCTAATCTTTCAGCTCTCGTCGGACTTGTCCGGAACTTCCGCTCGCTTCAACCCATGGCGATCCTCCCCCGATTCTTTACCGCCAAAAATTCCGAGACTCGGTCCAAAAATCACGGCGCATCCCGTTGCAATTCTCGCAAAAGTCTCTCTGATTTGTTCTGTCTACGAGTTCGATGTGAACTCAGCAAAACGTGGCCCTGATGGACGGGGCTCAACTTGGATGGAATCATCGTCAACCACCTGAAGTCGGGCGATGTTGAGAAGAAAGTGGAAGATGGATCGAACAAAAAAATTTTACCGCCGAGGCGAGTTCACCTTCAGAATATTTGGAAAAGTAGCGCTATTTTGATCGATGCGACTTTGATTTTCCGCCGGACAATCGCAGCGCCAACGGTGGCGTCGAGGGGCGACCCTGCGGTCGATCTTGATGATGGTCACTCGGATGATGATTGCGGTGGCAAGATGTCGATGCTTGTCGCTCATCGTAAAACGCTCCTGTTGCGAGTTTCATTTCGAATGGCGAACGCATTCGTCGATGTTCATCTTCTTCATCCGCCACACCGAACCATTTGGCAAAGCGGCGGCGAGCCGAGCAAGCTCTTCAGCTGAAGCGAAGGGGCTGCGATCCCATCTAAGATAAGGCGTCATGAATCTCGATTAGTGTCAACAGCGGCTATTGGCAGACCCTTGGTTACACAAGAGCCTGCGGCCGAGGTCTGTTCAGAAAACGACTCTGTGGAAATCAGAATTTCGAAAAAAAGCTGGATCCCCGTAGGAAACATTGTTCCGGAAGCGCGAGAATATGCAAACGTGCGAGTTGTACATGCGCTTCAAGTTCGGGAATCCATCCAAGGATGACAACTGATCTCCCCAAAAGGACGAGGGTTGTGTTGAGTGTAAAGGTAGCATGCGAGTCGGGAACAGCTGCGCCGATGGAGTGGGTTAGTTGGCTTCGGTGTTTCTCTTTTAATCAAACTGCTCTCTTAGTCTACTTGTCTTTGTTGGAGAATCGCGATCATCTCGATTGCCGTTTACTCTTAATACATGCACCCGGGTGGTTTCGACTCGTCCCTCGAGAAGTGCACCGTACTACACTCAGCTGGACTCAGCTGGAGTTGAAGCCGCGTTCAGCCAACCCAGCAGGGGACCCGCATCGAGTACCTGGACCATAATGACAATCATTTCTGCATTGATCACACGCTTTACTTGAAGCCACTTGAAGCCAATGAAAGCAATTTGTCGCCAAGATCGGGACAGCGAACGAGGATACGGGCTTGCAAAGGTACGGAGGGGACGCGGAGGGGGAGTAAAAGGAGCCGAGGAGCAGAAGGAGGGAATTCTCCGGTCGTTCTCCTGATGAACTCGATGAAAGTTTCAAACCACACACTGGATCCGAGTGAATGACAGGAATGAGCAGACAGGCCACTTTGGTCGACCGAGTGAACATCGCGTGGATCAGCTGGAGTTCCGAATTGATTCTGACTTGCAATCGCGTCTGACCAACTGTCAGCCTTCTCTCGTAGCAAATTAGAAGCAATCGACCAACGTCTGACGATATGTCTGCGCCGGACATCGGATGACATCTGATTGAAGCATGCTAATGAGGAGAAACAGAATCTCCGAGCCATGGCCAAAAGACTGCTCCCGAATGATACCAGAGAGCACAACGACTCAACCGAGCGGACCGGATGCGTTCTCCACCATTCGTCAGTTTCGTTTCTCAAAGCTCTGGAACTCGAAAACTCAAATTCAGTACCATCATCTATCTCCGGAGGATCAGCGACCTCAAGGACTTTCAGGACTCACAGCGAGTCATGCCGCCGAACCGGTGAATCCCAAGGGATTCGTCTCTGAAACCAGCCTGATTTGAGCCGCAATTCCAGAAGGTAACAGCACGGGGATTCCGTTGATGACTGAGCGAGTCCTGAGTTCAGCAAACGAGTCAAAAAGCGTGTAGCCCTCATGTAGAGGACTCCTGATTCGTCAACACGATCAAACTTAATGAGTCTATAATGACAAACCACACCCAACTGTTGGTGTTGCTCTCGGCCCTGTCTAACCTCGCGACCGCCGGCCTGACCGACAAACCGAGCGTCCGGCGAGCCTGCCAGCCAGCCAACAACCAACTAATCCCGAAATTCGCTTACCGATTTGTCTGGCGGACTTCGCTACAGTATTGTGCCTGTTCCCAGTTTCAAAATCGGTCGCGCTCCTGTAGACGTGTATTTTTTCCTCTAAACGCTTACGGCACCTGAGCCAGCAGGTGAAGCAGCTGAGGTTTTGGTGGTGGTGGTGGTGGCGACTGATGGGTCTGAGCGCTGAGCTCGATGACGATCACGAGGTTCGCGACACGGTGGGTTTCGGGCAGTTTAGTACCTATGTAGCTTGGTCGGTCAGTAATTATAACGGAATTCAATAAATGTTAAATGCGTCGCGTTCGTCTGAATATACCGAGAAGGGAGTTCATCATTCTTGAACCCAGCGTCAGGGGCTCGAAATCCCACTAAAGGCTCACGTGCACCGAAGCAGCTCAGAAATCGTCGTCTTCCATTAATGCTTCTCATACATTCGATTGATTCTGGAGAGCAATGTGCGGATTCATCGAGACTTGACCACGAAGGATTTTGCCTATGATCATCAGAGATCGTTAGAGCCAACGATCTCGGCTGCCTTCGAGTTCATCCGTCCTCGTGGGAAAATTTGGAACTTTGTACGGAACCGTTTTTTTAGTTTTCCGATCACAGTCGTCTAATCTCAACCGATGTAGTGGGTGAACCTGTATGTGGGCGTTCTATAGATCAGAAAAGAAACGAAAGAAGCATCAGACGGAACTTCTCTGAATGTGATATGACGGCTGTCGACGTTAGGAGACGTTCGTAGAAAGGCCAGTCTCGTGGACTTCTTGCGGACCGAACAGCCGAGCTTAATTGCCGAACACTAAACGTTCGCCGAAAATTGTCTCAACACACGTCGCAACGCCCCGACGCATCGGCCAGAGGAGATGACCCGATGTTGATCTGATTTACGCTGAATTTTAATTTAAACTCGACGCGGCTAAGCTGGAATTCAGTGGAACACCTTGTAGGAGTATCGCGACCTGGGCAGGAACCGCGGCCCTGAGGAGGGACTTTCCTCTGGGAACCTCGCTCAGAAATCATGGTCTGTCTCCAGCACTCAGTGACCTGAAGCAAGTGTCTGTCATCGATCCTCATGACCCAGGACCTCGTAAAATGGTTCGAGAATTGTTCTCGTCCTCCGCGACACGGATTGTGTGAAATATGGATCACGACGCGATGTGCGGAATCTTCCCAAGAGTTGACTACATTCTCCGAATGGCGAACAATGTCGTAATCTGGCACATAACGGCATCGTTCTAGTTCCATTGACCACGGACACGAACGAGGTAGATTAGTCTCGGTGTCTGTCGCAGGAGCGTTTTTTTTTTTGGAGAGAAGAATCCGATGGATTGCTCCAACATTGAAATTGATTGCTATCGCAGGCATTAGGCGAGCGTGATTATGCGTTGCTTTCAATTTACGCTGCAAAGCGACTCGCGCGCCTATTATTTAAGAAAAACGCGCGAATAAATCAATACCGATTCACTTCTGATAGGCGAGTTGTCGTCAACCATGTATGATAGCGACCGGACATGTCCTCGATACATTATTATATTGAGCCTAATTCAACGGTGCTATTTTTCTTCTCGAGCGTTGAAATATCTGTGAACGAGGGATGAGTGAGACAGCTGGGAGACAGGGTGACAAATTCTTCTCCGACGCAAGAATTTCATCGGTTTTCACGCACGCATGCAACTTCATGAACGCTCTGTGACTCGATGCAAAACATGTATGATTCATTATACGCGCTAAATGCAGATTCCTATCTAGAACAACTCGAAACTTCAAGATCAATGTATCTCGACCGATATCAACGCATGAACTCTCGACATCGAGAAACCTATCATCACTTTTGAAATGATATCGATTCCAAATCGGTCCTCCTGGCGGAATGTGCCAGAATTGATATCCTGACATCTTGAGGAATCTCCCTGCACGTTTCGGAACTTCACGGAATATACCTCCCTCGAAATGAATCAACCTGTTGAAACCGGTTTTACGGCCCAGTACCCGAAACACGTAACTGGAGACACTGACCTACCCCAGCGGAATTAGAATAACGCTTGGATAGGAAGTTACATGTAGATCATGTGATGGCGATAATCGCGGAGAAAATCATCGGGTGGAGTTGCTCTCATCGGAAGAGCGAGCGGGCGAGAGTAGGTGAACAAGCAAGCGATGCTATCGTGCACGAGCATGCATTCATCCTGGCACGTACAACATCAAATGCGATACAAACACTACGACTACTCTCAGGAAGCCTCAGCCACTGCCAAACACTACCGTACAGATCTACATACTTACAAATCAGCACATTTGTTAACCCGGCGCTTCGCTCTGGCCGTAGAGTCGATAGTCAAACCAATTGAGAGCGTTTGCATCGAATTCGACAAAGGTACAGTTTTCTCATAACAAGGCAAGCTATTCGAATTTTGGTTTCACGGAGAGAAATCTGAACGGGAACAATGGATATCGAAAGAAGGATGGATTTCGGCGAATTCGGCAGAGTCAGATCGTTGTAACAGCAGTGGAGCTTTGAGTCGTGCTGGCCGGGTGGTTGGATCCGATGGCGAACGTGACTCTCTAACTTGAAACACTTACAATCAAATTTGTCAACTCATCACAGCCCTTCTCATTAGCAGTGAATGCCAAAGTTCAGCAGGAACGTGAGCGAATTTCACTGTGATACCACTCCACAGCTATTCCCGCTAGAAACTCCGCCATATTTTTTGTTCCATCCTCAGCAATGACATCTGATACAATGTTTCGAACTTCCATAGCGTTCCATAGCACGCAAGCTGAGTACATCCAATCCATCGTGGCAACGCAATTGATTGCTATAGTTTCGTTTGCCGACCTTGAATTTCGATTCGTGCCGTGCTCATCATTCGAAAACCAGATGCACGGCGGAGTTCACTCAGCAAATCTATCATCGCAGTTCTCATATATGTCTTTCCACGCACTTCTTGGATCGATTGTACGCAACCTTCACGATTCTCTCGGCTGCCGATGTCTCGCAGTCACGCCGCCGATTTTACCCTAGCGTGAAAGTGAGAATTCGCCGCGTGGACATCCTTTGAGATGAACTTCAGGAGGACTACCTACTTGTGGGCTCTCTGTCGACATCGTTCCCGAACAGGCGAGCGCATGCTAGCTTGCGCCCGCCCTTTTGTGATCACGCTGCATGTTTCTCAGGAGAACACGATTTTGTTCTCCTGAGCTTTAGGAACAGCTTCTCTTCAATTTGCGGCTGCCTTTCTCGCGGCGTTCATTCTTCATTCCTCCTTCCATCGTCTCTATCCTTTACCTAGGAGAACGATTTGCTCCGCCTCCTCCTCCCGGCGATCATCTCCTTGGTGTCACATCCAGTCAATTTTGAAGCCAATCTTTTGTGAATAGAAACTCCAAGGCGAGAAGCATAACGCCAATCTCCCGTACACCTTCAGCTCACGCTGATGAAACTTGAATCGTATTGATTTGAGAACTAGGTGGACATGCCCTCTATACCCATTCCAAAGGGAAGAGTTGAACTTCGGAACACGTTTCCCGAGTGGAATGATAGCGAATCAACATCAAACGCGAAATCAATGCGTCAAAGGTCTCCGGTTGGCTTCTCGTCCGGTTGGCTACGATGTGAGTAGCAGCGAAAGAGCATTGCTTCCTTCGTTTGGTGGCTTCCCTTTTCCTCGGTCGATTCTTTTGTTCGTTTTCCTTTTTCCTGCTCCCTGTTGTCCCACGTTGCGGGGAGCTGTGGGGTACTCGGAAGGGGAATTGGGCGTGGCGACCGGGTCCGCCTCCCTTCGAGAAGCAACGACCCTTCTTCTTTTTCTGCCGGGGAGAATCTCCACTGACTGCTTCGGCTCCTGTTCCACGAACGAGGCGCACCACTCGTTTGCTTGTCGTATTCCGCAAGCACCAGCCATCCATATACTCGAACGGAGACAAAGCTCGCAGACGCTCGGAGTTTGCAGCATAAACTACCAAATAAAGGAACGCGCCGTACTAATTGAAGCTGGGACGCGCGATTCGACGCCGCAGCCATTGTGATTCGACGCGCCCGTTGCGATCATCATGTGGGGGAGGCTGCGTCGCATAAGTTTGAATGTTGACAATGGGCTAATCCGGAGTTCCGGTGGAGGTGACGTTTTCCTGCCTGGTTTTCTTCCATGCGATATGAAGACGTCCGTGAATCTGCGAAGAATCCTCACAAATCGGAACAGATCGGTGGAAGCCTCTTTCGAGTGGTCATGTCTTCGAGGCTGCTGTTCCATCCCCTCCAATGAGCTCAACGTTCGACCCCTTCGATGCCAACGCTGCGATTGGATGAGTTGGGACAAATCCATTCTTCCTGGAGTTCATCTATCTCTTGTTGCCTGGGGCTCCCTCTGAAGGGGTTAAGACCGATGGGTGGTCTCATATTTCGATAAACGACCTCATCTAAATGACCACATGCCGAAGCCTATTCTGTGCCACCTCATGCCCAGCAGTGCTGGGGGAGGTACTCTGATCTCATTCCGCTGAGACATTTTGGAAGTACTTCGGAGATCCTCCTCAAAATTTTCACCTACACTGAATTGCTGAAGTGGCTTGAAACATTCTGTCGGGGACACCTCAAGCTCCCCTTACAGATCACTTGCTGGCGAACTCCACTCGACCAACTGACCCTCGGGCCATGTGAATACTTAGGCTCAGATATCCAGGCATCAAGGTTCTGAGAGAAGAGATCAAGCACCGTACTTGTCGGTTTTTCCTCCAAAGTATTGCCAAACATCAGATGACTCCGCAATGGAATGAGTTCTCCGTTGTCTCCATAGTTCACATCAATACTAACCCTTGCATCGATCGATGCTCATTAGTTTAATCAGGGGCGCGCAATAACTGCCTCCAGTCAGTTGGGCGCGGGGACCATGACCCGCTGGTACCAGATCGGTGCTCCATTGTGTGCAAGCATTATTTCCGACCATACGTAGCTTGAAAAATTAGAAATAGGCCAACTTGTAACTCATGTACAAGACGACGGTGTGGACTAGCAGTTCGCTATGATCTGGCGTTTTTTTTTCAATATATCGCGTACGGGTTCCTGTGTTGTCGCCGCGAGAGACACTATCGTCGGCGTCGTATCGTTTTTTTCTTCAACGTCCGCTCCTGCGGCAGACACGGCTCTGTCGGCCAGGCATACACAATCCATTAATGACAAATTTATGCAAAGAGGCTTGTTTGCTGGCTGACCGGTCGGCTAGCGCTCTTTTCTCCTTCCTTTTTCTCAACATAGTCATCGAAACCAGGAGGGAAATAGGAGTGGCTACCGCCCGCCGCGGCTGCCCTCGGCGTCGTTGTGTTAAACATTTTACAAGAGGCAAACTCATGGAACGGAGAACGCGTACATCAAGTTTTTGCTTGAATCTGAAGCCGATAAAACGGAGCGGGAAGCAAAAACTTCGTGCGATGTATTGTCCACGTAACAGTCAAATGGATAAAAGTTTTGTTATCTTTGAGGCTTCATTCCGAAACGAATTCGGGCGAACCAGTCATTGAAGCAAATAATTTGTTGGTGGTGGTGATGGTGGTAAGGATCGTTCGTTCCTCCTCTGGTTGCCTGTCCTCCTTACGAACCCCTGGTCGGGACCATTTGTTTCTCTCTGATTATCGCCCTTTTTCTCGCACCGTTTCTCTCTCTCTTGCACACTCCCTCAATCGGGTCGGGTTGCTTGAAGAGGGTTCAGGATGCCGAGTGGGCCGAACTCCTCCCTGGGGGAACGATGTGGTTAGGAGAGATCAAGATGGGGTTGAACATAGAAGGAGATGAAATTTCGTGACAGCGCTGGAGCCCGCAAAGCTGGTGCCGTGGAGTTCTCCGCGTGTGAAGCAATGTCAAATTCGCTACTTGAAAATAGCACGACGAATTCAGGAATGATAAATCGAAGCATCGGCTTTGAGACAATGGATCAGAGTTCCTACAGATGGTTCTCACCTTTCAAAGTTTTTTTGCTCCGTCCAGAGAACTCTCCACGACCGAGTCGAAATCATGATCGGAGGGTAATAAGCGACGTTTGATCGAGAAATCAACAAAAAACGAAATTTGATCACCACGGCTATGGCACCTCCGAAGAAAGCGGAGCTCAGGGCTCATGCAGTTTGTTTACTTTGAAACAGGTGCTGCAATCGGAGCCGGCGAATTGTCGCTCAATGAGTGACGCAGTGGATTGTCGAGTTTTCCAACTTCATGAAGTTTATGACGAGTTGTGCAAGTGGAAATCGCTGAGGACTCGAATATAGCTGCTTCGTGATCTACTCAACGACACAACGACTCTAGGTGTGGTAACCATGGAACCCATAGGATTATCTCTTGATTCTGTGATGGAGCGCGGTGTACACGTCCGTTGCGAATCAGGCGGATTGAAGATGATAATCTGATACCAATCGATTGAAGGGTTCCTCCGTAAGATCAAATCCCTCATGGATTCATATGCGAGCAAGTGTTTGCCTTCTCGACCCTTGTTTTGTCTATCATTCATAATTGAGTGGAAACGAGTCTGGGATCTCGGCAGCACCTGCAATTGACGGCATGAGCGATTCATGAATCATGATTCTGTAAGTAAATCGGCGTGCGCATCGATTCTCTGTTGGGAGCGCGTGAGTATGCGCGTGCGTTTTTCTTCTCTGAAGTTTGTAAAGAGGTTCAGTGAGCAAGAATGTCGTGTCGTTTGCAGCCGTTTCAAGACGTATAATTAAAACGTCTTAAGAAAGCTCAGGTTGCCTCTGCTCGTTCTCCTTTTCTTGTCGTCGTCGTCATCGTGGTCGTCGTTGTCCGGTCGTTGTGTACAGCGACAGCGTTTACGAAGAAACATTAGAGCAGCTCAATGACAAAATTCCTTCAATCGACGTACAGTGTTTGAGTTCAGGGTTTATTTCCCGAAGAAGCAAGCCATTTCATGGAGAGAAATCTCTTCTTGCGGTCAGTGTGCTCCAATTTCATCTAATGGACGGTTCGGTGCCTATTCCAACCGTCGCTCATCTCAGCTCGTATGGAACTCGCATCTGATATCAAATGCGACGGTGAAATCCATTTTGTTTGAGATCGGAATCCGAAGATGGCAGCAAACCATCGCTTGCATGTGGGAAGCATCCTGCGGATGCATCCGGGACATCCGCAGGTTGTTTACAATGGGTGATGTGCCGTACCGAGCCGATTAAGTTCGACCGGACTTCTGCCTTCTGAACGCCGGAGTGCAGAAACTTGGACGGACCCACGAGAACTCTACCGTGAGCGAGAAGTGGCAGCGTTTTTCAAAATCGACGTCGGCGGCGGCACCGACAACAGCGGCAGGAAAGAAGTCACATTATCATAAATCTGTAAGCCCGATACTCGTTCTTTCGTTCGTTGCTTGCTTGCTTGCTTGGCTGTCTCTTAGCGCGCTGTCTGGAGCTTGACTACGTGGAGCCCGACCGACTGTATGAGAGCCCGTCGACTGGCTTCACTTTTTCTTCTTCCAAATAAAATTAATTATTTACAAGGGTGCAATTATCCCCTCAGCAGCAGCAGCAGCAGAGATCCATCCATGTCTTCTCGACGGTCGGACGACGATTGTGGACGTCGACTTGAACAACGACGACGATGAGAATCCAAGGCCCCTGTAGATGCCTCCGATCCAGCTACTCACCCTCCCTCCCTCCCTCCCTCGATCGGTTCCAACACAGCTCGGTATATCTCGGGAAGGAGAAGAGAAAAGAACGAGCACGCGTCGGATCTCCAACCCTAACAACCCCATGATTCGATCGAAATCCGTTACCCCCAAACATTAATAGAGGAGTTCTGCGACAATCAGAACTAGACTCGATCAGGTGATTTTCCGAGGAGGAACGTATTTCATTAATGTTCCTCATCACTCAGGGCCTTGTTGGTGACCGACCATGAGGACGCGGTGCACGATGTCGTTGAGGCTCACTCGACTTCAGTGCGATCTTGTCTCGTCACACAACAGGTGGGGAGCCGTGTGTTGTGCCCACAACACGAGCTTGTTTGAAACACGATCATTCTGGAGTTATTAAATTTACAGCGCCTGCCCAGGCCGAACTTCTTTTCAACGCCTTCGTGCCCCCAGGTAACATCTTGAAGAAGCGGCATGAAGAAAGAAGGCGTCTGTATAGCAAACATCGCCTCGCGACTCCCCAGTACAGGGTAGGGTTTTACGCGCAAAAGCTCTCGTGAAAGATACATTTATCCCCTGACTAGAATGATCCCCCCCAGAATCCATGAACTGATTGGGAGAGGAACTCTCGGTGCAGACGAATAAAAGAAAAAACCATTCCTCATGTAATGAAACGAGTATATTCATTCCTCAGAAATAAGAGCGATTTTCGTTTCCGGCAGCATTTTAGAACCACCATAACGAAGCTTGATTACTTTAAGTTTGGTGCAGCTGCGTGTGCGCCGCCGCTCGCAAATGAACTGGTCCGTTCGCTCGAGCTCGGAACTCCATGCGTGAAATTGTTTGTTTGCGTCTTTCCTCTCTGAGGTCGAGTCGACGAGCGCGATCGTACGATGCTGCTCCAGTCACTGCATATCAACATGAAGAATCTTCTTTATCTCTGACAACGATTCTCAGTACGTGTTGAAAGAAGCATTAAGTAAAACGGGCAGAGTTTTGTCTGTTACGACTGATGCGTGTCGTGTTCATGTTGTTTCCTTATCTGTTTCTGATAAGGTACAACGCACGGCTTCAGAATTCTTGGTCGGGTGGGAAGCTCGCTTTGTTTTGTTGTAAAACATATAGTCGAGCACCGAAACCTTATGACCGGACACTGAGACTGCACATTGGCCGAGTGTTCCCTTTAGAGTCAAAGCCGTCAGGGCAGACTGAGGGCTCAATCAAACTTCAGATGATGACGCAATTTCTTGACGCTCATCCTTAATATCTGCCTTGAAGTAGTCTCATGACTCAGAAGTTCCTTTGGACTTGACCTGATTTGGCAGGGTGATGAACTTCTGAAGGAAATGTAGCTCAAGGCTGCTGAAGCTGCTCGTGTAAACCCCAGAAGCCTTCACCATCGTTGCATGGAATCCGATTCTTGAGGGCTGAGCAGATTCGCCAAGAAATCGGGCGATTACATTGAAAGATCCTCGGATCATCGCAACTGCCGTCTCTTGGGAAATCTCTCTTGGTCTGTTTTAACCGTTCCGTTTTCGCTTTCAAATACTGACATCAACCGAGAGCCAAGGCAGTTAGATGCTCAAGACCAGCCATGATTTCTGCTAGGGGAAGCCCTGACCACACGGTAGCGTTGACAAAACTCAAAAACCACTGACCCGTGCGATTCATATTGTGCGACTCCATCGAAGTTGCTGTTTACGCTGTTCGTCGTGGTCGGAATGTGGCCCAGCATTGAAGCCGTTGTACAAACACGACCGAGGTTGTCAAAGCTGATTCACTGACAGAGCTTGCTATGTGTCTGTTAGTCTGCTCGTATGTATGTGTGCGTGTGTGTGTGTGTGGAGTCGGTGTCTGGCGAGCTTGACGCTCGGTAGCAAGCTTCCGTCTATGTATCGTGGCGCGGTAACAGACTGGCATATGTTATGTATGTTATCCATAGCGTATCTACGCAGCGTACAACAGTCACGTGTCTATCCCCGGACACGTAGCATTGAGTCAGGCACGTACAATTCAGAACAGACTCACGTTGTCGCCACCGGAGCCAGCCTGTTCAATGGAGTAACATTGGGCGGCCAAATCCACCGGAATCGAAACAAAAACCAACGACAGCAGCTTGTGGGCCCGCGTCGGATGCAGGCCGCCCGGCCAGCTCGTTCAGTCGCTAAGCTCGATGCCTAATGGCTTCGTTGGCATGATGCATTGCTCGAAACAGCGTGCTTCTGTTTCGGCTAGCTTTGACAACTTTCAAAATTGTTTAATGGTCAGCTGACCGGGGACAATCCGATCGCGCGGTTGAGCTGAACTTGAATCGTGAGCCTAATCTGAAAGGCTGTGCAAACCTCAGAGCGGATTCAGTATCGAATCGAACCGTTCGATGATTCGATCTTCATAAAATCTAGAAAGCTCGCGGCCGTAGATGCAACTCTCCGGAACAATAGATTCTCGGGGCTTGAGCGCGGGCACTTTTTCATGCGGTCCATCGTTCAAAATGTTAGAGCGATGGGAATTTCTCATCCGAACCTTTCCAATGTTTGTTCTGTTACGACGCCGTCGTGGCTGATGGCTCGGGGTGTAAACCCTTCTCTTTAGTTGGTTTATAGAGGAACCTGAAGCCTCCACATGAAAAACGGTTATTTCACCGCAACTACTCACTTGAGCTGTGCTCAAAAGCGTGGTCACGTTTTCTCGTGACTACGGAGCGAAGTTATTATCACACTGTGTGTTGCTCGCTACTAATGTCCTCCGATGTCGTTTGCTGTTCAGCTCGTTGTTGGTCGCTGCCGCTGCCGCCACGGCCGTTGTTGTTGATTTTCGAGGCCGTCAGCGCATTAAAATTCCTTGCCTGTATCGTCGTATAAATAATTTATGCAAAACGACCGGAACAGAAAAACAAAAAAAGTGAAAAATTCCCTCGGGAGGGCGCATCAGCCACAGAATACGCCCCGCATCAAGTTTTCCTAAACGAGAGCGACATAAAGGATTTATGCGTGTGCATCAAGCTCGTCGGAAAATTCTCGATAGCAATTGTTATCTGGTGTCTTGGAGCGGACCGAACATGGCCACACGCTCGGGGCTGGGTTTCGGTCTCGCGCGGATCGTGGTCAAACCAGACACGAGGCCTGAGTCATGGGAAATGATCAGCTCGCTCATCCAGACCGAAAACTGCGACGCGTAGGAGCGTTCCCAGGGCTCCCTCGCCAGAAATCTCAGAAACCAAATACCTGTTGCTGATTCCGGAGATTCGTACAGACGTATAACGATTCGTCGGGTCGAAAAAATGTGATCGACTGCGCGAGATTCTCTGATGCAGTTCCGGTGACGAAGTGCGATTTGCAAGGTCCCTCAGCAGTCGTTCCGAGGGGAGTTTCGTGGCCCAAGAGCCTGATTCGACCTCGGAAAGCTCGATGTTGTCTGGGCTTATGATTCAAGCTCATCCCCATCCATTGAGCGCCCATCGCTTAGAACGTCGTGTTCGCTTACTTTATAGAGTGTGGACGAAGTAACCAGAGAGGAGCGGAGGCTGCGAACCCGAGAGACCTTCGTGTGTATGTCGTTCAAAAACGGTCCACACCCATCGTGTGCCGCTTACCTTAGGGCTTAACGTTAGATCCACTTTAGTTTGAAAAAGGAGCCATCGAGCGAGCGTGCTAGCTAGTCGCCGGACCAGCCAGTTGGCTAGTCAACTCCACCGACCCGTTGGCAGGGAAGGTAGGTCGTCCGTCCGTTCGTCCGTCACTCCGACCGGCGGCGGGCAGGCCGGCAGGCGAGCCAGTAGACCATCTAAGATGATGGCGGTCCGTGGCGTGCAAAACCTCTTCTAAACGCTCGGGGTAGACCACAACGCAATTATGTCCCACGAGCAATTACCACAAGTCTACCGGCTCGTCAAATAGAAAAACTCAACGAACAACTGCTAAGGAATTCTCGTACGATGAACAATAGCTGGCAAGCTCGCTGCTCGAAGCAAGTCCGCCTGCCGAGGTCCTCTCGTTTTCGTTGTTAGCAGTGTGGCGAGGGCGGGATGGAAACCGATGCACCCGGAATCATCTGAGAAATTGACCATATGCTCCCTCATCGTTCAGCCTTCGGCCGCGGTATCAGCATCAAAGTGCGCTCCCGATGTCGCTACCTTAACTTTTTTGGTTTAATACATCTCATCGCTCCCGTATCCCGAGCGGAACTTGGTGAAACTTGAAGTTAGATATTTCGATGCCGCTGGCTTCGGTGTACACAGCAGCGCCCGGTGCTTGTTCCATGAGATGGTGAAGATTCAATTTGGGCGTGAACTTGAAACCCGGAATAGGAAATCCGAACCTCCCAAGGTCCGGTGATGGAACGTATCCCATTCCTGTAATTAGGTTCTCCCCGTCAGAACAAGCGAACGTCCGATTCGTGCTGACTACTAATTCGTGCGGTGATCGCTGAACCAAAAAAAAAGATCCTGCAGTCGGGTCTCTCTGTTCGTACGTCAGGTTTAGTTGGCATCGGCACTGCTCTGATTATTCCTTAGTGCCTGACGATGAATACGTGGCGCGCTCCGTGCATCCGTGCTTGCGTGCATGCGTGCACTGGGCTTCAGTGATCTAATTACAGACGAGGGTTCCGCAAAAATGTGTACGGGTTATTCCGCATTGCAATGAAATAACAGAAGATGTTCCACAACTGGAGTTGGATCGAGAAAATCATCGGTTCAAGTTACAGAAGTCGACTGAAACCATTCTCACCGAACCCGTGTTCCATCTTTGGTTCAACGCAAAGTTCAAGCAAGTGGTTTTGGATTCATAGTGGGGCAAAACTACGCTCGAGCAAGCCAGCAATCGAAAGAAGAACTTCAGACAAACGTTGCACGAGCGATGTTTGAAAAAAAAAGATGACTTCATTTTGAAGACGGATCGGCTTCACGAAGTCCTCCGTTAGCCGCGATCCGTTTCCTTCAGTTCGGTTGCTTTGGGAGAATTTCGTTCGTTTTCAAATTCGTATTCGATTAAATAGCAGCCGACGCAGCGGGCGCTGGTTCGATCTCGCCGTTCAGACTTTCTAAATTTCGATTTTGTTGCTCGCCTGCCTGACTGCTTCCCCGGTTGCCGTTAAAGACCGTGGACGCCGCTTGCGTTTCGCTACTTCATCTATACGATCGTCTGTCTATCTATCTATCTGTCGGTCGGCGTGTCCGGAGCGTCTTTACGTACGTCGGTCTATTTTAGTTGTTCTTTATTTTCTCGTCTACATTTTCTCCTGTTTTGCCGTGTCACGACAAGTGTGTGCGTTCGCCGATCACCACAACATACGTGCAGCCAGCCTACGTTGAACTTTTTGTGTACAAGAGCTCACTGTAAATCAGCGAGAGCCCTATTGTTCCGTCGACGCTTCGAGTCAGACTTTCGGAGAACGGTCGTTGTGGTTTCGTTTCGACGCGCGACGCCGGGACGCATCCCGACAGCTAGCGAATCAAACGTTTTTCCGAAATACTGGATATCCTCTCAGGTTGCGATCTTCAGCTCCGGAGGTTCTTCCTGCCATCCAAGTTCTGAAAACATCGTTTCCGAGGTGATTTAAAAAACTCACGATATTATCAAGAAAGTGTCAAAATCGAGAAGATTTCCCATCAAGATGGCCGAGGGAGGGAGACGGGGGCAAGGGGTACCAAAGGCCGGTAGTGGAAAGGGGAAATAAAGTTCCAAGACAGATTATCTATAGTCTGTCGCCAACAGACATAAATTCGTATCTAAAGTCGAGTCTCCCATGCTTTCGCTTTCACTCAACGAAGCTTCCGATTCGAACATTGGCGCGACTCGAGTCCACTCTTCACTTCCTGAGGAGCTTCCGCTCCGGAGAAAGGCAGACCAGCCGGCGGATTTGGTTGGCAATTTGCCATTAACTCGTTTCATTCACTCTCTGAGATTTCCTCGAAAATATTTTATTGGCCGGAAGCAATAGAATAATAATTGACTTCCGCTCTCGTCTCTACCTCCTTTCTGTGACCATACATCATTCGCCACTCAAGACTTCCCATGAGGTCGGCACGGCAGAGTCACCATATGCTGGCGCTGCTATTGCCGTTGCCTTCCACAATCGCTGCATGGAAGCCACACACTAATGGACACGCGACTCGTCCTCTCGAGAAATAGCCACCCTCAGCTAGCAAGGCCGAAATGGTCATCAACCAAGGAGTAAGTCAGTCAGTCAGTCGTTTGGTCGCTTGGTCAGTCAGTCAGCCAGCCACCCAGCCAGCCAGCCAGTCGAGCAACTAATTGACAACGTTCATCTCTTTCTTTTCTCGAGTTGCTCTTGATGACGACGAGGACAACGATGGCGATGCTGCTGTTCTCCTCCAAGCCAGCCATGAGCGACTGGCTTTACTGCTGCTGCTGCTGTCTTCCATCATCATTCTATGCCCCACGCACTACAGGGTGTTTTCCTCCGAGGGGACTCGAGGGGACTCTCGCTCTGGCTCAATGTCGTCAGCATTCGAGGGGTCACAAGTGAGGGCGCTAAGTCGAAAATTGGTCCTTTGGGTCGGGTCGCGCCCCCATCTCAACAGCGCTGGGAAGGGAGAGATTGATCTGCAAACAACATAATCCTCCGTTGCCACCAGCATCACACAGCGACACCAACCGCGCTACCATGCACCACCAGGGCCGGCAGCGACACAGGACAAAAGTGACATGTCGAAATCTTGACTTCCCACGGCTCGTGACTTCGCTCAAGTATTTTGGAGGGACGCATCGGGGGTTCTCGGCCCTCAGCGTACCGAGCGGAACACCCGTTATACAGGACAACTTCAATCCGTCGACAGCTTGAAAATACTCTGAAACAAACGAATGTGAAAAGCCTTCGTCACAGCTTGATTCATGGAAGCAGGCCTACCCCAGAGCCCGTCGAATTACCTCGAAATACGCAAACGTTGGAAAGTTCTTTATTCGATTCAGAATTCCAAACTTTCTGATGCCACCAGCCGCTCGAATTCGATACTCCTCGATTGCCAAGATTGGCGGATCCTCAAACTAAGCCAGTCGAAGATGAATGTTCGTGGAAGGCGATACCAAGTCATTCGTCAAGCGGGCTCTGAAGAGCTCCTGGAGTTTTCGAACGACACCTGCTCCAAGTGAGGTAGTGTGTCACTTCAGACAGCGTACGGAGTGAAGGTTTTAATCTTTTAATGAACGTAAGCGCACGACCAGGCTCAAGGCGTCAGGCTACGATCTAGACTTCGGACTCGTCTTGGTGGAGTTTGTCCTTTTGCTGTGGATTAAGATCAATTTTCAGCTTAGGGTAATAATGATGATCTCGGCAGCGTTTTTTTTCCCTCTGCTCTCGTCCGAGTGCCGCATGGGCCTAACCCGATCTTTTGAGCGTTTACCGCTAGTCAAGCCACTCAGGTGGGATCTTGCTCCGGTTCGACACAGACCCAAGCTGTACGAAAGAAGCCCGAACAGAATCTATCTCATGGGTCGCTTGAAATCCTGGCTGCTGAATACGGATGCGTGCGCAAACGTCCAATCCTACCCTTCAGTGAAACGTAGCTGATTGGGAGTCGGAAGTTCCTCGTACGTTCGGTAGATCTCGTCAGTGGAGCGAGCTAGCAAGCGATCGAGCGAACCGAGTGCAGATGCATTAGCTTTAGGCTCCACACCATGCCCAGTCAGCCTCTAATGAGAGGCTTCCTCTGAGGTAGATGTCCCGATCCAGTGGTTATCTCGTCACTCCATGACAGCACCCTTCCATCAGTCCGTCTTTCCCAAGCCTTTCTTGTGTTCTCTGTCTGACGTTTCCAGGAGCTGTCCGATCAGAACGAAGCAAACCCCCCATGGGTATATCACCGAGCTCGGTGTTCTCTAGTCCGTTTGATGTGGATCCCACTTTTTATGTTTTCGGGAAGCCGACGGTCATGTTCATTTGCGACAATCGAGCCTGCAAACACGGGGACTGCGAGCCCTGATTGGTGTCTGATTCTGTACGTGCGTCGCGCACGATCAGAAAAATTCGGTGGAAAGTTTTCTTTCGATATTTGCAGAACACGGGGAATATGCTGATTTTGGAGTTGATTCCGAAAGATCATCGCAAACCATGTTTTGATGTGCATGCTTCCAATGGTTCATTGATGTTCTTGTATCGCCGCAGCGTCGTTCACGTTGCTCATGTAGCCATTCCATGGCAGCATCGGCTGCAGTTGGGCAGACACCGGCGGAGTGAAGAGGAGACCGAATAGATGTGTGCCTCCTCCAAGTGTAAAGCCATTGTGTTGATTAATAAATCGGTTGGGGCTGGTTTTCAATAAAATGAAATTAAAATCGTGACCCCTCCATTGCTGCGAGCGAAGACAAAGTACTGAAAGGCGACCTATCATCGCCCCTCACGAAGAAACCCACTGGTCGTCCACTCATTAACAAATACTCATCGCATATAGTCGTCGTCGTCGTCGCTGCCGTAGTCGTCGACCATTATGTATCCGGTTCGCTTACCCAACGCCGTCGCTGATCAACTTGCGGCTCGACCTTTCGTGATCTGCGCAGCGGTTTCCTATTAAACAACATAAGCGAAGGTACCTACATACATTGTTGATCAAATAACCAAACGTGTGGCTGCTCACAATCAGCCGTACTCATTCACTTGGGTTGAGCGTCAGCGAAGGATTTAATCACAGTTTTGTAAGCCGAGCTGCAATCGTATTCCTTGACTTTGTTTTTTTCTCCTCGTTCCTCTAGTTGATTCCGTTTGAATTCTGTTCTGCAGACCCGAATTCTAAGAAAACGGAATACGCGTTGAGCCATTGGCGGGGAGTTGCGGATTTGGTCAACGACGACGATGCCGGCCGCAGCTTCGATAGCGGCAGCTCCCAATCGTGGGCAAAAGTGCTTCCTATTTTCTGTCGACCCGTAATCACACTGCTCCTGATAGCTTAGATGGAATTGTGAGATACGGACTGAGACAACGTCTAAGCCGCATCGCCTATTACGTCTCGGGACGACGAGAGTTCCTCACTCAAGACGGGTCCAGATACTTCTGGCCGAAAGAAAAAGATCTGCTCCAGAACTGAAGCTTTCAGAGATGTTCAGGGCTCTGCGCAGGCTCTCACCGAGCGATGACAGAAAGTGCGGGGGCGGCTGCCTCTGTAGCTGAAACCGCTGCAGCATTGGATTACATACAGCGACGCGATCGTTGCCGGCAACTCACAGCGATTCTCTCGCATCAGAAGCAATAGGTTCGTTACTACTTTGAAGATTCGGCGAGAATCGGATAGTTACGACTCACTTACCTATGATTACACCGATTTGATGCGGAGCCGAAAGGAATCATCAACATGCAGGATGATGTTGTTGAAATGTTGATGACCACCTCTATCCCAACCAACATCCAGCTCCTCGATTGTTCGCCAGAGATCAACCTTCCGATCGCGGCGCAACATTCTAAGCTCGAGGATGAGCTGCGTCTGACTTCAGAAGATCGGCAAACAGTCGTAAGTTCTCCCTCTTCTCCAGAGTAATGAAATCTACCTACCGATCGCAGTCCATTCACGGGATCCGTGGAGTCGTAGAACCGCCGCAGCTGTACTCGCGATCTCGTTCCAGCGGCCTGTGTCGGATATGATTCCAGGAGGGATTGTGGATTGATCGTCGTGAATAATTCATATAATCAACGGAGAGTCCACCGGCACCACTTCGACCCGAGCTTGCTAACCAGAGACAACCAGCTCTCGTTTCTGACAAACGTCGCGTCTTCCTTCTGGAGCTACGGCAGTGACGGTGGTGTCGGTGGCGGCAGTGGCTGTGTAGCATGGTGATGATGATGATGATGATGAGGACGATGATCATTGTTGATGAGATGTTCACCAGACGAGGTGAAAGAGGCAATTGTATTTGAAAATCGGTTTTGTTCCGTTGACTTGATGCTCAGACGCCCACTCTCGGCTGGCTGGCTCAGGCTCGCCGTTGGTTGCTTCGCTTGTTGGTTGGCTATGCGGGCCATTGACGTACTCCATCATGTGGATGCATTGTTATCGAATGCACTTTAATCTCCATCGCCATCAGATTTTTACGCCAATTGGTGTTGTGGTGATGGTGGTGGTGGCGGCAGTCGGTGTTGCTATCTGACCGCTCATGGGCTGGTGAAAAGGTTTTCGACCAGAAGTGAGAAGAGAGATCACCCGCGTTTTCCCGCATTCATCGACACAATCCTCGTAGGAATCCGAGTAACGAGACTGAATCCCTTTCCCTCAAGTACATGACTCTTCGTTCTAAATGAACGACCGGTATCCTGATTGTGAGTTTCGTCACAAACGTCGGGAAATGGGCTCAGGGTTGGATTGGTATTGTCGGAAGCTTCATGTTCTCTGGCCGATGGGATTTTCCGAGGGTCCGAAGGGTCCTGAAGAGTCCTCTAGCCTCGGGCGCAGCAAAGGCGACGCGCTGCTTGACAAACCGCCGGCGCCGTTTTAACAAGCCGAACAAGAGGTACACGAGAAGGACGGATGAACGAAGCTGGCGAGCCCAAGTGCTAACGGGTAGTGAAAATTTTAAAGAAAAACATCTCGTCGGAATTCTCGGGTCTTCCTAGATCGTTGTTAATGTGTGGATACAACCCGTAATTAGTGGGGTACAGGTAGATCTCGATGTCAAAGAGGGATACGCAGCACTCTGAGGTGGGGCGTCCTGTGGCCAGCTTGACGTTATGGATAATTGACGAGCTATTTTTTTTCTTCAAAGATTTAAAGAATGCGCCTCAATGACCGCGTGAAGTGAGGCGGCTGTGTATTCAACCAAACTTCGATTTTGTCGTTCAGCTCATGAAGCCCGTGGCAACAGAGCTCGAGAGCTCTCGGAGCTCGGAGTTCACTCTTGACAAAAGGAAGCCTGGAAGGGTCTCCGACCGAACGATTTCTAAAACTTTGAAGGAGTCGCGTTCGACAAGGTCAGAAAAGTCGCCCATGGTCCCATGGTCCGATGGATGGAACTTTGTTTCGTCGTGATAATGATGAAGCTTAATGAAGATAATTGATAGGTTCTGCGTAATCCACGAGTAGCAGTACTGCTGAAAAATATCGGAAGAAAAAACGAGCGTCAACGAACGTTGGCTGAGCCCAATGAACGTCGAAACGCCGGCGCCGTATGAAGAGACGCGACATTCTCGATGGCAGGCGGAGCCATTATGGGAAAAAATCTCTCCTTTTAAGGCCCCAATGAAATCGACGTGCGTCTAATCACAAGCATAGTTTCACTCTGAGTCTTCAGAAAACTCAGTACGAGCGTTTGGAGGCTACCGTCGAGATCGACCGACTCGTCTCACCGAAGCAGAGGGTCACCGACGGAATTTGAATGGAGGTTTCTGTTGCGATTCCTACCGAGCTTGGGAATCAAACCTGCTAGGAGCATTCGACAGTCGTTGCGAAATAATCGGCATATCTGGGGTTTGAATCCGTATCCGTCCACGGGGACAACGAAGTGAAGGCGAGGAAACAATACCGGCGAAAATCGGCAAGTAGGCCGACCGAAGTTGGCTGAGAAGTCCTTTGCGCGCTCTTCTTATCTCCTGAAGGGGCCTGAAACTCGACTCGATTGCTTTTCTTTTTCCCTCTACTTTTCCCTCAGAGCTAGGGACGAACAGCCGGTTGGACAAACGGGTGAGGGGCCGGACAGACAGAGGAATTGACAGTAGGAAAGAGACAATGGGAGCGATCTCGTTGCGCTCGTTTTCGATTTGCCGCCCCTGCTGCTGGTTTTGGCGGCGCGGCGGCAGCCACTGTGGTGGTAGTAGAGCTGGTCGTACTATTGCTGCTGGTGCTGCTGATCCTTGAGCGTCCCTTGCTCCTTCGGTCCCTCACTCGTTCGTTCGTTCGTTGGTTGGTTTCTTCTCCCTGGTCCCCAACAGCGGCCACGGTGACGACGACAGCGACGACGACAACAGCAACAACGACCACCACGGTGGCTGTCCCTTGTTGTATCGAGCGGGCCCGCCTCCCCAAGAGGCGTTCCCGTCCCTCTGGCTAGCCGAGCGCCCCTAGCGGCCAACGACTTAACTAACGTTGCCAATATCGTAGCCGACCGTCAAACAGTGCCTTCGCTGTGCCGACGGAGCGAAGTGCCAACAACAGAAAACAAGCCACGAGCCCTCTGCAGCGACGACTTCAGCGGGAACAACAGCAGCAGCAGTGACAGAAAATTTCTGCTTCGAAAAACGCATTCGTTCATTCGACGTAAATTCAGTGCCGCGCAGTGTCAACTGTTTGTTCGTCCGTCTGTCAGTCCGTCAGCCTGTTCGGAGAGAACTGGATACCCGAGTTGATGGTGGTGTACGATTCCAATCAATTAGCAGTGTATGTGACAAAGTGTTGGATGTGAACCCGGCTGAATCAGATGATCCATGACCCCTGTCGAAGGGAGTGCGAAGGGTCCCGGCCAGGACCTCCATCCTTCAGACCTTTGCTCAGACATCGACGACAATAACAACAACAACAACAACTCCGACCGCAAGATCAACTTCAGTTCACTAGACACGGCGACATTGTTCAACACCGAAGGAACCGTCAACTGCCAAGACAACTTCAGCAATACGACAAAACGACAAATCGAAAGGAGAAGATTGATCTCTTCCAACGGATAGATTAGGTCAGTATACACCGGATTCGTTCGATGCCGAAAGTTACTCGTTCATAGTGTATCGGGAAAAAACTCGACCAAAGTTCCATGTGGAGATTGTTTGGTATTTTAATGACAATCGTTCGGGACCTCCGTGAGTTCAAACGGTCCGGCAACGAGTGCGGTAATGCCACCAGCTGATCGCATCGCACCGCTCTCCATTACCATGTGGGCTCGTCGAATGGTGGTGGTGGTGCTACCAGCAATGATCGCAGTGGTGGTGAAACTCTCTGCCGAGTTTAGTTTCCCCACGATTCGCGCGCACAGCGGAGAGGCAGCCGCGCGTTAAATCGGAACCCCACACGAGTCCATTTGTCGGGGGGTGACAAGCAAGCCCCCAATGTTGTCTCAACTCCTCTGGCGGACCAAACTTGACCTCGTTACGACACTTACATATGTTTAGATTTCGTACGCTAAAACAGGGTGCTTCTCTCCAGTTTGATCCATCCTTCGGTTCATCTTCTCAATTTTCTTTTTTCGGACCGAGGTTACTGCATAGGGAGATTATTGTTGAGAAAATCTGATGCTCTAACTCGAGTGTTCGTGTGAGATACCGGCGAAAGTCGGGTGATTGTGATCAGGTATCCAGGGAGCTCGTAGGCTCGCGAAGCAGATGGCAAATCGAAAGAGAACGTGCCTCGCTAATTGAGATCATCATGGCATCGAATCTAGTGCTCGATGATCACCGTGGCTGCTGCCACCAGCGAGCATCATGGGTACGACTCGATGCAACCAGGAGAGCCTAGTCATGCAACTGAGAAAACTCTCGAAGCATCTTCGAAAACCCTTTTCATCCAAGATAGCCGAGATACTTTCGGGGGAAATTTGCGAAAACAGTGGAAGCTCCGCGACTTGTAGCTCATTGTAAAACGATCCCTCTCGAAATCGCCGTTCGACACAGGGTTCAATTGGAGGACAGCTCCGGGCAGCGAGAGTGGGCGAATGGTCTCTCAGATCAAGTGTCACTTTTTGTTTGAGAGTCAATGGATATCAGCTCCTCGGGGATGAGGCTATCAACTTCCTTCCTGGCTGGTTGGCTGGGTGGCAGGTTGGACGGCTAGCCGCCCGATCGGCTCGGTTGAGAGAAACTCCGCCCTGTGTTAGCGAGCCAGCGGAGCTCTCTTTTCCCGCTCTTCGTCCATCGAATGATTACGCCACTCCGCCGTGTAATCCTCAGTCGGTCGCGTCATTTGTCTTGACACTCGACAAGCGGAGAGACGTCACGTCATGAACCAGAGTGGCGGATGTCGATGCGATTTTGAAGCTTCTATGACCCACGACACGGCTATTGATCTTCTTTCTGGAGAGTTATTCTAGGTTTCGGGAAACTTATACTGATTCACGGAGTGTTTCCTTGTGGCGTCCCTCACTTTCCTTTGCTTGTCTCCGCGAGGGTGAAGTGAGGGTGCCCGGTACTCGAAAGTGGGGCGATCGGCGCATAATAGAAACTCGCCCTGTGTTCCTTTCATCCTATAGAATAATATCACTCGTAAGGGTCGGTCGGGACCGAGAGCGGATGAGGGAGAAGACGTCTAGATGAATAGATAGATAGACGAGAAGGGAAGATAGAGAATAGTAGTGAGCCCAGTGCATTGTGCTGGTCCATTAGAGCCAGCAAACCGTCGCGCCGCGCCGCTTCCAAAGACGAAGGCATCGCTCGGAGCAAGATGGTCAGAGACCAAAACTCTCGATCCTTACTCTGCGGGGATCGAATCGTCGTTGATCTTCAGCATTCTCCGGGGCAAAACGTCCACTACGGTTCTCTTAACCTTGGACAGAAATCCTCGGCGTCGAGGGCAAATCGAGACCGCCGCCACCGATTTCGAATCCAATTTGATGAACTCCGAGGGAGCATATTTAACGGTCGGCATCGGGCTTCTAGCGGTTGTTCTCGCGCGTTCTTGTGGCTAGATGAAAGTAACAGACACGAGAGAAGCTGAAGTTTTCTCGGATTGTGCGCCTGCCTGCTTTTGTTTCGCGCTGTGTTGTCGACGTCGCACTTCTCGTCGCGACCGCCGTTGTTTTATTTCTTTGACTTTGTGAGTGTGAGAGGTTTTCGGAGAAGACCTTTTGAACGTCGTTTGATTTCGACTAATAGAAAGCCGAACAAAATCAAAAAGTTTTGCCGCGGCACAAGCTTCAGAATCGCCACAGACGAAGAACAAAGAACGTGGTTTTTGTTCAGGCCAACAGCAAAGTGAGAATGACGCTGAAAAATAATGTTTCCGCCGAGGCCTAGCCGAACATCGAGAAAAACCTTCAGAGATCTGTTGGAATATCCTGATATTGAGGAGGGAAAACTGGAGAATGCGGCGACTTCTCTGCGCGGGCGTCCTGAGATCCATCCTCCCCTAATCCTTCGGGTGTCCTCCCGATATTGGAGAGACAGGCTGTGCTTGCATATTGAGCAATGGTGTTTATTCCTCCGGGGAAAGATGTTCGACCGTTAGGAAGCGCCGAATGTTTCGCTTCCCACTCGATATCTATTCGTGGCCATGGTACTGTCGCTCATTTGCGAAACCATTCGAAACATCTGAACTAGACGGATGAATTCCTTGTAATGCAATCACTAGACATACGAAAGAGCAAAGCGTTACGCCGCCAAACGTGTGGAGGAATTCTGACCGCATATTTAGCGCCTCAAATCGCCTTTCGATTTGAGTAATTCCAATCGATTTTGAACCCTCCGGCAGGCTTCAGCCGAGCTCGCGGGATCCCGAGAAACGGACCAATCGACTTTTGCTTGTCGACTCGAGCTGATCTGGAACGAAGCAAAACGGAACCCAAACATCGATGAAGAAATTAATCAATTATTTTTTAGCAAATGAATCTATGACCAAGGAAAAATCAGACAGCGGGTCGCAGCATCTAGCGGCGGGACTGCCTCGATAATGTTCATCGCTTCCACGTAATTTTATGGCTCGTTCTCCGGCTCATTTGCTGGCTCACTGTTCGACGGTTATCAACGGCAGTATCAACAGCACGAGATCAATCAGTTAAGGATCGGAGATTGTGAGCGAGTCTGTCACACAGAATGTTTCAAGAATCGGAGCGATTAGAAAAGCCAAACGCAGTTTGACTGTTGTGCCCATGTTCAACGCGGGCTTCGTCGATCGCTCGATCGCTCGGTGGCTGGCTGGCTGGCTGGTTGGCTCAAAGTTTTGGTGGATCGTTTTTCTGCGTTTGACTTCTTCAGAATTCGCCTTCAGAGGTCGCCTAATGAAGAAACGAAGGAGAGACGGGAAGGAGTCGTGCCACATTTGATTTCTTCGAGAACTTCATTAGTCCTAACGGCGCGGGTTTCGATAGAACTCTTCGAAAAGACGCGTGAAACATGAGTGATCTTCACCCGGAAGACCCGCGTCTGCGGTCTCCGCGCGGTGCAGCATCAAAACAACGCTTCCCGGAGTAACCTCTGTGAGTTCATCTCGAGGAAACGAGCGTGCAAACATCTGATACAGAGACATATTCGAAAGAACAACGAATGCCACCAAAGAGCGAAATGACAAGAGGTCCGCTCTCAAAGTGTAAAACATTGAGCACTAAGATTTCGGTGTCGCGTTTGGTGCTTTCGACAGAGAACCACGATCCCGCAATTTATTTTCAATTTTCTAACGAGTGCCACAATTTACCACATTCCAATCGGTAAGGTTAGTCTGGCGAGAAAATGAGAACAAGAGGAAAGCAACGGTTCTGAACGTTGAGTGAACGATCCAGGCTATTGCCACTCGTCGCTCTGTCTGTCTGTCGTTCGGTAGACCAACCAACCAACCAACCAACCAACCAGCCAGCCAGCCACTCCGCTTTAGCGGACGCATCGCGGCAGCAGCAACCTGGCCTGGGCTGTAATTACGCACCAGCTGCTCTCGCGCACGACAGCAGCTCATCACACCATAGCTCCAACATAGAAAACAGAACAGTCCGCAGAGAACAGCTCACGGTACAGAGAACAAAGGGATAGTCACAGCTTTCCATCTGTATCAGTGAAGAACGTGGCGATGGATTTCGTCCAATCGTGCCGGCTCTGGAACATCTCTCCTTTCTCGAACTTTTTCATTTTTTAGCCCGACGGGGCTCGCTGGCGGTCGCTCGTAACGGACATTTTCCAATCGTTTTGACATTTACGCCGGACAATGTGTAGACCAGGAAACCAACTCTGAGGCGTCGACATCGGCGGTGATCCGAACCTCCCAGTAGATGGCTCAGGGGTCGTACAAACATGGACATCGCACAGGCGTGCGATCTCGTCCTAGACGACTTAGCTATCAGCGCTGGAACATTTCTGACGGAATCGAGATCGGTCTGGAACCATCGCAGAGAAAGCATCGGCGTATTATCTCCATCACGTGTCAGGCTCGAAATTCGTCAAAGTTCAACCAGAACTAAGCCATCTGACTTCTCAATCTCGTTAGCCTCGCTCTCTCTCTCTCGATGACCGAAACGACCTGAGTGAGACTCGAGCTGAGCTCGATGCGAGCCTTCTCCCGGTGTCGGTCGACGAGGGTAGATTCGCGCACACATTCCAGCCTTTGATCTATCCCACTGGAAGCCGTGGAGCCAAAGGTGTCGAATTTCTGGGGAACTCTGACATTTGACACCGTAGAGGTCGTCATCCTCACTCCACTACTATCGGTTCTCCGCTCGATGAGATCACTCTCACCGTTCGAGCTCCAGTATCGCGCATATCGTTTGAGTTTTTCACGCTTCTCCGAGTCTGATGGCACATATTCTTGATTGCGATAACGGGTTGAATCGCATGGAACGAATACGAAGGCTCGTATACAAAAAAAAACTCTTATACAAACATTGTGGATCGATCTGGCGGAGATCCGTCTGCGATTCTTCCTAGCTGTCCAGGACCTAGTACATATAAAGAAATTTTCGGCGCATGTGAACGAACACGTGCCCTTCGTAGTCCGATTTCTCCGCGGAAACTCTCGGGCGTTCCGCAGCTCGGCGCGAATCATTTCCGTTTTCTTGTCTGTTATGATTTTCGTCAACTTTCCGTCTTTCCTGATTCTCTCCTTCTCTATTGCTTCTATCGAGCGAATGCGTTATTCCTCGAGGGGAACCGCGTCTCCGCGATAACTTAAATCCCTCTGCTCATCGACGGACGCCACAAGCCGCAGCGGACGGTGATAAAAGATTGCTCAGGATTAAGGTTGTCAGAATCGTCGTCGTTGTCGTTCTTGTTGCGGCTGCGACGACTGCTGCTCAGAATCGGAGAATGTAGAAAAACACATTCGGGCGCTGTTATCGACACCAACACCGATCGCACCCGCCGCCGCCAAAAGAGAAGAAAAATTGAAAATGCACAAACAAACACGCTCGGCCACAAGAACCAAATTCGGCATTGACTGCCGATTTACCTCGTCCGGATATTTCGGAGGTATCATATCAATAATCTGAAGTTGTGTCAACACTATTGAGAATCGAAACCGTCGCGGCGCCCGTTTCGTTTCGTTTCTGTTTCGATCCAGTTTCCTGTTCCATTGCTTGAAGGTATCGCCCCGAGTTTCTCTCCAAAATCCAGTTTTACGTGAAGTGCGCCTACAGGTGGATCGGATCCCCACTAGGCTCGGGTCAGTTTCGGATTGACGAAAATTAGGCGACGACTGAGATGACAAATAATCTCGAATTTACCGTTTGTCTGCGAGTCGAATCCCTGCTGGGTATCGCGCGGCGGGATATCTCCCGTCGACGCCGCGCCACCGGAAAAAGATACATGAGCTACTGGTGAAACGATGTTTATGTTTCTCGCTTCTGTCGATGCCGATTCGGATCGAAACGAAGCTTCGAAACTTAATCCGAAATCGATCTCGACAATGGGACTCCTCCTCCCATAACGGATCGATCGATGCCCTCGCTGTCTACTTCAAATTTCAGCCCCGACACTGGAGTTGGTCCATCAAAATTTATGTTTACTCGGAAACCGTCGGTTCTCGCCGGTATCTGAATATGTATGCGCATATTCTCACCCTGTTACGCGGCAGAGCAAAATATGGAGTCTGCTAGCACCGTCGGGATTGAACATGATTTCTTTTCTTTTTCAGGTGAGCGATTCCGACGTTGTTTGCTTGTTGAATACCGACGGACGGAACTTGTGTCGGGTATTTTTCACTCGAGATGAGTTTCATGAGCTTCATGGTCATCGACGGACGGACTGACGAACCAGCGAATTTCAGTGGTATTACGCCAACGCTGTCGAAAATTCTTTTTTTTTTGGGCAGGCGCGTTCGTCTCCTCTCTTTTCGTTCTTTTTTTTCACTCCTCAGATTTTGTTTTCCCTCCGAACTTCGTCCCGAACCGGTTGGTCGGTTGGCTGGTTGGTCTTTCGTATGGATGACGGCTTTGATCCACTGCCCACCGTAGGTTTCTGCAGCATATGAGAGGACCTTGCCGGACCTTTGAGATGACCCTTGACATTCTACGGTGGTCGAATGGCCGCCTCGGCCAGTTACCGATCGAAGCTCTGATGCACTTCGGGACGGAACCGGAGGCGACTTAACCTCCGCTACGTCCTGAATCCTCATTTTGAGAGCATACGTGACACCTTTCTGGTCCGAGCGTATACTGTATAACGTTCTCTAGTCGAGGCGGGTTGAGTATCTCTTCTAAGGTTTCCGACCGGAAATCGGACGCACGGAAAATCTAACTTGATTCGTGCGATCTGACGTTGCGGAATGCCACCTTGCGTTCCTGGCCGAGACCTTGGAAGAGTCAGTCAGAAGTTATTCTAAATTGGACAATGTCTAGTGAATGCGTTCAGCAATCGAGGCAATCTGGTAGCAAGAAACTGCTTGACGGACTTGTCTCCTGGCCATGTTCCGATTGTGAAGGACTGACTGAGCGTCGATTCTCTGCCTCGATCCCTTCCGAAAGATGAAGCTATCTTACAGATTGTCTGACTTTGTTGATTCTGCCTCTTTGACTTCGCTGAAGATTTGCAACAGCAGCAGCGGCGGAGAAAGCCATGCCGGGCGAAGATCGATGTCCCGTGGCACTCGTGTCCGTTCGAAGATGAATCAAGATCGGTAATCGCAAAACCCAGAATCTTCAAACGAACCGAACTTCGGCCGCGCCGCCTCATTCGTATTAAACGAAACCAACAACTTAAAACAACGACTCCGTATCGCAGATTACACGGTCGAGGGTTTTGTGGCGAGGTAAGGGATGCTCGAAAACAAAGAAGCGAACAATGAGCGAGAAATCCTTTTCTGATCTTACTCTTCTGCCGAGCATCGCGCCATTACCCCGGGAAAACGGATACAATCTATCCTGAAAACTGTTTCATTTGCGTGCTTTCGAGGCTGCCGAGCCCATTTCAGTCCGTTCAAATATTTCCCCGCTCATGACCTTGAGCTTCCGTCTTAGGGCGCGTTACGCGACTCATGATCTGGTCTGATTCCAATTCCTTCGAGCACCTGTTCCAGAATGAAGCCCCGCCAACACCTGGCTCGATCGCGAGAATCGTTCCTTTAGGAAGAATTTCTCTGCAACGGGGCACTTTTTCGAGGGTACGGATAGGCCCATGTTCTGCGCTTCGTCGATTTTTCAGACGTGAGTTTCCGATTCTTTCGATTTCTCGATTGGAAGCGCGACAGAAGCAGAAACAAGGGAATCAAAGTCCGTCTGTCGAACGATTAGGAAAGAGCGCGGGCGCCACCGGTTCGATCATCGCAGAGCGTGAGCCCATCTCTCGGTCCGCAATTCGATCTGACAAGCAAAAGCGTTTTCATGGAAATTCGCAGATGGATCGATACACGCGTCGGTTTTAAATAGCGAACAACTACAGGAAGAAATGAGTCAAAAATAGCGCATGCTATCTATCTTTCTCTTTGAATCTCATCACTTGATTTCAGTTTTAATTGTGCCACGCCCAAACCAAAAGTTCGCCAGCGATGGCGGACGACTGATCCGATCAGTTGGCAACGGCTTGTCCGCTCCAAACCGCGCTGACCTGAAACTTTTTTCCATTTGTGATTACAAATGCATTTTTTTGCACCTTGGCGTCGTTGATGCGAACGGAAATCAAAGTTCGTCCCGATTAACTGCGTCGTAAACACTCCTTTTGCAAAACAAAATCAAGAGTCGAAATTGTGGATCTGCTGCTCACTTGGGACGATTATGAAACGAGGAGCTTTGGGACTTTTACACGAGACCGTTGGGGAATCCGGCGCCGGCGTCGCGTCGGTCGCGTCGTCGGTCGTCTTCTCGACAGGAAGTTTTCTCTGTTTCAACAAAGCAGGCTTTGAGGCTCGATGCGTTGCGCGCGTACGTGAGGCTACTCAACACCGTCAAAAGTGTAAAGACCGACATCTCCGCGTATGGCCGTCCGACTCATCTCCCCCGCGTCTTCCGTCAACGGAATTTCGCTTTGACGGACAATGTTGTTGATCGTGTGCTCATTTTCGATGAGATCACTGGCCGTCGGTTGCTTGTTCGCAGCTCGAGAAAACAGTTTCATCCGTCCGTCCGGCGCCGTCATCACCGACGCTGATGAGCGGCATTTTCGAAAAAGCCGCCAGTCCAGTCCGGACTTTTCAATACCGGTCGCCAGTAGTATGTAGTGCCAGGGACCGCAACCGTATCGACGTGGATATCTCGACTCTTTCGTCATGGAATTTCTTCATCGGAAAAGAGCTCAAAACACGAGCGCCATGTACAGAGGGTTTCCGGGAAAATTTGAGACGAGCAAGCAGGCCGACCGGCCCGTGCGTCTTCCGTGAATCCCCAGTCGCAGATGGACAGAAGTCCGAAAAGCCTGGAACGTTGTGCCTCGCCGCACCGGTGAAGCTTCCGACGCGACGTGGTCACAGGCAGAAGGGGCTTCTGTCGCTGTTTGCCGCTTTCTGACGGTGCGTTTGTTACGTGACAGAAATTAATACACGTTTTGAGAAACCATTAAAAACGTCGCCCATGCGTGCACTCAACATTAAAAGGAATTTCTCATTAAATCAAAATTGCTTCGGAGCACAAATCCACGAGACGGGAACGACGAAGGCAAAGAAAGAGTCTACGCTGAGGTTCACGAAGACGACATTGGCGACGCTTTCGTCTCGGCTGCGGTCTCACGGCGAGGCTAGGACTACTTTCGGCCATTTGAGCTGCGGTGACTTTTCTGTCCAACTTAATTTGAGAGAGAAACAATTTGTCTGTTGATCCTGTACAACGACGCGCGAACGATCCAACTCCGCTAGCAACAATGGAGATGTCAACTCGCTTTGAATGAGTGGCACCCTCATTCAATGAGAGGATTTCTGTCTCCAAGCGAGCACCGAAAGCAGAAGGTATGGCCGGCGCAGTTCGAGAACAGAAGCACTGCAACTAGCGGAGACCGAAACGGCGTCGACAACGGCTGCTGGCCACAACAAGCTGGTGAGGTGCTTTAGGAAGCACTACGTCATGATTTTGAGCGGAAACTTCGCCGGTGGCGCGTTGACGTTTTTCATGCCTGGTGTACCAAAAACTCCACGGTGACTTACAGAATATGGCTGTCGTAGATCTTCCCGCCGGTGCCGTTTGTTGTTGTTGTTGTTCGTGTTTTTTAAAGCGCAGCGAGTCTATGTAATGAGAGCTCCATAAATTTTACAGTAAGTATGAGAGAATCGGCCGAAGGGCCTCTGCCATGCGTCACCCGAAACAGAAAGCGCTTGATGAACGCGTGTTTGACCTCTTTCACGGAGAACTCCCACATTTAATAGATCGTGCCCCTGCTAACTTGTTACTTTACACAAATCTTGAGATGTTTTGACGGCTAGCGGACGTTTAAGGCCATTCATGAAGTCTCGAGCGCAGTTTCCTCTGAGTTATGTTCATAAAAAAAAACTACCGGGAAAATCGGACTCTTCACACCTCCGACTAATCCCTTGTTCCGATTGCGGGATTGAAGCCTAGATGCGCGTAGCTACAAGTGACGATTCATCTCCCCAAGTAACGGTGATTGTTTCGATGGATTCTACTTCACCTTTCCTGTAAACTTGATATAGCCGACGGTTTCCCTGCTCCGGTCACCTGGGGACTCATTTCTGACAAGATTCGCATCGAGATTCAGATCCGCTCGAGTGTCGCATTCAAGATTCGTTCGATTGTCATTCGAAGATGCGGTTGAGATATTCAATCTCCCCAATTAGTGATCAGCAGTGATCGCGCACAAAGCATTCGGGGGCATGCCTCTGGGCCGAAAACCATCGCAACTCGAGCAACCATCGATGTAAGCCTATCAGAGCGAGAACTCATCAAGCCGAACGCTCAGTGGGCCGAAAATCCGTAGGGCGCACTGAAGACAAGATCTCAAGGTGTTCCCGACTTTCTCTTGTTCCGAGACGGGAAATCCGAGCAGACACCCCCAACTGAAGCTCCGATGATCATGCTTCGTTTTGGGCGGAAATCCATGTTGGAATGTCGATTAGTCCCGATCGGAAAACACTTTCATGGACTACGCCCCATCCGCATTCTCCATGCGTCGCAGTACGTTGCTGTTGGACGCTTTGCACTGCGGGAGCTCTTGTGAATCATTCAATCACTTGTCGCCGAATTATTAACTGACGATGTCCCCAAAATTTCCACACGCTGGTCTTGATGGATTTCCTACACAGTTCCTGGGAGCTCGATGAAGCCAAAGATAACCTGCACTGCGTTCCGAGGACTTGGGTGTAATTTGTGTGCAGTCACTTCTATTTTGTGATTCTGTGTTAATTGCACCAGATGCATTTGGTCATTCTCAGACTTATATGGCGACTCGAAACAAACAAAACTCGTTTATTATGGGAATGTGTGAAGCAAATTCGGACCTAAACGACATAAATTTCCGGCTCCTGTCGGCGAAATCCGGGCAGGGATCTGATAGCGATGTGGAATTCCACATGCGTGAGCTTTGCTGAGTTTTATCGTATTCGCGAAGTCGTCCGTTTGCGACGTGTTTCTGCCTTGCTGGAATAGTAAAAGTATTCGCGTTGACAGACAGTGCTGTCCATCATCAGAGTGCTCGGCACTACCTCAGTGCGACAAACCGCCGGCTGTTCAGTGTAGCGAGGAGCTTCAGGTAGACGAATGAGTGAAGTAGCCTCAAGCAGACACAGTTGAACATCATTCCCTCCGCTGGCTCATCCGCATGTGGCTAGCCTGCGCGCAGCTCTCTCCACACATTAGGTCCTTGTTGCCCCGAAAGGTGCCGTCGTCGTCATTGTCGGCTATTTTAGGTGTTTTGTATTTCAATTACGCGCTAGTCATCAATCAAAGCAACTGTTGCCGCTACGGGCGCATCTTTCCTCGCTCGCAGGTTGAAGAGTTGAGGAAACAGGCTAGCATGATGTGGAGTTAGGGATGAAATTCGGACTGTTGTACGGGACAGAGGTCAGCACCGTATCACGAGTTGCAAAATTCTGACGATACGGCTTCCCTACCTAGAGATATACATCAAGACTTCGGTTGCGAGAGGAGTCCTTCCGCACATTTGCACTCGACCCGCTAGAGCTCCAACGTAAACCGTCGGACCAGAGCTGGGCTACGATATTGTATCCTCTTACGACATTCTGCTCTACATAGCTGCTGAGCTGAAATCCGTATTTGGATCCTCACCCTTCGTTGTATCGCCTGCGAACTTGAGAAGCTTCTTCTGGAGTCCTCCTGCAATTTTAGCGGGGGGAAAATAATTAGATGAGAGCCTTATTGTCGAATACTTGTTGCCACCCTTTGTCGTCACCTACCGGACCGCCGCCGCCGCCGCCGCCGTCATTGAGACCATGCACATCTACCCGGATGATAAATGACTTTCTCGTGTTCCTATTCTCTAAATTTTCTCCTATCCCTTACTCCCGGTTGCAGCGAATTTTGAAGTGCTTTCTCGCTCTTATCCGAACCACCCATCAGCGTTATCTTGATCTGGGATGCGTCATCTTGTTTCGGACGGCGATGACGGCAGATCCACGAGAGACAATGCCAACGTCCTCGGCTGATGGGAGAGCGATGCAAAGAAACGATACCACTCAAACCTGTGAACAATTTACTGTTGAAACAATGATGAGCCACATCCGTTGTCACTGACACCGTCCCACTCCTCTGAAAGAGCGTGGAGCGTAGCACGTGGAGCAGCTCTGGAAAGCGAGCGTTCAAAATCGCAGCTGTGCACGGTGAATGCTGCTGACTGGAGACGAAGGGACCTAGTGTGGAATCCATTCAATGGACCCCCATGCTTAGGCAAGACCTCTCTAAGAACTATCAATCCATGTTGTGATGATCGTACTCATTTGATGCACGGTTGGTTGGATGGTTGATTCAGATCCGAAGGCAGGCAAGTCAACCATCTGTACGGCTGGCAAACCGAATGCTGAAGTGAAAAGTGATCGCATCATAAGGGCATTTACGTCCGCACCTTTCATTCGCTTCTTCGTTCAGTAAGTTCCTCCGTAATGGCGCGCGATGGGGGCCGTTCGGTTCACCCTCGTACCGATGTTTCGCTGACTGCTGCTGATGATGACGAGGACGATACTGATGATCTGCCGCCTGCGCGCGATGATCCGCTTTCGCTCGAGCGTATAGCACACAGCCGTGCTACTCGGGTGTGGTAGCGCAGTACCAACAGGTACCACCTAAACATCGGCTTCACGCAACCAAGCGAAGAGATGAGTTTTCTGGTGTGATAATTCTGTGTGTTCAGGACTCATCTTGAAGAAATTGATTGAGCGGTCGCTGGGCAGTACTCGGACACTGTCTCCGGGCTGTGTCCGTACCGTGGCACATCCGAATGTTGAGTCCAAAGCTCAAACACTCGACCCCCCCCCCCGGCGTGTGTCGACGTGATTCTCGCGGAGTATAAGTCCTAGATTTCCGTGGTCGGCGTCTGACACGGGATCCTCTGGCTGGCTGCATTTCCAACTTCACGTGCTGATTATGCCGTCGTCTTCTTGCTCTACACAGCAATGGTGGCTCCTGGCGCCGCCATTCAACAATAGCTCCACCGAGCTCACGCAAGAACTGTTCGTCGTCACTTTGCACTTCTTCTTCTCGCTAACATAATCGGAATCAGGAGCACTGCCAGCCTTCAGCAGCTGCGGCCGAGCCAGTCTCCGGTGACTGTTCACGAATGCTGGGAGGATTTAACCCTTTCGACGAACACGCGAGATGGCCATTGAGTTGCGTGGTAACCCTCCTAGGTGTATGAATGTGTGTCGAAGTTGGACGATGACGTGGGGAACCAATCTAGCTGGCAACCGATCGCGCGGCTGTCTCTGAAGGGAAACGAGATCACATGATGAAAGCATCAAAGACCCGAGAACGAACGCCATCTCAGACGTTCGCGACGAGTACAACGTTGCCGGTCGAGAACGTCTCGGGAATTCATGCACATCCCAGCAAACAAACGACTCGACAACGCCTTGGGAATCGTGTCAGCGCTTACGGTGAATGACGTCGATGTCGCCGCTGCCGCCGCCTGGATTATTATTCATGCAAGAACCTTGTCGGGAATGTTGCCAGTTGCGATGTCAGGGGAGGAAACTACACTTTTCAGTTGTATCAAACTCATCCCCAGACCATCGGGGCAACTAAAGGAAGCGGACATCGGGGGAAATCGTTAAAGTAAGCCTCGTTGAAGCTGACAGCCCGTGAGCGTCTTCAAGGCTCTCTCAGCAAGTTTTGGTCAAGCCACCCAAGACAGAGCAGGGAGGCAGGCAGGCAGGCCTCTCGTCGCTAGAAGAAGATTTAATATGAATCGTGTTATCTGGTGATTAATCTTAGCGGTAATTAAAACGAAACTCGATCTGCGTTTTCATTCTTCCGACTACGAAAGGAGCGACCGAAACCCTTTTTGAGGGAAGATGAGCTTCACACGCAGGAGCTCGCGCGCCTCAAAACCCGAACTCGGACCGCACAGCTGAATTACTGCGGTTTAATGAGATAATCCACTTTCAGTTCCATTGTTTTTAACATTGTGAACACCTTCAAATATCAAGAAACCAATTTCCAGCTCCTACGGGAGCCTAATTAGCCCATCTGGACCGGTAGGCCTTCTTAACAATCTTGGCGGGCCAGCGAGGAATTATTCTCCCGATTATCTCGTTGGAAGATGTTGGAAAACTTCAGCGCAGAACATTCTCGAGCATGTGTCGTCAGCGCGCTCTGCCTGGTATTTCTTCCCTGGGACGAGTGAGTCTGAGAAATCCCAGCGAAGACAGATGACTCCTTCGAGGTGCACTGAAAAACCACCTGAAGAGCGGGACAGCAGCCGCATGGGACAAGCTTCTTGAATGTGAATCACAGAGCGCGGATCATGTCGTGCTTCCATCACTCACGAATAAATGATCTCTGAGAAAGTCCGATGCAAAAATAAAACAAATAGGTGTCTGTAGACAACGTTATTTCGACGGTCGTCGAGGCGGCTTCGGTAGTCGTTGTCCGACGCAATTACCACCTCAGGTATTCTATACACGACGTCCATTAAAAGAGTGATCACGGTTTGAAACAATTTCAGGCACGCATGCTCCGACATAGGTATAGCAAACACAAAGAATGCATCGAGAGAAAAATGACAAAGCAGAGCAGGATGAGACGGAGCGAAGAAAAATGCAAATGGAAAGCTCCGATAGAAGCTTGTCGAAACTGTACCGGTCCGTACTGTTTGGATTCGGCACGACCCGCGGATCTTTGCTGGTTTCGGTGGTCGGCGGGCTTGGTGGTATCAATCCGTTTGTACAATATGATTGTTCAAATCCAAATATGGTTGAGTGCTCGCGTGTGTTAGTGTTTGGCGCTTCATCAGCAATCAACTCCCACGTAGGACTGTGTCAGAACGCGTTCTTCCCTTTGTCATGACAAAATGCCGATTGGCGGACAGAGCAGCGTACTGTTCGACCGGTCCGTGCTTAGCATATGATCTGAGAGAGGAAGAATTACCGTTGTCGACAAACGCTGTTGGCTTGCGGTCCCTTTTGGTTAGATTCGGTATTTGCTAGCGCTGTAGCTGCCTGCTTGCCGGTCTACCCACTTCCTCGATTCCCCGAGCTGCTACCATCGAAAATATGTCTTCACGGTTATTAATATTTATGCCGGCAATTACTACGTTCAATGCAATGTTCCCTACTTCGATGGCTTCTTTGACTCCGCGGGGAACTCTCGGTCAGACGATGGCTGCGCCCGATGGTGGCCGTTTAATGACACAACGATACTAACAAGATAGATCACCGTTTCGTCCCGTGTGAGGGAAGAATTCATCCTCATGTTTATTCGTGTTTTCGTGAAGTCGCAGTTGGCTCGTCACGTCGGGTTGGGTTCATTTACTGGAGCGTCATAGTTTTTGATAATACTGAAGGAACAGAGGATGGTTATGGCAGACTGATAGAGATGATGATGACGACGAGGTCACCTGAGATAGAAACGATGATCGGAGCAATGGCATCTTTGATTTTCACGGATCGGCTTCATTTGTCCAAGAGTCGATTCATCCATCCATCGTCGGTTCATTCATTTTTCCACTCATCGAGGAGTGGACGACGAGTGAAGGAGAAGAAAACGATGATCGTTAGAGAAGTACCGCGAGGAGAATCATCATCGTTTTATTGTCTGAACTCTGCTCAAATGGTTCGGATTTCGTGTCTCTGCTTGTCGGGTCGTTTTGTCGATTGGAATGGATGCATGGATGGATGATGTATGAAGTACGAAGTACCATCCGATGCTCACGATGGGATTTATCGTGAGGAATCGCTCGCCATCTCACAGCCGACGAGCCGAGTCGTCCGTCCGTTCGTCTCTCCTTCCTTCCATCCATTCATTCATCCCCGCGCTTAGATTACTGTCTCTCTTCATCGGTCGGTGTGTCTCTGCGAGTGTGTGTGTTTGTGTGATTCCTTTGGTTCTTCCTACGAGGAAACATGCGGTCCACGACACCGGTCATTGATGGCGTATGGACAGAACCGTGGACGGCCAAGATGACCGACTGAGCGTCCGTCCAGTTTGTCGGACGCTTGGCCAGGCGGCAGGCAGGCAGACAGCGAGCGAGCGGTCGCCCGAGCAAGCGATTCATTACAATCCGAATCATCGGCGGACAGGTTGAGAACGGGCACCACCACCACCACCACACACAGCCTCACTCGCCACATATAGACACACAAAGAGTGAGCGAGGCGAGAGAGTACTCTATGTTTCATCCACAACAATTTGTCCCCGCCGACACTCGATGCGGCGCAGCGCGGCGCTCTCTTCTCGGTCCACACGCGGTCCCCTTCGTGGTCGTGTAACCGAGGTTCGTGCTTTCCTCGCTCGAACGAGATATCGTAGTCTCCACAAACGTGATTCCATGTCCAATGAGCTCGGTGGGAGGAGAGCAGGAAACTCGAGATTTCGGGAGGTCGCTCGAAACACACATACACACACACGCTCGCCTAAGGAGTCATGCGAGGGAGTCAAGGAGGGCTGGAGGCCACGAGATCGGCGGCGAATCCTCCTCCAGGTCGCTCCCTCGCCCGTCCTCAATTTTAGACGGACCCGTTGCTTTCGTCCGATTTGTCAGAACCCTCTCAACGCTAGAGGAAGTTATTCTTCGGGGCTGTAGACGCCGACGCCAGATAATGCGGCAGAGTCGCACAGAACTCATTACGGATGTCATTGCATCAAGCAGTGCTTGCCGTGGCAGTGGCCGAGACGCGGCGGCGGCGGCGGCAGTGACGGCAACGAGGACTGCGGCAGCAGCCGCTGCGGTTTGGTTTCTAGACAAAGCTCTCGTTCTATTCTTTTATTTTTTCTTCTTCTCTGCTGCTCGCTGGTTGTTGGCGATATCTCTCTGACACTAATAGACGGTTGTCAGAAATATCCGCCACAGAGATAGATCCAAGACCAGTGCAGCCTTCAGTTGGGCCGCGGACCGGAGACGAATTAAACTGACAATCAAAACCCGAAAAGAATCCGAGGAAAGCAACCGACGACGACCAGCCAGTTGGCTTGCCTGCCTGCCTGGTCGGCCTGACTGCTTGCTTGCCTGTTTCACTGAATGACTGACTGACTGACTGACTTGCCTGCGTGTCTACCAAGTGCTGGACAACCGAACAAACCACGTCTAATACGTCGGCCTTCCCGATACTCGAAGAGAGCGTTCATGGATACTTTCCTCTGTCCGAGAATCGAAACTTCGCGTTGATTTGAAATCGAGCTCTCTCATGAGCTCCTGGAGTCGATATTGGGCTCTAAGCTTCAAACTCCGAGTTAACGCTCAGAATGGTGCGAAGCGTCGGATGGATCATAGATGGAAAGTGTACTTAGAATGTCATCGATCGCTGTTTCGCACCTTCGACGTAATTTTGATTGAGCAGTGCTGAACAGCTTTTGATCGCGTCGCCCGAGGGTAGCGCTGAGCTCATCCCGAACCTCGCGCTTCCCGAAGAAATATACACAGCATGTTTTTTCGAAAGCAATCAAGATGACAAGTCGAGCAACCGATGGCCCGGAACGAAAAATCCGCGATGAAACCTCGAACCCTAAACGGTCGAAGCGTCTCGAGAATCGTCCTCTAAGAAAAGCAAGCAGCGGCTCGCAAACGGCAAATCATGGCGTACGTCCATGCGATTTAGATCTTCAGAGACGATCATAGTTTTCGGAAAATATATTCGATTGTAATCTTCGTGTCGATGAATCAATCCGTCTATCCATCGATCTGTCAAGTTTTCATTGCCGCTCGAGGCAAAAAGTTCACAACAATGTCGAGGCCGCTTTGGAAGATTGTGTCTCCCATCGGCGTTTGTTGTCTTTTTTTTGTTCCTTCTCGCGGTGCTGATGTCGATGGTTTCGATGGTCGTGATGAGCACTAGTTGAGATCACGAAGATTCACTCCCCCCCGCATTCGACGCGAAATCACCACGGTAATCGCCGCTGCGGTCGTCGTTGTACCATTCGGTGTCGTGGTCACCGTCGTCGTCGTCATCGGGGAATCGATTGCTCGCCTGGTGATGCCGGTTGTAAGGATCAATCTCGTGGCCAATGACAAAACTAGCTGAACTCGAGTGATCGGCATTGTTCCTGATTGAGACGTAACCGAGTCGATGTGATGGGCAATTGATTTGCGGCGTCTGAATCCGAACAACGCCGAGCCAGCCAATTCATCCGTCTCCCAACACTATCGCTGCTGGTGCTGCTGTTCCAATCAATCCGGCATGTGTCCTTCCGTCGCTGTGCTCGTCTTTTGTAGACTTCGCTCACGCACAATTCAATGCAACGGATCTTGAGCGATTTACTCCGCTACGACTGCGTGATTTCGAAGCCACAACACGCCACGAGCCTAATTTGTACCCTCGATCCGATTCGGACTTCTCATCGATCCCCAATTTTCGCTGCTTATTCATCTTCGAAAGCTTCTCACAGCCAGTAGTTTACACGGCGACAATCACGATGAAGACGTCGAGATATCGAGACGGCATTGACAACAACAAAAACTACAACAACAACGACAACAACAAGATCGACACGATTTCTAGAATTTATATCCGAGTGCCCGATGTAAGCAGCGCATTGGGAAGGTAGTTCACCTAAACACCGGAAAACACCGAAAATTTATTACGTTCAAGGAAAGAAACGCCTCTGAAAACTCTCCGGCGACAACTCCTGAGTAATGGCCTCGAGTATTTGGAAGCCGTAGACCATTCCTGCCTGAAATCGCCTGAAATACCGCCGTGTATGTACGCTGAGAACGCGAACTTTGTTGAATTACTACTCCCGAATGCTTGTCACCTTCCTTAATGGCTCACTCGGCTCGGCTTTCGCCCTGTGATGATCTCGCTTCCCCTCGGATCTTTCTACCGTCTTGGTCGCTCTCCAAGCGTTCTTCTTGGCTCGATCAAGCTCAAGTCGGTCGAATGACTCTCGATTTTTTGTAGCTTGTCTCATAACTCTTCAGCTCGTCGTTGATGTCGGCGGTGAATGTTCCTTACGGGAAGAAGAGCGGAAAGGGAGAACGGGCTTGTCTTCTCTCGTCGAGCCCGCAAAAAGCAGAGTACACACAAACCGCCCTGCGGCGGGACCGCCTTGCTTTCTGAGTTATTCGAAGATGTCAAACCATCGCTGCTTTTTTCCCCAGCCGTCGTCTTCTTCTTCTTTGTTTCTCTTTGAACAGCGATCGTTTTTCGTATGTGGTTTCGTTGTCGAAGGTGCGCCCGCCGACGCAAGCACACAAACTCGCATACTCGGAGAAACTTGAACGTCTTTCATTTCCGCGTCATTGGACGCGTTCCGCGGACCTTGAACACAGTTACATGTAATTCTAGCTAATCATTAACCTAACCGAGCAACCGATTTCACCGTCACCTCGTGTTGAGCACCAGGCCATGTTCTACAGTGTCAAGCTTACCACCTGCGCTGATGAATACGCGATGGTTCGCAAACCGGTGTTGAAAAAGGAAAGTTATCCTGAGCACCAGCTCGGTGAACTTAGAAATTTCTGATGATTATTGAAGAAGTAGGGAAGTTGTTGGCAACAGGTGAAACTTGGGCGAAAATATTTAATCGCCTCAACGGAAGGTCTCGATGCGCTGCGATCCTTGGGGCAGGGATAGCTGTTGTCGCCGCCACCATCTTCGCCATCAACGAATTCCGATCGTCTTAAACTGTGTCGATAAACGCCTGGCATGCGACCTGAGTGGCGTCTGGCGAGATTTTTCAATAAATCCACTCATTATCGTGGTGACGCTCGACGTTTCGCTGGTTTTACACGCGTGCTCCTGCCGCGCCGCGCCGCTGCTACAGTTTGAACAAGTCAGCAGCGAAACAGCAGATCGAACAGCGACGACAAAGGTGCAGCAGCGATGACTACGACGACTAAAAGACCGAGTGGGTCTGAGGGTTGCCTTGTCCTTGTCTTTTATCTGGTAAATTCGAACCTTGTCAACTTGGCAAACGCCAGCGCGTTCATGGAGAACTAGACGTCTAGAAACTAGACGCCAAGATCTGAATACAAATAGTTTTCTCCTCGGTTTAAACGCTTGTTCCTTTCTTTGAGCAGAGTGAGTGAGTAGTTGACAGCCTCCTCATTGTTGGACGTTCCTTACGTTTCGCCAAACGCCAGTGTGGGAGCTATTTAGTTTTGAAAGACGATTTAGCGTACCCACATGGGCTGTTCGTTTGCATTCGCCGCTCGACGGAGCTTAGGAAGCAGTGATCTAGAGACATCTTATGCGGGAGCTTTCATGGTGAACGCCAGTTGGATGTACTCTCACAATTATCGCCCCGCCACACTTTGGGCGCGAGAGAGGCGAGCTTGCCCGCGACCGCGCCGAGCGAGAGTTTACCATGCGATTTCTCGAGGTTTCTCCATCTTTGCTTCCGCGCCACCACCGCGGTACTACATACAACTATTCCACCGACGAGCCGGCTCAGAATCAGCGACAGATAGACTCCACAGTGTGAGAGATGATTTTCAACGCCCTGTCAGCCTCCCGAGTCGCCGGCTTTAATGTATGCACGATCATCGGCGCCTAATTCACATCGGATACATTCCCGACGGTGCGACGCGGCGTGCTCGGAATATTCCCAGTTGCAGTGTGGCTGAGGCCAGGCGTGTGCTGGATAAGTGGATTACAGTAATCCCTGTGAAGGGAGCAGTCTTGTTGCTCATTTTGAGGTGATAATCGCCTTTCGAGCATTGCCAGCGGGATTCCGATACAGAGAGAGTGTCGCGCAATCTGCTGGGAAAACGACATTTAGTTAAACTGTTACATCGATACATATACGAAACGATTTTCTCGGTTATCGCCTTGAACGAGAACAAACTGGATGTGAGACCCAAAATTCTCCACAGATACGACCTAGAATGCATTCTTAGGGATATTGGTCCGTGACGAAAAAAGTCGCGCGATCAATCCAAATGTGCCGTATGAATGAGCCGTCGACTCCGTTAGAAATGAACAGAAAAGCACATCTCGCCCAAGTAAACTCTAAAAATCGCTCGGTTGGGGTGGGCATGACAGTCGCTACTCGCGGTTTTCAGCGGCCGGCAGTTATAACCGCGAAGGACCAGAGCTCAACTCAAAAAGGCCTTTTGGGACTCGAAAAAGTGTGTCATGGATGGTTTCAATTGTGAGCCACACCAGGCCAGTCGTGGTCTCGTGTTTCTCGCTCACGTTCTTTGGTGGTGCGACTCGTTTCTGCTTTGCTCTGCCCTGACTGAAAACCATACGGCAACCATTGAAGCAACTAAGCAAGCAGCCATCCAACCAACCAACCAACTACTCCGCCCCCTACAGCCCTCCGAGTCCTCTGTTCGGTGGGATTTCGAGGGGATGAACGGCCGGCCGGCGGAGCGGTCGGCCGCACGACTAAAGGGAGCCGGGCGGCCGGGTTACTTAGGGGGGTATTGGCTCTTCTCACGCTATTCTCCACTCTCGAAAACTCTGTCAGTCTGTCGGTCGCTCTATCGGGCGGCTCGGCGGGCAGGCAGCCCGGCCGACCCTCAGGCCGGTCGGATGGCAGCTATTGCGTGGCCTGGAGATGGGCAGAAATGCATCGCGACAGCTCTAGGTGGTCCACCTGAGAAATTGTTATGGCACCACCGACGCCGCCGCCGCTCATCGCATGTGCCTGCTTGATATATCTGCTCGCAATCGTACTCCTTACTCCTCCTATGACTGCTGCAGGAGTGCAGGCTGACTAAGCATGCATCTCACAAACAAGATAAACGGTGGAGCACGACGATCATGGGATGTGAGGTTCTAGATCGGAAATCTCCTACACGGAATCACCCCAGCATCGCGTCTGGAAGCTTGGTGACGAGCTTCTCCACCGAATTCGGAATCCATCTCCTATGTCATTTCTGCCGTTTGTCTCTTATTCTGGTGCGAAATTGAATCCGAAGTGAGGATTGATGAGATTGAAGTTTCCCGTGAAAGTAGATCGAGGAGAGAGATGCAGGAGCTGTTGAGCAGGAAAATTGTCGGGTGAGCGACCTCAGCAAACTGAGGGCGGGTGTTTATGCGGTGAAAACATTGGTGCTCTATAGGTCTGAATATCGAGTTCACGCCCATCTTTCCAGCCGATATGGGTTGTGATGAGCTGGCGGAATTTCGAAGCTGTTTTTGCCGCTTCGGACCAGAAAGCTCACTACAAATAATGCAGTCAAGCACAAAAGTGTGACGCATTGCATTCAGGGAACGCATCCGAGCTCGCTGAGCTTGTGAGTGAGAACAGAATTCGTTTGGTTTGCTGCTTTCTTTTCATACTGACTGACCGAGTCGAGCAAGCTAACAAAAACATCAACTACAACGAAATCGGCAACGACGACAGCAACAACACCAACATTGATGACAATCGCTTGAAAATCACAAAGCAGGGACACTTTGTCCAAACGTCCAGGTTTGCGATTTTACATCCGTCGCGACCTGAGCTTTGAGAGGTGAATCTCCGGAGCAGCGAGGAGTGAATCGTGCTTCTCACGTCGATCTCTCTCTCGCTGAAGCCCTGACTTTGATACCTTGCGGTTCAAGTGGCTTGTAGAAGAACGCAGGGCGATATCTGGGGTGCAGACACTGCTTCTGCTGCCGATGGCTGTAGCGGTGATGTTAGTCGTAGCGATAGCGTCGATCCGCTTGTTGGTAAGCACTGGCTTGGAATAATTTCAGGTTGCTATCCCATCCGTCGGTCGGTTCTCATTCCTCCTCGGATCCTCTTTCTTTGTTTCTTTCGTTGTCTTCTTCGTTCGTTCGCTCGTCCGAGCATCTGAAACGTAACGGCTCACAAGTAATAAAAATGTTCTCCCCGCTCGCTATAAAAAATAAAACAAACCTTTGCTTACTCGCTTCTCTGCATGCCTTCGAATTCTGTCGCCTGCCTCCCTGGCCCAGCGACCGCCCGCTCGCTCGCTCGCTCGCTAGCCGCTGCGTCTGCCTATCTATTCGTCCGTCCGGTATTTGGAGACAGATACTTGCAGAAGCAACTGAGCAAGCTTGCCATGCCTCGCTACATTCGGTATGAAGCAGTGCACAGCAGAGTAAAACACCAAAACCGTCGGCCACACCCCACATGCGCCGAAGCTTCTGCGGAGCTTTCTTGTCAATCAAAAGCCCGGTTTTTGTCAATGACAGAATTCAAAAAACACTCACAATGTTCTAAAAAGTCGTATTTTCAATTCTTCGCTTTGGAAATTCTTCGAGAGAGCATCGTGAGAGTTTGAGAGAGTTTCGCCAGTCTCTAGGCTCGCTGCCAGGATCCCGTCAGGAGTTTTGAACTCCCAAGGAGGTCATCCAAATGTGATCTCCTGAAGCTATTAGGGGCCAGGCGAGGATTGACGAGCCTGCTTGTTAAAATATTTCGACACCTGAACAAGGTTTGTTTTCCGCCTTTGAGTCCAGAACCTATGTGACAGCATCACCGAGCGCGACAAGGGTGCCGATTGGTCGCCTTGAAATTGGGTTTGTTCACCAGAAGAGGAGAACGAAGGACAGAAAGCTAGCTGACTCTCGCCAGGTTGAGCTCCTAGTTAGAGCAGTTGGGCTGGAGAAAACTCGTGGAAACGAATGTGCCGAAAGCCAACAAGACCGTCGAAGCGTAGAGGAAGTGCAATGAGCGGAGAAAGCATTGCATTCGTTGTGGCAAGATTTATGATCGTTGGATTTCTTCTCAACAGGTTGCCGCGGAATGAAAGACTTTATTATTCGCATAGCAGAAGCAACATCAACAGAAAAACCAAATGAACAATGATCGACCCGCGCCGATCGTTCTTTGTAGTCCGCACTAACCAACCACCGACTCAGTCAGTCATGGGCAAGACGTCACCCCGTCGGCGGCGTCGAGGCGCCTGCTTGTTGGGTGTCGACGATACGAGGACATTGATTTCTTCTTTTCTTTTGATTTTCCCGAGTTCCGAATACTTTCGGCACTTCGATTCCGGCGTACACGAATTGCTGCGACCCGAGTGCTCAGGTAGTTTGGGCTGATGACTTTGTCTGTCACGGTGTTTCCTCTCTCGAACGAACTCAGATTCAGCGGCGAGCGGGCGAGCGAGCAAAAGACTCGACGATTGAGCTTGGCGACTAGCGAATACATCGAACAGATACATCTATTGTGTCACAGTAGAAGCGATGCCGCCATCGTCGTCATCGTTCTCGTAACCGTGGCACAGGGGGCGGAGAACTCGGAAGGCGTGAAAAAAAAGAGAGAAGAAAGAAAGGCGTCGTATGAAAGCTAGTGCCGCGTGTGAATGTGTGCGTACGCATTTGTTTGTTTGTGTGTGTGTGTACTTGCGTGCTGTATTTATACAATACATGCGACAGGTAAATACACAACAGACAACGCTCACAGGTTTCGTTTGAGGGGGCGATGCGTTATTCGTCAAAGACACGGAATGATTACGGCTTACGCATCCGTTCGTCCTCTTCTGTCGTTCTATCCAGATGCGTCTTCGCTGCATCGCTGATTCTCTATTCTATCAAGACGATTTTTGTTCCCATCTTCTCCCGGTCGAAGGGTGGAATCTCTAGCGTGCGACTTGTCTGGCATTATTCGCATTAAAGGCAAACAAGAGTTTTGTACGATGCCTTCATCTTGTCCAAACTGTCTTCATGAATCGGAAAAAACTCAGAGAATCTGATCCTGTCTAAAGATCCTATTCGCGGTCGTCTCGTCGACCAATGATTCATTCCAACCCTGAAGTCTTTTCGGGTTTTCGCCTCCGAAAAATTCGAATGGAATTCCTCTGAGATCGCTCCGATTTCGAGAGGGTTGCGTTGAATATTTCGGAGCGTTCCCATTCCGTAGCAGAGATCCTTCCGTAGCAGAGAGCCGTCCATGCTTATTCCTGCACCGCTGCTCCTTCTTCAGGTGATGACATCAGGCTTAGATTCAACGGCTATCTGTTGCGGCAGCTCTGTAGCAGAGAGAAGCTCCACTCATCACAATCAACACAATTTTATTCATGCTCTTCATCCGTCCATCTGTGGCTCTGTCCGAGTGCGATCACGATAGACGGAAAACAACACGACCCGACGTGGTCGGAACAGACTGAATAATGTTCCCTCGCCAGATCCGATTCGGTCTTTCATCCGCAAGGAAACCAGATCCTCGGCTTCATCCAGATCATCATCACACGACGAAACGAGCTTTCAAGTGTTTTCTCTTTTCTCGCTCGCTTGTGAAATTAAATCAAACCGCCAGCCCGGGATAATCAGCAGGCAGAGAGCGGGAAGTAGATTTCTTCTTGAGCGGGAGCAAACGACAACGAGAATCAAAAAAATCATTATGCACATCTCACCACTCACTCAGTTCGTTAGGGATTTCTCTGCCGATGGAATGGGCTAAGGGCCGAAGGGATATCAGGAGCTGCCTAGTGTGTTTTGGACCTATTCATTCCATTTAGCTTGCCGACCGTGAGGTGACATATTGCTGGTACTGAGGGGGGCGAAGAGAGAGTATGGAAAACTTTTTCTTCTAGCGAGATTTGCGACTGATATGGATCGTGCCACGTGTTGGAAAGTTAATCCAAAGTCCCTAATTTCCCCGAGCAACTCCTGCATCGGATAAAAGAGGGACACCGCTGTCATCAGAGAATGTTCCCTACGAATAGCGACGAAATGAATTTCGTGACAGAATGACAACTGTTCTGCGGTGGGTGCGTGCGTGCGTGCGTGAGCAAGCGGTGAGCGAGCGCAAACACGAGTTTTTGCGTGTTCCACGACATTCACAACGACAACCGACCACAAAAACGGCGACTTGCTGCTTCACCTGGCCGAAGAACATCTTACGGCCCGGGCTCCGTGTGTGATCCTTTCTGAAGCCTTTATTGAATGTTGGTGAATTTTTGAGCGCGAAAGTCCTCAGAAAAGTTCTGAATTAATTCCTTGAGGCCGTTTCTCGCGACCAATAACGTTAACCTTGCTTCCGAGCTCTTCACTTAAGTATGCAAACTTCACTTAACTCAAGTCGGAACATTTGGCTTGTAGTTTGGCCGAAAACCAAAGAAACATATCAACTTCACCGATAGCAAGAGATTTCATCACACTAGTACAGCCGAAATCCGGGTACAGAATGATATGATCGCGTCCGTGGGCAGAGAGAGCAGTGCAATCACATCCACTCGCATGACCATGCAATGAGTTCGAGCAGCGTAATATAAATCCTATATGGAGTCGAAGACAATGTGAAGAAGAGGCTGCTGTAGTTGACTTTGACGCAGCGGCCACGGCTGCAGCTGCTGCAGATGTCCCGCGCAGACACGGCTTCCATGCCGACATCGACAACAGCAGCCATAGCCGCCGTCTATGACGACGGCCAAAACGACGACGACGACGACGACGACGACGACGGGAGAGAATCTTCGGAATAATTGCGTACAACACATCAGAGCCATACCAGCGCTCTGTTCGTTCTTTTCGATATGGTCGTCGGCGCGGTCGTCATGATGGTGATGATGAGTTGACATCATTCTGCACGTCACCCACAGAGCAACAGCAGCGCATCCGACAATTCGTTTCGGCACTTTCGAAAAGGATCTCGGGACAAACAGATCGACGCGCGAGATCGGACCAGATCATGCTGAGGTCGAAGATTCACAAAGGCGTGTGAATGGAACGACATCAACGCCATCAGCGACGGCCACATTAACAACGACAACAACAAGACAAGCGCCGAAAACGACGACAGCAACAACAACAGCGGCGGCAGCGGCAACAACGACAACAAAGATGAGGATGAGGTTAACTCTAGGTGACAGTCGCGGCCGCCGACTCGCTGGGTGGCCTTGTGGTTGAAATCCCGGCGGCCGCGGTGCCGAAGTAGCTGGTGGCTGCGAAAGAGCTACTCAGGAGAGCGGCGATCAGAAAGCTCGCTGAACTACAATGATGTACAAATGCGAAGATTCCGACAATGCATCGACATCAAACGGTTCAGTAACGACGTTTGCCCGCATCGAAGATGAGCTCTAAGCTGAGAACTTCAACAACGACAACAACAACAACGAGGACGACACCGACAGCACCGACAACAACAACTGCATGTGAGAGCATCAGAGAACCGAAGCACGGACAAAGGAACGCGCCTTCTTTCGAACATCTTCAGAAGACAGTTCACCAAGGGATACGCTTCTTAAGTTAGGAGAATGTACCGAGAAAATCGCCGTTTCATAGACTATGTCAGCAACCTCAATTTGAGCTGTAGACCTCCTTTCGCCGCGGGAGCGCCCGGAATAAAGTTCCGCTGCTAAATCTATCTCCTCTCCCTATTGTCCTGAATCATTCTCCGATTAATCAATCAATCAATCAATGAACGAATCCATCATTCAAATTAAGGGACATCAGAGATTAGGGTGCATGTTGGATCCTGCTACAATATCTTGCTTCTTCGTTTCAGTGACTTGAAGATTAGAAACTCTGAAGAATTCGGTTTGAGGAGGACGAAATCCGAGTGGAAGAAGCAAAACATGGAAACCGAGATTAAACCTGTCGATTTCGATTTCAAGCAGGTGAGTTGGAACGTTTTGAACATGGAATTTCATACAATGACAATGACACACCGGCTATGAATATGTCGCGCTTCAGAACGAGGAAGAGAACAACTGGATTCACGCCTCAAGTGAACCTTGTGGTTCACCCGATTCCTCGGATGCATAGAGAAATTCTCCCGTCCTCCTGGAAGGCACAATCAGATCGGATAATTAAAATTTGAAACACTCCTCTCTTCCTATTCGCCTCCGGGTCACATTTTCGAGCCGAACTTTCAAGTCGCACGTTGGCTTTCGTAGCAGCCTCGGGCTCATCCCCTTCATAGACACATCTGGCTTACTCACTGTCGGAGGCTCGAGGGCGACTGAGAACCTTGCGGTGTTGTTGAAGTTCCAGTCATTTGGATTCGACAAAAAAAAAATCAAGCGAAATGACTTAAATTGTGTTTCCGTTGTTGGCGTCGGAATTACTTCTAATGCACATCCTTCACGTCAATCTGAAAATAGGCTGGTTGGGCCCACGAGAGCTTTCGGCTGCTATGCCGTCACTCGCCCGAGTAATTAGACTCGTTAGAACGCTGCTCGACGTCTTCCCGGCTGCAATTTTTTATTCCGGAATGAAATTTCCAGAAACGGATGGAAAATGAATGAAAAATCTCTCCTCGTACAAAGCCTTCCACTTAACTCCGACTGACTCGGTTATCTTGTCGTACAAGCCCAATCACTCACAGAGCGGCCAGAGACCGTTGAAGAACCTGATGACGATGATGTGGACTTGGAGCGAATGAGGAAGACTACGATAGGAATGGATGAGAAAACTGATCATGGGAAACTGCACGCCTTGGATCCCTAACTCGCCCCCCGTGCTCTGTAGAAAGATGATTCTGGCGCGAGAACATCCATTCTGGACCGCGTTCGAAGCTCACCGGTACACGGTGTTCGACCTGCTTGCTCCTTTGTTTTGCAGTCAGAAACTGTCGTTTGTGGTTATTCGGGTGACTGGAAGCGCAGGTCGTTACCACCTGAACATAGGTAGTAACGACGCGGTTGTTTTGTCGTCCACTTCGTCATGTTTCGAATTAGCTCCTCGACATCCGCGTGTCTCCCTCAATGTCCGTCTTATCAGATGCGAACTCATGTGCGCCAGCGATGCTATCTTTTCTATTTACACATGTTAAATGAGGCATCACTGAAGAAGGCAGAGCGAGCGAGCGAGCGGGAGAAGGAGAGGCAGCATTTTCCTGAACGAAGTGCACACCTTGATCGCGATCGAGATAATCCTCAAGAGCCATGGCAGCGACAACGACATTGGTATCCGCTGAAGATTATCAAACCCCCTCGAACGGAACGCGATGAGACTCATCAATCGAGAGTTTGACAACTTATCGGCCGTTTTCCGGAATCAAAAAGGATGATTCAAGAAAAGGAAGGATTCTCGAGTTCATCTTCCCCTAAACTAAGCCCTCCTTTTGCTGCTAGATCCGAGATTCGGCGGAAGTTCGATCGCGAGCGAACATGGTGTTTGCAGCGACGGAGTTCGAGTTTTCTTTGAGCTTTCGTGCAATGTTGGCGCGTTGCCGGCGGCGCGGCGTCGGGACAGAAGGCGTTCGGACATCACAGTTTAGAAAACAAAAAAATCAAAGCATACAAACGAAGTTGTTGATGTTGTAGTCATCGGCGATTCGAGGCGAGAAAGCACAAAACGAACGCTTGCCTTGTGATCCACATTGTTGAAATCCGAGCCGGTTCCGAAGTTTAGAACAGATATCAGCTTACCGTGAGGGATCTGCGCGAAGTCGTCAAATTTCAAATGCCGTTCCAATGAGCTCTGCAATGCGAACGCTTCTCCGCGAGTGGCTTCCGAACAATCAACAACCGGGAGAGTTTTCTATTACGACTCCCGAAACGGTTGTTGTCACGCTCGCATCCTTGACCGACTGAAAGCGCGGATCCTCGGTGTCTTCGAAGCGTTTTGTTACCTGCCAGTCGTAGGCAAGAAGTCGCGAAAACTCCCCGTGAACCAAGATATTAAAAGATCAGAAAGTTAAGTGAGAAGAATCGCTGTCGCCTCAAGAGTAACAGATCTAGCGCTAAATTATCACGAGAGATGTGGGATGACTCGCTCCGGTCGTCTAAGCTGCGGATGCGGGCTTCGTACTTCTCTGCGGCTGTTGCGTCTTCGTGGGCTGAGGTGAGGTCGCCGAGATTTTGAGATTCTGTCAAAATTCGACCGAAGTAAATAAGTCCCGGTTTCCGGATTTCCAAGGATCAATGATTAGCGAGGTTGACGGACACCAAACGAGAAGCAACTATGGATGGCTCCCCCCGAGCTGGGCCTACTTGAGGAGGTAGTTCTGATTGGCAGGTCTGATCAGTGGCGGATCCAGGGGGGCGATCGGGCGATCGCCCCCCTCGAGTCGAATTTCCCCGGCAGAATGTACAATTCAGAAGTGGGAATTTCATGAATCTTGACAGAAATAGATAAATATTTGTATCCAACAAATATCGAACAAACAGTTCATTATAAAACCGCATGATTAGGGTGGAAAAATACGCCTGGGACACCAAAAATCTGAAACCGCCCCCCCCTCGAGCCATTCCTGGACCGCCACTGGGTCTGATTGAGACGCGCGAGGACATAACCTCACTTATGGACCTGATAGGCGCAGTTCATCGGCTAGAATGGGAATCAAATTTTCCAAGTCCAACATTTTCGGCGTTGAAATCACGACTCTCATCCCTGTTTTCGTCCAAAATATTGGCGCCGTCATCGTCAAACTTTGATGAGAACCACTCCACATCGGATGAGGAAGCAACACGCACCACTTTATGCCATTCGGATCATGGACGACCAAGGTAGAGCTTCGTCGTAAACGCTTCGAGGAGAACACGAACTGCGAGAGAACTCTATCGACATGTGTTTTTAGGAGATTATCACCCCTCCAGCGCGGTTCAGCTCCGTGCGGCTTAGCTTTGCAGCCAAGAGACTCACTTGCGCGCGGCCAACAGCCCTGAAAAGGTGGCGAGATCGTTTGCTCGTTCGCTCGCTTCCTCGCTCGCATAAAAATCCTCTGCCTCCAAACCAAGTATGCGGCAGATCCGGAGTCTGCTCCAATTTTTTGTGGGCTATCGACAACGAGGCGAACAAACTTTGCGGCGAACTCCCCTCCGTAGGGTCTGACCTCCCCAGATTGGATGCTTGGATTCTAGGTCCGTTCATGAACAAAAATTCCGCCCGAATTCCGTCGACACTGTAGGCTTCGATGAATGAGCAGAACTTTGAAATCGAAGAAATCCATCGCCTACGGCAAGCCAACGAAAGCGCGTGTGAGCTGTACACGCCGTTGTGGGACACGAAATTTGATGTTTTTGCTCTGATGAGTCGGAATTACGTCTCTATCGGGCGTACGAAGAATTTTGATTGTCGATACGAAGATGAAAAAAGAGAAAAAATGATCATGACACAGGTTTGCAAGAATTTACAACATTGCCGGCTTTTTGCTTCTTCAGTTGGTTCAGCGGTTCGTTTTTTTTCTTTTCCTGCGCCTCCGTCGTCCCAGTAGACGCGAAATTTGTTTAGATTCTACCAGAAAATCTTCAAACTGACGGGTTGGTGTCAAACGCCAGAGTCAGTGGTATTAAGAGAAGGAAACAGCACGGCTCTGAGTGTGTTTCTAATTGCAGTTAGTTGTTCGCCTTCTAATGTGTTAATTTGGTTGATTCTCGCTGAGTTGCTCGTCGGCAGGGAGGAAAAGCGAAGAAAAAGTCGGTAGTGACTTCACTTCTCGCTGGATGAGCAGCAGAATCAGCCGCCGCCGCCGCCGCCGCCGTTGTTGGTGTTGGTGTCATCATCTTCGGCGAGTCATCTCATCTTCCTCACGCTGTCGCCGCCGCCGTCTTGTCAGCGCCTCACACAGAAAACAAAACCCGAGAATACTCGCGAAATCAACGACGAATAAAAGACGAAGTTGTTGAAAAACAAGACGCGAGAAGTTTCTCGTTGTTCGCTCGCTACTCGGATGGCATGGCATGGCAAGGCAAGGCAGGCAGGCTGACAGACTGCCGGGCAAGACACCGACCCGGTGTGGATGAGCAGGCAGCAAGCAGGCTGGCTGGCTGGCTGGCTGGTTGGTTGCCGCGTCCGTCGCTGGTTGTTAGAATTAATTTATGAACGTTCATAACTTGTTGCGTTGCTAATGACCGCTGAAGACTGAAGAACGAGCCGCCGCGGCAACATCACCAGAAGAGCTGCGCCGCTAGACCGAAGTCACTGACGGATCGCTCACTCATTTGTTGGCTCGTTGTCCAAGCTGGACAGACGCACCGATGTATGGAAGCACCGACCAACGCACTGACTGACTGACAGACAGACTGACGGAGCGAGCAGACCGGCAGACGCTGGAAAGACGACCGAATGGTCTTTGGAATTGGAAGTGGCGGAATCTCGAGCAGCACGCGTCGATCGCCGTTTCGGTTGTCATAAATGTCGTTATGGTCACAAAACGCAGTTTACTCGGAGGCACGTCCCCTCAACCTCCAACACCTCACCTCTCAGAGGAGGAAATGCTCCTCAGACGTGAGGACAAAGCGACGACTGCAACGAATTAAACCGGGAACAAGTGGCTCGCAGTGAAAGCGCTCGAGGTGCTGTATTAATGACAAACTGTTCTGAGATCCGACTGCTTGACTGGAAAAACTTCAAGGAAAATTTGACGAGAACTTCGGAAATAACGATCCAAAGCCTCCAAACGACGGAACCTCAAGAGATTCCGGCGGAGACCTCAGAAGGTCCGTCCGCACGGAATCTTCGAGGACGTCTCGGCCTGCTGCGAAACCGAAAATGATCTATTGCGCATGAAATGAGCGCCGGCGCTCACGACCTCTGAAAGCGAACACTTTGTGCCGAGTCACACCTAGCGAGCCAAGCCTCGCTACTGATTAAAATTCGACTCCCATCGACTGCATCCTTAGTCGGTCGAGTCGGGAAGACTGACTTCTGCCTGAGTTAACTCGGCCAATTTCGTCACCGACAGTGTTTGGCCAACATTGCAGATGTATTGTGTTCTCTCGACATCTTGCGGATGTTTATGAATGGCTCTGGCCGCTGTCGCTGCCGCTTTGCAGCAGCAGTACCACCACCACCAGCAACAGCGGCGGCTAGAGGCGTATGTAAATGTTCTGGGCGGTGTTCTCTGTCCTGGTGGCAGTAACCTTCGTCAAAGTCTACACTTCTCGCAATCACATCTTCGCAAACTTGTTCTTGGCTGTTAGGTTTTTATCTGTTCCCATTATGTCCCGTCGAGGAGAGGAAAGGAAGCCGACTCGAAATCCAAGTTGCATGGGAGGCGTTTGACGTCCGGAAATTAGGCGGATACAACCGATAAATGAGCATCGAATAATCCGGACAGAAGTTCTTCCCATCCCTTGTGGATGAGATGAGTGCATTTCTTGAGGTTTTGGATCTTCTTCAGCTTCCAATATGGACCCGAATGCAGAAACAAAGCACGACCTGATCGGGTGCTGATCAAGATGCCAGCAACGAGGAGTCCTAGTATCGCTTACCGCAGTGCATGATCACTGCAAGGGCTAGCTCGTAGTCGTCGGAGTCGAGGTTCACCGGTGGACGACGACGTTGTACCTTATTATTCTACAACAGGCCGTGCGCCTAGAGAAAAGCCATTGTCATCGGGAAAGAACTTCTTCGACACGGCGGCTGTTCTTCTGTGTTTCTCTGTACCTATGTGTGTACGGTGCGTTTGTGTATGTGTGTGTGTGTGTATGCTATGCTCGACTACGTGTAATAAAAGGTGTGAACGGACAACAATGAGGCTTCGAGCGGCGGAACACTGAGGGACTACTCTGGGAGAACATGGCTGGCTGGCACATTCGCTTAAAGTTTTGCTCTTTCTCTGATTCTTTCTCTTCTCATGTGCCTCTCCTCTCCTCGTTCTCGCGCTCCCTCTCTGTTGGTGCTTACTTATTGAAGCAACACAACACGAGCTTGCTCACCTCAGAGCTCACCTGAACGCAAGCTCACACAGAGGCTCAAAGCGCAGCGGCTCCAGCTCTGGCTGCTAGACGACAAAATACTTGGTCTTTGATCTTTTGCTCGCCGATTCGAATCGCAAAAACGAGTGACGCGACTTCGCGCTGACAGCCTTGAGACCAAGAACAAAATGCTCCACGAACAAGATCGGAAATCCCACAATAATCTGTTCGAACTTTGATTCCCGGTAATGGAATCGACGACAGCGTTCGATTCACGCCGATCAAGACAGGGTATTCTACTGCGTATATGCGAGGAGCAGCCTATTGCAGTGCACTTTCGGAACCACCCGTTCCTGAGAGCTTGAAATGTGCAGCCCGATAATTCCCTCCACTGCTCGTCTGAACGACCGTATTGATTCGGCGATGCATGCAGCATCTACTACAACGACTAACCAACGGCGAATCACGCAGACGACGATGCTGTTGTGGGAAGTGAACACTCTGCTACACAGTTTTCCGAAACTTCGCGATCGGAATCCGTGTGTTTCCAAATAGTTTCCAGACACCAAACCGAGGAGCGATCCTTGTATGAACCATTGTTGCTCATGTTTGTCTTGACACAAGTCAAATATCAACCCCAAACCCCCCCGCTCATGTCCCCCCCCCCCCCCCCCCCGAGTCGCCTTTGAGTTTGGCGAGAAAGCTGTGAAGTTCATCACAACGTTTTGAAAACATTGACGGCTCTTTCTGGAGGAGCATCATTACAATGAATATAACATGCTTTATACTACTTTTCTTCCAATACCGAATCTGCGGCTATTTTCAGCAGCTCGAGCGCACTTTCCATGCACGGAGCGTCCTTGCCATCATCAGTGGATTTGATTATATCGGACAGATTGCTAACAATCTCTCTGCCAAAAAAAGAATCACTTCCATCGACATCCCATGAAAGAGCTCAAGCTGCAAAGCGGACAGTTAGGCACGCCGGCCGGCCGCCCGGCAGTCAGCCAGGCAAGCAATGCTAATCGGGAACCTCCCGCAGAGCGAAGTCATTGTCTTTTTATACCAGTCATTGATCTTGGTGTCATCCCCAGAGTGTAGGGAAGCACGGGGGAAGAGGATGACTTCACAACACTCGAACGAAGCTAAACGGAGAAGAGCCCGTGACACCAAGCAAACTAGAAATGCTCAGGACTCCCATCCCGAGGAGAACGACGACAGCGGCGCGGCGGCTAGCAGCGTGCCCAGGGAGACCAAACGGCCGAGCAAGCGTTCAGAGCGGGATCGACAGACCGACCCACAAGCATGCGACCGAGCGAGCGGGATACCCCAAACGAACCCCTATGAATTCGGCACGCTTTGCCTCTCAAAGCTAAATAGCTTGAATTGACATCATCACCAGTAGTGCGAGGGAGCAGCGAATGGCGCCGATCTGCTCAAGACGGATGAAACAAGCCCTAGCCGCTATCGCCTCGACTCCTGAGGTCGTCGTCGTCGTCTTGATCCTCCTGCTGCTGGTGTGGTCGCTAGATCTTAGCTGCAAATATGCGATGAGTGTGGCGACGAAAACTATCATGACGATGATCGTCATTTTGAAGGGCTTTCAACTCCAGTTTCGACGACAAACATCGCCGGGCCGATGAGTGGCTGTGTAGTATTGGGCTACAATGACACCCGTCACCATGGAGAGTTCTTGAGAGAACCTCTTGACCGTGTTTACGCTTTTAATACTCCTACTCCTCCGTTCGGTGGCTGCTCACGATGCTGGCGCATTTATCAGACAGGCAGTCAGTCAGTCATTCAGCCAGTTGTGACGACAGTCAATAGAGCCAGTGGTGCATTTGAAGGTCGTCGATGACGGAAAATGTCAGCGACTCGGAAGGAAAGATGACGAGTCTCTGGTACTGACCATCGAAGCGGTTGAACCCGTTCTCCTCCTTAAGTCAAGCCTCTCAATAATCCCATTCAGTTGTCTTGTTCGATCGCTCGCTCGATCTTTCTTTGATGAGCCGACCTCCCCGAACTATGCGTCGTTGATCGAGCCTGCAGGTGCGTACGTTAACGTGCACGCGCTCGCTACTTACCGCATGCAACTGCGGATGAATACGACGGACTTTCAGAACCGAAAGACCTCAAACCAAGACGCGTTGAATGAGAAGTCGAAGCTCACGGATGTGGTGGTTCTTACTCGCTCGTGAAAGTCCGTCTCATGTCGGTTACGTTTCCTACAACTCGCCCGCGCGCTCGACGTCCAGTTTACAGGGAATAAAAATCAATTTCTTTCGAGCGTCCATCTACCTGGACGGCCTTACGAAGTTGACTGACTCACTTCGATCCACCTACTTTTCTGGCGTTAATGAGGGGGTTTGAACTAAGCTAAAGATGCGCGAGAGAGTGAGATGGGGTGAGAAGGGTTTTGTTTAGCTCGAAATTAGTCGAATCAACCAGCTTGGACGGACCTTGGCCAGGACCGCGTCAAAAACGGTGGTCCCGCTTGCTGCAGCACGTGCTGTACAGGGTACTTCGCCTTATCGAGGTCAGAGTTCAGCTTTCGGGAATCCGAATGTTCCCACTGGAGCTTGGCGAGAAACCTTCGAAGACAACAGCTAAACGCGGTTAAATACTTTTTTTCTCCACTCTCCCGCAATAGTTGGAAGTCGAGTGAGGAATTTAAGGCACGATAATCGCTGGACCGCTTTGACTACTGTTCAGAGGAAGGTCTCATTAGTTGTTGCTATTGGTCTTATGATCGGTATTTGTCTGAGGGCTGTCCGAGCATCCAACAATGAAGGCCACACCAGAAATTCGTCGCTGAACCTGGACATCACTGCCATACGAGACAGGGAAAAGGAGAATGCTCGCTCCTTCGTTATTCGATAAGTCAACCCATCAATGAATCGCTCGAATCCACGCTCGCTTTTTGGACAGACATATCACTATGTATATGAGTGGTTCGAGAAGTCGTTAGTGTCAAAGTCGAGCAAACAAACAGAAGGGCGAACGGACAGGCAGACTCGACAGGGGACGAAACTCGACAGGGACGAAAACGTTAAGTCATTGTGCTGATGACTCGTTTATCTATCGTCCCTGATCGGTTTCCATCTTGGTGAGACATCAGTACCGTGGCGGAATCGAATCGCACATTTCGGCGCCAGTTGTAGTCGCAATCGTGTTTACGTTGAGTTCACCTGCGACGAGGTTCGGGTCAAGTCCTGCTGAGTTCTCCACAACCCTTGCCGAGGTGCTCGTTCGTCCGACAACGCTCGGATCGGGGGTGTATGATGAGCTACGAGAAGCGCTGAGCTGGTTTCCTTCTGGGTAATTCCCCGTGAAGGTTTTGGAGAAGAAATTATCGTCTGCGGTGAGACACGCAGCTACGAACACCAAGCAACAGGCAAGCAGGACGGCAGGCAGGCCGGCCGGCAGGCACAAGCAACTCCCGCTACTCCTACGAGTCGTATTCGTACTAAGCTGTCCGATGTCGACGCAGAGGCGTGCGAACTTCTCCGATCAAACGACTCAAAGGGCCAGGCATGGAGAGAAGAACGGGCAGCCACCGTCCAGTGTCAAAAAGCGGGTCCAGTTTTTTTCTGTTCGGAGGATCTTTTTATTTCCAATAATCGAGTACTTTTGAGCGGACGCCGCCATATAGCTCGAGAAGATTTGAAGTCAACTCAGACTTTCCGGTCACAAAAGTCAGCAAACGGGCTAAGAAGCAGGTTGAGCGCTGATTTTCGAACTTTTTCATCGAATATTTGATAAGTTCTCCGTGGTGGCGGCACAGCTGATCTCTCGTAGCTTGGGTGAGTGCAGGAACGGAATGCTCGACGAGATTCCGACCATTATGGCTTCGGGAACGGCCATAACGACACTGCCGGAATGGTCGCCACAGATGAGCACGGTTCGCCGAGAATCGCTGATTGGATTCGTTTTGTGGGAATCTTTGGGTGGTGGCCGCGCTCGCTTCCGTCGAAGTTTGACTTCAATTAATGGCGGGGAGTTCCGTTTAATTCCTTGTATTGTTGCCCGTTACTAGACCACCATTCAGGCGTTTGAGGCGTTCAGCTCGTCGTGTATGCTTATCCACGACGAGTACTATGACTTCTACTACTACTACGACGACAGTCCTAGCATGACTCCCTGCCCCCACACCCCCATCCGCCTAGCCCTCCAGGGCAGCATGAGCACCACAAGCTCTCTCATTAGCGAAGTCAGCGAAGAATGCCATTCTTGTGGGTGGTATACATGATAACTGTTTGGTGCTCGCTTCTCGAAGGCCCGAGCCCGCCGCTGGCGCTTTGTGCGGGCTGATGAGGCGGTCATCGCTGAAGGACCACAATTTCCGTTCATGCCTATGTGTTTCTGAATCGCCTGGGGAACGATTTACGCTCTGCGGTTTGGCGAAAAGCGCAGCGGCGGAAACTTCGCTCTCGTTTCCTCACGTTCCCGGTCAAACTCTAGAGTTGCAGAGCATGCCATGATAGATTCGTTTTGTGAGAATCGTCTCTCGATTTGAAGAAGCGAGCGTTTCCGCAGGGATTGTCCTCCGTAGAGATCTCGCTTTCCTTGGACCAAGGACGGTGATGATTCGAGAATCGACTGGACATGAAACTTCTGCGCGACGCTGAATTCAGTCTCGATCTTCTTTTACTCTTGAATTCGATGGAAAACTTTTTTTTTGAAAAAGAGCCATCAGAATCGGTGAACTGAAACCATATCTCAGATTGCCCTTCTCTATTCCTCCATTCTGCGTAGAGAGGACGGTTGAGGAGTGGCAGATCATTTCGTTGACAGCACCAGGAAAAGAGTTGTTGGTGGCGTGAGACTTCCACAAAACATGTTAGTTGGAAGTTATTGAAGTTGAGTAGCATGCATGCATGCACGCTCGGTTGCCCGAATGACTGACTGGTCCGAGTCAGATGACGAGACGGACAGCCTGCTCGCGGCCAAGCTGGTCGGTCGGTCGGACAGCGGCGAATGATTGACACCAGCATCTTGTTCCTCGAGCCGACTCCGGTCGATGCGACTTCAGTTTGACTGCGTTTCTGATGCAAGCTCTCGGAACTGAGAGCTTCTTTTGGAACGAGCCAGATCTTCAGAAGTCTATAGGGGGTCGCGGTTTCCTCACAGCTCGCTTGAGGTGGTGCGCGCGCTCCAGAAAGCGCATCCACTGAGAGAAACCGAGTTCGCGGTGTCCACGTCGTATTTGGGACATGAGTCCATCGTGAGACACCGGCACGCTACGGTGATCATCACGGTGATTCAATGTCGAACGAGTTCGAGAGGTAATCGCTGCCTTCTTTCGAGACGTCATCCCGGAGTGAGATACCTAGCTTCTTGAGAAATGAGCTGTGCTCAACAGGAACGCGAACGAACGAAGGCTGTCGCGGGGATGAGCTGTAACTTCATGCCGGATACGGCACCTGTCGAAGTGTTGAAGGATCGCAGTTTGATTCAACAGCAGGCTTCTTGACGAATTGTTTCTCCGCTTCGTTTCGCTTGTTGGCTTTTGCTATGACTTGGTCCTTCTGTAATAGCACGCTTTTCAAACTGAAATTTGCGGATTCCTGTACATGACGCGAGATTCGAAGTTCTCAGACAGATGACCAGAGACCACGATCCTCTGACGGCTGAGAATCGCGAGCGGAATGAATCGAAATGCGAGCTGTCGGGTTTCTCAGGCACGATCAGCCTGCGAACGAGTTTCACGCCACCTCGGAGCCAACTGAGCCACGATTTGACATTGGCAGACTTTGGATTCTTTCGTGGGTTAGCCTCGAGAAATTACCGTAGAGGACGGAAGTTCGTCATCGACAGCGAATCGAGTTTAAAATATTCGAGCGCGGGAAAGCCGTGAAAACCATCACCGTTCTAATATTATTTTGACACGTTTCTGTCGCAGCTGCGTCCGTGATGTGCAGGACATACAGCTGTCCCAGCGACTCCGAGTGACTTCAGTCCTCGTGATCGTTTATGTATTCATGTAGACATGCGATCTTATGAGTAACACATTTTCCGTTCGTGGCAATGATACCGACTCGCCGACGGCGACGCCGGCGCCGCCGTCGGTGATGAAGGCGACGGCCTCTTTTTCGATTAGCACCTTTTTCGCTTTTGTGAACATCACGAAATATGTATAAGCGACGAATGCAGGCGCATAATCGAGGCCTCCGCTAACTAGAAACTGTCAACGGACAATTTGCAGTTAGCGTGTCGCTCAAACCGTGACAATCCGTTTAGATTCGTCTGTACATCTGACGGACGACGCTGCCTTTCATCTATGGCCATTTTACGAGAAAATTTGACAAAGATAGAGTCCTTCATTGGAGCAAGTTCGAGTTTGGGCGTCACATCTCCTCGCTGATACATGGAAAGTGTTCGTCTCCCCATCGAAACTCCCTCAATTCAACTCCGGGGCGGCAAAACTCCCTAAAGCTCAGTCTGTCTCTGGGAGCAATTTTGCAGAAAGACACTCATGCCGCCCGGCAGGCAGGCAGGCAGGCAGGCGGCTAAATCTTTTTCGTTTCGAGTTTTCCCTAAACGGTAGAAAACGACGGTAACCGATCGAAATTGGGAGCGCACAATACACCTAACTACCGTTCGCTTTAATTGTTCTAGTGCCGATTGCCGAAGCTTGTGCCGTAACTTCTGCTGGTGCCGTTGCTTCGGCTTCAGGCATCGGTTTCTGTTACGAATCAGTTCCCGGTTTGAGTTCAATTGCTCCGATTTGAGGGCGAGCCGTTGGCTTTTCCGTTCGTCGTCCGCGTCGTTTTCATCATCACCAGCATCGCCTTTAGTCCGTTTCTAAGCGTTTCTAGAGAAGTAAATATCTCTTGATTGAAGCGTTTATCGGTTTAACTCACCAGTTATCGCTAAGTGATTATCTGTCGGCGACCCACCGGCAAATCAGACTGCTGGCCCACCGACCGACCGAGAGACCGATCGGACTGCTTGCCTGCCTGCCTGCCTGTCGGTCGGCTCGTCGCCGAAACTCAGATTTAGGGACTCTCAAAGCGAGCCACCTTATCCACAATTGGAAGCATGACTCGGTTACCGGTAGATCTCGCTCTTCGCGCGACGGGCGATGAGAACCTGCGAAGATTTGCTTCGAAATATCGTTGCGATCCAGAAATCGCATATGAAGACCTTTGCGCCGCGCCGCCCCTGGCGGCATTCGTTGGGGCTCACGGCGGCGCGGCGCCTCCGCGGAGTTTTCCTCTCGGGAGCCTGACATCGCCTCGTGCGGAAAAGCTCAAAAACGAGTGGTTTGTAACAGACTATCAGATATATTGGAGAGATTTCTATCGGGATGAGTGACCGTCTGGCGGGTTCCTCGGTTCAGAACGACTACGCTCGACTTTGTTCCGACGACTCGAGTCGTTTACAATATCAGCCGGATGAACACGTGAGAATGAAAGGATTCCTTTCGGCTGAAACCAAAACAAGCTCTGTAGATGGCTGTTCAATGCTCTTTATCGAAGTCACGAACGGGCTTTCTGATGTGCTTGCTGCTGCTGCTGCTGCTGCTGGCGTCCAGCTGTTAATCTCCGGTACCTACTTCATTCAACTGTTTGGTCGGCCGCTTCATTATAAAAAGAGACGACGACAACAACAGTCAAACTCAGCCGGCTCCGTTCAGTTGTTGTTGCTTAGTTAACCGAACGATCACCAAACAACGAACGGACGAGCGGGCGAGCGAGCGCCAGTCCACTACAACAAGTCGTGACCCGAATCGGAACTTTGATGCCGCTAAATCCGCAAAAAATAGAGAGATCTCTTTCAAGAAAGGCCAGCCAACAACTAGCAAGCTATTTAGCCGAGTGGCTGGCTGGCTGGTTTGTTTCTACTGTTTAATTGAGTCTTCCCCCACTCGTAACCCACCTCATCCTGTTGGTTCCGAGTCGTCGTTCTCGTACATACTTAAAAGGAGAGAAATCTTCGACATGGTGCCAACCGTGCCCGCAATCATCGACACCAAGTATTCGAGTCATGAATGGCGACTCCAAACTTTTTGGAACATGGTGGAAATCTCCGAATTTCGATATTCTAGCAGGATGGAATCTCTCCGGTTTGAGTTTGTCGACAACGGGGTTCGGAAATGGCGACGCTCGTTGAAAACGGGGGCTGTTGAGCTGATTTCTCGCGGTAATTCACTGTTTATTTATGATCGCTGTTTTGACTTGGGTGACGACTTGGGCCTTCACGCTCGACTGACTGGCTTGAGGCTTCTCACTCAAAACCCGGTAGATCCCTCCGGTAGACAGACCCTCCTCAGCCAGTCTGGCGGATCCCTCGGCCAATCTCTCGTTGCTTTTGGCTTTTCCTCTCGATCCAACAGAGAGATCCAGCTCGCTCGCTTGCTTTCTCGTTGTATGCTTGCTCGCTCGCTCGCTCGCAAGCTCGCTAGCCGCATTGGCGGCGGGGACAGCCCTGAGTCCCTGAGTCCATGGCGGAGGTAGGCGGACCCGTCTATTGCTACGTTTGATAAATTACCTCCACACTCAGGATGGAGACGAGAGGAGAGAACGGTGAAGACAACACCGGAGAGAATCAAACAAGCCGAGAGCTAACTGAAGTCATGTGATCTCTTCCAATCGAAGCTCTCATTGTTATCATGAATAATCATCTTCATTTCGCGATAAGATAATGCGTTCCTTTCGGATTTTCGATGAATCTGTCTCCCACTGGACGTAACTCAATCACGATCTTCGGCATACGGTACGAAGAGCTTTGTCTCCGAACGATGATTCGAGAACTCAGGAGCGAATCTCGTCGCGCCCAGCCACGATGGCTGAGGTAATGATTTGGCTAAAGTTTTGCTGAAATCTCGTCATTGGTTGGCTGATGGAGTCACCACTGGAGAGAGGGCTTGTTAAGCATCGCAGCAGCATTGGGGGAACTTTGTGCAAAGTTGTTGTCGTCGTCGTCGTCGTTCTCCTCATCGTCCTCACACATAGCTATTATGTGAACGGCTCCCTCGGAGCATCTGTTCGTCTCATTCTATCCGAGAGAGGGGACTTCGCAATGCTAGACAGGGTCGATTCCCAAATTTTAATCTGTGATTGATGATTTCAATGAAAAAGTCCGCTGCACACGCAGGCTGCGCGGAGTCGGCAACTTATGCTCTCAGGAAACTTTTCGATTGTCCTTTCGCGTCACATTCTCCTTTTAGCCTCCGAGTTCAGTCTCTCCTCGCCTCTACAAAACTACAAAACTTCGGAAGAATTCATGGAATCAATGTTTTCCTTCACTTTCTTCCGCTTGCGCTCCCTCTGAAGCACCGATCGGGTCTGTCCGATTCCGAATTGCAGTGGATAGAGTTTGGTAGAGCCTCTCAGATCTGAAGGAGCGAAGCCGATGCGCGCGAAAGCTAATGGTCTGCGACGAATCCTCTCAGAGCTTCTCTATCTGGTTCGGTGTCTTTGTGAGAAAACTGTCACATGAACCGGTCGAGGGTTCTCCTTTCGAGACAGCAGAAAATTCTTTTTCGAAAATGAGAGAAGATGCCGCGGAGGCTGCCTTGCACCATAAACACAATAGCGACAAACAGGCGGTTAAGTCCCTCTCGTTGATTTCCTCTCGTCACGGGCGAGAATCTTCACTGCTGGGGTCGCATGCATGCAATCCCCGCACAAAGCGTAAAGTGTCCGCCTCTGGGCGTTGCGGGGCGTTAGTCTACACATGCATACACACACGGACTGACTGAAGGACAGACCGACATGCATGGACTCACTTACTCGATGGCAACCCGATACGGAGCAACAAATAAACAATGAATCAATCAATGGAAAAACAATCGTGATTATCGTAGTCATGTTCAGATTGGTCACACCTTGAACAATTTCCGATCGTTCCATGCTGGAAGCTCAAAATCAACGGCAACTGACCTCATGCGGAATCAGGCACGTTCCGTAGCTTCTCAGAGATGAATGATTATAGTAATACAATGCTAGCGTGAGCGTGCTTCGTTGTATTCTGATTATGAGAGATATATACAGGTTTATATACTACTGCTACTCTCCCCCCTGAAGAATCGTCCCCCCTGGGGCGAAATACAGTAACATTCCTTATGGCGGCCACACTGATTCTGCTACCGTCGTTGTACTGGATACGCTTGGCATCGCCACCGCCACCTTCTGCCGAGCCCCGAGTCAAAATCTCCAGATGTTGTTGCTTCGTCGATTTCCTCAGTTCATGGTCTGCCGGAATGCTTTGATAGAGCTTTTCGCACATTTCAAGGCAAAGTTCGTCAAATTCCTCCAGCTCGATCAGGTCCTTCGCGTAGTCCTTGGATGTTTCCAAGATTGCTACGCTCGCATCCTTCAACTGTCCTTTGTATTCCCACAGTTTGAGGTATGTTGAGACAAGCCTTTCAGCTGAGAACTCCGATATCGATTCATCCACTTCCTTTATGAGACTACTACAGAGCTGTTTCAAAGCGTCTTTGTGGACCTTTTGCTTGTTGACCGTCGCGCGGGTCTCCATGGCTAACACGGTGTGGAATCGGTTGAAGATTCCAGTGCCGGCCGGCTGCGCCAGTAATACAATGCTAGCGTGAGCGTGCTTCGTTGTATTCTGATTATGAGAGATATATACAGGTTTATATACTACTGCTACTATTATTGTTCACCCCTCTCCTTTCCCACCACCCCATTGAATTCGCTTCGTAGGAATTCTCGATTCGGTCAAGTTTGAGGTGCTCCGATGGAGATGCATCATCATCGTAGCTGGTGATGCCCCATAATCCATAATTATGGATTATAATCGATGATAGCAACATCGAATTGAGTACATACTCTACAATGGAACTGTGCGGCTAGGACATGAATTCTCGAAAAATCTGTCTTGGTCTTTCCTCGAATGGGAGTCTTTTGCGGACTTCCGCGGCAGTTGGTCCCCCAACTGATGCCGATGGTGGCTCTCGAGTGGTTGGCTCTCTCTTCGCTTCATGTTGCCCCGGTCTCTTTCGACGTCTCGCTCCCTCCCCGTTGATGTTTCCCGGCCTTTTTGGCAAGGGGCTTTGATTTCATTAGTGGTTGCCTGATTCGTTGGTCGGTTGGCTGGTTGGTTAGCCGCTCGGACTCTGCGGGTCCCGGCCCGGCCCGGCGAGTCGCGCTCAACATCAGTCGGGAGAAAAGGAGAAGAGATCGTCGAGGGGTGGCGATTCCCGACGTTGGATACGAGGAAATAAAGCTGGTGGCATTGGTTGCCGATCTCTTCTTTCGCTCTTCCGCCGTACTCTCGGACGCGTTCCCACCCGGGTTCCCAAGATCCATATCGTCGTTGTAGACGTTGTCGACGACTTTCCGCGGTAGTTGTCGTACCGTTGTGGAGGGAGCACCGGGGACTCGTCAAGCAGGACACTCGCAAGGCTCGGCTCGAGTCCCATAGGTTCGAGCCAGGCGAGCTGAGCGAGCTTACCCCTCGGAGGAGTTTCGGCGGCGTTCTTCGCTCTGAAGAGGAGAGAATGGGCGGACCTCTACGAGCTGTGTGGTGCGCGCGTGGAGAGGACGAAGCCACCGCTCGCTCGTTCGTTCACTATATGGCTTTGGTGACTCCGTAGACTCGGGTTAGAACTCTTGTTGTTGCTCGAACTTGAGTGGACGAACCGTAGCTGCTGGAGCAATCAAAAAACCAAAGCAGGCAGAAGACAGTCAGTCAGTCAGTCCCGAGACAGCAGCAGCAGTCGATGTTGAACGATAACACGCGACATTTCAACGAACTCTCGGTTTCTACTTATCACTGAGTTTTGCCACCGACGACCAAGACTTAGGTCAAGTCAACGATCGACTGCGCGATCAAACGAAGTGTTTTTCCGTTCATCGAACCGCCCGTTGCTCCGAGGAATCACAGACTAGGATTTAATGATTCCTTCATTGAGCACAACTCCATGAACATCAATAACAGTTGCAGCCGCAGTAGCAGCAGGAGCAGCAGCAGCAGCAACAATTGATCAGACTAGTAGTGTGCTCCGCAGTGTGTGACATCAACTCGACAACGCTATGTATGACATGATGTTTGAACAGCCCTGGACAGTGCAGGTAGGCGAACAGACTGATTGACAACCGAACCGGCCAGCCGGCCGGTTGCTCTATTATAGTTTTAGTGTTACGATTTGAATCGAATGCGATATAGTCGGTCCTGTTGTCAAAGTCGACGATGAAAGCTGTCAAACAACTCGCCGGGCTGGACTAGAGCTAAGCTATCATTAAGTTCGGCGACAGCCAACTCCTCGATTCTGCCAGAGAAACGCTTCCGCGCTCGCCGCGAAGAACAGTTATCCAATGAATTCAGTTCGATTATTCGAACTTGAGAGTGGGAGTTCATCTCTGAGGATGCGAAAAGCAGACCAGAGCATGGACAAGCACCTCGAAGTAGGACCGATCGAGGCAAATCCAGGCTTGGTTCTGTAGTATGATCATAATCCGAATGCGCATCTGCTCACATTACGGCTCTCCTGATCGGATCGAACATAACGAAACCCATCTGCCTTGATTGAAGCTGATGGAACGCCAACATGAAATTGATTTCTCGTGACGCTCGTCGTAATACTCATAGCTTAGAGCACGAGCTTCCAAGTCATTTCGCCAGAGATTTTCGATATTATGCAATCAGAAGCTTCAACGACTAAACGTTTCGCGTAGCACAGAAGCTACCGGGACTGTCTCGTAGTTGTCTGATAATTGTCGTTACAATAAAGCTAATTGGCAGTAGCAGCGATAACGTTGTTGCCGCCACCGACGGCGGCGTGGTCGGCATGGTCGCTGCCGTCCTCTGGTACTGAACGTTGTAATGCTTTCGGCGTTCTGTCCGATTAGTCTCTCTTCACCAAGCTGACTGGCTGGCGAGGTGGACGGGCGGACGGATGGACGGTCAGTCGGTCCCATAGCCAGCCATTCGAGCAAGCAGCCGGTCAGTCAGGCAACAGCAGCAGCAGCAGCAAACAGAGCAACGTTGTTATTATCGTTGACCATTGATGTCATGCTTCTGTGATTGCATGCACTTATGCTTATCTGCCGACAACGATGACCATGCCTTCACCGGCAAACACCGTTCGAATCAATAATACACCATCATCATCATGATAATTATTATAAGATCAAAAGGCTTTCCGAGTGAACGGGTTGCGCTCCATTATTCATCGTTCCGACTGGTTCACATCATCAGGCATCCTGTTTGGTTGTGAGAACTTTCGAGCGACACACACTTTTGGCCAGAAGTCAAGAGTTCCGCAAGCAGAGCTGCTTCGTTCGTGACACCGGAGAAGAGATATGTTAGAGGAGCGGGGACCCGATCTTTCGTTGGAGCCCAAACTCGAAAAACGATCCCAATCGTTATCAGCACTAGATTTCCAGTGCGGAATCACATTTTCTCCCGAAATCGGAAGGCTCCCTAGATCGGTCCCTCTGATTGAGCTTGAGAAGCGCCGTTGACGATCCGGCTGTCGTTGTCGCTCCACTCTATACAAAGTTGTAGAGACTTCTTCTCTCCCGGGCTGCTCATCGTTCGCTCGTTCGTTCGGACCGTCGTCGGTCCCTTCGTCAGTTGGCTGTTCCTTTCTCCCTCGATTTCTGTCGTGGCTTTCTTCCCTCTCGCTCCGTGTTTCGCTGGTGGTGCCCTTTCTCAGAAGTGGAGGGAGTTGTTTATGAAGGCCAGGCTCCGCCCTGATATCCTCCCCTTTTCGAGGGACCGCCTCTTTTACGTTCCGTGGACGACGACGGCGACGTCGGTTGCGAAAAGATGGCTGCCGCACAAGGATGATCCGATATGCGTGCGGCTAGTTGGCTCGCAGAGCAGCTCGTTGACTGTTAAACCGTCTGTCTGACCGCGTGTGAGTGAGTGAGCGAGCCAGTCGACCAACCACCAGACCGTCAAATCGAACGAGGCTCCAACTCCGATTCCACTCCGAGCTGCGTGGAGCACTGCGATGGAACGACCGACAGAATTTGCGAAGATGTCAGTTCCATCCTCCAAAGTTGTCCTCGACGATGACAGTGCCAACGACGGAAGCCGCAGCAGCAACAACAACATTACCACCAATGGAGTCGAGTTAACGTTCCACCAGCGACATCTGCAGTAGGTGGGAGTCAACTCGAGAACCTCGAAGTAGGTGGTTGCGGTGACCTCCTCGAGGGAACTGGAATTCATCAGGACGGACGGTCGAATAGATGATCAACGCTAGTTCGTTGCTTGAGCTCGCCATTTCCCTGGCTGATGTTGTTCAGTTTGCTTTAGAATTGTCGGTGTTATTATCGTTGTTGATGAACACACGACGAACAACAATATTCGACGATCTCAACAAGAACCCTGATCGTTTACAAGCGAACACTCGTTGTGCTGACGATTGTGTTATCTCTCCGATCATCGAAAACGACGCCGGAAAATCTGAGAGCTCCAACTTCTGAGAACATTCTGAAGTTTTGCGCAGAAAACAGTGCAGCTTGTTACGCATCTAAACCGCATGGTCCGGCGGTGCGCGCTCCGCTAGAAAAGCTTGAAGGGTGAGTTCTTTTCTCTGGAGATCCCTTTCGCGCGGGATAGTTACCGACGAAATCTAGGAATTTTGCGCCGTCTGATACTTTACACCGTCCGTGATATGTATGGAGTAAGTGTTTTGATTGAGCATCAACTGATAGCATCAAAACAAAGAACTGGCTTGAAGTCAAGCGCGGTCGTTTGATGAATGGAGTGGCGTGCCATGTTGGTGTTGCTCCGTTCCGATGACACCTGTAGCCCGCATCGTTCGACGTTACCGTTTAGCTCAAGTACTCACGCTCCCCAATTGGTCGAAAGCCTAAATACATAGATGAAATGACTTGGATACCGAGCTCTAATTGATCTGCCGCTCATATCTGCGACATCGGAATGCGGTGGAACTTCTTGATTGCAATCGTGGTTGTGTTTGCACAACTAACTAGAGGCCGGACACCGTGAAGATAGTTATCGTGCCGGTGTGTAGTCATGTAGAAAATCAAGCGTGTAACGTGTCCAGATCTTATCGTGGGAGAACTGGTCTCGATTGGATGACGAAGCCACTGAACGCCTCACGGCCCAAATGCACGGCACTCTTTGACACATTTCAGTGTCAAGATATCGGTGATACATGTGTTGGCACGTAACATCAGTCGGGATGTTCTCTCTGATCTTATAAGACAGAATAGACAGAATCGAAAACGAGGGAGGAAGTCCTCGGGGACATCTCGCTCCTGGACTACAGCTCCTGGATCACCGCGAAAGGCTTCTTCGCAACTTGAGCGAATTCGCTGGACAACTCGTCGGTTTTCCGCGCGTCTTCGAGCACTCGCGGGCCTCATAGACTTGAGAAGGTGTCTCGCAGCCTCCGATGAGTTCCTCGATTACAATATTTCGAAACGTACTCCAGGATTGTGATCGATCATTTACTGCATCTGGAAATCATATGTTGCAGCCAGCGTCACCTATCCGGCCGGAATAGTGGCATGTCGGGTTATCCGTATCTTGACTTGCTTTGGTGTACACAGTGAAGGCAAATAAGTCAAGCCGATTGCTCTTGAGTTCCGTCGCTCGCTCGCTCGAACGGTCTGTCTACCGGTTTCAAGCCGCGACTGGCAAAGAAGGAACAACATATGTTTATTTGGTTGGCCTCGTCGATTCCGCCAGAGCGGTTTTATTCAAAAGGCCATCGAACAGCCAACGAAGCAACGAGCAGAGAAATTCTACTGTTGTTGCTGCCGCCGCCGCCGCCGTTGTTCGTCTGTGTCCCTTTATCCCCATAAGACCTCGTAGTACCTTCGGACGCGCACTCTGTGCAAGGTTCACTCTTGTTTGAATCGCGGCGCCTTGCTTCGACTGTGGTTGCACGACGCCGCCGCCGCTGACAACGACGGGTTTTTGTCGGTACGATCACCTCATCTGGCGGCAGCGGAGGACCCAGAGGCGTTGAGCCAGTGGCTTTGTACGAATCGAGGTGATACATCATTGCATTAGAAGCATTCACATTCATCCGACTGAGAGACTCCGCGCTTTTGTAGAGGGTGATCCTTTTCGAGTCTCCACGATTTCATATTCGTAGCCCTTGACGATCCCAATGTCGAGAGCGGAACGCAACGGGCTGTTGTTTTAGACCATACACGGTTTGTGTAGAATTCGGAAAACGCAACTTGCTGTGCAAGTCCGGTTTTCCAAGCGGACATGCAAGAAGTCGTCGAGGCACCCTCCGGGGGAGCTCGTGAGGATTTTCACGCCTATAGAGTTGGCCGCAACATGGAGCATTCGTTGTCGGCTCTCTGTCAGCAGGCATGCAAGCCAGTCTGTCGGTCGGTCGTTCCGTCAGCCGGCCGGTCTACAATATATTACCGGCTCTAAGCTTCGTGCATTGTACTCGACCGATGTCTCTCGTTGAGAGTCCGTAGCGAACGAGGTTAAGAGATCTCAATGGGGTGTTGAAAATTTCGGATTCGGAATGCTCCATTTCACTGCTCACTGCTCACGAAGCTGCAGCGGCAGCATAGGAGCTGCCGCTGCATTGCAATAGATGCCTTATTATTGAATTATTTCACTCGACCAAAACACAATTCAATCAGCCTGATCGAAGGCTTCCACAGAGCCTTGTTCTCCAGCATTCATTATGTGCAGCTCCCGGGCGCGATGAACATCTGCGATCAAATCGACTTTTGAGGTCGAGTAGGTCTTCGAATGCGGGCTGCAACAATGACCTCTTATCGCGACTCATCTCTCCAGTATCTTGCATAAGCCAAACCGGGTCGTGTGTCGCCGGCCGGGCTCCCTCGCGAGAAAAAAAAGAGCGAGTAAGCGATCATTCAATCCCAGCCGACGACATTTCTCACAAACTTCGTCATACATAAGTAGCTGGGCAGATGACATCTACTCATCGCGTATCGGCCCGATGTTGGGCTCTCGCCAATCGGAAGAATTTTCTCGAAATCGTTTTTGTAGGAAACTCAGATAGGCTCCATCGAGAAACACAGGCGATGCGTTCAAGTTTCAGGTCTCTGTTCGGGGGTAGATTTCTTCGCGTTTACTGCTCTGTAATGTCTTCTCGGGTTCACATCGCTCACGACGACGAGAAGAGCTTGGGTGCGGCCGTCAGCTTCACAAGCGGCAGTCCAGAATCCATAATCGGATTGTTACTCGTCACTTCTCGCTCGAAAAGGTCATTCTTCAAGCGGGCAGACGAGCAGACGGTCGGCCGCTTGGTTGGTCCATCGGTCGGACAGACGGACGAGTGACAAAGCCGGCCACAATGAAGCGAAGAGATCCGTCGCCGTCGTAAGAATGAAGAACAACAATCCCGAAACAATGCTCTCTTCTTTTTACGGAAGATCTCTTTGCGGCGTGACACACGCCACGACAGCGACCGCGGCAACCGCACACACGGCCAGAAGTCACAAGACACCGAAATGAAGAAGTGATTTCACGAAGGGTGTTTCTGCAGCCGACCACTGCCGGACATCTGAAAAAATAACTCAAGTTCCTCGTCGAGGAAGGAGACGCCGCGTTCCACGTGCCCCCTTCTGCGTTCGCGGCCAAAATTGTGATTCTGGTCCGCTGTTAGGCTGGTACACTCCAGTTCGAGGTGTTCTCGTACCTACCTTATTAGGGCCGAATGAAGTCTCTCCGACAATCGAGAGAGTCTTTCGCGTTACTCGATGCTGCGGCCGTTCACTTTTGAAGAGGACTTCCTCTCGTGCCTTGACGATTTCTGAGAAGATTTCTCTGACGGCACTGTGTAGTAGGTGTTGTTTAAAGAAACGAACGGAGACAACGAGCTCGCGAGTAAGCGGGAGAAGAACACAGCGACGATGTTACCACCATCCAAAGAAACCGCGACGAGCGCTCGGCGCTAACCAAACATTCACAATGAAGAGCATCGGCCTGCCGACCGAGGATCATTTCGCTGAAACGTCTAATGAACACATAGACACTCGTACGTAGCCGAGCAGATAGAGCATCGGGTGGTGGTTATAAGCGAAGCGCGCTGTGGGGGGAAGTCTCAACAAAACTATTGTAATTTTCTTCCGCTGTTTGTTCTTCCGTTCGAAGCTGTTCTACTTCAGAAGCGAGCCGGCGACGAGCCACAGCTGCTTCGTCCCGGGTTTCGATACCAATGTCGTCGTCGACCATGTCCGCCATTCATTTGAGTGGAATCCAGTAGGGAAGCTAAGGAACTGTGAAATCAGCCCCGTCGACCAGCTGCTCCACGCATCTTCTCTTGATTAGGTGTCAGAAAACTTGTAGTGTCCTCATCTAAGCATTCCGTTTTTCCATTTCAGGAGCATCCTCGACTAGGAGGTACTCCGTTGGCGATGTTGGCCGCACAGTGCAACAAACTGGCCTCGAAAAGCCCCCCTCCATTGGCAGACGCCGCCGTCGGCAAAGGATTCCATCCTTGGAAGAAAAGCTCCTCAGGTCCCACTCCCGTTTCGCTCGGACAGCCCGCACCGGCATCCTCCCCGAACTCATTACCGTCACAGAGCCCGCTGTCTACCCCTCCGGGCCGTTCGCCAGGAACTCAAACACCCACGTACAGCATGACCGCGACTCCGGGCCGACCCGATTCACAAGGCAACAACATGATCAGCGGGCAAACGCAGGTGGCGACGTCGTACTCCGACAGCTTGTTCTATCCAGCGCAAAGTGTCGCTAGTCACCATCCCGCTCACGCAGGCCAAGACCCGAGCCAGTTGTACGGTCGGCCGGCGTACGAATCGTGGCCGTTCAACGTAGGACAAACCCAAGTCAAAACCGAAATGCCAACAGCAGCTCCTGCCGCCACGGCGCCCTGGTGGGACATGCACGCAGCGTCGTCCTGGGGTCAGCTGGAAATGGGGGTCCCGTCGGGTGGCATGGCTCATCAACTACCTTCAAGTTATCCTCAGTCAGATTATAGCTTCAGTTCGAGCCTGGCCTCGACACCCGCCGGCCTTCTCGCCGGCACAGGAAATCATCAGCTTTTGCAGGATACGTACAAGACGATGTTGAGCTCGTCGGGCCAGAGCAGTAGTACGGCTACTAGCGGCTCCTCGTTTCTGTCCTCGCAGTCGACAGGCGTGACGTCTTTGGCCAGTGTGCCGTCTCCGCGATCCCAGCGAAGGTACACTGGAAGGGCGACCTGTGACTGTCCTAACTGCCAGGAAGCAGAACGACTCGGTCCGGCGGGCGCGCATCTACGCAAGAAAAACATCCATTCATGCCACATTCCTGGCTGCGGGAAGGTGTATGGCAAAACTTCGCATTTGAGGGCCCACCTCAGATGGCACACTGGCGAGCGTCCTTTTGTGTGCAACTGGTTGTTCTGTGGTAAGCGTTTCACTCGTAGCGACGAGCTCCAACGACATCTAAGAACACATACTGGCGAGAAAAGGTTCGCATGCCCTGTGTGCAACAAGAGGTTCATGAGGTCTGACCATTTATCAAAGCACGTGAAAACCCACAACGGGGGCAACTCCGAGAAGAAGGGCTCTTCCTCAGGATCGTGTTCCGACTCGGAGAACTCGCAGTCGGAACCCCAATCCCAGGGCGGAATGAGTCAATCTCCGACGCCGCAGCTCATGACATCACCACCGTTGTCGACGCTGAATCCAGCCCTGATGAGTCCCTTGGTGCTCCAAGGACACCACTCTGAGCCGCCCTCGACAGCTCATCCGCACCTTCTCATGGCGGCGCCCGACCACTTTGCGCCCCACATGAGGAAGTAGACGATTTGAGTTAATTTTTGTGGATTATTGAACGGAACGAAACAACATGGAATCTAGAAGAACCCTAGCTGAAAGCTCTCAGATCCCAACAAACAAACCAACATCATCTCCACCACGGCCTTCGAACCCAACGAACTCCGACGACCGAATTGCTGCAGATGATGAAGAAGTACACTCTAGCGGACTTGCAGCGAGTGCAAGTGAGCAGTACAGCAATACCGAAACCAGGAGTTTGAAGTGGTGGAGCCAAACCCTCTGTCCGGGCCCTCTTGCGAAACCGTCACCAGCATCACCATTGTTGAAATGACACTCGGTTTCCGTTCGGATCATGAGACCGAATCTGGCGGAAAACCGTACTGAACGAGACCTGTTTCCGAATTCCTCAAGTTCGGAAGATCAACGACGGTCACCAACACAACAACATGGTCACTTGTAGTTCCCGCCGTGGATGTACAGAAAAGTTTTCTGAGTGGTGTAAATAGTTTACTCTGCCGTCGGTAGACGCGAACCGTTTACCGTTTAGTTGCAATAACTTATTTAGGGACAGATGATAATTCGATTCGAGATGGGAATTGAGAGAGACACTGAAAAAAACGCAGACTTGCAGACGAGACCCACCGAACCGACGGAGCCATGGCGACACCGAAGAGCAAACAAACTTCTTTCCTCTATTGCATTTCGTATAACAGCTACGCTTCTCGCTGATTCATCCTCATAACACATCAACGCTTCTGCCGAGAGCCCTTTGGAGGTTCTTCAATTTTTCAATCACCTAGTTAACCTTCAATCTGAAGCTGCAATCACCAATGTTTGAATGCGGCTCTCCAAAGCAGTCAACTTGGGCTGGCGGAGAAACCAACACGCCGAAAATCTAACCAATCGTTCGAACAATCATCAATTTCACTTCTTGCAAACAAACTTGTAACTTTGACAAGTCTCACGAAGCGCAAAAAGCTCCGTCGGTTTCCGGAACTATCTCACTGTGATGAAGAATCGATGCCTGACTATATAGGAAGATGACGCGATCAGATGAGAATACAGAAACGAAGAAAGAAAGAAAAAAAGGAGACCAACTGAGCAAGCGATCGACGGACAGAGTCATTCATTCTCGTTCGATTTAAACTGAGCGACCCTGCTTTGAGAAACTGAACTTCCATTGAAGGCGAGCGTACGAACTCTCAAATGTTTGACTCGAAACCATCCGCTCTGTCCGTTGATCTATCAAAAGAAAAAACTGAGATTGTTGTACATACAAACTCTACTTGTAAAAGCAAGAAACTGCGAAGAATCTGATTGCGAGTTGTACTTCACGCTGTTGCATTATGAGCCAGCAGAGTAAGTGTCACGGTGTCTCTGTATATAATAGTTAGTTAGTGACGAGCCGAGAGAGACAGACGCGGGAGCCAGTAAGCTCAAACCGCTATACTCAAAGACATCCTCTGGGACCGAGAGAGGACGATGATAGCAGAAACGGAGTTACCTTCTCAAGTTCACAACTTTCTGAGCGTTCGAGTCCGTCAACCGAGTCCAGCTCGCTGAAGAGTGAAACGTGAGAAATCAGGCTTCGCGGATTGATGATGGATTCCCGGAAGGAAATTGATGTTGTAAGAGAAAACTCGCGAAAACCCGACTGAAGGACGACTCAGTCGAGTATTGATTCAGATCGGCCTAGTTAAGAGAGAAGAGATAAGATTGACGAGTAACAACAATAATCATCATGCGAAAACGAAATGAATAAATATCAAGGATTTTAAAGGTATATAAACTATCCACGAGCTTTTTTTTTTGTCTAACTCAACTTCTGAACATTCGGGGCGCTCTATATTCTCAATTTGATATTCTCGCGGGACGGTGAGGACCACTCGTGGACCGTGCAGCAGGCTAGAGCGCTCGATGCCAGTATAATGTTTTCAGGAACTTGTGGGACGCATAGGAAACTTTGACAACAACGAGGCTCCGCGAGGAAGTTCACCGCAGATCGAATTGTGGGGCAAACCTGAAATCGCTTCGGCAATTTCTGAGCTTGGCACCGTGCCAACAGTGTTTGTTGTTCCTGTTGTCGTCGTGGTTGGCAGCGTTGGCTTCGTGGTCGTCGGTTTCCTCGCTAGCGGCTGCTGCAGCAACACCACCGCCACCGCCAGCAGCAGCGGCTCGATAGCACAATGAAAAAGTCCTTCGAACGAAGGTTGAATTCTAAGCTTTCAGTTTGGCTAGCCGACTGGCGGGCTGGCTGATGCAGTCCGAGTCGAAACTGAGTTCCCGGTGCCCCGTGATTACTGGTTGTCACCCGCGCCTCACTTCTCTGTGGCAGTTCGTCCGTCCATCCATCCATCCATCCATCCATCCGTTCGTTTGTCTGTTCGTCTATCTGTGCGTTTGTGCATTCGTTCGTATGTCTATGTATGTCTATTCGCGACTCCTCAGTCCCTCACAGTGCTAGCTCAAAGCAGGAACATCAAACACGAGCGGTTCTTCCACGAGTTTGAATCTAACAGGGACTATCTCCACCGCTGCGATCTTCCGTCCCGTGATCGAGTCTCGTTGCGTGGCTTGCGTCGCGAAATCGCCTGAAAAAGAGGTTCCCTCCCAGAAAGCTTGCATGCCCTCATCGAGGCCATTTCCAAGCTTCCTTATCCTTGAGGTTCTGAGCGAGAAAGTATTCTGAGCTTCACGCGAGTGCAGAACGTAAGCCGACGGGAAATCCATCCGATCGGAACGAATGTCAACAGAAACTTCGGTCATTAGGGCCTTCGGCGTCTTGACGAATCATTTCTGGAAGGGTTGATGACATCCGCAGATGAGAGATGAACATCTCCTCTCGTTGATGAACTGGATTGAGATTAGAGCGAACGTCGACTAGGGCTTGTTTCTCGAACTGTGTCCATCTGGCCATCTGTATCGCTTCAACTCGATCTGCTGTAGCCAGATAGAGCTGCACCAGAATCAACAGGAGCAATAGCAGCAGTCCAAGTAGCAACAAGTAGAGTCGAATGGATCATCGATATAATAACACGAAACATGGCAACAAGCAATGGAAAGATGGCTGTCCGATGACTTTTGATGGTAGCCAGAATGGTTTCACTCAAACACAAATGGCCACAGGCAGGGGAGCCAGACCGGGAGGACGAGAGAAAGAAGACAACTCACTGTTATTCCTTCTGTAAGTGAAAAAAGAATAAAATCTCTCAGAAGATGTCGTTCGTTCGCGCGGTGCTTCAACACCACACAGGGTTTTCACGACGAAACTACTTCTCACTCGAAACTTTCTCCTTCCATGCTCTTATGACAGTTTATGGGATTCCCAGAGAATTTCTACCTTTCACGGTCCCGTTCCCCAAGTCCTCTAAAAGTTGCGGTCTGCTTGCGAAATGGTCGATCTCAACGAGAGAGGAGCTTTTTTCGAAGACCGAACTCGGTCACCTTACGAGGAGATGGAACGAGGGGAATATCGTGCCCACAAAGAGCGTAAAAGTTTCACTCAAAAGCCTCGAGCCTCCGCTGGGCGGAGATTCTCCAGCGCTGGTCATTGTAAGACCGATCGATTCATTAGTTGGATGACTAATTGATTCCTGAGCAGGGACGAGACGCGTTTGTCGTTGCGGTGGTCTCGAAGGGCGTAGATATTGTTCTTGTCATGATGAGCACCGATGGGAGCCCGCCCACGTGGTTCTTCCGCCGGCAAGTCCATCTGAACTCAAGCGAATCCTCCTCACTCGTTGTTCTGATAAGCTTGCGAATCTCATCTGAGTGAGCTTCCGTTCGCTGAGCCACGTGTTCGAAAACAGGGAGATCTTTTGTCCATCATTAAGTATCAAACAGTCCCTGGAGCGGACAGACACCAAAACGCTCCCGTTTCTGGATACCAAAGAGATCATGAGGTGTCTTCCCCTCCATGGCGATATCATGATTCGAAGGCGAAGTTTGTAGGTTCGAAACCCATGAATCCGAGCCCGAGACTCACTTGAAAATATCTCGGAGCTATGGTGGCTTGTTCGTAATAAGTTATGATAAGTTCGGCTGACGGTTGTTCTGTGGCGTTGACGGAGCAGTCGTGCGTTACATCTCCTGCGTGAGTATTTTCATCAAGTTTCAATTTTGAGGCGCATCAGTGAGTCCCCATGAGTCGAGTCTTTTCTAATGTAACATGAAGATTGAATTCCTTCCATTTGTTTACTCGACTCGAGCGATTGAAACAGCCTGCCTGCCTGCCTGCCTACCAGCCAGAACACGTCGCCGGTAGACAAGCAGAAAGGCAGACAGAATCGGAGGATACAGCGACAGAGAAGAAAAAACGTCGAGCAGGCAAACTCATACGAAAACAGAATGGCGAGCGAGCAGTATGGATACGATCCTCCTTGCGTGAGACCTTGTCGACAGGACGACGACTGTTCGTCCGAAAACAACAAAAGCTCAAACTTAGTTGAGCATAATATCCCCTGTGTTTTCGGCGTAATCATGAACGTGAATCAGCTTCCCCGTGGCCAATCGCAACTCGAACAGATAGCTATCAGTAGGATCTGGGCAAGCACAAAAGAGTTAAGTTGTCAACGTGTGCTCACTCGAGGGTAACGACCTTGGAGCGGGCGAAGCTCGGTATACATCGGGCAGGATATCTATCTATCTGTCCGTCTCGTCCCTCGTCATATACTCCTCTGAAAACAGTGCACAAACTTCAGATACGTTTTCAAATACTTTCAGCCTCTCACACAAACAGTTAGGTCGTAACAGCTCGGAAGTAGTCGGTCAGTTTTCAAACCGAGGATAGGGGGCATGCATTGGACGATCGCGTGCTCCGCTGTGGGCTCATGTTATGATGCTGAAGTTTCCACTCTCAAATCTCCGTCGCTTTGGTGGTTGAGGAGCGTGGTCGTCGTAGGTCGAATCGCCTCGGGCGTTTGTTTGGCAATTTAGTGTTTGCACATCTTGCCAGGCCACTGAGCACGACAATCACTAGCAACAGCGTCGAGTCTCCTCTACTCTACTCCAGTCAGGCATGCACAGAGAGAGATGCAGAGTTTTGCCATCCTAAGCCTAGCCAGTCCATGCCGCCGAGGGCCGAACGAGTCAACAGGTGAATCTATCAACAACCATAATCTCGTTACTATTACCAATAGCGTTTTGCTAGAGGGAGGCAGTTTTCCGCCTGGCAAGTACTCGGAATCAATCTCTCGAGTTGACCCCGTTTCTGAGTTGTTGGTATTTTCGTTACTCTTTCCGCTCCCTTGATTCACGAATCTCGTTGAACCTCGCTCGTCATCTATCCTCGTATCGGAACGATTCGTTTGCGCTTCGCGTGTGCTCCGTACAGGGCATGGAATCAATGGTCAGCCTTGATTTCAGCCCAGCCCGTCGTTTCTCACCGTGGACGGGTAAACTTTTTGACGAATTGTGACAAGTACAACGTGACGCTGGTGATGATTTCAATCGTTGAACACAAAATCGGGCAGCCACAGTTCGGCTTCCGGGCTATATTTGGGTGTGACTTGTGAGCGTACGTGTGGATGAAAGTGATTCGATCTGAGACTCGAGTCCTTGTCGATGAGATACAGCTCTCACTCAGTGGAAGGAAAAACAGCGCGGCGGTCTCCGCAGCGAGCGGCCGAGCGACCAAGCGACACCTCATCTCGGAGTCTAACTTGATTATCGTGGGCGGCAACCGCCGAACGCGAAGAGAGACCTTGTCGAGCGGAAGTAACTTGAATATATTTGACATCTCCGACGACAACACACACACATACACGCGAGATCTCACACTTACTTTCATAGACTCGAAGAAAAACGATATTGTGGGCCCAAATAGAGGTATCCATCCATTGGTTGAAGGTGACACGAGCCGCGGAATTCGCTCGAAAGCAAGCAATCTCTCGAATGGCCAACAATACGAGCGCAAGAATGACAGACGAAGAGCGCGGACATCGGGGCAAAGATGAAGGGAGGAAAATCGATGTGAAGGCGTGCCGTACAAATTGGGTTACAGGCCTACCTCGGATGGGGGCTTTGTTGTAATACACTACAAGACGCACCGAAAACTCCGTCGACGGGAGATATCCGTTGCGAGAACGGAAGTCAGGACCCAATGTATTCCAGTTTTCGTCAGTACCAGAAACTGGACTGGAGCTATGAATTGGAGGAACACGTCTTCTATTTTGTTTGATTGCTCTGTCTAGGCGAGCCTTCGAGAACTCGGACTTCCTTTCGGAGATCATTGAGCAGTTATGCAGTTCCCGCGGAGGTCAGCCGTCGACTCGTTCCAAAATAGGTTCCCGCGCAGGCATGCCAGGTATTTGTTCAGAAGCCGAGAACTCCGAAATAGATACCCGAGCGAGTACGTTCACTAGTATTCGACAGACCCATGTTTAAACTCGCAAACTTTTGCGACAATTTTACTGTGCGCTCAATCGTTAGCACGGAGAGGCAAAGTGCCGAACAGCAAAAGGAGGCAATAAGTTCGTCGCTCCGAAGGCTTCGACAGACTCGACCTCATCTGCAATTCCTTTGAAGTGAGTTTGCAATCTTTAAGCGGGGGTGTAGCATGTGTGCGCGTTTGCTCGCGAGCCTGCCAGTCGGCCTGCGTGAGCCGGTCATGAAGAGCAAGGCAAAGAGCTGCGTTGCTCAACTGGAGGCACAGAAAACAATAAGCGTACTCGATTGAACTCAGATAGAAGCGTTCGTGTGGAATAAATCCAGACGAACGGAACATCGCATCCACAAGCCATCGGACGAGCGAGAAGAAGAATAAATAACGAATAAATAAGTGTGCTATATTAAATTGGGAACTGAACCCTCTACAAGGAGCAAATGATCCCCTTCGTTCTTCAAAAGTATCAGCAATCCCGAATTGGTGGAGCATCAGCTATATCTTCGGAACGATGGCAGCTACTGAGTGAGGTGGGTTCGAGTCCAAGTCTCAATGCAAAGGGACAACGGGACCAACGCCGTAAACCGCTCAACGGAGGATCAAGACGGTGCGCAGCAGCCGAGTATTGCCCAAGGTTGGATGGATCGCCCTCGATAGGCCTGCTGACGGGCCGTTTTACCTCGCGCCAATCGCGAGCCTTCTTCTGCTCATTCGGTTCCACTCGGTTCACATGTGCTCAAGTGAGGACGATTCGGTGGTGGTGGTGGTGGTGTTGGCGGCGTGAAGATCTGTGGACCAGGCATCATCAGTACACTATAAAGCTCCATTGCGCCAGACACTCGGTCGGTCCGTTTGTCCAATGCAAAATGGTCAGTTGAACTTTATAATCATAGCTTTGTTCTCAGCTGGTGGTTGAGTCGTTCGTTGCTCGCTTTGAAATGCCTCTTCAGTCTAATGATATTTACCCAGTTGCTCGACTGTCCGGTGGCTGGCTGCTCGGCCTGGCTTCATAGCCAGCTCGCCGATTGCTCCCTGGTTGGTTGGCTGGCTGGCTGACCGGCTCGCTTGCTCGTTGGCTGGCTTGCTCGCTCGTTCACTCACTCGGTGTTAATAATAGTAATAAAGCCTGAGGCTGACTTCTGAATTCGGAAGCTGGCACCACTTTGCCTTTGGATCTACAGACATTTAGAGACGACATACATTTGAGCAACTTTGTTTATAAAACGGGCTCATTGGACAAACCGACCGACCCACCGACCAACCGCCTGGGAGACGAGCCAACCGACCAGTCAAGCCCACGTCTGACCAGTTAGCTGAACATACTCCACTCGGCTCCACTCAATTTAGTTATCTCCTCTCTCACGAAAGTGTGAACTTCATTACGAAAATGCGTCTGACTACAGATGTCATGGTTTCACGCCTCCATGATGGCTTGAACTCTTTCAAAAAGGTGATTTATACAGATGCGTGCTTTGCTCTCCATGTTAATCTTCAAGATGCTCCAAGCCCTCTTCCGTCGATATCTGGGTTCTGGCATGGAACCGTGGCCTGAGTCTTCTGCTGAGTCAATTTTGAGATGTTTGCCTCTTCCGTTGAATCAGTCACTACTTTTGAGTGAAACAAGTTATCTCGAATCAGGTCTCGCACACTATGGCGGAACGCCTCATTTCGGGTAAGTGAAAACGAGACATTCAGAGACATTCGGAATATCGTTTCAATTCGATGCCTAGAACGAAGCCGAGTTCGTTCGAAGCTGGAATCTCGAATCGAGAAAGCATGGAGTGCTGACGTCAGAGAGGCATGCAACATAGTGTCTATTCCGCAGAGTTCATAGATTTCGATCGCTTCGATCCCATCCCCATTATTTAGTGCGTCTGGACATCGCGCTGAATTGATTTTCGTCCGACAAACAGCCGTCGGCTTCGATTCACTCATAATGTGCTGCTGCTGCTGCTACTGCTTCGACCAACCACTCATCGAGTCGTTCGGCCGAGTGGAATCGCGCTACTGATTGTAGATCTGATAAGAGTTTTGTCACATAATGTCGTGGGGTCGTTGAGCGCACTCTCCCTCTTGCTCTCGTACTCGAAAGTCGTTCGATTGTGAATCAAGGCCGCCGAGAAGAATCACGAAAACCTAGAGCACCGAATTCTAGGAATCGAAAGCGGGAGCTCGAGGTGATGGTAGTGGCCTGAATGACCGTCGAATAATTAGCAGTCGTTTAAAATAAAAGAGAAAGAGTAACACTTCTGTGCGGAGCCACTTCGCACTTTCAGGTTAAGCCAGAGGCATAATTAAACCGCCCATAAACAAACGGAAGAATGGCGAACAACAACGACGACCCACCGAAAAGCCAGCCAGCCAGCAAGCAAGCAGAGCGGCCACCGCAGGGATGGAGCCGTCGTTGCCTCCACAGCTTCTGACAGAGGGTTTCTTGTTCCGCGCGGAGAAACGAGTCCGACCCACACCCGCCTTCAGCGGTTTCGGCCTCACGGCTACTGAAGCTCCTCGGGGCCTCAGAAACGAACACCAACTAAGAAATGACATAACGAGGATGAGCCATGAGGACTTCTGCTGGGACTTCGTTTGCTGCAGCACAAGTCGATAACGACAGAAGCACGGGACGGAAACGAAGAGCTGAGGAATCGCGACTAGAGAAGTACAACAAGAAGATGTCGATGATGGAGGGGAGCAGTAGTGGGCCAACGAGGGCTCCCTCGTCTAAAACTTATCAGAACAAATAAATGGCTGCCGCAGAAGAAACGTTCACTTCATCACCTCGAAGAGAGCTCTAACGAATCTGCGTTTTTTTTTTCGTGACCAGGGCAAGCAGAGTCCATCACATTCGTTGAGTCCCAAACATTCCTGACCTCAAGTGACTTTGTCCGAATCTGGAGGGGATACTGTGTGTCCGAGGCTCCGAGGGAGAACTTCGGAGCGCTCTCGTTGGGATCCGAAGAGTTCTGAGTTTCGAATTCCCTGAGTTTCTTGGTCATTAAAAACTTTCCTACCATTCTCCAAAAAAAAAACTTTCGAGGACTTCCTGAGCCAAAGACGAGCAAAGGATATACCTCCTTGATCTTCAAACTAGGAAAAACTCGCGGAGATGATGACTGCCCACGACGCGAGCTCCAACGTTCCGTTGACCCTTATTGGGGACTTGCACTGGAGGTACGCAATCAAAATCAGGAGGAATCTTGAGGATTCTCTTCTGGTCGATCGCAGCCACGGCGGTGGCACAAGGCCGGGTGGTTGAGGAAAAGGAACATTGCATAAATTCGTCTCAATTGTTCGCTTCAGGAGGTGAGCTGCTGCCGTTTCGTCGGTCCGGGACAATTTCGTCCATTGAGCTGGGTGTTCATTGTGAGGTCTTTGTCATAATGGGTGTTTATTGTCGGCAGGCGGCAAGTCAGAGACGAAAAAAAGGTTCTCTTTAAGTCCACCACCTGATTCGGCGTCGAGAAAATGAAGAAAAGGAAGGAAGGAGAATCTCCCCGTTGAACAAACGTTGCACGGACTGAGGGGGCGGATTTCTCTACTATTTTTTCTCTTCTTTCGTCTTCGTCGTCGTCGTCTTCCTCTTCATCTTTTAAATCGGCAACTATTTCGAAAATGACGCCCAGCTATCCAGCTTGCTTGCTCGCTGACCATCCCAGCAGCGAGGCAGACAATCGACTTTACGCCGTTTCGGTCATCATTTCTACTCTTCTCGGAGCTACATCAGTGTGCTTGAAGCTCTGAACGAAGTTTGTCCCTATTTTTGGTTCTACTCGGAGAAGAATTAGGCCAGATAGTGACGTCGCGCCGAGTACCGTTAACTCGTTCTAGAGTAAACGAGTCACGTTCGGTAAAATAGTCTCAGTCAGGGAATTGCTGGAATCCCCTCAAAATCGTCATAACACAATCAGACCGGACTAGACTACCTGTTTTCTAGGGAAGGACATGATGGAGAGCCTCAACACTGCTCTCGAGATGTCTCCGGAAACAAAACTTTGTTGTTCAATGTCCGTTGAGTGCATGGTCTCCGCAGACGCTCGAAAACAGCTGATACCATCTTTCTAAGGAAGTGTTGATCGAGAGTGTTCTCAGCATCACAAGTGGCGAACGTATTGGATAGACCGGGAGTGCGTTTACGTTTCCCAGAACTCGCAGAGAGCCCGCTTCCACGCTCTCCACGGCTTCCTCTAGTAGGGTATAAAAACTAAAACAGTACTCCAAGACCGAGAGCATCGAAGTGAGCACCATGAAGTCCATCTGTTTGTTAGCATTGACCCTTTGCCTTGCCCAGGCGCAGCAGCCGGCTGCCGATTCGGGACAAATTGTGAGACCGAAACCGTCTGGACGCACGGAATCGAAATGTTCCCAAGAGCAGTGGGATACCATGTCGGAGATGGACCACTACAACAATTGGACGATTCAGGACTTGGTATATTCAATGTTTCTCTCTATTGGCTTTGATCGTGACTAGCGTGAATTTCGTTTTGGAGAGCGTAATGAAGCGAATACGCATCGGATGACTGTTCGTGTACTCGCTTTCAGATATCGGCTTCCGGATACACTGTGGCGATCAGTCAATGGAATTCAATCGTGAGCTCACAGTGCTTCCAAACCGCATTCGAACTCTCTGACTCCCTGCTCTCCGTTTCTCATGCATACCCTACGCAGCCGTCGAAGACTTTCTACTACAATGTCGGTGACGAGAACAACAGTACAGACACGAGTGAGTCACAAGTAGTTTTCGCGGTTGTTTCGCTCCCAAAGTTGCCGCTCGGTGATTGGATAGCAGTGTCTCAAGTGTTTGACGACTTTCAGCCACCACGAAGCCGACGAATGATTCCCCGAAAATCATGATTGCTGGCGCGTCAAAAAATTTCGCAGTTTACGGGGTCTGCAACGAGCAAAGCTCGAACTTGAATGTCCACGTCACCTACAGTGCGTCCATCACTAACGATGAGAAGAAAGCCATCAACAAATGGATCAAAACTTCGAATTTCCCCGTCATCGGACGTTGGGGAGCAATCAACTTCGATACGTGTTATCTGACGAAAACGGTAAGTCGGTATAATCTTGCTGCGACCAAGTTCCCATCTCGAAAGAGTCGTCCCGATGACCAAACATGTCTTTGAAACTCTTTAATTTGCAGTATTTATGCAACGGAGGAAGAACACAGTTCTGCTCGGGAGTTCAGAAACGCTCCAAGAAACAGCGGGCTGACAGCGATGAGTCCGATGAGAGCATCGAGCCTGAATTCATTTTCGCATGGTAGCTTCCGTCGTAGAACGAGAATCGCGTTCTAAGCTGCTGAATAAAGATATTGAGGCAGTTTGAAAGTCTCCGTGTTATGATGTCACGAGTTAAACCGAGTACTCGACAGATCGTCCAATCAAAGTGCGCTGAGTCACGGAAGTTTGAGAAACTAGAGAAACTGTCGCAATCAGCGAATTTATTCCGAAATCCAGTATCGAATAACAAAGCGTGTCCTTCACATTCACTTTGCCGTCGACGAAATGTTCTGTGGAATTTCGATGACATTGTCTCAATCGCTGCGTCGAGAAGAATCAATTTGAAAATCCCCGATTTTCGGAGCCAAAATGCCCCGAGCAAGATTCGCTCGATCCGTGGTCCCGATTACTACACAAATAGATTTGACGATGCTTGAAGTTTCGCAATGATCTCTTGGTTTCTGATATATTAAGTCCGCTTATTTTCTCATTGTTCGGATGACGATCTGCCTCGACATCGCTCCCCGCTGGAAGCGCTCGTTTCTTCGAAAATCGTTGGAGAAGGTCTCGAATCCTCCGATCGAGAACACGAGCGTGAATTCGATTCCGATCCCATGGAGCTCAAATCGAATTTCAGAGTTCCGCAACAAAGTTAACAACGAGCGCGATTTCGACTTGATCTGAGCGCTCCGATTGGAGAAGTCTGCGGAATCTGTCTGGAGTGAGCCTCGGCGGAGAGATGTGAAAATCGCGTTGGTTATTGTTAAGACTTCCTCTAGAACATGCTGTTTGCTCATGCGGATCTGATGCAGCAAGCATCACAGGCCAACGTGGAAGGTGAACAAGCGGTCGAACCGGCGATTTTCGATTATCGTGAGCGTGACTCGTCGAATGCATGCGTGTCTGTCCCTTGATCTCCAAATATAACCCTTGGCCTAACCCTTTCTCGACAACAGCTTTGTGAGTGAGCAGAGCAGCCAATCAGCTAGCCAGCGAGCGAGCGTTGTTGAGGCCAATCCTGAATTAAGTCTGATACTTCCAGCGCTGAGGCCATGACAAAGTGAGCTGTCAGCACGACATGTGTCTTCCAGAACGAACACTTCTCTTAGGGAGCTCATCGTATTCTATTTCCAGGACGAGAAGCCATGTGTTTCTTTCTGCGGTAGCAATTCATCATAGTTCGGGATTTCATCGTCGAATTTCAAAAACATTGATTGAACATTGATATTGTTGGTCTACAGCCGCTAATATATTTCCAGGGAATCGATCGGGAATTCCGATTCTCTTTTTGTAGTCGCACTTTGCCAAGGATTGATTGCTCGTGTTCGTCAAGTCCGGGATGTGGGAGTCCCTGAAATTCATGAGTGACGTCTTACTGTACCTTCTAGCGTTCTATTGAGACTTCATGAATCCTGGGCAGGTGGCTTCTGCGGAAACTTGAATCTCCCCCTTTCTGTTAGATTTGTCCAGTGTTTGTGTTCGTTCTTTTTGTGAGTGATATCTATAAGGTCTTCTCAAATCGTCCGCTCTGAATATCACGGGTAATGATATGTTCGGACAGCAGAAGGCTGGCGCCTCATTGTGGATAACGGCGCGGCAGAGAGCAAGCAAGCGACCGATCCAGTGAGAGAGAAGAGACGAACTTCTTGACCAAGAAACCAACTTGGTGGATCTACTCCGATGGTTCCTCTTAGGACGAACGGAAAGGGGGTTCGGGGCCGCAGAACGTGATTCGTGGCATCAGTCGTCAAAATTCACCCGATACTGAGAAGCGGTACGAAAGAAAAAATAAGATGCAGTCGATGGCCATCCCAATCGGACAGGCCGGAGAAAGCTCGTGAGCCGCCCGCCCGGATCCGCTCAATGAATTGGATGTGCCGTTGAGTCACACACCTGACGCGTCGGCGTATATCACTCTCCTATAAGTTACAGTTTAGCACCGATCCCCGTCTTTTGCTCCAGAATGAGTCGCGAAATGCTAACGTTGTATTGAGATTTCTTGTGTCATCCAACGTTCTCGGTCCTTTCCGTTAACAATCCTTCGAAAGTTTCTAGAGGCTGCTCGACTGCTCTTCGGTTTCTCATTGGAGACTGTAGCTGAGGCACACGCCCCGCCGCGCAGTCAAACGTTTCGTCAGTAATACCACGTCATCGTCGATCACAGCCAGTAACTGATTTTTCCGGAGTTTCTCCGGAAGAGAATTCGGGCGAAAAATTCCAAAATCATTCCTGAAGTATCGCGTCCAAAGTCTACCAGCCCCGTCCCACGCGAGCTGTCAATAGTTTATCGAAAGTGACGGATTTGCATCTCAACTTGTCGGTAAGTGGCATTGCCAAACTCCGCTCGTTGGAATCTTTAGATTCGAGGAGTCAAAACAACTTCGGCTACAACTGCCACCAAAAGACTCAACTTGAAACTTCGTTTTCTGAAGGTGAACCGGTCGACTGCGATGGCGTGTGCGTCTTTCGGTAGGTGCAAATTTTATCAACATCTATCGCTCGTGACCCGTTTGGAGGAGCGCGACCGACGTTTGAGGCAACTTGACGAAGTTGACAGTGGCGTGTAGGACAGTTACCATCGGAGAACCACCCTGAAAATTTGATCCGCAGCCACGTGCTCTTGTCTTCTTCGTCAACTTGAGCACGGATTGTTTTCGGCCATGGCGCTCCGTCCCTGTGGAAGACGAAATACTAGCGCTCAGGGATTCTTCACCCTTCTGAAAAGTGACAGAAAATGGAATTCCGAGCCTGGATGTGAAAACTTCGCGGATATCGGTCTCCGTCGACCGTGTTCGGATGCTGACCGACCCGAATGACCGACCGAGTGCTCAAATCTCACGCGCACGGGAATCGATGTGTCCTCTTTTGTAGTTTTTTTTTCTTCTCTCAATATTTTTACCGCCACGAAAGTTCACACACCCATCGCTAATTTTCAGCACCATATTCACACCCATTCCTCCATCCAGGCGCACGAGACTCTTCTGTAATGATAGAGAATTTTGAAGAGCCAGACCCAAAAAAAACGGTCACCGAAAGAGATGCGTATATGATTTCCAAGCGCTCGGTAAGAGTCCTCACCACTAGGATTCATTCATGCGGTGACTCAGTCAGTCGCATTGGAGCCTCATGATCTGAGCTGAGAGTTGAAGCTGCTGGGTTTCAAGAGGCGGATAAATAGGGAATCGGGGAATGCATTGGTGACGTCATTTATGTCTGATATGGGATAGTTCCAATGAGATCTCAACCGGAGTTCATGTAGAGCGTCGCTTAGGGAGAAGTTGTCTTCCTTTTCGGAAACTAATACTTCCTCCGGTGGCAGCAATGGGACAAAAGATTCTCTCTGACCGTGGGAGACGAACCCAAACTTCTGTTGTCTGGGGTTTTCAGCGAATACTGTGATTTGGGTGACGTTTTGCTCGGAGCTGTCGTACGTTTTTCCATCCACAATATTCCTTCCTTTTCTCTGTTGCCATCCATCTGTGAAAGTTTGGTCCATCGTTCACACATCTACGAAAAAGTCAACGACAAAATAACAATGGAATTGAACGCTCCATGAAACAATATAATCGTCTCTGATTCATTCCTCCCATCGCCGTTGCCACTGTTGATGTCAAGATTGTTATGACGGCGAGCGTGCGATGGAAACCTCTGTCCGCGAAACGTCGTACTCTGAAGTAGAACGAATCTGCGGAGTTTCATCGCAGCAACTGTTGTCTAGTAATATTATCATGAGCGCCGGGCTCTCTATGGATACGAGACTCATGACGCGCTCCGGAGGTTGATGCACGAACTCGTGTGGGAAATTTACCACCGAGAGTCGCACTGTAGTCCCTTTGAGGGCCCTAGAATCGAGAATCATCTTGAAACGTTCGAATGTCGAGATGCACGTCGCTGACTCTAGCAGAAGCATCTGCTCGTTGCACGATAGAGGAAGCGTCCTCGAATCGTTCTACATACCACTAGGGACCGACACGATGTTCTATAACTCCGAATCCGTCCAGCGATTCAGGGACCGATTGCGAAAGCTATGGCGAGCCTTCCATCCGGGTCTAGAGGTCAGAAGTTCACTGTTGACTGCATTTTTGAGCTTGTCCCTGATTTCCTAGAAACTTGATCCTGTTTGGTAACCCTCCGATTCCGATATCCGATTCTGTACCGCAGGATGACAGTTTTTCGTTGATGTGCAGTGCTTTCGGCATGCTGGCCTGCGTGCAGGTGTTCCTGGTAGTGCTATATTTGGTCTGCGGAGGTAACTGATAGTTCTCTCAAAACTTTGGAACGACACATCCGGCTGCACCTCCGTCGCTGCGGAAATCCATGTATTCAGGTCCCAATCTTATACAGAATGTCTCGTAAGGTATCTCAAAATTCTCTGTTCTAGATTTTGTCGTTGGTGCAGTGAAACGATGGGGAAACATCGGCCCGGTTCGTAACCCTCATGAAATCATCGGCGGGTCAGGAGTCTTCTTCACCGATCATCCCCTCTGGCCCGAGGAAAACAAAGAGTCAAAGGAGCTGTGATCCGCAATAAACATACCGAGATCCGAAATGCCTCCACCATTCGCTTAGGCGTTGTTGGACGGCGCGAAATGTTCAGATAACAGCATCAGAAAACTGAAGGGGAGAGATTAGATTTCCGCGACCGTGTTGATGACGAGGGGTCTTCCCGATCGGCTGTGTTCAGGGCAATGTTGACCAGAATAGGGGTTTTCACCTGCAAGCCCGATAATCGGTGATTTTGCGGTGAGCGTGGAACGCTTGATACAGCCAAAAAACGAAACGGAAATATCCGACAGGCAAACTTGCTGAACTCAGGTCTTCCGATTCGCATTCAGAGGTCAGGATGCAGGAAACTCTAGTTTGTCGTGCGTATGTACAGTTGACGTCGAGGCAGGACAACTTCACGAAATATTTCTAACTCTGTACCTCTAACACCCAGAGCACAAGGATCTCTTCCACGCGTGTTATCGGCAGGCCTCGAAGACTGGCCAAACCGCCGAGCTTCCCTCCATGTGGGAGATGCTGGGAACTCCGACGCAGATCTGTTCCAGAAGACAGCTCACGAAAATATGTTCAGAAAAAGCGTCAGAACAAAATCCAGATCTGATCACATTTCGGAGCACAACTGAGATAGCTAATTGTGGGAAGACGACCGCCCAAAAGACGGCCTCATTTCTGCGGAGAATCTTCACTTGCTTTTTGCCTGAGCTGCCACTGCTTAGATCAGCTATAACTATGGATTTAGCTCCCGATTTTGCTTCAAGTCAACAGCCGAGGATCTCAGCTCCACACGTTTGTTGGTGTTCTTGTTTATCCTTGTCTACAATTCCTCAGCGGCTTCCGTCGTCGAGTGAGGAAACAAAGTTCGACGCTGATTGTTCCGTCAATTCGAAGGTTTTGTCCTCAACGTCTGCGACAATTTGGCTCTTCGGTATCTGACCTGAGGCTCCGTCTCCCGTTTGTCTGCTTCCCTGTTGTGACGAGGGCAGCTGAGCCGGGGAATAATTTTCAAGAATTTCATAAGAATATCTCAGAAACGCATCCTCTCACCTGACTGACGTCAATCGAATGCGTCAGGATATTTACAATTGGATTGGTTGTTGGTCGACTGCGGAGCGTCGCGTCGACATCCATCGACAACTCGTTCCCTGTCCGTCCCATCCAATAATGTTGAGGGTGCAAATAACAAAAAAGAAAGAGTGGGAGAACCTAAGCCGATTTCGAAAAACGAAACTGAAAAATTGCTTTGGCAACAAGAAAGCAATCCTCTTTGTTTGGGTGGTCGACTGGAATTCCTCGATCAAATTGTGTTCATCACATCCCGTCGCTCCTCTGAAGCTCCATTCAGATGTGCGCCGGGTTCCCTTCTCAGATCCTTTCAAATTGGCCATGAATTGGACGAAAGTGAAGATTTTCAATCAGACTCACTGAATCAATCGTCGTCACCTTGGGCTGGTGGGCCTTCGATGCGCAGCAATTTTTGTCCAGGATAGCGGGGAGGAAGAATGCGAAAATTGGGAAGAAGGAAAACCAAAATAATGAGGGAACATCGGATCGGGTGGCTGCATTGCGGGATTTGGGGTCAACGAAAGAACCCTACTACCCTCTCGCGGTGAACAATATCGTCTTGGGTCCATCATCAGGGACGCCCAAGACTCGCCACCCGCTGTAAGGACCTGGAACTGTCACGTTTCTGAGGGACACGATCCGAGTTGACTCGCAGTCTCGAATCTCAGGTTGTAGATCTTCGACCAGGTTGTGTTCAGGGCTTTCCGCTGTCGCGAATCAAGATATGTCGTCGATTGAAATCGCGAAACTTCCTCAAAGCTCGAGTATGACCAAGCCTTACACTTTTTCCCCATATCAACTACTACCGAGTTCTGCAGCCAGTCGCGTTTTCCGCTTCAGCGCTCAGCAAACAGGAGCACTCCCAGACAGAAGAAGCCAGAGGAGTTTTTTCAGAAGTCGCGTCACTTGCGGATCTCTTCTCACCTTTGGCATTTTTGTCGTGTCTCGCCAAGTGTCACACGCTTGACATTTCCTACCGATTCTTCGAAACGGATACACGTACGACTTCCAAAGCTTGTGAATCTTAGTTTCTCATAGCAGCTTGGGGCGGCATGGAGAACTTTACATCGAAGGGGGACTTGTATGGAGTGGAACTCGTAACAAACCCACGGAAAACGGATGATCACGAGGAGGAATAATTTTCAGGGGATTCATTTTCCATCACAAATGCGAAGTTTTGAACCTCTTATGATCACAAAAAGGGGTTCGTCATACGCGGCACTGAAGGGTACTGATTCCTACAACTTCCAAGTTCTCAAATATGAAATCGATTACCGGCTGAGGTAAAGGAAGTTGATCACTGAAACCCCTTCTCTCGCGGTTTGATCCACTCGCGACGTCGCAGCACGAAGAGAAGCTGTTCCTGATTCGAGTAAATCGCCGAATACAGAAAAGCCGCGATGGTGTCGCGGAAGAGAACGAGAGCGACGCATTTTAAAATAACAACAACGCAACGGCCCCGTAGCGCACCCATCTGAGTGAACTAGAGTCAATCTGAGTAAATTTCAGGGAGCTGAAAAGCAAGTGAAGTAGTTCTTCGACATTTCGTCTTGAATCCGTTTCGAGCCAGGCAATCACCAATCCCAGCAATCAGCGAGAGGAGCTTTTTTTTGTTGGCAAACAATTTTTTCTCCTCCGATCGTCGTCAAGTTTTTGCATTAGCGGCCGCAGCAAGCTTGAAATTGCGCAGAGATATTTGTTTGTGTGTCTGTCCATTCGTTCTTTCATTCGCTAGTCGCCATCCGTGTCTTCTTGTCGATGTGAGCGAGCGAGCGAGCGGACGAGTTAGTTTCTAGTGTGTTGGTCTTCTGTCGAAGAAATTGGAGCGGCTCGAATATCTTTCCGGTGGGCAGGGCCATCATTCCATCAGTCGTGCAAGGCGATTGGCTTCTCATTCTCCTGGAACACCTCAATGATTTCAACATCACACTGTGCGTGAAGTTGCTCACCCAGAGTCATCCCTAGGAACTCAGTTTAGGAATCTATGTTCCGAAGAATTTCGAGACCTCCGAGCCGTGCGAAGAAAGAAGACTTAGTGATCCCAGAGGATCCACTGTCGTGAATCAGTGGACTTCTGACACCACGAGCTGCTCGCCTTTTGTATATGCGACATAATCATGCATAATGGCCGCAAAGCGGCTCGGACGGCCAGGGCGACATCTTCATTGGAAGCCAATATCTCTCCCATAAATCAGTACGATGTTCTCTTCCAACGATTGTTGTTGACATCATCATCTGTCAATGAACCCTCCGTCTTTCTCATGATGGCTGATCGAGGGAGAACTTATTCAGAACGCTAGGTTGGCATAGTGGTCACTTTAGTTCCGAGAAACTGACAATGAGTGAAATCATCGAACGATGAATTTTTCGAAAAAGCCCTGATTGAGGCTAAGGAATCTTCGAGACCAACGGTTAAAGCAAGATTCAAGCGGGCGAGACAGGGATCAGGAGAAGGAAAAACATTGCAAAGCGGAAATCATGTATCCTTTCGAGGAGAGAGTCTTGGAGCAGATGCACGGTCTCCATGACTCGTTGTTAGTAACCTCGAAAAGCTAGATTCTCGGTACAGAGGAATATTTTATCAACAATATTTCCCATAGTATGTCGCGGCATCCACTCAAATTCGAGTTCAACATGCATCACGGTCCAGCCGCGCAATCCGTAGGAAGCATTGGATCGGATGAGTCGTGTGCCCTTTGAAATTTTCCTTCATCCACTGCCTTTGTAATGCTCTGTCCATCCATCTATCTTTACTTCCATCCATATGTCCAGTCGATCCGTTCGTATGGCGAAGCGCAAGTGAGATTTGTCGTGGGATCGGCTTTTACTCGATGCGGTTGTGTCGTCGTCGTCCAATCTGTTGGCGGCCACAGACGCTTGCTTCTAAGGATTCAGTGCTTCGGACAATGGACGAGAAATCCAGCAACGCACGAAAAGTAACTCGCTTTGATTGGCACCTGAGCCGTGGAGCGATCACGACTTCATTCAGTTTTTGAATTGCAATCCAAATTATCTAAACCGAATGCAGAAAGCAAGACCCGCGACCAAGCGACCGGCGGACAGACCGCTCCTGGCTGACCAATGTACGACCGAGCGAGTCGACGACGAAAGCGAAGAAGATTGAACAAGAGTTGGGCCTTGTGCCTCCGTGTCCCAGACCTTGCAGTCAACCAACCAACCGACCGACCGACCGGGCAGCGAAGTGTCCAAGAAAGTTGCCAAGATTACCAGCCTTACGACAAGTTCAACAAGAGGCTCTAGTACAGGAGGTCTGGCAACGAGGCTACAATCTTTTGTGATCCTGAGTCGAGAGGAAGCTTATTTGTTCGAGATGTGCACACGAAAAATCTCAAAGTTCTGAACGAAAACTGGAGCCGGTGAGGATAGGATGACAAATCGTCATCACCAGCTCTGCCGAGGTCTGATTCCATGGCCGAGGACGCGGGCTCGGCTGCCTGCCTGCCTGCAGGTATTTTCGTAGCAGAGCCATCATCTCAAGTTTCGAGTTCCGCCCCTTTTTATAGAATTAAGGAGGACACTGAATCACTGAGAGACCGAACAGGCGGGAGAGCGGTTCCAAGGGGGTTCTGTCCAGGAAAGCTTGAGCGCGATGTGAGATGATGGCGGGCGAGCGATGACAACGAGACACCACCATGAGATGATGAGTTCACGCTCTCCGAGTGAGGCTACCTACCTACCAAACTCCGAAGCATCGGACAGGTTGCTGTGTGAAACGAAGCAAACCCAGAACTCATTAAAGCGTCTACAATCCCACGGGGCGTATCCTTGAGTGCCTCCGTCCAGTCCCTCATCGAATCCGACCTCGAGGCTTTCAGCTGAAAAATTACGAAAAGTCAACCCAGGAAAACTCAGTTTCGACAATCTGTAAAATCGGTTGGCAGCCGGCGGGACGCATTATGCCGCGGTCCGATTCATCGCGTACCACGATGAGCTGCCATGGCTCGTTCCAAACGGGACTCACCAGCAGTCGATAGGCTCGCCCTCGAGTCAGACCGCGGAGTTTAGACAATTTCATATTTTGTCAAATCAATAACTAACACGCAATTGGCACCGCAGCGTGGTGGAGCTGGCTGACGGCGACCGACATAACAACGCATCGAAACAGGAAATCGATTCAAATCGAGTCCGAACTCGAGTCCACGGGTCGCTCACGACGATCTCAGAGGTGAATACCAAAAACTCAGCACAGAACGGCAGACTTGAGCTCCTGCAAACCGCATTTCCGCATCGATCATGGCCACGGTATCATCACGGATGATTTGCTTCAATCTCGAAGATCTGACCGGGCTGTGGAGATCGTTGCAAAAGCGTTTTGAGCCTGGTCTCCAGCCTTGACGGTTCGGTCGGTGGTCTGCCGTGGCCAGGCTGAAGGCATTCTGGCCCGCTTGAGTATGTATGACGACTTCATCTTCGGAGGAGTGATCGTTGCGCAGCAATTTTCTCACCTGCAAGTTTTTATCATGCGATAAAAAAAACTGCGCCTGCTCATATCGAAAAATATTGGAAAAAACGAATCGCTGAACCGGACGATTTAGAAGCGGTCCAGAAAAATGACCACAACATCAACAACGACAAATCGACAAAACAAACGTTTTACCAGTCATCGATGCCGAACGCAGATAGCACTCGAGGCGTTTTTAGGTTTACGTCTCAATTTTTGAATTGAAATTTCAAATTCCTCGATGCTTTTCTAGAAAACATGCTCCATCTCCCAGGTTCGCTTTACAAAATGGCCCTTCTTACATTTGCATTGAGCTCGATGTTTGTTCGGCCTCGACGGGGATAGGCCTCGACGACTGTAGGGACAGAGATAAAGATGAATCGATTTCAGTTCATTAGGGCTGGACTTGCAATTATTCGCCCTTTGAGAGCTTCCCAGGCCATCAGCACCGTTCGTCCGGTCGGCTCAACGGGACCGAAGAAATAGATGTGAGTAAATAAATTAAGAGAGCCGTGAATGGATGCGGATAATGTCATTCCTTCAAATCGATGAGAGCTCGTGAGATGAATAAAGGCTGCTATGGCAACTGTCGGCAAACTCTACATTCTTCTCTCTCGACAGCAGCACCACCAACAACAACAACAACAACAACAACACCAGCAACGACGGCAGCACGGGAACGACGATGATGATGGTGATGATGCACGCACCCTCTTGTATCGACTTTCGACGACAAATAGAATTAGGAACAATCGTCGACGCTGTTGTTGTTGTTGTCTTCTTCGTCGACATAATTGTTTGATTTGGAGCATGCTGTTGGTAAAGGTGTCATTGCGAAGCATCGAGAACTCAAGCCATCTGAAGGCTCTATCTGAATGCTTTCTGTCATGGTTGACAGCTGCGAATCGAATCGAGGGGATTCAGGAGTTCAGATGTGTTCGAGAATCTGTTGTCCCATTAATTTTCATTATCGGCTCCGCATTAATTTTCGCGGCTTCCGCCGTAAACATTGTTCATCAGCAAGACAGGCTGAAAACGAAATCGGGAGAACCTTGTTAGTGGCAAAAAGTTTCTACGAGTGATTGCACGTTCCTGTTCGCAGGAACTCAGTAGGATGCATTGTGAGGGGAAATTGTCGATGGCACCGTTGCCGTACCTCAAATCGACTCGGGAACTGTCACGACATCCGATACCTTTGACTTGATTACTGGGGCATTTTGTGGGAATTTGAAACAAGAGCAGCAAAATCGACTGGTTTTGGCTGAGAAAGGAGCTTATGAGAAACGTCGAGCACGAAACCGACGGCTATAATTCCCTTGACTCTGCGTCCCGCAAAGAAACGTGTTTGGGGTAATTTGCTTCGTGCTGGAGTTGCAGGTGGTTGTTCGCCTCGGTACCTCATTCGGAAATCGAGTGCACGTTAACACTGCTCTCGTTCCGAGCAAATCAATCAACAAATCTCATGCCTCAATTTGAATTGAGAGACGGTTTGAAGCCCGGGAGTAAGGCACCTTCAAACTGTCATCACGCTATGAACGGAAGGTGAATGCGAGACGAGCTCTCATGCTCCTTGCATGCAACAAAATTTCTCGTATCACCTACCTATTTCAAAATGGGTTCGACACGGAATTCAGAAGTCGAACGTTTCTTCCGGAGTTTTCCGTTCTTCTCTGAAAATGCTCCTTCCTCATTTTCAGCTCATGCTCGTTGGTGTTGGTTTTCTTCTTCGCAAACATTTGATCGCGAAAGAGAAAGGATCTCGACGGCTCATCCTGGATCGGAGGAGCAAGAGGCAATGCTCAACCAAGCTCTCGTGGGAGCAGCTGCTGTTTGCAACAATTGAATCGCACAAAGGTAGAAAAAGAACAAACTTGCAACAGAGTCAACTTTCAAACCGCGTGCAGCCATTCCAAGAGTTCAGTTGCTAAGCAGAAGCCGGCTTGGTCGGTCGGTCAGACAGTCGCTGGGCCACTCAACCGGCTCTGTTAGCTCGGCTCAGATCTGACGATAATTCTACGTTTACTGATTCAGAGCTGTCTGAAACATTTGAGTGCTGAGAGCCCTTCCATGAAGGCAATGTTTTGTTGTCTCCCAGCCGCCACCACCAACAGTAGACGCAACGCAATTGCCGACGGTCAAATGACTGCTTGGGAATCGAGCGAGGAGTCATTTGAACTGTGATTCTCACTTCAAAGAGGAAAAAACACGCTCACATAAATTCTTACCAAATAAAAAGTCGGCGAAAGCGACTTTGGGAACGACCAATGAGTTGTGCTGTTTTCAGGATGTTGCGGTTCAACCATCGCTGACACACAAGTAAATGAAATCGACGAGAACCAGTCGTCGTATGACGTGTGACACTCGTAATCGCTTCTTGTCAAGACGGAAACGGAAAACAATTGAGAAGTAGCGAAACCGAGTGCACACAAGCGAAGGAAATTCACTGCAGCTACGGCGAGCACTTCATAGCGCAACATGATCCTGTTGGTCACGAGTGAGACCGATTCATTTCTCTCTGAACTGTGTGCCTGCTCGTTGACGAATCAGCCGGCCAGCCAGCCAACCAGGGAAGCAGCCTTCCGTTCTTTGGATGTGACTCGCAGAGAAAATGATGGAAAATAAACGGCAGGCGAATGCTTCGCCATTTCACCCCAACCACGAGCAGCAACAAACAATGTGCCCGCAAAACGACATGACAAGGAACGCACTCACAGTGCTTCAGACAGTGAAAACATCTTCTGAGAGAATCGTTTTGCTGCTTCAAGGCAATTTGGACATCACGATCGCGCAAGGGTGTCAACCGTTTGTTATTCACGAGCTCACACTCGGATTTTCCCGCGCGGCCACGAGCATCGAAGTCCGTTACGATGCCATCTCGAAACAAACTACAGCGTATGTTGCATACCGTGGGTACAAACAGGCAGAGGTACATGACTACAGTCAACTCTCGTTACAACGGACACCTAGGAGCGAATTTCCTCGTACGACGAAAGAGAGCTCCGCTGGGGTTATCTTAGGGAAAAGTCAGGGTTGGAAACTCTTGCTCTGCGGAAGATCACAAACTTTCTATCATTAGTAACACCCAAGGGTTATTCCGGGCGGCCAAGCAACGTATCGATACCCGGGTGGTCGCAGGGACCTGAGTTGGAGAGTTCTGGCCATGGTTAACTTCAGTTGCACCCAACTTCAGATATGAAGTAAGGTCTATCCAGAATGGACCGAAGCTTGCCGGAGATCTCTCCGAACGGTGATCTCCTTCAGATCGGCACCTATCGCCGCCTGCATTTGTGCCTCAAATCGTTGAAGAAGAACGATTCATGACGAATGGCTACACTCTACGTCCTAATTATGATGCCAGATCGCAGGAAAAAGGGCAACAATGACGCCCCACGACCGAATATGATTTGAGTCAATCTCCTCAGTCTGGTAATGCGTTGATGACCTGCTGCCGAAAAGCAAGAAAACGAGGGAACTTGCATCGCGTGCTAGACCGTCTCTTGACAGCAACCGTACCAGTGGAAACGACTTCGACAAACGCGATGAGCTTCTGCCGAGGTCATCAGCTCATGATTCTGTACTCGTCTGATGGGGTCAACAAGGCGACAAAATTTGCTCGCAACCATAGCGATCGAGGGAGCGACCGTCATGGGCGCTTCCGGTTGACCGATGCGGCTCTCCGGGCTTGCCACGTAGCCCGCGGCCTAATTATTCAGCAACCTGTCTCGCGTTCTACCTTCCGACCGACCGACCGACCGACCGAGGAAGCGAGCATCGTCATGCGGTCCAGTAGCAGAAGTCGGCACCTATCTTCGAAATATTCTCGGTCCCACCACGAACATAATCGCCGCAGCCACTCATTATGAAGCCCGTCGCCATTGGCAGAGGGAGGCCTTCGTTCGTCGTCGTCTTCGTCCCTTCGTTCGTTCGTTCGCTCGCTTCGCTCGCTCGCTCGTTCTGGCGACCGAGCCGTTGCCCGGTGAGCTACTGGCTTTTTGATTAACGTTCAGCAGCAAGTTGTCGTCGTCGTTGGTGTCAGCAAATGAGTCGGCTTTTGATTTCGTTCGGTTGAGTGCTCTGGGTTCCCTCTTTAATCGAATGCTGTGCCGATCGGAAAATGATCCGATTCCCGGCAAAGAGGCACTTTCCCTCCGGATAGAATCAGGGGCAAATCAAGCGAGCGATTGATTTTCGGCGTTTCTGATCCACGAGACTGCCTCTCGGTTCTGGTGACGAAGCGGACGACTGAGCAAGCGAGCAGGCAGGCAGGCACCCTCCCACCCACGCAAGCAAACGAGCACCCACCCACTGGCGAAGCGATGCGCCCTGATGACGACAAGCACATAAGCGCCGGCCGCGAGAGCCGGGCGTTTCTTATCGGAAACTATCCGCGCGGCTCATGCTCGCTCCAGTGGATGTCGGCCCGCTTGGTGTTGCTTGGCTGCTTGGCAACTTCCAATTCGAATCTAAAGTAAACGCGGCGGCGAAAGCTAAAAACCGGAACCGTTCAAGTTTGGAGTAAGCGGTTATCAGAAGAGCGAGCTTAAGATCGAACCAATCTTGTGTGAGCTATTTCCTCTGCGACTAGTCTGAAAACAATCATGAAGGAGGGGGACGAAACCGTTCTTATATCCTAACAGCAAAAATAAGTAGAAAACCGAACGATCGCAATCGAAGCCTCCGACGATGGCGTTGTCGGCTGGACGCTCTGTCAGAAGGGGAGAAGGAGAAAAGGAAGAAAAAACCAAAACCGCAGTAAGTTCGATCCGTGCCGTTGTCGTCCTCGTCTACTGGCCGTAGCCGGCAGCCGGGCAAGCGAACGAATCACCACCAAATGAACGTCGGAGTCCCTGCGCGGAATTCGGCTCGTTGTAATGAGTCGAGCGAACGGTCATTTTTATTTTTGTTGTCGATGTCGACAAAGTCGATGTCGTTGGCGACATTACGACTCAGTTAAACGACCCCAGCGATGTATCAACTTATCTACCGTTCTATCAGAGTCTTCTTCTCTTGGTTTCTTCTCCTCTGAGGAATGTCGATGAACAGCCTAAGCGACAGACATACGGACGATTGGAGCGAGAGACTCACAGACAGAACCGGTCGGCGCTGCTGACGAACTGCTCCTGATTGACGAATAATGAAAGTCCTCACGTTCTGATGTGCTGATTGATCGGTGCCTGATGTCGCTTGTCTATTTGTTTGCTTGCTACTGACTTGCTAGCCATGCCCGATCTAACGGAACCAACGAGTGGAGTGGTGATTGACGATGGATATACACAAATAAACAGCACGAGTGTTTGATCTATCGGTCACATGACTGCTCGGAACCTGACTGTTGCGGGTGATTACTTGATTGATAATTGACGATTGCGGTCTACCTCGCAATCCACTCGGCATAACGGTACAGCCCACCGCGCGACGGTCAGACGAACAGGAGAATGCACGGTCGCCATCAATTCACTCTTTGACCACCATAAGTCACGAAGATGGGTTGGTGAATGGACTTCTGGTGAGGTTCTGTCAACGACCGACACCGATTCGAGGAGGGCAGTCGTGCTCCCAATGCTGGTGTTCCCCAACGGTGTTCTAGTCTTACGCGTTTTCTCAATCTGTCCCCTTCAGGCGGTTTGTCCCAAGTACCGCAAAATATCTTGTGAATATTCTTCTAGGTGGAGTGGAGTGTTGGATTCCTTTATATGATCGGTGTTGAAGCTTTGTTCAGCGGCCCTATTCATGTACACTATGTCAACAGAACAAATCCTCCTCCAGCTCGACCATCCGACATCCAATCAACACTATTCTCGAAATCATATTTGACGAAGCTGAATTCAGCCTCGAGGACGGATAACGTCATTGAGGATAGCTGTACCCTGCTCCTTGAAGAGATGATTCCTGGTTCCCTTCACTTTCTCGCATTGATGAACGATTTTCAAGGCTCGTACCATACAGCGGTTCAGAAGTCCCGAAGCAGCTGAGCTGAACGGATACTAGAACGCCGTCCTCTTCCTTACTGCGGTCACTATCCGATACATAACATCGTAGGAAGGATCTCAACATGCATGTTGCTCTCTTGATCAGGAACTACAAGAGGAGATACGAGTCGGCACGTGGAGTGATTCATTGGAGCATCAAGGATCGGTCGCAGCGGCATGTCGTTTCAAGACGTTGGTTGATAGCCTGTGTGAGTATATTTATGTAAAGAAGTGATGTTCCCAAAAGTTGGCGACGATGCTTAGCGGCGACGTATCTTAGAAACAGTCTGCTATCGTCACCCCAATCTGTCCTCAGCCCCATAGATCCAAAGGCTGCAATTTTCGAGACGAGCCGCGGCGTCTGGAGCCATTCGATGGACTTGGCATGCTTGAGAGATGCTTACAACGGCGGTGGCGGCGGCGGCTGCGATCGTCGCGGTAGCGACAACAGCAACGACAGCCGACGGAGCATCCGAATGGAGGTCATGCAAAGACCTCGTCAGCGCGAAGGGTTGAGGGGCTGGCTCATCTTCCCATCACGGAACTCAATGAACGAGTGATATTTCTCAGAATGTCACTGAACAACGCCGCCGACCGACACGATGTCACGGGAGGTTCGAGTTCGATCGTTGATGAAATCATTTGCACTTCGTCTCTCAATAGATGCCGCAAGCAGCGTATTCGATCCGCGCTGGGGGCTTCATGCGTGCCTACACGAAACCCGGAGCTGCCTCTCTCCGCCCAGCGTTGGCTTTGACTGGCCGAGACCCGGTATACCCTGAGTTAGGATGCGCATGAATTGCGAATGAGTTGTGATCCTGTGATGATCGGAGATAGCTTCCAGAGGAATTCGGCCGCCATGGAACGCGCGCTCCCAACATTTCTGATTCATCCTTGTTGGAAATGACTCGATGTGAGCGAGTTGTGGTCTTCTCCCTATACGTTGAGGCTGTTTGCGTGGCTCGATCGGGTCCGTTCGGACCATGAAGAGCGCAGCGCTCCGTTCGGAGTGAGGTTATCGATTCGCTTCAAGGTTATTCCGGATGAATCCAGCTTGGAAGTTGTCGAACATGATACTCGTTCGAGTTCCTTTCTCGTGTTCCACAGTTTGCGTGAGAAGAGCGCATTCTGAAGAACTATTAATGTTATGTAGATGCGCGAGAATGGCTTTCTCAATGACTGTGAGGACATTTGCGGTGAGCTATCTCTGCCAGATCAGCTCCTGTCCGTATCACCTGCTCAACGAACTGTATTTCGATTCGCCGGCTACCAAGACGACATCTGCTGTGTTTTCCGAAGAGACTATGACGTGATCGCTTCTTGGCCCAACTGCGTCCGTGTGTCTGATACATCGGGACACACGTTCGTTGGAGTCGCTAAGAGAAAAAAGTATAAAATTGAAAGCACCACCTAAGATTGAGAATTTATTCAGACTCCAGCTCTGGCTGGTCCGAGGTATCGGGAGTCGATGCTAGCCGTGGGAGTGAGAGTCCCGTACGCTTCTCGGTTCGCAATCGGCGGCGGAAGCGGCTTTCGTGAGGTGAGGTCTCAGGCACCTTGTCGGTGGTGGCGGCGGCCGCCGCCTGGAGGATTTCATCAGAAGTATCGTAGCCTGTGAATCAACGTACGAAATCTTCCTAGAAATGTTTACCACACCCATCCAACACCTTTCCGGCGGGCAAGCCTTCATTCTGTCGGCGAAACGCCTCAGATATCGTCGCGTCATCATTGAGTAATGAATTCAAATCTCGTCACAGGAACCTCAGGGTTGCGCCCTGCGACTCCACTTCAGCCCGCGCCGCGAAGCTCGCCAATAATCCTCGATAGCGAACGCCCGAAGACCCCTTCAAGTTCGGGTCTCATGACGCCGAACGAGAAGGGTTGGGTCCTGCAAAATAAAGGGAGAATCACATAAATTACGCGGCTATGGAGCCGGACTGGATCAGGCATTCATGTCGAAGGACTTTGATGAGCGCTCGACCGCCTGATGCCCGACTGACGAGAAACTGTCTACAGTTTTGGTATGTCCTGATATGCTAGCTGCGACGACACACTCTCGAGTCTCTTTGGCCGCCGACCAAATCCCCCGACACCAAACCTGTAATTACGGGGTCCCCACAAGCAACCAGAGAGAGGAAAGAAGAACGAACTGACGAACGGACGGACGGACTCCCAGAGACAGACGTGGACGGATTCACAGACAGACAAACACGGCCCGATGGATGGAAGCGATGTCTGTGAACTGTGTACCGAATGCATCGTTCAATTGAAATGAGAAAAAATCCGATTCGTATGGATAGGTGGTCGGTCGGCAGCCACAGCCATCGCCGCCGCGCTGCAGGGCCGAACGGGCGATACAGAGAACGTGTAGACAAGCAATTTCAGATTTCTCCAACTGCATTTTGCCTTAGTGCGCGGTTGCTGCGATGGAGCTGCTGAATATCTGTGGTCCATGCTTGGTGCGGCGGCTGCGCCTGGTGGTAATCGAAACGAAATATGAAACGTGACTGCGGGTTTTTCTTGCGACGAAGCGCGGACGATATGCAGCGACGAGTGAAGGAACAATGTCGGTTTACTTGAAACTCTCTTTTGGATTCAATCAAGAAACGTGATCTTGCCGCGGCTGCATCGATTCCGCCGACAACGGGATGTCTAATATTCGCATTTCTGAAATAGCTGGTCCCCTCATGCCGGGAGTATATCAGCACATTCGGGCAAAACTTCGCGCGATAGTCCGCTCGTTTCAATCGATCGAAACGAGGCTTTGTGGGTGCGAAAAGTATTCTCCGAATCATCGAATGTTGCCCTGACTAAGTTGATACTGATTTCTCAGCCCTGAACAAAATCTCAAGGTGAGGATTGGAAGCTCGCGCGGCCATTGATGAGGTGAACACCAAGAGAACACCACTTTGTTAATGTTGATCTTTGTGGCAGGGTGCATACCGCCCACGCTTACAACCCTTTCAACTGTGATCGGTCCGGTCGAGGACTGCGGAGAGTCCAAGTGTTTTGGCTTTTCAATTTGTTCCGAACCCGTCGAAGGTGGACCAGACACCTTCGGCTATGTCTGGTCCGAAGCCTGACGGAGCCTGAAAGGTTCGATCTGCTCGTGACTAGATGAGGGGGGTTGCGGAAGCGTCACGATGGGAAACTTCCGGCATTCCTGCGGACGCAGCCTCCCACCGATTTGAGCATGGCGGAAGCATCCGCCGAATTTCCGAAGAGAAAGTATACACAGTTGACTCGCTAGAGGACGGCTCGTCCGGGCTCATCAGAGAGAGAGCTCACTCATCCTGAAGTGCCGGAAAGGTGCTAAGGGGGTACATATAGATGGGCTCCATGAAGCCAGGATTCATTGCTTCATACAGCTCCGATTCAATGAGGAACTATGTCGCACGTGTCGAGAGGCGATGTAACGATGCGGTAGACATTCGGTATGTCGTCCACATGTTCCGAAATCCCGATGAGTAGCAATACGAATGTCAGCGGTTTGTGTGAACAATTTATTTCTTCGTGTAGCGTGTCCGAATGTGTAAGATGTCGCCGTGAGCTGAACCATTCGGAACGCTCACAAAGCAAAGTTGAGGACTACGTTCGACTATATTTCGCGCAACGATCAGCGCTACCAGCGAAGAATCTCTACCAGCAATCGATGTAATGCACGTCGTTTCGGTAAATCGCAAACCTCGACACACAAATGAGAGAACGGGAAGGGAACAACGTGTTATAGACGACAATGGTTTCGTAGAGATATAAAACCAATCTCCGGTCTGACCAAACACCAGGTATCTACAAAATCATACAATGATCCTAGACATCGCTTATTCTGACACAACTGACTGAATATTGATGCGATCTCTGCACTCCAAAGTCCCTAAAATCCGATTTCCATGCGAAACTACTCCTCTGCTAGTGAAGAAGTGAAAGTTTGGGTTCCGTTCCCCGTCGTTGGGCTCTCGGGGTACGAAGCCTTCCAAGCATCATGAAATGAACTCGTTCCTATCTTTGGAGAGAGGAACAACCCAGGCAAGTAGCTGAGATCGGGCGACGTCTTCACTCCCTGCTTTCTTCGTGAGTTCTTTTTTTTCATGTGTGATCCTTTTCGAATGGAACGTACAGAGCTTCGCGAATCACCAGAGCTGGTGAACAATGACGAATTTGATCTCGCAGATCTCGAGACATCGGATACATCTCTGAGAGTTTGTCTCACAGTCGAAGCGGCCAATCGTGCATTCAAGTGATCCCTGAACAGAACAGTGGTTGCGACTGAAACAGGACTATCGAAGGAGTCCGTATTTCCAGTGTTTGCAGCTGGGTTCCCCGATCTCACCGCAACCGAGCGCGCGGACTGAACTTCTGGAGGTTTGGTCGAGCGTCGCGTCGGAGCCAGCTCCTCAGCCGCGGGAACCGCATGTACCTGGTGAAACTTGACTCGGTTGTTGAAGTCCGATCGGGAGGCTGAAAGCATCGAGGCGGCTGCTGGGCCACGTGTTGCAGCTGATCCGAGTTCTCCACTGTTAGGTGGAATCTTAGCTACCGACGCGAGGGCGCTTCTACCATCCTCGATGAGCCGCTTCGAAGCAGCCCCCTTTGTCGCGTTCACCAGCTGATCGGTTTCCACTCGCTGCTTAACCTCGAGCCACGGATCGCTACGAGCCGCTATCGCGAATGCGGAAACTGGTTGCTCAGGACCAAAAGATACGTGTTTAGTTGAGATCGAGGTTCTCGACGCAAAACTACCACGATCAGCCGCATTCGCCTGGACAAATGGCGCAACCGATTCTCGTCTTGAGTTTCCCGCTTCAGAAGCGCCGTTGAAGTTTGTTGAAATTTCCCGCTTGGCCTCGATTCCGCATTGAACATCAAATCGAGATAGGAATGGAATCGTTATATCGATCGACGCAGGGCTTACGTTGGGTACGGCGGGCCCGATGCCATTCGAGGTGAACGAAGCAGCACTGCCGCAGTTCGCCTCTGTAGACTTTGGGGATGAAATACCCGATGTGTTTCTCGAACTATAAACTGCAGGATCGCTCACCTTGGTAGGGAGTGGGGTCGCCAGTTCCGAACTCGATTCGATTCTCCTCACGGCCAAGTCCGGCGACGATGCCGTCGAGCTTAGAGAGGCCTCACTCGAGCTATCAAACTCCGAACAACTAGAAACGGTTTCCGACACGGAACCTGAGACAGAGTTGCTCACAGATAACGCGGCCTGAGATCTTCGACCAGATGAGTCCGAAGTTTCCGAGGCCAAGATGCTCTGGGACTCTGACTCTTGAGCAGAGAGTTCTCTGTACTCGTCTCTCTTCGCTCTCTTGAATGGAAGGCGAAATTCTGGCGGAGAACCATTGGGACTTGCGATAGCTGGCCTATCTACAATCGAAGACACTATCTGCTCTTTTCGTCTTTTCGTTGCTTTTCGCTTACGGCGTGGATGAATCGACGCCTCTAGGTTCGGACTGTCTGTCGGAAGCATTGCGTATATTTCCTTCGCGCTGAAACTTTTCCGTGGAGTGCTCGGGTTCCTAGCGACACCTCTCGCTCGTCGCACTCTTGGTCTCTCTCGGACTGCTGACGGAGAGGTCACGGTAGATGTCTCCGAATCACACGAATCGCTGTCGGAATTCTCCTCCTCATTATCGCTGACTTCCATCATTCGTGCAACCCATTGCCTCTCATCCGCTGCGGTAGACCGAAGCTCGTGAGCTAAACTCTGAGTATTGTGGGAATATTCGATGTTTTCATTGAAGCTTGGGAGGGGTCTCTTCTTCGAGACCTTGGGCGGTGTTGTACCAGAACGATCGAGATTCAGAGGCCTACTCGAAGACGAGGTGTAAGAGCTCGAGATTTCAGACTGCGTAGAAGGTGAGTCTTCAAACAGCTTCCACGTGACCCCGCCTGTCGGAATAAATGCTATCACTTGAAAGTCCTCACATCCAACTTCATCACCCATGGAACGATGATGGAGTGGAATGCGGATGACTCCTTGTGGTATTTCAACTCTTCCAATCCGGCAAACCAGACAGATTACCTGTTGACTTGTCCAGGTGAATAAGTCGTCGCAAGAAGTATGATTCTTTCGGATCGATTGATGTTCGCTCCAACTTCGGGCGAATTCCCAAACGGATCTGTTCCCGCTTCAACTCAATCGCTTCCTTGAGTCTCTCGCGTACCCATCGCTCTCTATCCCGACGGCTCGGTCGACGAGTGGAACCTTGATAACGCATCCAATTCATTGTAGCACAGGAGGTAACCGTGACCTGAATCGCAGACTCAGGGAACACACCACTGGAACGGATCTACAAGTCGAGCATGGAAGCTTCGACTCGACGAATCTGATCACGGAGCTCAGCTTGGATCTCATGGATGCTTTCGAGGGTGCACATCCATGCCACTACGAAACCTCGATCATATGCTCTCACATAGCGCACCAAGCGCGTTCCGTGTTTCCGGAAACCCTGAAGCATATTCGAGCTCTATGAGCGTTCTTCGCTCCGATATCGAATGCCGGAGTCAACACTTCGTTCGTTTAAGAAACATATTGGAAAACGTCACGATTCAAAATAGCGCGCTCAAGCTCAGGGGGTGGGCCCAAGCAGCTGCGGCTGTGTTTTTGTTGTCAATCTCGGGTGGCAAGTCGGCGCCGAACACGCGTGAATTCTTTTTCCGAAGAGTTTTGTGTGTTTCAAGATGCGCGTAAATCCTAAAAGCCCGACAGTTGGCTCAGCTAAGAAGAGAAAGACTTCCCAGCTGCACTCCAAGGATTCGGATGAGGGTGCCCGGCGCATACCTACCACTCGGAGCGTGGTACCGTGGAGTAGTTTCGATGAGTGGTTGGAGATTCGACAAAAAGTTTTGGACGGTTCCGAGGAGAGCACCAAGCTGGCACTGTCACGGCTGCAAATTTGGCAGCTTCGTTGCGATTCGAAGAAATGTCCCGCTTTTGTTGAAGCAACGACCCACCTATTGAGAGCGTTTGTCGCCGATAAAGACAATGCCGACACCTCGGAGGTTTTATCCGTCTACGGCGAGGCGATCAACAAGTTCGTGCAAACAATGTTGGAACGCTCGAACAGAGCCGGCGAGGCAGCTCAAAACAAAATAATTGCGGAAAGTCTCCAAATTCCACCTTGGATCGTGGACGTCCGCAACGATGCCATACACCATTTCAGAGGTTAGCCGCGCTTTATTTTTTTCACATCTTGAATGGAAAATATTACGCGAATCAATGAGCGAGATTTCTCCTTCATTTCCATTTGTTGGATTGGAACTTGAGTGAAAGATTCTCGGACCGAAAACTTTCAGGAAGTCTGCCACTCTACCGCACCACAGCGAACACTGTGTTCACCTGGCTGAAGCAGAGCTACTGGGCCGAAGACAAGCAGAAATCAGCTTCTGATGAGCGACCGCCCGTGGTTGGCGGTGACACTTCGTTGCAGGAATACATTCAACTAGCCCTATCCGCAAAATCTCAGACTGAGCGCAGTCACGCAGAAGCCGCTCTGTCGATTTTGAGATCGAGTGTACTCACATCAAACCCTCAGACTTTCATAGGACAACTCCATGACCTGGAAGTCTTGACCAGCGTCGAGGGAGCACGCGCCAACGGCACCATTCCTCCGAACTACAAAAACGCACTTTTGCCAATATTCGCCTTGCTCGGAAAGAATCTAACCTCGCTTCTAACCGGTGCCATCAAGAGCTTCTCTTTGCCAGCTGTGGTCTGCACGAACCGCGATGTCAATCAATCCATGCAAACCATCGTACAATGGATTGCCTGGCTCTTCTCCGGATCCGCCGTTTGGCAGGATACAGATCTCGCGTCTTATCTCGACGCAAAGAAAATTCTGCAGGCAGCCATGACTGTGATATCCAAACCAACGATTGACCTCTTGGAGATTTGTCTCGACAAGATGGAACCACCTCTTAGCGAAGAGAAAGCAGACTTCGTGCGCAAACTGTACGTAGCGTTTTCGGGGGAACGTGCAAAGTTCTGCGACGGTACGAACGGCTTCGAAAATATCACAGTTGCTACCGTGGATGATATTGTCGCCGAGAGAGCGAATCGTGAGAAACCGAATCGACAGCAGGTGCAGTCGACACCGAGAGTTGATTGGTCGGTAGTACCGCTCGGCCTTCTGCCGGACACCGTCGCTGTAGGAAATCTGTACCTCGAAGTCGATCTCGAGGAAGACTACGTGCCTCTCAACGTAGAAACGGAGCATGAAGCAGTGATCAAGTTTGAGAAGAAGTTCCGCGAAGGACAGAGCCAAAGCCAAGATATCAAGTCCTGTGATGAGAACCATTACGAGTCTCGGAGACGCGCCAACCTGAGCAAGGGTTTCACACTGTGGCGAATCACCGACAACCTCAACATGGACGATGATGACGAAGTCTATAACGTTCACTCACAATCACATATGTAATGCGTAAACATCGGAAGAATATTCTGTATATTTTGTGCAACTCTGTTATGGTAATACAGCGCTTCTAGTAGAATGCGTTGCAGTCGAGTGTTGTTGTCGATCTTCGTTCAAACCCAATTCCAGCTCTGAAAGATAGCGCAAACCATGCCTCGATTACCAGATGAAACGAATCTGCCACGGACTCCGGCAGATACCCTTCCAAGTGAATCGCTGCATTGGCTATGAGGAATGTTTCGGTTGGAGCCACGAGAAGCAGTCAGAAAACATTAGATGCAGCCGGCATGGATGAAATTCAATATCCTGAGAATCTCGGAGGCCCACGCTCCACAATAATGGGAATGCATATTGTCCGCGTATATCGCTCCTGGACTACTGCGTACGGTGAGGATGTTTTCCACAGTGTGCAGTCGACATTGAAGTCGCAATCAGAATTTTGGAACAAACTTCAATGGAAGAGCTCATATAACCATGTATTTATGAACATAATATCTCGCGAGATGGACGTTCCCGGCGTGCAGGTAAATCCTCGATATGTTGTATGCGATCTCCATGCTCAAGTCCAACATGCCATCTGCAGATGGAACGGGGTCGGCCTGAAATCAAATCGTACATGAACTCCCTTCCAGCAAGCAAACCATTCAAGCATTATCAACATTGGAGATTGAACGTAGCGAGAGAATGATCTTGATGAGGCCACCTTCAATGCTTTCTGGTAGAAATGCAATGCGATGTTGAGGAGTCCGCTTTGATGAGCGAAACGGCCGACGTTGTAGAGAGTCTCTTGGCAATCGCCTCTGAGCCGGACATACTCCTTGCAAAATGCCACTGCGTGACACAGAAGGCTATAGCGATTCACTGGAAAGTTTTTTTTTGTTTTTTACACATGAAAATCGAAGTCAGTTGCTCTTATAGGGCCATAAAATCCTACTGGGAAGGCGAGTACAACTGAGCTCTCACCGCAGAACTTCTGCAAAGCCAGCTGAAGGTACGCTATGCAGATGCAGAGATGAATGAGAGGGGTTACGTCCGACGGACAATCGTCCCGCTCGAGCAGGAAGAAGTACTCGGCAAGCGCGTGTCTGTGAGATCCTAGGGTCAGAGCATTGTGACCGTTGAGCAAGCAGAGAACAACGGAATCCGGGTTGGCTCGAAGCAGACGCAATATGAATCTGCGGAACGAACATTAGAATGAGCTATCCGCGTGGCTCTCAGAACGATTCTTCGATTTCCACATAGCGTCGAATAATTGGAACGTACTTGTTGTGTCTCACGAGCAGACTCCGACTTATAAAGATTCCGAAAAGATTCCACAGTCTTGTGCATAAGGGGTAGGTCCGACACAGGAGTCGGAACGCCTGTAAGTTGAGGCCCATTCAAATGATTTCTACCCGATGACCAATCGCTATTGCCGAGATTCGGAGCGCCAGAGAGTTGGCGTCTCGGAAAATGCTGCTACATACCTGATAAGATACGTCATCTAGACCGAGTCGCATGGCTCCAACGAGAGTATACAGATGGAGCGTATGGCTGTCTTGCAAGGTATCGTGGAGACACCAGATTATGGCGGCTCTGCAGCAAATGTCGAGATATAAGTCCATTTTGTTCTCCTTCAACAGATATCGCAGAGCCTGCGAAAGGGAAAAAAAAGCTCATTCAATGGGACGGCCAGATTCCGGCTGTCGTCGATTGCTCGGAGTAATACTCACATCACGTATGTGACCGTGAAACTCGACTCGATTCGGTCGATATGTGGGGAAGTCGTCTGGAAACGGCAGAAGCTGCATGAAAATATGGCCTCGGTCTAATAGAGTCGACAAACAGTGAGACGACAGACGAGTATCCATCTTGAGGGATGCGCCCTTCGTTCATCAGGAATGGTCGATTCCATGACTGTTCTCGACTTGTGATCTTCCGCTGAAATGCCACTTACTGGGAATTCCTCTTTTCGCCAGTTCATTCTTTACGAACTCAATTCGACCTTTCATTTGAGCCCAGTCCGACAGCATGGGGAGCTTGAGTTCTTCCGGAAGATAAACCGTCGCAGAGCTCAGCAATAAGAATAAAGTTTCGCAGAATTCGTCCATGTTGCCTGAAAAGTTTAGGCCCTCGGTTAACAACCGGAACCACAACGAAATATGAAGAAGATTCGCATAGGTGAATAGTGCCGGACGCGTCGGACTCACTCTTCTCTTGTGCGAGTTCGAAACGTTTCTTCAATAGTTTGAGATCGTTGTTCCCTTTGAGAACTTCAATTGCTTCAGATTTGGACCCGGTTTTCTCCAGGAACGCGGAAAACATCAAACGGGCATCAATATGATCGGGGGCCATTTCGAGGACCTTCCGGTAAGCCTAGAGAAAAGCCAATGTGTTAATCGAAGTTTTGCTGCCGAGCTGAGCATTGTGGTTCGTTGTGGGTTTTCTCGGTCCAAATACTCCAACATTGGGGTCATCCAGGCCGATTTCTAGCGCTCATCGTAGGTACCTCGATACATTGGTTTTCCTCTTCTGGGTAGTTTTGCAAGTTCTGAGCGAGGAGCCACCAGACGCCTGCGATGTTGAATTTTTCCGTTTTGAGCAAAAGTTCGCATAACTGTCGAGAACGAGCTGTCGCGCCATTTTGCAAGAAAGCCTCAGCGATGTCGAAAACAAGATCTCCAGTCACCTAAAACGGCACATGACGGAATTCTCTCATTGTTGTGGTTTAAGGATCACCAAAACGGATTCGATACTCATGTCCTATGAAATGCTAAGAATGGGACCAGATCCAAAGGAATGGAGTCCTACTTCAAGATCCCCTTTTATGATGGGCTCGACGGAATCCAAGATGAGATGAACCCCACCGAGGTGAGCTACGCAGACGATGCATTTAGAGAGGATGTCCAAGGGAAGGTCGACCATTTTCACTGAGACAGAATCTCTAAGATCCCACTGCTCCGCGTCCATGTCAAGCTCGGGTTCCACTTCGATCCCACAATGCGAAATGAGTACTTTCAGAGCTTTCGTGTAAAGTTTGGCTTCGATCTGTGGAAAAGCGGACTTGTGTTACTCTAGTGCTTATTACGAAGCGATCACATGATTTCCCACACAGAGTATGAATACCTGAATTTCTAGTAGCATGTGTACGTCCTCCGAGGATATGGCATCGGGAAAGCGTCGAAATGCCAACTCGAGAACCTCAGCTCCTTTCGTCGGCTGTGCAAGAGATCAAAAAGCTCAAATAACTAACGTCCATAAAGATTGTATGAGCTTAAGTTGTGGTTGTATCACAAACAGTACACAGTGACGGTGTACTACATTCGAGAAGCGTCGAAACCAAAACGGTGTTGGTGAGATTGAGACGCAACAAACCTTTCCGTACTTGTACTGGATCTGGGCGATCGTACGTGATAGCTGAATGCACATCTGAGCTTGGTTCTCGGCGAATCGAGGGATAACAGATGTTCCATAACGGAAGCAATCTCTATGATTGCCTAGCTCGCTAGCTAAAGTGACGATCTCGAGGTAAAATTCTGCGTTTTCCGGCTCAGCTTTCACCGCTCTCTTGAAACACAATAGCGCCTGCTCGCGATTCCCCAAATCAAGGCTCCAAGAAGCCAGCCGGTGCCATTCGTGCGCATCGTTTGGCCGCAAGTAGACTCCAATCATCGAAACCTGGAGTGCTTTCAGATCATCTCCTGGAATGATTCAACATAGGCTCGAAACAGTTATCCGCAAGAATGTATGAAGGAACTTCAACACATTATTCCTTTTGTTCGAGGACATGATTCGAGTCTCGGTCCGGCGAAACAAACGAGAAGACTTGAGAGCATCCCGACGCGCACCTTGTTGCATGAAAATAGTTCCGAGCGTCTTATAGGCATCTGCGGCGTCTGGAGCAATACGAATCACTTCCATGCACTTCTCGATAGCCTCGTCAAGTCGACCGGCCGCTAGATGCAGGGAAGCTTGGCCGAGAGAACCTTGTAGATCCCTAGGAAGCTTCTTGAATCGTCGGATTTTTGGACCCCTCGATGGACCGGCCTTCTGTGAACACAGGTGAGACGAATCATAGTTTGCACTGGTAGTTTTATACGGTAGCATTCGAAATGCAAGGAAATTCGGACTCACTGGACTCTCGGTGACAGGTGTTGACGATTCTCCCACGTCGTCGGGCGAGTCTTCATCCTCGGAGTTGTCGCCGTCGGCATCTCCTTTGACATCCATTTTCTCAGCGAAATCACTGAAACTGATGTTCCCTGAAAAACGGAATGACTACTCTGAGGCTTGCCGAGGTCAGGAATTGAAGTCACTGGAGCGGAAAAAATTGTTCTCAGGCTCTGATTGAGTCGATCGCAGATCCCGGAAAGGGACCGAGGCCCGCAGAGTCGTCGTCTTTCTTCCACCGGGGTGTATATCGAGTTCGCACTGACCTTCGAGAAAATTTTTGGTTATCTCGTAGGCATCATGGGGCATCGACGGGCTCGATGAGTCCCCATCGAACTGCGCGGAAGATCCCTGCTTCGCCTTGCGGAGCTCTCTTGGGTCAGCGACGTAGTCTTCGTCCCGATCATCATCGAAATCCTATGGAAAAGTGAGCTAACCGTGGTACCCTGTCTATTAGTTGGTATGGGGGGGGATGCGCAATTCCTCTAAAAACTCACCTCGCTCTCAGATGATGTCATTAGCCCTACAAAATCCTCGTGAATCGGCTTTGAACGAGTTTGACGCCTGCCACGCTTAGTGTTGAGGGCTTCGGGTAACTTCTGCATGACACTGAAAAGTCGATCCGATTCTAATTGAGCTGATTCGCGAGCGTCGCGGTGATCGTGAACGAGGTTAGGGAGAAGCAAAATGATATTCTCTCAGTTCTTACCGGCTGATTGCCTCGGCCTCACCGGCCACGTCGAGTGAAACTTCACCTTCATCTTCATCATCGATGTCAGTGCCACCCTCTCTGAGTTCTTCTAGTTGGGGATCCGACACATTGCCGAAGAGATTTTTGAAAGGATCGTCCTCCATGAGCTTGCTCGAGGAGCCGTCGAGCTTGAGTGTCACTTCCCTCTTCTTTCTCCTTCCGTAGTGTTCGTGCGATTTTTGAAGATCCGGGCTACTTCTCCCTTCTATTCGAGACATCCGAGATATCCACACTTGGTATCCTCCATTCTTCTCTCAGTGCTCTCCGAAAACACGGATGCGGGGCATACACTTCAACGCATTCTCATTTCCATTTGCCGGCTGTATCAAAACTCGAACTCTATGCCGGTTGGTGTTCTGACGGTTTGCACCGCGCAGCTGTTCGAAGTTTCTGTTATTCCGTCCCCGTAGCAGACAGCACTGCGAGAGTCGTAGCAGAAAGGGTGATCGCCGCGAAAAAGTCGAAGACTCGGTATACTAGAACCGGACGAACCGAATCCGCCCTACCTGGGCTGGACACAAAACTTGACAAGCTTCGCGAGCAGGAGACTCGAGTGCATTGGCTCTTTCTTAAAGAAGTTCTTGCAGAGTTGTCCGCAGATCAAAGTCGAACCCATGTGTTTATGTTCATGTTTACAAGGTGCGTCTCGTCTGCTGTTGGAAACCCGTCGTTTCTCTCGAAGCCGCCCGATGCTGCGCCAAGTTGCCCAAAGAACACTAAGAACCCCCCTGGGGGTTCGTTGGGTTGGACGTGTGCCGCGTGACCCAGATGAACGCTTAATGCAGCAAGGACAGAGTCAGCTCAGTGTGCTGGAGAAATACATGAGCGCGAAACAGGCCTGTGAAGGTAGATCATCTCTATGAGAACTCGGTATCAGCTGACTGTCAGGCATTGAGAAACGATCTGAGAAGAGCGAGCGATTCCGACAGGACTGAGAACCGAACCCCAGTCTTTTTCGGAGTCCCGAGAGAACCCATTTTTTAGGTTTCTGTCGCAAGTCATCTAGATTGTCGAAGTTTCTCAACCTCTTGAACTCGCTCACGGTGCTCATCGAACTTTGACCCTAGAGAAAGTAGACACAGTAAGCGTCAATCGCCCTGATCTCTGATGACGACATGCTATTTCCACAGCGATGCCAACCCCCGAATCGAATCCTTTTGGGGTTTTCGCCAACAATGAGCTGAATCTTGGTGGGATCGAAGTATACGGCTTCGATTATGACTACACGCTGGCGGTGTACACTGGACAGCTGCACTACCTCATTTATGATCTCGGTCGGGACTGGCTCATCAACAAATTCAAGGTCTCGTTCTTCTATTCTGTTCTACCTCGAGGCTGGGAATTTTCCCAGCCGGCATGATCGGAAGCTTCCGTCTTGCGAAGCGAAAGCCTGGGCGAATCCATAGAGATTGAAGTAGTGCTGTATCTAAACTTCAATGGAATCGTCATTCCTCTTGCAGTACCCGAAGGGCATAGGAGAGTTGGAGTACAAACCGGGGTTCGCCATCCGCGGTCTTCACTATGACATCAAAGAGGGCATTTTGATGAAAATCGATTTGTTCCATCAAATCCAGTTCGAGTCTGTTTACCGCGGACTCACACCCCTTGCTAGAGAGGAGGTTGAGAGCATATACGGAGGAAGCTATATTCCACAATACATGATCCGGGCCGGAAACGAGGTGTGACTCATTTCATTCAATTCTGCAAGCCAAGACTTAACTCCATATCTTGATTGCGGGACTAGAACTCCGTCAAGGGGGAATCCAGAGCTTGTCCATCACTCAATCGAATACTTCAAAATTTCAGACGAACCGAACGAAGCAACTGAATGATTTGTTCTCGGTGCCAGAGATTTGCCTCATATCGAACGTGACGGAATATTTTATCAATAACAACATCGCGTTCAATCCAGAGATTTTATTCTATGATGTGCAGAATGCCGTTGGCTCCATCCACCCTGTCATCCACAACATGTTCAACGAAACCAACATAGGCAAGTAACTGCTCAGCGCTTTTCACTCGAAGTGACGAATGTAGCGAGCCGTGAGCCGTGAATCAGTTTCCTCTGACCTGAAAAGACCTTTTCGCTCCCAGGAACCTACCTGGAGAAATATCCAGAGCTCAAGACCTTCTTGCGAAGACTGAGGGACCACGACAAGAAAATGTTCATCGTCACGAACAGTCCATTCAAATTCTTGTGGGTTCAAATGCATTGATATAAGCTGCATCAGCAGATCACTCTTTGGGCCGATTCAGTATAAGAAGGTTCTTCTCCTCTCTCAGGGATGTTGGGATGACCTACATGCTCGGTGAAGAGTGGCAAGAGTTTTTCGACGTAGTCATCGTTCAGGCACGGAAGCCGAAGTTTTTCACTGAACAATTGCGGCCTTTCCGTATGTATGATAAAGCTACGAAATCTCAACTCTGGGAGCGCGTCACCAGCTTGGAACCAGGTTTGAAATATTTATCAAAGTATCACCCACAAGCCGTGCATACGAAATGATTTTTCTAGATCGCAGCTATTACACGAGGCGTCGTCCTGCGTTGAGGATCAACTTAGGAAATTGTTGCATTTTTCTGCTCGCAGGGAAGGTTTACGTCGAGGGAACGGTGAACCAATTACAAAGAATGACGGGATGGAATGGACACACGGTGTTGTACTTCGGAGACCAAATTTACAACGATTTGGCTGATCTCACCTTGAACTACGGCTGGCGGACCGGTGCTATACTCTATGAGCTTTCTGTAAGGATATCTGTTCATGCAATGATCAAAATCAAGTTGAGGAGGCAATCGAAAGTGTCTCTAAAGCTCCTCCGATTCCACAGCACGAGATCAAAATTTCGAACTCTGAAGAGTTCCGACACACTGCCAGCTGGCTGCAAACGCTTCAGCATCTAATCGCCGACATGCAAGACTCTCCGGACATTCAGGTACATGAGGATCATGGAAACATCTCACTCACAGCGTGAATCTGCGTCGGAACGAATGTCCTAATCTTTCATTTCTCTTGAAGGATTTCATCGACACTCTACTCGAGGAGAGAGACTTGCTCCGAAAAACGACGAAGAGTCTCTTCAACCCGAACTTCGGTTCGGTTTTCCGAACGCACCACAATCCGACGTATTTCTCGAGACGATTATTTAGGTTCGTATTCGAAGTTTGACCGTCGACGACTCTTTGTCTCAACCAGTATCGCAAGCATGTTACACGTAATGCAATTCTCACTGTTCAAGATTTGTTACAGATATTCGGACATTTACATGAGCCACGTGACGAATCTTATGAACTATTCCTTCAATCACACGTTTTATCCTCGACGAGGCGTTCTGCCGCATGAATGCTACATTCCACACAGTTGAAAACTTCGACAGGTTTAAGATTCATGTTCGAGCTTCGGGAAATGACACAGGGTTCCGGAACCGGCGACATACATGTTGTGAATCGAGAGAATCCGTGAACTTGAAACGATTGCCAACGGGGGGACTCGACGTCGGCGACTAGTTATGATATTATCATGTCTGTCGGTAGGATGGAAATATTATTTTTGATATCGGACGCAATAAATCGCGGCAATGTTTTCTCTCATAAAGTATTTAAAACATCTGCGTGAAGAAGCTGCAGCTAAGAATGAGCAGTCTTGATTTCCTGAGTGCAAACCACAACGCCCGTCTGAATGTCTCTTGGAGCCTGATTTTCCTTTCCGCGATGCTCATGATTGATGTTCGAATGGATTTGCCGCGTCTGGGAAAATCGAGCCAGGAATAGCCCTCCATGAATTGAGTTCCATCGATGGTTGATCCCAGATCGATGATTTGTCGACCCGCCAGAAGACAACGATCGAGACTGGAGATGTCCAGCCCGTTGGATTCGTTCCTGAAATCGGCTAATGGTGGTTCATTTCCATATACTGAAGAAGTCATGCATCGTGATCTTGATGAGGGATCCCGAATGTTCTGCTAAGCTTCCGAATCTGGGGAAAGCATATCTATTGCCGCAAAACGCGAATCGGGTAGAAAGAGCTGCCATCCCCTCATCCCGACGGCGCCGGCACCGGCGGTGTTTGCTTCTCTCATTCGCGAACTGTTTCGTTTCGAAACAACTTGGTTGGTCTCTTTCTCTCTTTTTCGGGAGATAAGTTAGTCAGGACGGGAATCAACAGGAATGCAGACGCAAGATCGACGGAGTTGGAAACGGCCGGAAAAAAGCCCGATCACCGTGGACTGCGTTCCAATTTTCAGCAACGGACAGTGTTTATGCGAAGTTTCGATACCGGAGCGCTTGTTTTCGGCATCTGCATTCGGAATGACACATCGATTTGCACTAACATAAGTGAACGCGAAGAGAATATCTCACTCATGAATCAATCCGACTGAGAACGATTCATGACGAACGGCTGATCCGTCGCGTCGATTCTCCCGGAATCAGCAGTACATACGTGACAACATTCTAACGTGAATTCGAGCTGCTGCTGCTCCGATTGATTCCAAGCTCATTACCGCGGCTTTGCACATACTGGAATATGGAGAGGAGCAGATTTATTGCGAGAATAATCAGGGAAATGCTCAGAAATCATGCTTCTCGATCGGCGGATCTGGAATCCAAGATTATAGGATGATAGCTGACTGATTCTGGGCTCGATGCCTCGGGACTCAGGGTGGGCATCCCGGCTTGGAGAAGTCGTTGCAAACGTTTCCCCCGTTCTCCTTTTCCGCCAAATTCTCCACGAGACAGCAATTCGGCTGGAAGTTCCGTATTACACGATCTAGGGTTCTGTTCTAAAGCTTCACCTGATAGAGGAGACAGTGGGTAGAGGGTCCGAGGGAGCGGGACTCGGTCAATCAGTTCATTCACAGGAGATAGAGAAGCATTTCCTCCATACGACGCTCAATCACCGACTTCTGAAAATCTGTCCGAATGACGGGAAAGCGAATCATGGCACACTCGCAGCTTGGGCTTTCCGCTTTTCCTTTCGCTTTCCATCGCAGCTATGCAGCGAGTGACAACGCTCATTATCCTCCGCTCGAAGGAGGACCGCGATTCTAGTCAGACTGCAAGTATTTAAGACATCAGTGCTGCTTCCATCTAAAGTCATCAAGCAACGAAGTGAAATGGAACCGGGACTTCGTACAGCTCCTTCTGGCTCGCCGGTTGCTGCTTCGGACGGTGATTCTACTCCCCATCGCATTCAGTTTTGAATAGAGCTCATTATCTACTCGAATTAATATGAAATAGACTGAGCTACTTTATGATCAGATTTTCTATCCAAGCAGGTAGGAGCAGACAAACCTCAGCTTCAAGTGAATGGACGAGTTCGTATGGCGACTCCACTGGCGAGACTGGGAACGCATCAGGTCTCGCCGGCGGAGGAGCAGAAGAGGAATGGCTTCGTCGGATGCTTGAGGGTGTGCAAATGCCGTCGGAAATATTGGATGGAGATCACGACACTGTCATGAACGACCTCGAAGCATTGGAGCACGGTCTGAAAGTGATCGGATTCGCCAAAATTACTGACGCTGTTGAGGCCTCCTCGAGAGCGAAAGCTGCCTTCGAGCAGATGTTGCGAACTCAGGCCAAGAAAAAAGAGCATTATCGACAGAGAATGCTCGTTTTAGAGCAGTACAAAGATCTCGTGCATAAGTTGAGCACCGAGAATCGTCATCTGAGGGAACAGCTCGCGAGTTGCCGAGGTGGCGAAATTCCAAGAGCCGCTGCCAATCCAGGCGGTCAGGATGGATTTCAAGGAGACGTCGGGGAGGCCAAGAATGAGGCCGTGCGACAGATTTCTCAGGATCTTGGGACCCCGAGCGTGACCGTGAACGTCGGCCAACCTGTAGGCATAAGCAATTAATTCATAAACAGAAAGGGAAGCAGAAGTAGAAGGCTTCATATTTAAGAAAGAGTCGAGTTCTCTCTTTGTCTTACACAACAGAAACAGTGGAACTACAATGTTCACAACTTGCTCTCGAGTTGGGCGCCGAACGAGGTTTGGGAAGGATGCTCTGCGAGCGTGCAAAAATCATAACCCTTCTCTCGAGCCTCCCGATTCTGCCAGCGCCTTCTGCGAGCAGCTTGTTCCGTTACGAGTCAGGAAGACCACAATCACCAGCTAGCTCATCCTCGACTTCTCATTGATAGACGACCACAACCAAGATGAAGGAGAGACGAGGCCGTTTCGCGATGGTGGGCCCCGGCATCGGGCGCGGCGGTATGGCGGATGGTGATCGGGCTGAAAGGAAATAAAGATAACTCGTCGAGAAGGAGTCTTTTACCAAATTAGCTCTTCGGAAAAGCAAGCAGTCTTATCACAGTCCATCGGTTGCCTGCTCTCCACGCCGGCCGGTCGTGTATTCCGCTTTCGGCCGTAAATCACGGTCTGCGGAAAATTGTCGGTTGCCTGTCCGCGACGCACGCACACACTGTTGCTGATTTTCACTCCTTTACTCCTCGTTCCGGGGATCCCTCCACGACTCGCTACAGCATTATTCTGATGCCCTGGTATCATAACTATCGAGCATATGTCGCGTGTTAATGTACTCAACGATCTTCACGAGCGCTAATTGCTGTCGGTCGAAGATTTTTGCATCGAATCTTCGGAAAATATCCTTCTCTCTCCCGGGCCATTTCTGGAAGGAAAATTTGCACGGCGCAGAAGAGCAGGATGATCTCGTCGAGGATCTGTCCGTTGACGGAGGCTAAGTACCTCTTATCTAGAAATGAGAAAGTCCGTTAAGGTCGTTATCGGCGCCGATGTTCTATCGTCCTTGGCATTTGGGAAGAGTTTCTCTAAACGGGCTTCCCACGGAATCGTTCGGATACCTATATCTATCGCTCAAGGTCGTCTCTTTGGGGGATAATGGATAATTGAGGACTTTCATCGATTGTATGAGATGAATCCACGCATTTGATCGATTTGTGTATTATTAGATCGCATGTTTGCACTTATGCCACCGAGCTCGACGAGAGTTTCGAGTTGCTCGAATATTTGATCGCTTTTATCCTGTGTCCCTTATTTGCGTGCGGCGTATGGATTTGCCGTGGTTTGATGACGAGCAGAGAGTGAGCTCTCCGCGATTATTGTTGCTGTTCTCTCCAATCTAAAAGTCATCCATTTTCGCCCCGACTCTTCATGGGACTGCATTTTCTAAGCATGAAGAGCTGCTATCGCAGAGAACACCAATCAGAAACAAAGCAACAATGTTTTGACCAAGCAACTCGCGATCGGGAAACCTCGGTCCAGAACATTGTCCGAGCAGACTCGGATACAGCCTGATTTCAGATGAATATGGAGCCCTTCCGGATGAAGCGTGTCTCTGGAAAACGCTCTGAAAAACTCCGTCGAACTGACCGGAAGCTTCCCGACCCCGCCCCACCGGGAAACGATCATGCCGCCGCTCTCGGAGTCAGTTCCTAGCTTTCGCGGACGAGGAACGACGGCAAAGCGCCGGGGAAGATCCGAGAGGAAGTGGTGTTTTGTCACTTCCTCCCGGCACCCCCACGGTTCCGAACTTGTCCGATGAATGTGCGAGTCCCGTCCTAATTTTAAGCCGGGAGACAACTTCCCACCAGTTTGACGTTATCCCGGAGAAGGGGAAAACTGTTTACTTCTCCCCGATCGCTCGGAATCGACGAGCCGTTGTGGGTGCTGTGGTCGTTTGAGTTTTGAAACGGGGTGGCAATGGAGCTGCCACTGTTGTTGATGATGATGATGATGATGGCAGTGGCAAGCCGAATCCAGCCACCCGAAAACATCTATCCGCAACGTGAATGGGGGCCAACATGATGTCGATCTCTTGAAGAGCCACGCAGCGTTGCACACATTGAGTACCTTTCAGCGTTGGCCCCTTCTTAGACAGAGTGGGGCAGCGAACGACCCAAGCGCCCCCTGGCAGAGGGACCCGCGCCGGCTGAGAGAACTTGTGCTGCTTGTCATTACTTCCCGAGAGATCCACTAGCTTCACGCGACTGGAACCTGTGTCATCGAACTCTATTCACTACGTGAACTGGATTCGATTCGTTATTTGTTTTCGCCGACTCATCATCATACGTGAATCTCTGTCCGACGGACTGCACGACTTGACAAGTGTTGGAAAATTATTCCATGTGATCGATCGGAACAGTTGTCGAATTTGGAAACAGTGTGGGACCGCTCGGACGAGCTGAGTTCCGGTCGCATGAAATGAAGAGAAGTGCGATCAAACTCCTTCACTTTGAGTGGGTTCTGCAAAAGGGTTAGCAGAGCTGACTTATTCCACCTGCCAACAGCCACCACCATGAGGTTCCTAGGACTTCTTATGTTGGCTGCGGTGGAGGCCGCGAACCGCGACCGCCCCTGCGGTTCAAATCCTCGACTACCGTACGAGATGGTCGACTATTCCTGCATATGCGGTAAGTCAAGTCCCAGCGTTGTGGTTTCCCCAATAGGATAGGTAGAACGAAACTGGAGTTCGGCATCGGCGTCGATCAGATCTGCCGCTCGTTCGAAGCCTGCCTTTGAACGAGTGAGAAACCGCGATCCGAGACTGAAAGTGATTGTGGGGCTTCTTGACATTCTTAACCTTCATCATCTGCATCGCTCCAACGAAGTCGCCGACTAGTCCACAGGTATCGATTGGATTCTACTACCTTCAAAAACTGGAGATCACTCATATCTCATTCCGAGGCCGTAGAAGTGACCGCAGTGAATGGAGTTTTTGACACTCCCAGACTCGAGTATATCCAAACACCTAACAAAGCGCTCTCCGAGTGAGCGACGCGATTCATCAGCTCCCACCTAGAATTTTGACGCACGAGCTTAGCAACGGATAGTAAGAACTGAACCGGAACAGGCAGTCCTGAATTTAATTCCCAATGAGCGCAGTTGGCGAGTTAGCCTAAGATCAATTTGATCTCCAATCGCGGAGCAGTTCGATTGGAGCCAAGCACGATCGACAGGCTAGGACGCTCGATGAATCGAAATCATCATTGATTGCATGTGCAGAACTCTGTCTCAGAGCCCCGAAGCCGTCCGAAACTTCTGCATCGCTCTGCCTGCAATGATCGGTTAGCCGGGGGCATCTCGAGCTTTTAGCATTCAAAAACGCGTCGAGACGACTCGCACGCCGCACGACTGGCTGGCAAGTTCGTTAAGGTATTGAGTGGCTGAGTCTCCACGCTCCACCGGAGAAGGCCCAGGTGGTTCCCTGCTAATTTGTTGCAAGAAACCTCACGTTCTGCTGCGACAGACAATCTACATTCGAAGCGGCTTGCATCCCGCCTGGTTCGAAATCATTATTTTGGGCGTGCGTCGACGACATGTGTTTTTTTCTTGCCTGAAACGCGTTTTTGACTGCGATTGCCTCTCGTTTCTATCTCGGAGCGAGTCGATCTGACTGGGTGCTCCTCCGACTGTCCGGAAGTTAGTTGAAGCCCGAAGGATTGGTCCCAGATTCTGATGGTGATCAAAGCCCCGGGAGACACGGGTTTCTTCCCGAGGTTCATCTAGATTTTGCGAGACCCAAACAAACGATTTCTCGAGCTTCCTTGAGTGCTAGATGTACCATTATGTAAATGCTTCGATTAGAAGCCCACAACGAATGTGTCGTAAGCATACAAACGTTTAGCAGCTCGGTTCAGGCAAATTATAGTGCCTTCCTTGTAGCATCTCCGGGTTGCCACGAGAATGTACGGCCAATTATGTTCCTCTGAGGAGATTGTCCATGATATGTTGTATAACAACCAACTCCCTCGATAAAGTAACCTTTTGTTGCCTGGAGAAAGGGTCACTCGTTGCTGTCTTCTCTAATCCAAACGAAATAATTGGTGACCAGCATCAATGGCTATTCCGGCAGCTCCATAATCCATCCGGAGGGACATTTTGGTCCTCGTCATCCAATCAAGAACTGTTTTTCAGTCCGAATCTCAGTCTAGAGGACCGTCCGAGGACAACGAGTCCCCGTGACTGCTGAGGCCTTCCAAATACGCTTGAGCGCGGAGGACGTTGCACTTGCAGTCTGAATGGAGCGGAATCTCCTCACTTTCGTCCTTCACCCCGTCTCCCTGGAAACCTGGATGCGCTTGTCCCTGAGAATTTCTCGTTTCCAAGGCCTCATCGTTCCAAAATGAATTTGGTTCTAAGTAGCAATGAGCTGTTCGGCCGATAACATGATTAGGAACCTGAATAGAAATCGTTTCCGCTGGAAGCACGGTCGGTGGCCGATGATTTAGCTTCCGCGGAGCTCTGATCTGGAGTTCGCATTTTCAAATCAAGAGTGCCCGCCGCGGCGCGATTGTCTCTTCGGTGAGGTCTTCCCGTTCGCAACAAGTCACCGGCAGAATTGATCCAGCGTTTTCCCTCGAGACCCGAAGCAAATTCCGGAGTCTTCTCCCGACCGCCTGGAATCAGCCTTGACTAGTAACTGTGTATAACAATTCAGTGGAAAACCTTGTTGCAACGTTCTTCCTCACTTGGAATGACTTGGCGGTGAGCAGTGCACGCAAGTAGAGCGCAGGCTGAACGAGCGAGAGATGAGCGAAGAAGGCAACGAAGGCGCAGGAGTAATCATTGAAATAAAGGCGGTTGTTCGCTAATTCTTTGGCCAAACATCCCGAGAGGCTCCGAACTCTATTCGAGGCAGACTTTTTTCATGCTTGCCGCCAACTAAACCCATTATGGAGTTCATGCGTGGTGTCTCCCTTGAGCAGATTGAAGTGCTCAGCACCGTGGAGACCGCCGGTGCAGCGTCGCAAACTCTATTATCAGAGATAATCGGATGATAGGAATAGAATGCAAAAATGAATGATGCTGCCAACGGGTTTGCTGATTGTTGCCACCCTGAAGCTAGGCATCGAGATCGAGTCGACTCCGAGAATTTCAGTCTGGGGTCCGAAACACTGGTGCCGGTCCGCATCCGAAAATCGAGAGAATCACGAGTCCCCTGATGTTTCGTCAAAACTACAGCCGATATGCAAAACTGACGGCAGACGGGGCATGTCGCAATCTTGCGGGTAGAGAAGAACTTTCATCGTTCTCGCGGCGAGCGTAATGAAATGTACTTAAGAGTCGAGCGTGCTCCCGACCAAGGACCAATCGATCTTTGAACGAGGGCCGTCGGGTCGAACTGGGGTCCGTTTTGGTCTGCTGTAATCGGGTCGGTCCTTCCTGCGGTCCAGCGGGAGGGCGGTCGGCTGGTTGGTCGTATCGAAGAGAGTCGCGGGGAGCCGACTAAGGAGGCCAAGTGAGTGTTCTCGCGAGTTAGTCTACAATCTGAACTTTTTGAGGGCTCGCTCTTCCTCCCCAGTAGTTTTCCCCGTTTCGCTTTTGACGGGAAAAGCAGCTGGCGAGCCTGTTGTCTGCCGGAGGCCCACGCTCGCGACTGTGGGGGCGTGTTGAGCGCACGGAGAAGCTGGCTACACTTTGTGCAATTGGGGGTTAGTCTCTGCAACATTTTTCCCTCTGCTGTCGGTTTATCCATCTCCCGCTCTTCCTATCTCCTGCTCTGCTAGCCGCAGGTGGTCTAATGGACTAGCTAGCGCTCTGCTTAGATAGTTTCTTCCTGTTCCTGGCGGAGAGGAGAAAGATAATAATCGACGCGTACTTGTTGTGGTCCGTAACCACAATGTCTCTCAACGCAACTGAGTCGGAGAGTGACCGATTCACGCAAAATGTTCTAACTGAGAGGTCATGGCTAACATTTGGGAACTTTTCGGAACAGCTCCCGAACGACTCGAAACGCAGCTGCGACAGCCAACGCCGCCGCCCATGGTGGCGGACGTCCACGACGTAGTGGTTTCGAGGAAAATCTGAAGATGACCCTTGGGATGGTACGAAGGAAGTTCTGCTCGCTACATCATCGTCGCCGGAAATCACTGAAGATTTCGCCTCACGGCGACTGGACAGTGAGAACAAACTCAGACCAGATGACGTGGAGTACGGATACGCGTTTCGTTGCAAACACTTAACGCCTCTCGAATGGACAGAGCGAAGCCAGGCGGGGCTCAAGACAAGGTCCACTTGTTGATAGCTTGTAAGCGTGCGAGCCTCTCGACAGCATGGCAACCTTGAGGCGTGTAGGTGAACAATCGAGTGAAAGCGTGCGTGCGGGTTCGAGCGGATGAGTCTGAGATCGAAAAGGTTTCAATCCGTTTGCCGCGACGGAGGTTGTCCTCGGAGTGCCGATGTTGTGCAGCGCTGCCGACGTTGTGAGGGCGCCTCCAGTTGCCGTTTGTTTGTCTGCAAGCACGCTCTTACTACGTAAATCATATTAGAGGCTAAGAAACGTTATCAGACTAAGCTGTCCCTCTACAGCGTGGGCTTCGATGTCCCAGCGCTTCTGTGGCGTGGGTTGGTGTTGCCTATTGCGAGCACCGTTTTCCTCGAAGAATAGAACTCTATGTTAAACAAGTCACGTTATGGGCATTCATATATTATAAGGGCCTTTATTCAGATGATCAACTCTGTGCAAGGTTGCCGCTAGCGTTGTGAAATCAACTCAGTCTGCTGATAACGACAAAGCGACCAATTACCGCATTCACTCACTGGCCTGTTTGACATCACAAAGCTGAAGCTAGAGTTGGACATCGCGCTCGGTGCAACAGCGTGGAAATCAAAACATTTCGAAAAGCCTAATGGTTCGCGAGAGACTCGTTTCTTCTCTGGTGAAGTCTTCGAAGAAGGCAAGAGGAATGAGGGTAAGTGGAGAGAGCGTGCCATTGAAAAACTGTCCATCACCGAGGGAAGCTCAGCTAGTAGCGGGAGCAATCACCTTCGGAAATTTTCCCCGAGATGTTGACAGTCTCCCCCGGGTCACGGAAGCGACAGACAAAAAAATAATAATGAAATCAACATCCGTGGAACTTGCTGCAACAACTTCCTGCCAGCGGCCCGGAATCGAGAGACTGAGCTCTTGAGATTACTTTGGGGATCGCGCCGTTTACGTGTCCCAAGTTCGCTGAATCCGCGTTTAACACTGACTCTCCTTTGTTTCGAGGAAGAATGAATCCATGACTGGGAGAATTTTCGTGGTTTCCGATACCCACGATGAAACAGATACTCTTCCAGTCCGCCGACGAAACAAAGCATCAATAGGTCGTTTGAGCAAGCCGGAGTGCAATGTGTGTGTCGGAAGCACAGGATGACGGCACAGGATGATGCACATTGGGATAATCTTCTCGGACGCTAACGCCAGTCGTATGATCCTGTATCTCCGAATCGAAACTGAGATACTTCCGGCACGCGATGTGGTCCCTCGAAACAACTCTCGAATCAGCTCTGAGGTTGATTGTGGAGAAGCCCCCGAGAACGTCGAACGCCCCATTCGAGCAATGCAAACGTAATGTCCAGTTGGAATACGTTTTCAGAGTACTATTACACTTTTCGATTATTGAGCGGATCGTGTCGACCAACGTTGCATTCGTAATCCGCACTCCATTACGTGTTTGAAGAATCTCCGATATCGACGACTTCGGATGAGAAGGCTGTACTTTGCGTGCGTTTATGCGCGTGTTCCTGCTCGGAAGGGAGCTCACTATTCAATTGTGCCATCGTCTGACACTGTAGGGCTTTGATTCGACTCCAAAATGTTGCGCTCGCGCTTCGGGAATGACGAGAAACCGAATCGACCGGCAGGCTGATACAAAAGATTGACCGAGCCAGCGGGCGGCTCGATGGTCAGCACAATGCCGGAGCAAATATATCGACGCAATATGAGCACCGAGTTGGCGTGCCCTCCGAAGCGATGACATCGGTGGAACCAACGACAGCGTACAAGCGACAACTAGCGACGGGACGAGTGATAGTAATAGCTTCAATGGGAGTTGCAGCGGCGGCAGCAGCAGGTCGGTATAAATACAGCTGTTCCGCAGCACTTCCTGAAGCTACGGGTGCATAAGTTAGGGACCGTCCGGCAGTCCGTCTTTCGACAGGTGTGCGTCACAACACTGACCGTGTAGGCGCTCATCTATTGTGAAGATTGAGTTGTTCTTTCAATGGAACTAGCACACCAGTCGACAAGTCTCGGGACGAACACAAAAGCGACCCGTATCCTTCGCGAACACCAATGGATACTTCGCTCTGGACGCTGGAATGGATGGACGCTCGAAAAATATCTCGAGCCTGCATTGCAATGCGTTCCTTTTTGGGTGGCCACCGAAACTTCCAGATGCGACGCTGGTTGTTTGACGGACTTACGCACACATTTGTCGGTCCACTTTTCCTGCGTCCCAGAAAGTTCAATAGCAGTCAACATCCGATAAAACCGACTTCGCAACCCGGGACCAATCTTGACATCCAATCATGCGCCACAGTCCCTGATTGTCCCTCCCGAATAAAGCGGACTGCAAATGCACGACCGTATGAAAATATCTACGCGATCGCTACACGAATGCTGGATCGCTATTTGTCACGGAGACCGAGAGTCACATAAATCTTCGTGCGGGTTCCGCTTCCTAGGGTCATAACAGAGGAGCAGGGCAAGGAACCATAGGTTGGCTTGACCGGTCGAAAGCTCACCAATTAATAAAGTAGGTCGCATTGTTCGTTTGATCGTGGCGCCGTTGTCAATACACGTGGATCCGATATCCTGCCCGAGTCCTACAGACAGGAGCATGGAAGTCGACTCTGAGCCGCTTCGTCGGAGTTGAGAAATCTCGTCAGACTCTCGCCGCGATTGGTGCCGCGGTGGAAACTGGGTAGCTAAACCAATAGAAGACGTCACGAGAGCAACATGTGAACTCGGCGATTACACTTTTCCCGCTTGAGAATCACAACGACCATCGCCAGAATCAGCCTGGGCCGGGTGCTGTGTTGCGATTCCCGATCAGGCTCAGAATTGATATTTGTTGAGGTTCTCTCGCTCAATCTTGTGAGGCCTACTGATGTATTTACGAAGCTGAGATAACACTTCCCCGGTGGATCGGCTCAAAACAACATAAAGAATCATGGAGTTCAGTGGGTATTATGACTTGCATTCGCTGATTGTCGTTCCTGAAAATCCAGGGCGAAAAATCGCTTCAACGATCGTCACCTCACTGCCATCGCTTAGGAGTTCAGGGTACGCACCCCTGGCATCTACTACTGTCAGGTGATGTGTTCCATAAGACGAATGGAAACTATCCGAGCATAGACCGTAGGAAAACTGCTCAATGATGAGAAAGCGCGTGAACGACAACAGCAGCCACCACTTCACCATTCACCACCAACAACCTAACAAGTGTTCGTGGCCCACAACGGAGCCTTCCATCTCTATTGTGTAATTACCCACCCCACCGCAAGTTGCAAGCTCAGTGCTTCTCGTCGAGGCACCCTCGTGAAACTTGGGCTTTCTCGAGGTCTACTTCCTTGTTCGCAGGAGTGCGTAGAGTGCGTTCAATGATTTCTGATTGATTCGATCCTGCGCAGCCTCGGTTCTCCTCCACGGAGAAGACCGCGGTCACGATCCAGAGAATCGACTCACCGCCGAAGCCAATCCATCACGTGATTTCGCGCAAAACTCCTCCGTCACCGCGTTCTTTACTTGATTGGTTCGTCTTCTGATGAAATCTCGTTCGCCGCGTTCAGCCGCGAACGGAGAAAAACGATTAACTAGAAGGGAAGGAATCCCTAAGTGAGAAATCTGCGGATAGGAGTTTCAAAAAAACAGCATTTATCGATTTTCCGCAGCGAGGCGCTCCAGTCAATTAAGCACTAGCGAATTGTTAACTCGCGATAATGGTTGCAACAGTATTGTATCGTTTGAGAGCGATGGTACATGTTTTTGAATGAGGGATAACTCTGATTCGATCTTAGGCCGCCTGATACCGTTGTTCAGAGTTTTGTCAACTCAAGCGACATAGAACTTAGTACAAACATCTGCATGATATGATTATGGGAGCGTACCCGGGGTCGTTCTTCGAGTAGAGCCACCGAACCGTGAGAAGTGTTGGTGTACCCTCACTCTTGGAAGGGTTCAGCAGGAAATAGCCGTTCAATAGGAAAGTCCTTCACAATGACCGGGTTATTGACTTTGATTATGAATTCTCGTCGAACGGGTGGCCAACGTTATGTTAATGATGATGGTATGTCTCTCAAACGTTCATTGAAATTCAAGGGATCCTTTGCGATAAGCTCTCGGAGCAAGCTCAGCGTAGAAGCGAATTTCGAGAGCTTTAGGTCCGTCAGACTATGATTATCCTCGCGGGAATGTTCAGGGCTCGTGTTCTTTTCCTACCCTGGCATAATTTCCCGCGAGCTACAGCGAAATAGTTCTCGTCTACCTCATTATGGTTTGCAGTCTCTCAGGCTGTTCTGACCTTGAACCTCGTGTACATCAGCAATAATCATAAGTTGAACACAACAGGGACCTTTCATGCTCTCTGAAGGATCAGACTCACCTGCTCTTGTTTCCTTCCTTCTCAGGACGCTCACGCGTCTTGTGCAAAACGCAGGTGCCATCCAGGGTGGGATGCGGCTGAATGCCGGCACGAATCCACGGGAAGGTTGGTGATCTCTCAGCACAAGGCTTGTGCTGTTTTCAAACCTGTGAAGGAACAGCGGTGCAGGTTCGATTCGTCTCCACCGATGGATGCCACTGTATGAATAATATATTTTGCGGGAAACTTGTACCGTCCCGAGAAAGTTGAGGAGTGGTCCTCCGAGGCAAATGGGTCGTCCTTCGAAAAGGAAACCTCGACACCGTGCCATTCAAGGAGTCCGCTGGTCACGCCGGGAAACATCCTGAAATGAGATTGGAAGCCGAATATCTCTATGGTGGCTTTCGCCGCTCCGTTCAGGGTTCAGTGGCGTGTACTTTGACGGAGCTGCTGTCTCGGATCCGCTAGCGATCTTCTATCGCGTGAAAAGTTAGAAGTTAGTTCCGAGACATGCGAGTTTTCGGCGACTGCTGCATTCGGCTGGGGCTGACCTCTACCATGCTGGATGGTCTGTATTCCGAGATCAGAAAAACTCGAGTGCAGCGTCCTCAATCCCCGACTCTATTGGGATGTCCCGTAATACGAGTCGGAGCGCACTCGTCCCTTTTTTTGTGAAGAGTTGGTCAACTGCAGCTGCAAACTTGACACCGTTCCGAAGCTTACTTTTTTTTCCTCAGCGTTTCGAAAATGTGTGTACGGGGCAGTCTACGGGCGTTGACTGCTGCATAATTTGTTAGAGCGGCGTGTTAGAGCACAGCGTATTCTGTCTGATTGATGGGCGCTTTCTGGGATACGAGCACCCCTGCTAAGCGGGCGCCGGATCGATCGACGAATCGTTTTGGAAATCTCGGTCCAGATTGCGAATTGGTATCCTGAAGGGCGAAACCGAAACTAGGGCGGGGATCATATGATTTTATTGCGAATCGAGCATTGAGAATACATGATGATCCACTCCTTCGCTAATGACGCACGAAAGCAACACCCTGAAGTCCGGGGTACAAGGAACTCATCAGATGACAGACTTCTGCATGGGACTCTAAGAGAAAGTAGTTCCCCTCAAGTATGGGGCCCATGGGGAGCGAATGGTTCCTCATTCCCCGGACTCCAGGGTAAATTCTGAGAATCAATACGTTCTGTACAATCGTCATCTTTAGCATAGTCCCATGAAAATTCATCATTCCCAAGTTTATATCATTCGTCCTTTCATACCGAGCTTCAGCAACACGAAACACGATGAATCCACGGAGCTGCAGGTCCATTTAATATTAGCCAAATCCTTTTCTCGTCGACCGAACTTTCCGACTGCGGGGAAAAGTGCGAGGGAACCGACTGCAGATCCCGATCCAACTTGTCCAAACTACGCGCCTTAGACACGGGAGCACATCTCGCAGTCTATGTTTTTCCGCTTGTACGGCCACTACGAGCTCATGGTCGGAAACCTGGTCGAAAATGAATCGCCCGCCTTCGTGCCGCAAACGTGGAACATAGGCCAAGATTAACTCAGTCAATACGACCTGCAGTCGAGGTCATAATCAAAACTCCGAGAATCCATCAACTGGCGAATAGGAGTGGAGAGTCCGAAAAGGGCCAATGCGGCTGAAATCTGCGCATACGGATCAGAGGATCGACACGAGCGTCTTATCTACGGGGTCGGAAGATTCATCAGAGAACTCCTCAGAGGGCTCGACGGCGGGTATCTCTGATGGGATCGAGTCTCTATCACAGGATCCGCGCTGGATGTCTACTCCAAGCCCGTAGCACCCCTCAGTTTTGGAATCCTCCCTCGATTCTCTGCCTGAAGAAAATAGAGTTGAAAGCGCGCGAAGAAAGATGATAGATCAGATATGCCTCCATTGATTCTTGCTCGCCAATAGAGATTCGTTCCCGAGCCGTCGGAATACATGTCTTGTACATTGTATTTCCACAAGGTTTGAATACTCTATCCCATGGAATATCCTGTGAACAGAGTGACTTGATGCTACCTGATGCGAGTGGAATCTGTTCCAGAGCAGGTTCTGTCAAACGACACAGCCTGAAGTCGCGATCAATCCCATGTACAAACAGATGATGTCTCCGCGTAGTTTCCGAGAGCTGCATTTGAAATTTGCGAGACGGATTCGTATCGACCACGACATGCGTTTTCTGCAACGATCCAGGCGCTGCGTTTGCCGCCACGGACTGTAGCGCAGAACAGCACGAGCGAAACAGCCCTTCTTCAATTTGTCCGTGATGGAACGAGTATTTTTAGTGCCTTCATTAGAGATGTACAATATTTTGCGTTTGTCCCCCAGCCACACAGTCCAGGCTCCCGTGCCTCCTCGTAACATACACGCTCGTTGTCGAGGATTTTCCGCTCATAAATGGTTCCTGTCGCTTCATCAGGTCAGACACCGGAAAAATTAGTGGGGTTATCGAGGGAATGAGTGTTCCGCTCCGTCGTCTGAAGCACTCCGCCGAAAGGCTCTCACCGGACCACGGCGACCTGACAGAGATTATTAGCAACGATATTCTGTGAGAGACAGGAGTCGTATAAGAACGGTTCACGACTAGAGGCCGTAGAAGTTGGTGATGAACCTGATCGACCCACGGAACTGAATAGACAAGAGGGCACGCTTTTGAACTCTCGTTCAGGTTCTAAGCTTTTTGTCATGGTTCGGTGTTCAGAAATCCAGAATCAAGTCCACACTGCTCGATCTCTCCAGGGCTCTCGATCCCCTGGTCTCGATCGGTTAACGATTAGTTCAGGAACATAATTTGTCCTGAACGATCCGTGGTCTCTCTTCGAACGTAGTATGACATTGCTATAACTGTATCTCTGAGCAGCGAGCGATTCGTCGTTCCAAGATTACTGCATAATCTTAATGAGCTGGAATAGCAATCGATGCCGGCCTTCGATTTCATCCATCTAGCGACGCCAACGTCGGATAGTGCGAACGTTCCCCTCGCGGCGAATCTCTCCGCTGAGATGCAGTTCTGCGCTTCTTGTGGGCAACTGAGGCATTCTGGTTTTCTTCAATGATTTTGTATTCGAGCGGCTCTCGAGAGCGCCGTTGGCCGAGTTAGCGCATCGATCCCCGACAAAAATAGCGACTGTTGATTCAAATGCCTGATATCCGTTCGTTCTCATTCATCCGTTTCGAGGTGGTGACCGAAAGAAGTTCTGTAGGAACGCATAACAGGAACTTCTCCCAGTCCGTGGCCAATCTCACAGCAATTCGAACGGCCTTGAACCCCGAAAAACACACATGAAGTGGAATTGGATCCTTGAGTGGCGAGAAACCTGGGCCAAGCGGCGAAACGTTGAGTGATCCTGCGGGGTTAAAATACCTATTTTCCGGGCACCAAGGCCGCCGTCGTATCCCTTCGCGTTTCTGCAGCACGGTGTCACAATCGGCGGCGATTGTCCACTCACTAAGGGCCACCCAAATCATATCTCATTTCGATGAGTACCACGACACACGCGTAAGGCGATCGCTGCACAATGAACTGCGGTTTCTCGACTTCATGAAATCGGAATGGCGATCTCAAGGTATCCCCACGCTGAGGGAAGCCCCGTTCCTGAATCGATTGCCTCACCGACTGACCGTAATCCACTGCCATCTGTTCCCTCCGCATTGTCGATTTCAAGAATCCTAAAATGCATCTCAGACTTCACCACAAGAAAATCTCTCTTCTCATCAGATGACAAACTATTTCATCGCAGAGCATCGGGGATGCGACAAACCTGTTAGAACCCGGTGACCGGCGTTGGCCGACGATTGGGATAAGGGATAGCTGGGTCTGTCACATATTCATTTCCGCGTTCGAGCGACGAAAGAATTCCATCAAGATTCCCCGACACGGAGCGAGCGCATCCGAGAACGAGGCCCATTGGTACGCATTTCCCATCGACTGAATCAATCTGACCGATCAAATCGTTGGCGATTTTTGGTTCACCAGGCAGTGTGTCCATGAGAATTCCTCCAGCCAATCCCCCGCGCACGCTGTGCCCAGAAGAGGGGGTGCCGTCATCCCGGCCACGGGGACAACCCGGCCACTACGACAACTCGGCCACTACGTCAAGTCGGCCACCGCGTAGGTAGAGAAAACGTAGAAAAGTGGCAAAAAAAACGTCGAAAAGACTCAACCTCCATACCTTAGAAGTAGGAGAAACCCAACCGCCGTGAGCATGGCAAAAAAACCGGAGGAAAAACCCAACCTCCATACCTACGCAATGGCCGACTTGTCGCAGTGGCCGAGTTGACGCGTTCCGAAAGAGGGGGATGCGGATGAAGGAAGTGGTCCGAATCCCCAAACATGCTCGAGAAACCTGAAGTCTCGACTCGATTCTGAATGCTCCGCGTAAACGGGGAGCAGCGAGTCTGTCTTTGAACCTCGGAAACCTCAGGCTTTCCTGTGGAGCTCAGCGCACAGTTAGAGGCTCATGAAGGGGCTCGCGACTAACCCGGAGAGGTGCAGTGTGGCGGTTTTCGGCCTTTATCCATGGAGCGCTGCTCTACAGCTCGTTCCCGAGCTTCATCAGGCTCGTCCCAGGGAGTGGTCATCTCCATAATAGGCATAAAAACACTCTCACATCGATGGTCTGCGGGGGTTCTTTCTCAGGAGACAACCATACAACGTAACTGGCAAATCGTGGTCACCTGGCTGGGTCCAAAGTCTCCTGAACCAACCTAATCCGCAGCCGTTCTCGACATCTCGAGTCCCTCACGGCAGCTCCCGAGTAATCCGAAACCCAAGACTTGTACGGCGCGTGGTTGCGTTTATCAAGGTCGAGAGCCTGTGGAGAAACTCTGAACACGACCCTCGGCATAAAGAGGAAGATTCGCTCGCTCCTTCGCGCGAGGAATCACTCATGTTGCGAGCACTCTAGCTGAAAATATGTTCCACAACAAAACATCAGACACGGCGACGCATTCGGTTCCAAGTCTTAACGCAAGTTGCTAGACAGGCTTTGCGAAACCCCATGGAGCTCTGTTCCGCGAATCGTGTTTTTTTTCATCAACCGGAATCAGTAGTCAACCAATCCATCCGATGGACGAGCTAGCTTTTATTCGGATTATCAACACTGTCTGAGATTACGCTATGGGCTGTAGGATCAGCTGTCCAAGCAGGTAGCGATCGTCTTCGAGAGTCTTGCGGATTCACCTAGATGGAAGTTCGATTGGATCGACATAAATGTTTAGCTTAACAATACGTGACGAACAGAAGCTTATAACGGGAGATCATCTGGAAAGGTTGAGGATCATCGCCGCTGCAGTTGTATCAACCAACTGTGAGAGCACACGGTGAACATACTCGAAGGTAGGGGAGAGGAGTCAAACAAGGAGGTTTCAGCTGAAATTGTCTCCCATGGAGCGGCAGGAACGATGAATAGGAATTGAATGAGGGCAATATTTGGGATATTATTCGCCGAGAGACTCGCTAACGACTCGGGAACGGGGGGTGTATGCTAGGAGCGTTTAGGTGCTCTACGCGCCTGTCACTTGAAAACTATGTATGCGACACAAGTGCCTCAGTCCAAATTCAGAACTGAGCACTGCGACCATTTTATTCTATGGGGAAATATGTGTTGAGAAGGTCCTTGTAATGCTTGACGTCCACCGGTAGAAACAAACAGAAAATTATTCGGTCCACCTGGAAGGTAAGGAGCCACAGTGAATGATCAATCGAGTGAGTACAATGGGCTCAACAGCAATGTGAAGATAACGAATTTAGGCTCATGTTGAAAGTTCGGATCATTTGTTCATGTCAACAGTTCGGGCAATGATCGCACGAGTTGCAGTAATTCTCGAAAATACAGCAGATGACGGGCCACATCTAGGGTTTCCTTATTATACTTGGAATGTGAAGATAAGAGGGAAATGATCAATAAATATCCATCCATCCATATCTCGAACATCGCGAAACAAGCGGATGGGGACGATAAACATACATCAATATCATCATAGAAGCCGTCGTGTATTTGCCGTTGCAGCTTCTGAACATCAGGAAGCCACTCTCACGGCTTCGGACATTTCCCGCTTCAGCTACCAGTGTCGGCGAATGTGTCCCAAAAGACGAATGGTAACAGCAGCCGACACCTTCATGAATCCTCAACCATAACCCGTGTTCATACGCATTGCGATGTCTTCCACCTTGATGTTTCGGCTTCACGGTCCGCTGCGAGTTGTGAGTACCGCTGGAAGTCGGTGCTGCTCGTTGAACTGGGGTCGAGCTGATGCTCACGCAGATTAGGTTGGTATGATTGAGGGCACTCAGTCGAAGCTCGATTGAGTGAGTTCACCTTCGAGAGATTCAGCGGACAAAAGCTCTGACAAAACCGCAATGATCGATTCATCGCGGCTTGCACTAGACGTTCAAGAATAGCGGAGTGTACACCAGTCATTATGAGCAGAACACCGTCCGATCGCGGGTAAACATGTTTTTGATTCAGAAATGAGCCAAGATTTGATTTCGGACAGAGCCACGAGCGTGGTTTGAGCTCCGCCGAGCAGCAAGAATCGTTGATTGGTCTTCTATCTTCGGAAAATCCGAGATGGAGTGCCTATCCTACATAAACGCCTCTCACGTTGATCGATTCCTACACTGAGCTAGCATACAGGTCGGCGCCGGCGTCTGGCGGAGCGGTTCATGCACAATCGTGCAGTCGCGAGGCGAAACTCGGCGTCTCGAAAACATCAGCGGAATCAACCGTAGCTTGAGAGTCTGAATGCGTCAAGGCTTTCTCCGATTGGCCCTGGGAAAAGCGCTCGAGCTTCACAACCCGAAAACCACCATCTCGAGAACGGATCCGAACACGATATTCGGCAACTTCGTCTCATTGCCCCAAATCAGGACTCCCTCGAAGAACCTCGAGGCCATGAGCTTTTGGTTCTTCATTGCTCATCATCAGGGATAATCTATAATCCTGCTCACCTGCATCGCGTTCTCTTCTTTCTCGAGCCACTCGCGAGTCGTGGACAAAGCCACATGGGCGGCATTCTTATTCGGGTATCCGTAAACACCGGTTGATATACACGGGAACGCTATGTGTCTCATGCGCAGAGCTTTCGCAGTTTCGAGGCACGTCAAATAACAGCCGTGTAGCTTCGATTCGTTCTCACCAATCGGTCCTACCGTATGAATAATGAATTTTGCGGGAAGCTTGTATCCACCTGGAAAAGGAAGGAAACTGTCGTCATAGAGGTGGATGAGTCATTACACGCGAGAAAGACCTCGCTGATTGTGACCAACTGAGACGCTGACAAGGCATGCCCAATCATCAAGGAATGAGGTTACAAACCGATTCACTAACCGGTAGCTTTTGCGTCTCCGGTAGCGCATCCATTGAGGGCAGCGCACTCCTCGAGCAACTGCGGTCCTGCAGCCCTATGTATGGCTCCATCGACGCCGCCACCTCCTAGTAGGCGGTTGTTTGCTGCGTTAACGATCCCGTCAATTTCAAGAGTTGTGATATCGCCTTCGAATATGCAGATCTTCCGGTTCAGCGCTGTTTTTGCTGTCCATTTCGTTTCCACCTGTGGTTGGGTTGATGATCGGTACTTTGTTATTCCGAAATTGCTCGGTCACAAGATTTGTCCTCAGATTTGCCGAAGAGACAGCTTACTTTTTTCCCGCAGCGATGCTGGCGGGCGTAAGACGGCCAGTCAGTGAGATCCTCGAGAACTACGTATTTTTTGCCACATTTGTAATGCTTTCGACGATCGGCCGGTAACATGCTCAGATATTTATCTGAAACGGAGTATTTCCCATAGCTCAAAATACTTCGATTAGCAACGCTGACCGTCAGCCCGAAAATCTCAGAACTTTCGAATCTTCTCGGGATGTTCAGGTTGCGTGAGAGATTCGTTGTGGTTCTTTCGCGAATCTTGTGTACACTCCGGCAGTGTACAGTCCCGCGGAAATTAGATTGCTGGTCATGCGATGGCAATGGGAAACACACAGTCTTGTCGATGAACACTGCGTTCGCAATAGAGATGATTGCGAAGTGCGTCGCAATCCAGGCGCTGATATTTCGCACACTCATACAGTTAAAGATGGTTCATGCATTTCGAGGATCGACGAATTCGCCGCCTTTTTTTGAGAGGTACTACCCATGCCCATCCGCCTCGTCCGGAATGCGGAGCATGCGATATCGGAGCGAATACCAGCTCGCGATTAAAGACATAGACGAAGATCATTTGACCGCGAACGTAACCTTCACATGGGCAGGGTACCACGATCGATACAGTCGTCGTTCAAGGCCGTTCAAACACAAAGCTACCCGGGATTTATCGCTGAAATGACTGAATTATCGCTACTAGCCTGGTATCCGAGAACCATATTCAGCTTCCGACCTTCAAGAGCCGGTTGCTGATGGCTTTCATTACCAAAATTACTCTTCTGATCTTCCGGAATCGAATTTACAAAATGTCATCAAGACGAAGACCACACAGCGGTGCGAATGAGGGGGGATGCGTCTGAGCTGTCCAAGAATGGATCGGAGAATTGTAATGAACAACTTATCTGCAAGATCTGAGGATCCATCCCACAATTCACTCCTTTTGCGAGCCCCAACACCACGATGACCGATCGATGTGTAGTTTCATCGTGACTGTTGGGTTCGATTTCCGTTCTAACAGCCTAATATGGCTACAGTTTCGTGGCTACTTCCCCCACTCAAGATCCTGCGTGAAAGAGGTTGCGTCGAATGCAAGCCTTCAAATTGAATCCTAATACGATCCCGGTGAGAAGCTGCTTGGGACCAAATGGCCGACTTCTCAGAGCTCCTCTATGTGTGTTGGGCTTTGCAACGGTTATTTAACCGCGGTTGATGACCGCGATAACCGCAAGAAATTTGCGGTTATTAACCGCGACCGAATAGCGGTTTGAACCGCATTTAACCGCAAGACAGCGAGAGGATTCCGCAATGCAGTTCTGCGAAGTTCCGAGGCTTTCGGGAACAACTGAGGCGCGCGGAAATCATATAGGTGTGTTTCCCTTTAGGGGGAAGTTTCCTCACGGGTTTTCACCGGGGCCTGGGGCGCGGCCTCGACGGGTTTTGAGTTGTGAGATGTGTATTTTGTCGTCGGAGGTGGCTCGCTTCAGTTGCTTGGGCAGAAAGGACGAGTGTCCAATCGCATGTTCTACTCAAAATTTTGTCTTGAAGCATGATATCGTATAACCGCGATTGTTTGCGGTTCTAACCGCGGTTATTGGTCCGATTTTTGCGGTTATCGGTTTGCGGTTTTGGGTTAACCGTGACCGCGGTTATTCTGAAATGCGGTTATTTGCAAAGCCCAATGTGTGTCCGGAACGGAGTGGGAACTTGAAACCATGCGGCTCATTTCTGAGGCCTTCTGGTATCGGGGCTTCAGAGCTGAGACCTTGCGCCCCTGAAAGCTCGGTGAGCACATGGCCACGCACGTTCTGGCAAATACGTATGTGTGCAACGCGTTCCGGACCACTGAGCTACATATCAGCGCTTGGGATCAATACGACGGCAATATACGAACAAATGGAGCTTTCGAGGGCGTGTTCAGGATTCGCACTCAAAACTCGTTATGCGATTGGGATCGACCATGGCTCCCGGTTCACATCACGATCCAGGTATTACTTTCAAACATGATCTCGTGCGATTCTTTGATTTCATCACCGATTCTAGAGCCCATTAAACAGTCGTTTGCTCTCCACAATATCCGCTCACGATTGATCCCCGTTGGTTCAGCCGGGCAGGCACGGTAGAAATTAGCAGAATATGGGGGATGGGGAATGGATGTAACTGAGGCTAACCCGAGGGCTACGCTGATGGCCTCGCACCAGGGAATCGTCTAACAGAGCTCGTTATCAGGAGCGGAAATCTGTCATACGTACTGATGACTCGCCGAACGAAAACTATCCAAGGACACTGGCCGAAGTATCTTCATCGAGGCAAAAAGCTCAGAGACGAAACTTTGAGCCGTACCATCGGAGATTTCGTTGCTTGGTCGGAGTCGAGAGATTCAGGATCAAACCCATGCTGGTCAGTTTCTCTGTGTCTTTCGATCCCTCCACGTATCGATCCGTTAACTATTAGTTCAGGAGCATAATTCGCTCTGAACGATTCGAGCTCTTTGCGAACAACGCTACCCAATGCTGAACCTGTGTCCTTTGAGTGGGAGCGATTTAGCGTTCTGAGTATCTTAATGAACCCAAATAGCAATCGATACTGCCCTCGAAATTCATTCATCTGGCAACGTAGAACATTGCAAACCGTCCCCCCCCCTCAGACCGAGCCCTCCGTTATGTTGCACTTTCTGTGCTCAATCCGAACGACTCGAATTTTCTGGTTTTCTCGAATAATTTTGTGTTCGAGCGCCGACTGTCAAGTAGACGTATCGATCCTCGGCAAGAATAGCGACTGTCGATTCCAATATCTCGTGAGTCGTTTTCTATCCCAAAGGTGGTCACCAAGGGCTTTTCGAAATGAAATGTCAAGTCGGCGAATCTATCATGTGCACGCTGGGCACGTGGAAACTGGGCAAGAACCAAGTATAATCGCTACGTGGAAGAAACAGTTGAAAACTCTGAGCATTCGAGTCGCAATATCAGCAGGTGGAGCGCAATTCCATGGTCCATAGAAGCTGTCGGATCTACGCACTCGATGAGGAAAAAGTTCATAGCATAGCTGCCAGCATGAATAAGATGATAATCACCTCGGTTGGCGGCAATTTTCGGCTCAGTGCACATTGTGTGTATGTTGACGCCTTCCATTCCTCTGATTCGAGTACCCTCCCTGCGAAGGAAAAAAACATCATTGAATTCATCTACAAAAATTATCGATACATATTCTGCGAATGGTCATCTTCTCTCGTAAAAGCGGGAAGTCACGGTGAGCCTCGGTGCGCGTCCTCTGCGCAGCGTGTATGATAACACTGAAGCGCTCCATACAAAGAGCCCTGCGAATAACGAACCATCCTGAAGGTTCTTAAATTCTCTGAGGAATTTGGTACGCAGATGGCTTGCTATTCGAGGGCGGGGCTCCGCGACCCGAGGAAGTTCAGGGTATAACCCTCGGATTGGTTTCCATTCAATTCTTCGAGAGTACGGCATCGCGGCATGCCCATTTATGAGATCATTCATTTTTTCCGATTGATCAGCTGTCGAGTCGAAAACAAACTCCTTCGCGAGAGCGTCACATGGAACCCCGCGGCTCGTATGAGCTTGCTTTCGACCATTCGACTCTCCAAGCCGATGCGAACACTGATTCGTAACTCGTGACAGGTTGGTGAGGCAGGAAGACGACTTCATTCATGCGATTGCGGGTCATGTTAGCAAAACTTCGAAAACAAAGCCGCATTGCCTTCTGAGAAGAGTTCGAAAAGAAGAGACAGCGTTGCGAATCATCAACTCACGGCTGGCTTCACCGCACCGTGGAAACAGATTTCCAAATTTTCACTGCTTCAGAGCTTGGGTAACACTCGCGCCGCGCCGCAACCGCACGTTTGTAAACAGACCCGTTGTGAACACAGAGAGGAAAAGTCTCGACACGGTGCTGGCCAGAGCAGGCGGCGCGGCGCTGTTTTCCGCTTTGGAATCAGTATCCCTGGGGCGCTTCGGCACGACTCGGTCCTCGGTTCTTCGAGAGATGAGTTTCCGATACTGGCGAACAACGAAAATCCCGTCTTCTCCGACGGCATCGCTGGTCAATTCATGACTCCAGACCCCCAGAATTGTTTGGAGCTGGCCTCGGTCCACACCTTATGCTACTCTCGATCGCCCCCATGGTTCTCTCAGCAACCTCGGTCATCTTGCGATGTGGACGGAGGCAGTGTCGATGGTCGATGTTCGATGCGAGGCTCTTCTCGCAGTTCTCAGCTACCGCAAAGAACGGATCAGATGCCTCAGATGGGGATGTCCTTCCTAGGCCGTCTTTCCGGCCATCTTTCAGGGACGATTGCACCTCCAACACAGCGGCGGCGCGAACTTTTGCAGCTATGACTTCATCGACCTTCAAAACTAATGAAGTCGCTTCTCTCAAAACTGGGAGTACCCATTGGGGAGATTCGCTTCGGGGAATGTTTCTTAGGCATACTAGAAAAATATCTTTATTGGCGCATCGTTGTCCAAACGATTGAAGTTCGCGCCGCCCTCAGGAATCATTGTGCGCAAACTACAAATAACAGAAATCTCTTCTCATCTGTCATCTTCATTAACTTTCTGACGCTCTTAGATGGAGTGAAGAGCACTTTTCACTCCATCGTGAAGCGCTGATTTTACGGTCAGGCTCACTTCTAAAGAGCGTCAGGCTCAGCAGTAGACCCTCGAAATCAAGAGAGCGGTCGAAGGGGCGTCACTGAAAAAGCTACGGAAGTCGAGTTCTCCGCGCGAAATCTCAGAAATAACCTGAATGAATCGCAAGCAAATGTCAGATAGCTCCGAGATACCGAGAGCGCCATTCTCTTGGAGTCATCGGATCATCGAAAAGTATGATAACCTCGCCCTAGAGAAGGTTTGGGATTTGTTCATCTCTCGGAATAGGTGGGGAAATTCATCGCGTTCAGTCCTTCCTTGATGTTGCGCTCATCTTGATAGAACCATTCCACCGTATGATTCCGACGCGCTCAACTTGGAGGACTTCCGAGCCAAGAGGGGGGAGCCACTACCACCGAATTCCCTTTGCTCGACAACGGCTTAGCCCGAGAATATTCCGGGGAATAACGAGCTCGATGGCCCCCGTCCACTGACGGTGACCGTGTATTCAAAAGGAAAGTTGGCCATCGAAGCAAAAAGATTCTGGAAAACTTCCCCGTAGGAAGCCAGGTTAGCGAAGAGCCGTCGCAAAGATTTGGGCGCGAAGCTCACTGCCGAGCAAAGCTCACCAACGAACTGCTCCCGCGAAGCCACTTCAAGAATCCGAAAAATTAGGAATGTCCAGAGAATTGTTTGTTACTTATTTTGTATTGTTGCAGTGCTCGATTTTGCTTGCTGGATTTCTATCCGTTTCTCGGCGAATTTTTGGATCATTTCGGTAGCATTCTTATCGAATTTCGCTCGATCTTTCAGAAATAGTTGAAGAAGATCTGTCCTCAAGGCATGTTCCGGGCTGATGTTATCGATTGAGTTAGCCAAATCTTCGAGAACCGTTGAGACTCTGACATCCGGCTTCCAGTTCTCTTGAAATATAATTTTAAGGCAAACCCTTCCCTCCTCGTCGACGCTGGGGTGATAGATCTTCGTCTTGAATCGTATTTTCGGTGCCACAAACGGGAACTGTGGCGGGAACGTCAAAGCGACCCAGAACGCCGCTGTGTTGAAGGGCGGCAAGGTCGGCTGCAGGAGAGCTTCCCATTCTAGGAGGTTGGAATCATCTACCTTGATTACTGGGTATCTTGGCAGTTGGTTCTTTTTTAGTTTCTCGTATTCTTTGAGCGTCCTCCGATTCGCTGCCATATAAACAATCGATCAACTAAGATCACAGTGGTCGGTGGAATTGAAGAAAACTTTGGAGCAGTTAGATAATTTTCGACTTCGTTGCTGTTAGTGATTTGTCAGTCTGTCGGGCCCTTAGCTATGTGAATTCCTTGCGAGAAGTGCGTCTTCCGTCAACTGCACATGGGGACCGCGCGCTCTGGTCCACAGATCCAGTGCGAAATTTTGACAAATAAGAATGGACGGGATATTCTGGAGTGTTTCCGAGGGCGATATGTTTTTTTTTTCTTTGAAGAAGTCACATGGATCCCACCGGACACCGCCTCATCCTTGGGTGGATTGGGATGGATTCGTATCGCGTGAGTTTTTATCAGAAGTATCAATGAGGGACCGTGGGACGGGCTCCACCTCGAGATGACGAGGGAACGCTAAGCATTCACGGAACTACTCCGTCGCTTGATTAGTTCCGAAAATTACGGATCGGGAGATCCTGTATATAGTCCATACTACTCATTGTCAGGCGACACCGAAGAACAAATGGAATGCTCGAATCATGTTGAAAAGGAGATGTGGGACTCGAAAGGCGGCTCGAGAAAATCAGGGAGATCGGATGACGCGAAACAACACTCACCTCGGTTTCATTCTGAGACAGGGAGGATTCATCCTTGATTGAACTTCGTTTCGTCGGAGACTGAGGCACCGGTAATCGAGGCAGTGGTTTTAGCTGAGTGATAGCGGCACCGTATTCACGTCAACCCTCTCTCACAGAAGAGGGCACCACGTAGAAACGGCCGCGCTGCTGGGAAGAGTTGTACTCCGTTCCGTAGCGACTCTCTTCAAGAGTACGCAGGCTTCCCTTGCACCGAAAATCCGTGATTCGACCAATCAGAAAGCTGTAAGGCTTTTGGTTCTCCGTGTTATACGACATATTTGCTCCAGAATATGACATGGAGACCGTAACGCTAGACAGGGAATGGGCTCGTGGGTGATCGGAGCAGGAACACGAGGTTTGTTCGCAATCCGTTCACCATGCCGGCTACAACCTCCAAACCAAGTCACCGAGCTGGCCGGCTACTACTCACTTCGGAGTCCCCTGGGTACGGGCTAGTCACGCTGTATTGTCTGAGTGAGTGAAGTTGGTTCACGGCCCGTGGATCATTTCGCTGCTCATAATTTGCGAATACCTTCTGGCCACCGGTTCAGTCATTGAAGCAATTTAGCGACTGTTTGTCGCTCCGATGCTCCATCAAAGTTTTATTCCATGCTTGTACGTGTTTCAAGTTGTTTGAACGACGTTGTTGACTGCGGCGCGGCGGTACTTTGAGCCCAACAACGTTAATGTATGACGGCCCGTCAGGCCATTGGGATGTTGCCCGCGCTTGCTAACAGCTATAGGAAATTTCACGCGCGAACAAAAGTGCAGGTCAGGGAACCGATTGACGCGCGCGAAGGAATCAAGGAAAAGTTAGCGATCCGTGAGAGAAATGCAAGATGGGGAGGCGCCAGGCACAGAATCAGGACGTCATGCACGCATCTCTCACCTTCCAGTAGGGACGAGTGCTACAGGGTCAGAGAAGATCAGGTACTGCGCTCGCACAGGGCCGGAGGTCGGATTTCGACCTTGGTACGTGAAGCTTCATCAGCTGATGATCATTCCATGCCTTCATCTGTGTCATTGAACAAACCGCTCAGAGCTTGGCTGCATGTTGTTTAGCGATAAACGGAGCGAGTGATTAAAAATGTTCAACATTTCCTCGAGAGGAGCTAGTGGTCGGACGCGGCGGCCGGGAAACGGGCGACAAAACATGGCTTTCTGGCGACAAGGAAAAAAAAAAAAAAGGGGAGGAGGGGGGCGGCGTTTTTTTTTGGGTGGTTTTTTTTTTTTGTGAAAAAAAACCCCCCCCCTTTTTCTCCTCCCGGAAAAAAAAAAAAAAACAATAAAATTTTTTTTTTTTTTTTTTTTTTTTTTTTTCTTTCCCAAAAATTTTTTTTTCTTTTCCCCCCCAATTAAAAAAAAAAAAAAAAAAAAAAAAACTTAAAATAAAAAAAAAAAATTTTTTTTTTTTTTTTTTTTTTTTTTTCTTTTTTTTTTTTTTTTTTTTTTTAAAAAAAAAAAAAAAAAAAAAAAAAAAAAAAAAAAAAAAAAAAAAAAAAAATTTTTTATTTTTTAATTAAATTTTTTAAAATTTATTTTTTTTTTTTTTTTCTCTTTCTCAAAAAATAAAAAAAATTTTTATTTTTAAAAAATTAAAAAAAAAAATATTTTTTTTTTTTTTTTTTTCTCTTTTTCTCTATTTTTTATATATATTTTATTTATTTTTTAAATTATTATATTATTAAAAAAAAAATATTAAAAAAAAAAAAAAAAAAAAAAAAAAAAAAAAAAAAAAAAAAAAAATTAATAAATTATTTTAATTTTATAATTTATTTTTTATATATTTTTATTTTTAAAATTTTTTTTTTTTTTTTTTTTTTAATTATTTTTTTATTTTTTTTTTTTTTTTTTTTTCCTTTTTCCCTTTTTTTTTTTTTTTTTTTTTTTTTTTTTTTTTTTTTTATAATTAATTTTTTATCTTTTTATTTATTTATTAAATATAAAAAATTTTTTTTTTTTTTTTTTTTTTTTTTTTTTTTTTTTTTTTTTTTTTTTTTTTTTTTTTTTTTTTTTTTTTTTTTTTTTTTTTTAAAAAAAAAAATAAAAAATAATTTTTTTTTTAAAATTTAAATTTTTTTTTTTATTTTTTTTTTTTTTTTTTTTTTTTTTTTTATTATAAATATTAAAAAAAATTTTTTTTTTTTTTTTGGGGTGGAAAAAAGAAAAGAACCCAACCCCCCCCCCCCCCCCCCCCCCCCCCCCCCCTGAGCGATTCGGCTCGTTGTGGTCCATAGAGACTTCACTCTGAAATTTCCGACGGTCCCATCAGATGCCACGCGACTGTGGGTACGGAGACGCACCTTCGTTTACTCGAATGCAAGAAGCCATCGTTTTACGGCGCGAATATCACAGAATATGAGGTATCTAGGCGTAGATCCTTTCAAGCGACCTTTTCAAACCCGTCTGCCGATACTTTCCCAGTCGGACCTCTTCAGATGAGATTCTCGTCAAAACTAGGCGAGTTCAGGTCGAGATTTCAGGGGTACACGGCGGGCAACTTCGGACCCCCAGCTCGTCCTGGTAACTTTCGACCTACGCCAGGATCGCACATTACACTATTTTCTTTGGGATGCGCTACCTTCGAGAAAGCCGAGAGAGCCACGGTCGCGAAAATCCCGTATATCTGGATGGGCTCGCTTATTGCGACTTGTAGAAGCGAGAGATTGTTTCAAGTCCGACGGATTCTTCCATTCGCCCAAGCCATTCTTGCGGGACCCCTGAGCTCTATCCTTGTTTAATTTCTCTGAGGGCAGGCTCTTCCGAGGTCTTCGCTCCCACGCTGTGAGCGAAAATGCGGGAATTCGGCATGAATGGAGCTCCATCCATCGTGCGGTTGTTCCCGGACGTTTCACCGGATCAAACTCTCATACAAGGCACGTCTGAGTCCTCAATCGTAATTATACGCTCGGCAATTAAAACAAGCGATGCTTGACTAGTCATTCACCGAACGAGGTGGAACAAATTCGAAATTATTTCAATACCACAATTCAGCTCTCGTGCAAGAGATACATTCGGAGATATAATCTAGCAGGGGGGGGGGGAGGGGGACCAAACTCGATTTCCGTAATGATTTCGTGATCGATGAGTTATTGGGTCCGGGTAGGCCTGAAAGAACGACCCTCATTGAACGTGAATCAAAGCCCGATTGGTCGAAATCAGCCGCTCGAAACTCCGCATCGCATCTTGATCCGGGTTTCTCTGACATTGTCGTAAGATCAGTCAAACTTTCTGGCTGAATTCAAGCTATCGATTGATCGGGTTTTTGACGGGGAAACGTCCTTAATCGGATCAGGGGACCGATCGATACGAGGGTGTCACGAAAAATGGTCAAGTTTGGAAGGAAATATATTCGGAAAACACGGAGTGGTAATCGATTCCGGCACGTCATGTTGAAGTACAGTCCAAGCGAAAATAAGTAACGGATCATACACGTTTGCCGGACCGCGTGGACGGTATTTCGGACACGTTATTCGTACCCCTTCAACTCCTCGAAAATCGCTCGTACTTCGTTGTCAACGGAGATTGAGTTGGGGTAGCGTGATCTGAACCTTGATGACGAAGATTGGTCAATTGTCCGGACACTCTGAAGAATCGTGGTGAAACCGGATGCCAGGAACGCGAAACGGAAAATGACGAGGGTAGAGGGAAGAGAGAATCCGGGTTAATGAGCGAAGACAGCAGCAAAGAGGCGAGCTGAGTCTCGCACGCGGCGTCGTGAGGCTTTGAGGGCAAGCAAGGCGTTGCATTCACGAAATTGGGACTCATGGGGTAGTGTGACCAACCAGTTCGAGAGAGTTTTCTTGAGGAACGAGTTCTGGTTCGGAAACAATTCGGAGACGGCCCTTGTCCCCAAGGCAAACTTCCTAGCTGTTCATTCTTCTGACGAGGATACGGCTGAATTCCAGGCAGTGGCGTAACAAGGGGAGAGGGGCAGAGGGGGCTCGTGCCCCGGGTTCAGCCTCTGGAGGCGCAAAACCGGGTGTCGGATTCATACTACCGGGGTCATGCATGCGGAAAATTGTCAATATCGGCGAATCCTGTGATATCCTATTTGACAGAATCGAATAAAACACTCGTCCACAAGTCCAATTCCGGCCCAGAGTAAGGGCCGAACTAATAGAGTGAACAACTTCTTCCCGTAGAGAACCCCGAGGAACTTTCCGACAGCTGTGTATCTATAAGTGCATGCCCATATTGTTGAGTGAAGCGATGTATGATAGCAATCTCGAACAATGGTCGAGCGTTGGATCTCCCCTCGAATCGTTGAGGGGTGCGAGCTTCCGGATTCCGGACCCCAGCGGATGAGAGATCATTCTCATGGGAATGGTGGGGATTTCAATGACCAATAGCATGGGTTGACTCCGCGATCCGCGAGAGTATGGCCTCGCATCGGGGTGAAGAGATTCTTGAGGAAGGAAGAGGATTCTCCCTGGATGAGAGATGCTCGACTGTAAATCTGAAGCCCGGCCGGAGACATTCAATCCTTTGACGAAAAATTTTCCGCCGAGCGCGTCAATTCAATTTTTGTACCCATCGAACAAGGCTACACTATCGCGCTAGAAAACTGGGGGCAACTTCGGGCCGGCCTATACTGTGGGGATCCAGTATGCCATCTCGGTAAACGGAACTACAAGTCGAGAAATTCAGGTTCTAAGCGCGTTGAACATGTCGAATAAAGGATCTAAGGAAGGGAGTGGAGTTTACTTCGAATGGACCAGACGTCATACACCCTACCCCGCGGTTTTCGGACCCTTGTCCTTATTTCGTACTTCAGACGTTTCCCCGCCCTCTCCTTGGTTAGTGCCTCGCACACTAACCTTTCGCATTTTTCATGTTAGTTGTCGACCGAACCAGAGTGGTACCTCAGTTCCCTCGAGTCTGACGCCGCTCTGAATGATATCCGAATGTCTCAAAGTTATATCTTATGGAATGTGTCAAGCCGCGACAAGACATTCCGACGCACCAGAGCCATCATGATACAAGATATTTCGCGTCTTCATATTTCATCACTTGCATCTTAATGTGTGTCCTCGTGTGGCTTTAGTTGGATCATTCGACTGTGATTTGAGGCAAGGAGTTTGCGGGGCGCTAGCCCCGCATTGAGCTCCTGCACGTGTGGGAGATTTCGGCGTGGCTTATCATAAATATCTTTCACGGCTTTATTAGGTTTTCGGAGTGAGCTCGAAGGAAACGATCAGCCATAACGTTTGGATTTCGAGCGAGACTACGGTCGACATGGGCACACTCGTGGTACATGCACACTGGTCACATAGGGCAGGTGGTGACAGGCTGGGCCTAGGCTCGGGCCGGCATGCTGGTGGTCATGGTCATAATCGTACTTTTTGATGACCAACGAGCCCGACAGGCTCGTTCGTAGCTCTCTCGTTGGAGCATAATGCCCACGACTTGACAGACAGTTATCAAAGGCTATCTTCAAAACTATCTCGCTTATTAGACCAATGAATACTCCAGACGTAGAGCGGACCGGTTGCGAAAAGAACGACATCAGTTCCATTTAGACAGGAAATGAGCCAGAACATTCTGCTGATTCGATAGAACAGTGAACTCTTGCGCCAATCCGTTCTGTGTATGGGAAGCATTGGCGTGATTGACGCGGAGATCCCGTTCACAGTCGCTAATGTTGAGAAAGGAGTACCGGCTCCAACCATCACTTGGCTGGGAGGATAGTATGCAGCGAAAACTCTCGACCGCTTGCAAGGCATCAGCGTCCGATGATTTGGTTGATTGCTGAGGGCTGAAGTCACCTATGGTCGAGCGCGCTCGTGTCCAGAGAGCTTTGAATGCACTGTTTCGCGTGTATTAGCCCTAGGACTGGTTCCTGTGTGACACGAGCTTATAGGTGTGGTCTGTCATGGGAGATGACGACTGCCCCTACCTGCAAAGTACGAGCGAAATCGCTAAAAAATACAAATGAGAACATCATTATGGCCCCGTTGTGGCCGTCGGCGTTGATTAGATTGCCCAGAGCTCAGGGGATCGAATGTAAACTTTAGATTCGACCTTGAATACTCATGCTGTTAGAAGCGCGTCAATTCGATCGACCGCGACTCCGGCTCCACCGAGATTCATCGCGAAGAGCAGAGGACTGAGCGCTCCTCGTGAACCAGTGACGGGCGAAACTGGGGAATGTTCATGTTCAAACGGAAATTAAGTCTCCTGATGCTCAATAGTTGTTCAATTTTTTTAAATGTTGCCACGATGCTTATAGTTTGGATGCGGAAAAAGAAGCTCTCAAGGCGGTTCAGTGCCCAAGCTTTGCGGTATCGAGGATTCTATACAGAGAGTTTCGAGAGTTCGAGTAGTTCGGCTTCCAAGAGCGGGAAATTTCATCTATTCCTCAATTTTTCAGGATTCGACTGCCACGAAATCGATCTCCTCCATGAGGTTCACCCCACGGACTCGACGCCCGGCGTGAGGAAAGTTGTTATAGAGTCAAGTGATGGCGACGAGAGAAAAAAACGCTACGCCATCGCACTCGCTCCGAATGCGAATATTCGGATACCCCACCGGTGAGATTGTTGTCAGAAACCATTGTATATCGTTATGATCATTGCTAGAGAAAACGTTCCCCGACGGCCCAGCACCGTAACTTCCAATGTCTTGCGGCCAATACATATGGTACTCTCAGTCCGGACGCAACCCTATTTCAAAACTGTTGCAAGACGAATATTTCCGAGAGGAGTTTCTCAGAATACACGGCTCTCGCAATGCAATATTCCAGATTGGTTCTCCCGGAACAAATGCCCCAGCACTTCATGTTCATATCCCTAATCAAACCCGAGTCACCTCTCGGAGGCTATCTGTTCTCTGTACTGGACTCATCCGAATCAGTTGTGCAACTGGGAATATACATGCATCCAGTGGATAACTTCAAGCAGAACATCTCCGTTTACTACTCCGATACGAGAAGAAACAAACAGATTGCTGAGTTCGTTACCGATGACTTCACCGGATCATGGACTTGGTGAGAGCTGCGAGACCTCATCAGCTTGCTTCGAACGAAAAGACCGTCTTTGTAATCTTCTCTCTGGATGATGAGATCTCGTCATTACCCCACTTTGTAATGGCTTTCAGGTTTAGTTTGAGCCTCCACGGCAACAACATGACAATGTACATCAACTGTAAGGTCGTTTCTTGGGTTATGGTGGAACGCAGCTACGAGCCTTTGAAGTTCGACATGGTCTCAACACTCTTCATAGGACAGGGCGGCCCTAAACTGAACGGCCACTTTGCTGTAAGTGTCGCGATCCTGTGAAGCATTGCCCATCGCTGAGGATGACGTTGAGAAACCTTTAGGCAATTCACTTAACACCGAGATTAGCTCTGGAGAATGAAATTTTACGGAGTTCGAGCTCCAGCTGTGGGAGACGATTCGATACTGTTGGAGCAGACGTCCGCTACGTTGACGCGGCTGGGAACAGGTAAGTGCTTGGTATTGTTGGTCGGCTGGATTTTCCCATTATCTTCGTCAAGTCGCTTGGTCAAGAATCCGGAGAGAAATCGAGATTCGACTCAATTTTTCGTTCGCGAGACAGCGGTTCGGAAAAGTGACGAGCTGATCGATCAGAGGGGTCATTTCACCGCAGTATCTGGAATACAGAAAAATTTATCGACGCTTGAATGAGCATAATCCGATGTCCTTGGATTCTGCATGTTGAAATAGCGCACTCTCTTAGGTGTCGGCAGGAATGCGAACGCCATAAATTGAGCTGAATCTTTTTCTTTGCGGTATGTGGTCGCTCATGCTCTTGCCAGCATGTTTGTCCGCTTGTCTGGTTTGTTGGATGCATGCCGGGTTGGTGTTTGTCTTAAGTTAAATAAATCGCTTCAAGCGTTAAAGCCACGCTGTTGGTCGAGAAGGGAGAAGAAAAGTACCGGTCTTTCCCAAAAGCAAGAAGGAAAGGGAATGGGAGGGAACTGCGCTCTCACTGGGGAAGTGGTATCTCTGCTGCCGCTGCTGTGAGTGGTGGTATGTCCTATGACTTTTCTTTCCACTCCGAGCATTTCCACCGGCGGCGTCAAACGACTTGGGCTAGTGGACGCTAGTGATACCGGATTGACAGTTGCTTTTTTGCCTCAACGAAAATTCCTCTGACGATGGTCTACTTTCCTCTCTTCTGATACGAAGGTATGTTTTCCGAACGCTCTCGAATTACGTGATAAATTAAGTTTTCGCAAAAATACCCGGGGTTGAGAACCGGCACGAATATTCAAGGAAGCCCGTCGTGCGTTCAAGCGATGTTCCAGTCGCTGACAGCATTGGCATGAGAATCACTCCTTTAAACTTATACTTTAGACCTCGTATTCCCTTCCATTTTCTGTGACGGAATCAGCTGAGAGATTTCGGGAGCGTGCCGAGAGTGGACTCGACTGCTACATTGTATCGTCATGTGGTCTTTTGATCTGAAACCGATTCTCGGAGCACGTCAGAGATCTGTGTTGTCAGCAGGTTACCCACATTCGGGGTCGCAAACGCCGCTGTCATGTCGGTGTTCGTGATTCGTGATCCGACCTTATCGAGAAAAACTCCGAGCCGCCAAGAGTTTGTGTGCTATGTCCGTCAGTCCGTCAATGGGCTTGTGAAAGACATCGATTATCGCAAGTTGTTGTGTATTTTTGTGGTGGGCGCCACTTTGCGGACGTGCTCAAAATCGCAATTCGAATCGTCGCGCCTCCTTTGCCAATTCTACCGCCGTTTCGAGTCGGGGGCCAAATCCCGCGCAGTCGGTGACATCGGAGGTTGCTGTTGGGCCAACCGACAGCCAATGTCGTGTCGAGAGAGTTTCATTTCACAGTCTATCAATCTTCACTTTCGATTATGATCAATGAACGCCCGACCTCGCAAACCGACATGAACTTACAGCTACGGACGTGCGACCAGTTTTGCGATTTTGCCATTCCGAGTAACCCTCATCGAGCTTTGCAGACTTATAGCCGAGAGACCCTCGGGGCGAATATTGCCGCGACCCAACCGTGAGGCTCCTTCCGTGGGTACTTTTCGAAGCATACGAAATGATAATCAACTCCCCCAACTTCGACTTGTGGTCTGCTGCCACATGGGATTTCGTGTTATGCGATTCCCGTACCTCACTGTGAACTGTCCTATACTTGGAATGGGAAGTCCGAGTTATGGAAGTGAAGTCGGTCAGAGAACAGCATGAATTCGATCCGGGGCGAAGCTGAGGAAGAAATCACTGCCATCCCTAGAATCCTCCCATTCCTAGACTGCCCATCCCTAGATTCGAGGGTCCAGTGTGACCCTCTGTCGCAGTCGTGAAACGTTCGGCCGATTGAGCCTAATCAGGATATGGAAAAATCAAACTCTGTCCGAACGCAGATGACAGGTGCGAATGCAGTCTGCACGGGAAGCGGAACGTTCGGGAAGACTGGGAAAAATGGGAAGGAAGGATATTAGCGGGAGAAAGAGCCAGTGAGAAAGGAATGAGGGCTATCAGCTAATCGACACAGCAATGAAGGTCATCCCGATGGTCATAAGGATTCATAAGAGGATCATATTTTTGTTCCTACCGCTCATTGAGTCGTGACTCTATTTCCGGCTCGCCAGTTTGTTCCACCTCCTGTCGCTAACTGTGACGTCGAATACTATGGAGGCTTGGTTACGCTCCGGTAGGCCGTTGAGTGAAAATCCAAGGTGGTCCGCGTGTTTAGAGCTGTTAGATTTTTTCATCCATTACTCTGGAACGAAGCGGAAGCCGGTGTTTTGATTAGAGCTCTGAGATCCCACACGGCACGAAGATCCTTGAAAGCGAGGCGGCGCACCGTACTCTAATTTTATCTCGCTCGCCACATTCTCGGCCAATTGCGCGCCTATAGTTCGTTCGCTGTGGAGTTATCAGGCGCGCGCTGAAAGGTCAGCGAACTTTTTCTTTGTAATTCTTTTTTCGGGTGATCTTCAATGGCAAACAATGTTTGGCATGGAACATTCATTCCTAGGCTCGACATGCCATCACTCGAACCAGATCGCGCCCGAGCTAGCCATTCTCTTTCGACAAAAAAAAAACCGGAGTCAATGTCCAAAGAATCTGCGCGACGAAACGCTCTTTCAGAGCCATGGGCTGCGAGATTTAACCGTGGACATAGGAAGCATTGAGACTGTTTATCTCCAGGCTGTTAGGTCTTGACTAGCTCCTAAGATTTGATTTTTGATTCGCTCCAACGCAGATTTGGCATCGATGTCTGCCGCGGATTGAGACGTTCAAGTTTCCATCAGCTGATTCTGTTTCGGATACGTCCGGTAATGATGATCCATTCATCTTGTTCAGAACAGAATTGAGTTGCCTCCCCGATTTCGCCGTTAATCGGGCTGAGTTAATGCTTGACTGCTCTTCGCGATTAATAAATTGTTAAAACGAGGCGTCCTCCTTATTGGGATTCGAGAATTACCATGCGAACACGTTTTCTTGAAGTTTGCGATTCTCTTCCACTCTCTCTCGCTCTTCCTATACCTCTCCGTGGGCGCGACTCACCGTGCAAGCCAACAAGAAGAATCATTCCTCGGAGTTCTCCCTGACTCGTGCTGATGGCAGGTGCGGGCGCAGAACCGACGCGGACGAGCGAGACAGGGTATGAATCTTCAGCTCGGAATGTGTCACTTGAACTCACTTGTCAGCTGATTTCCGCAACGTTTCAAGGATTCGTGTTCTCAGCGGGTAGGATCACTTGGAGCCCTGGTCTCTGAATGCCGATGGTTTCTGAGTTTGCAGAGCCCCCGGCATTCGAGAGATCCATCGAAGAAACACGCATAATTGCTACTGTCTAAGGTTTTGCGCGCGTATCTCGCGTTCACCCGTTTGGGAAAAGCTGTGAACACGAGATCGGGGCCGTAGAAATTTCACGGTCAAGTTCATGGTAAACCACTTGGCACAAAGCCGCTCTATAGAGAGCGAAAAACGCGCTCGAGCGATTCAATCCACCGAGCAGAGTTCATAGCCTCTTTCCGACTCGGTGCCAGGACAGGCAAACATGCGGACTGAGTTATTCTTATTTTAGCATATCGCGAATCTCGAGATCAGCGATCCTTCTGTTCAGCGCTCAGGATCCTTCTCGTTCGTTTCTCTACTTCTGGTCAATCAATCTTTTTCCTCTTGGTTCCGGCTCGGCGCTATCTGGCCATAGAGATTGTTGCAAGGACATGTTGCCGAGCTTGCATCTGCTGATTCGCTTCCCTTCTGCAAACCGGCAGGCACGAGGAAGACATTTGGATGTTCTGGAACAAGAACAGGTTTGGATGAAAGTAGATATACGCAGGTGCTTCTCTTACTAGGGAAAATACATCTGATTCTGTCACAGAGTCCCGAGTCTTTTCCTCGACTGTGGCGTTCGCAACAAAGTATTTCTGCATTCATGTTTCTGCCGCAGAATCTTGGCCACGGGTCTCCATGAATCCGTGGCGACTTTGCACAGGCCGCAGGAAACTAAGAGGCAGCTAGCAGGAATGCGTTTGTGGAGGAATTCACTCATTGAGTAACTTAGTCGCTCAGTTGCTTCCTTGCCCGCTTGTCCCACTCGCTTCGGAGCAGAGTTGATCTGGGCAACTTCCGTTCACTCGTTGGACACACGAGTGAGTCCACTCGTAGTAGTAGAAACTCCTTCAACGGTCAAAAGCATCTCCACGACAACAACAACAACAACAACGACGACGATGGCAACGGCGAAAACGAGTGGCTCTCCAGCCTAACCTGTTCACTGACTGACTTAGTCAAAGCAGAGGCCCAAAACTATTTATTGCTCCGCCGGGAAACCAGCAGACTCATCAGTCAAATGGGCACGGCCGCATCTTCGACATTTGTCTTCGCTTCAAGCCTAGGCAAACGGAGTGCGGACGTTGCTCTGACAAAGTGGAACCCGCCAGATTCTCCTTTGGATAGACGAAAAAACGTCCACGGGAAGCCGGAAGTGGCGTTTTTAGAAAATCACTCGATCGTTGCATAAACTTTAGTCACTTCGATATTGAGTCAGTCGGACGATCTCTGTGTTCGTTGGCTGTTCGGTCGGTTGACGGCCGGTTCGCGGCGAACTTGTGCCGATAACGACGAGCAGAGGATGCGGTGGAGCTCACCAACAGGAAGTCGTCCTAGTTTAGGACGACGACTCCCCGGGCGACTACCGGATCGCTTGCCATAAAATCCACACTCTTTTAATTAAAACGCGCCGAACGGGGTCTCATCCCGATTTAGCGTCTTCGAATGAAATCATTGGGACAACGAACCTGTCATCAAGCCGGCCGGCGGTGCGGCGATGGCTCACGTGAAACCTTTTCCTATCGCCCGCGCATTTCTGGTCGTTTCGCTCTGTCGTGGAGTAATAAAGCGACAATTATCCAGCAACCTCTCCGACAACGACATCATCTTTAATCTCGGAGAGCCGCTTTCATGGGTCCTCCAAAGAGTTTCTCCGTCTGTCCATATAGAACACACCGACTCCACCGTTGACAGGCAACACGATACCACGCGATTCGCTCGAACGCATTTTTCGAGATGCATCGATAGCCATGTAGCGAGGGCGGATCCTTCCGAGAATTTTTCGGGAGCTTGCATCGAATGACCTCTGGCCAACTACGGGGTCGATTTTTGAGAAAACGCGTCCCGATATGCCGAATACGGCTCGCGTGATCCGCTAGCCGCTGTCTCAGCAGCATTGAGGTCAGAAAATCTCAAGAACAGCTGACGCCCTGCAGATCAGAGTCACTGCCAGAAGTTTTGAACGTCCGAACGCACTCCACCAGTCCGGTGCCATAGCGAGCAGATACGGAGTTCCCTGAATTCAGAATGGAGGAGTTTTCAGACGGAATTCCAGTCACAAGGTCGTTGGACGCAGGCGGTATATCTGGCATCGACGTGTTTCCGAGAACGCGAGGTCGTAGGATGCAAATTGCTATGGGAAGACCTCCCAAAAGCCTATCGGAGGGAGGGCACACACTAGGTGCGCCGGCAAGGTGATCTCCCTAATAAAGGGTCAACGAAAACCTCAGGCTAGAGACTTGGTTCTGCGTCTCAGAACAACAACTACAACGTCCACTTTGCGTCCATTAGTGCAACAAGACAACTGACCCGGACTCCGGAGTTACTTTAACTGTCACAGCGACCGAGTCAGGCGAGTAGAAGAACAGCGCTGAAGCCAGGAGAAAGAAGTTTTTTTTTATCGATGTGAAATCGAGGGCGCCGTACCGATACATGGTAACATGCGGCATTCCTCAGAATCGTAATCGCGTTCAATGTTCCGGAAATCGGCGCACAGCTCTCCTTTTCAAGCAGCAGCTCAAAACTATGCAAGTCGTTAGTGATGAAGCGTGAATCGTGAAGACTGCCTGAGATGCATTATTTTCTCCAAAATATTGGATAGTTGGTCACGAAGACTCAGAATGACCTAACTTCTTCATTTTTGTCGTGGGAAATTTCCATGGTTCCCTTCTGAGGTCGCATTGCCATCGAGATGAGCGAGAGAGTGAAGCAATCGAAGAGAGAGAATCGAAAAGAGGCAGGATTATTTTCCCGAAGCTTGGCCTAAATATCTACGCATTGTCACAGGCTCTTATCGATTTGTACGATGAGACAAGGATTCAAAATTTTCGGATTTTGCTCCAACACTTTCCGGTTCAGAATCAGCTCTCAAGTTGCTTACTAGCTTCATTCAGAACGATGAGTCCTCAGGGTGTGGTTAACTCAGAAGTACCAGTTTCGGAGATGTGCGACTCCGACACTTTTCCGAATCAGGGTGCAAATTCAGATGCAGTTGATCTCTTCGGATGCGATTCGGAGGACAATGAGTGCACATTGTCCTCCGAATCGAGGTCATTCGAATCGAGTGAGGAGACATCGGAGAAAACATCGATTCCCAACTTGAATAACAAGGGAATGACCGCTGAAGCCGGTTGCTCGCCAATGACGTGAGCCTATCGAGCCTCGCACCATATGATGGCGTGGCTTTATTTCTCGAATGAGCTAGACAGAGCAGAACATCGCACTCAAGAAGTGTCCCTCTTGAGGGACGCGAGCGCACGAGGGAGTTCGAATAAAGGGGGAAAATTTTCATTCCGATTTGCATTCGTCACCGGAACGACTTTGGTTCGCGCAGGCTACGACGTCACTGACAACGGCGACAGCGGGGGCGGCAGCAGCAGCGGGTGCGGCACCACATCGGTTGGCGTTGTGACAGCGGAACAACCGGGAGCGTAGCCGGGTGGTTGGTTTCGCCGGTTCAACGGGATGAGGGCAATTCACTTTGTGTCTCCTTCTGTCAGCTTTCGTTCCTGCCTCCCGCGTCTATGCAAAGTACCCATAAGACGTCGCACAAACTCAGCTCGCGGTCTTAGGTTCCGTCCGTATTGTCGTCGTTCCTCTTTTCCTCCGCAGTACGTTTGTCGACGTCATCGTCGTTGTCGTTCCATCCACACCCATGCTGTGTCTCCAACATTTTAGACTCGTGTGGTCGATTTGTTGGCTGTTCCACGCGTATATGAGAATGCCATCCGATCTCTTTAGCCGTGCGGTCGGCTGTGAGCACGAGATCTATTCTCGAGAGAGTCGGTTAGCCGAACGAGTGCGGATCGGGAAAACCTTTGAGCTTCCAACGCTGAAGTGGTTGGTTTGCGTTTTCAATCTAGGCTCGATTTAATCTGTCAGAGGTTTAGTCAACTGGATCTCCACGGAGGGTGAACCAAACCACCGTTCGACGTACCGTTCGACAGGTAGACGGACGGATGGCTGGAGTGAGAGACAGACAGACGACCGAGAGAGTGGTCGGTTGTTGATGTCGAGTAAATCTTTTACGACTCAACCCCGTTCTCAAGATTAACTTCAATGTGTAACAAGCAACCGAACCGATGTGCCGGCTGACAGTTTATTGTTACAGTCGAGACGAAGTCCTTCGAGAATAGCTTCGAGGTCTCCCGGATTTGTAGTTCGGACACGACGTTGCAGCATGAGCTGCATCGATAGGCGGAGCGTTTGAGACCGTTTTATTGAACCCGAGCTGATTGATCATCAAATCGGATCCGATCCCTCAAATCTGGAGGTCCTATAGACTGAAGTTCCGTCGACTCCCTGGATCGAAACCGGTTGACCCAACACGGGTTCCGGTTTGTGCGGTCTACGTCCCAGTACCGCATTGGGGGTGAGGCTACGAATCAATCATGAGAACACAAACTCATCCGATGAGCGGGAGTTCCGGCAAAAGAACAAATCCTCATTGAAACCAGGAAATTAAGTGGCTCTTGACAGGAAGCGTTCTCATCGGGAGGGAGGGATAAAAGCCCTCCTTCGTTACCCTTCGTCGCTGCAAGCGCTTCCCGCAGACGCTGGTCGCAATGACAGCGCGGCGTTCAGAATAATTCCGAGCGCTCACAAGTTGCAACCACAACCAAAGCCTCGACGTGATTCGAATTCTCATCTGCGAGGATGCGATGTCCCGAAGATCATGGATTTCGGGTTGCGTCTCTGTTCCGAGTTCCTTGAAAAGCTGCCATACCTCGACATATCGCTCATTCTTTTTCCATGCCAAATTCCACCCCAAAGCGATCTGCTCAGAATGTATGAGCATTTGCATGATAATAAGTACTGCATGTGGTTCTATGAACGAGAAAAAGCGAATCAGACAGATAATGATCCAGCTGGCTAAAACAAGCACTTACAGCGGCCGCGTCAACAACGGAAGGATGCTCTCGGGCTGGAGCCTCGTGAAAACCTACTTGATTTTAATCGTTTCGCAGGGCGTACTGGACACGTTGAAATTCTATTCCTTTAGCCCGGATGCTTCTTATGGAGTCCTCTGCGACGAAACTTATCTGGTGAGTACGATTTATTCTTTTGTCCCTCAGCCGGTAATTCACGTAGCTTCGGAACATCATCTGTTTGAACTACTATTAGCTTATCGCCGACCGTCACGTGGAGAATCAAAAGCTGCGAGCAATAGAAGAGTTGCAGCGTGATTCCGCGGTCGAGAGAACCGCCTGAGAAATTTGAGCAAGAGGGAAGAAGCCAGTGAGAGCTTGCAATACATAGATTCACAAAGCTGAGCTGCGCGCATTTCATCGCGACGCAAAAAGTCGGCGGGGTTTTCAATCGAACCTCGTTTGCCGGCGGAGAGGCTGACTGACTGCCTGCCTGGCTGGTTCGTTGGTCTCGAGGGCTTCGGTTCCCCTTTTGTCCGCCCGTGGGCAGGGGGATCGGAAGGGGCATTTCGCCTCCGGGCAATCGTGATGGAACTCCGACCGCTGCTCCTCTTGAATATGAAACATTTTGTGAAATGGAACCGGTCGCTCTGGTTCGCCTTGCTCGCACGAACTGACAATGGCATAACGAATTTGCAAAAGCAGTCGGAATGGAAAAATAGTTTTCTCTCTACCAACATCCACGACGAGACGTCAGCTTGCAGTACGTGTCGACATCGGGAGTCGGGACTTTTCGACACTCCTGAGGAAAAATGGAGAGTATGCACACGGAACTATTTTACATGGGCATTCCTTCTTCCGGGGCCGTTTAAACGGATCTTGCCTACAAATATTCTCAGACCCCAATCGATTCTGATCGATTTCCTCCTGATGATACTGCTCTTGAATCGGGAGTCGCCGAAAGTCAGGTAGCGAAACTTGGCATCTTTCGACAGAATAGAAACCGCAACCATAGAAACGGACGGGGAACGGGAGGAACTCCGTGTTCCGGGCCCGCTGTCTTGTCGCTTGTTTCGACTGTCGCAGACATTCCGTGAGTTGACATAGAGGTCAGATCCCTGGAGAATTTCCGTTTGCTCGTAACAACATGATCATCGCGCCTGTTCCTACCCGACGTCCGCTGTTGATATTTGCCCGTCTCAATCTTCGTGTTCCTTCCTCTCCCACCCCCGCCCCTCCCCCGTCCCCCGCTATTCCTTCAGATCTGCTTTCAGCAGAGAGCCCGGTGGAGCTCTTGGGCGATGAAGATGAAAGTCGAACTTGGCTCCCGATTCGGAGCCCGTTCATGTTCCTTGTTCAGACGTTGGGGGTGCGCCTCACGGTGGATCGATCTGATCAACGTTCAGCAATAGTGCTACAGGCGGAGCGATATATAGAACAACGCAAAACCGTTTGAGATAACTCGATCGATTCCTGCGATGAGAGTGCACCTTCAAGGGAACTCAGACCCAGCCGCATCACATCCTGAAGCCGACCGCAGTGGTCACGCTTCGCATCTCTATGTCCATACATTCTGCGGTACATGAGCTATTTGTTCGACCACTCGTAGATAGTCAAACTCGAAGAAGTTGGGTCGTAGACCCCTCGGAGGTTGATTGTTGACATGTCTCAATTATCGTTGGGAGAAGAACGCCTAATCGTGTAGCCGACGATCGGATGGATGAATGTTCGACGAAACGCCCCGAGAAATGCTCGGGCTCAATTCTTGCCTCGCGCTCCGGTCGAGCATTCCCCCGGGCCTCCTGAACGAAAGATCGCCCTCTTGGGCCGAGAAGTAATTCCGAGCCTCCGAGCGCCACTCTCCCCCCTTTGTTTCAAGATGAGTAGCAGTTCCATCTCCGCTCCTCTCTTGTGGGCAAAGTTGCCCTCTCACCTCCTATCTAGACGAGGAGGGTTGAGGGGATATGTCTATCTCTTGGTATTCAACTTGCCGGCTTGGTAAGAATTCGTTCATTTGTTTTTCGTTTGCCCGACTTTCGCGCCGCCACACCGTCTTCGTTTCGTTTCCTTACCCATGCTCGCGGACCCATGCTCATGCCCTGATGGTTCTACGAAAAGCGGCGAGTATGGCATAAGCAAGACAACCCTTCCTCTGAGCGACCGATGGGGACGATGACGACGCCGGGTGTCGTCCATCGACCCATATAAAACGGGTTTATGCAACAACTTATCAAGGATTAGTTTGCCGTGATAACGCTGTCTTAAGCGAGATAGTAAAGCGAACGAGCCGAACCCGGGCTAGGTGATGACTTTAGCTGAGTGTCGACGACGGCAGCGGCTCCGATCCTCCGAGCAAAGCTCTCCTTGTGATAAGAGGGAACTCCCCGGCTGCTCTACGAAGCCTTTCCCTCCGAACAAATTCGCTACGTGTACGGACCTCGAGCTCTGTATTCAGAAATGTTACATGGAAGCATTTTATGGTTTTGAGCAACCTCATGCGTGTTTCTGAGCGCTCTCTGCTCCGTACATCGGGATTTTAACTTATTTACGCGCTCCCTCACTCCGTCCGTTCCTTCCGAAAATCTCGAATAGGCCGGGACTTGAGAGTTTGGGCGGTCGGGAGGATTCGGAATCAGAAGGCAGAGAATCGGATTGTTATTTATCATTCCCTTCGAGACCTTCGACGAGAACCCTGCTAACTTGGAATGGATCAAGCTCTTGACGAGTCGGAATCGAGGGTTCTAACGAGGTGAATGGTGAATCCGCAAACAAAGAATCGGGGATCAACCAGATCCAAAACGTTCAGTGGGCCTCGAACGAGCTGAGCCCCATGTCCTTCCCGGGTTTAATTGAGCTGAATCGCAGCCGCAAAGGAGTGGCAACGCAGGCGGGTCTTGTACTCATGGTCCCATGGCCACGAGCTGCGTCGCCACGTCTTGGTCGGGTTCAAACTGTTTGTTGGTCGTACAGATCAAGCGGCGGACCCCGGACTCGACAAGCGACCGACATACTGACGGACAGCCCGACAAACCGAGAAATTCCCAAGACGCACATAAATAAGTTGAACCCAATTGGTTGGTCACAGCTTTCGATCGCGGCGAAGAAACACAGGACCCACTCACTGTTTCGGATGTGGTGAACGAGCGTGCTTTGCCGCAGGCGTTCTCTGAGGCTTTCGTGTTCGTAAACAGACGACAACTTGGTAAGATTCAATTAATCAGCAAACTTGTCCGAAAAATTTTGCTATTTCCTTAGATTGGCGATGATCAGACTCCATGAAGTCCCCCTTGAAATGGAGTGTCTTCGAGACGGATTGAAGCTGAAATCGTTCCTTCATGTTCAAGGCGACGACGCGTCTTGGGTTTCGATAAGAAACGTGGAATATGAAAGAAGAAAAGGGAATCCCGGATGGGTCCGTTGCTTCAAAAGCATTCAAGTTCCAATGATCGCCATAGATAGTGAAACAAGCGTTGTGAACGATTTTTCTCGAACGGTTGTCTAAATTTGAACTCGTCGAGTTGTTGTTCCATGAGAAGGGACGGTTTTTGTTGCTGGCTGCATCCAATCCGGCCTCTCGTCGACTATGGCTGCCAGCAGTGTAGGCTTCCAGACCGGAGAGAACGATGGCTATATTAAGTTTCCGAGTCGCTAGTCGCCTTCAGGTAGCAAGGTATACGTCGTATCAGCAGATTTGTAATTGCGACTCCGTCTGCTGAGTTGCGCTCAGATGCGGCGGCCACGACCGCCTCTGCAGCGTCGTCATTACTTCGGGTATTGGTACAGGATCTCCCTCTAGCTCGTGTTTCTGTGCCCGATATTTGAGGGCGGATAAATTCAATGCCAGCAAATGAAGTCGCATTCCGGAGGAAAGGCGAGCGCGGAAGCATCCGCACCCGATTGTTATTCTCACACTGATCAACAGTGGAATCGCGTTCAAAGACCGCTGAGTAGGGTCTTTTATAGACGAGGTCCGTTATGAGCTATCATATTTTCTTGAGAATTTTCGAAATTCTTGGAGATCTCGCAAAGTTCGAGTACGTTATAGCGAAAAGGGTATTGAACGTTGAGGCCAACCCCAACAAAAGAATCTTCACGACGAATGCTTGATGATGTCGTTACCCAATATTATTGAGAGAAGGAAGTTTGAACAGCGATCACGTACAGCGAACATGAAACGGTTAAGTGCTTTCACTCGAGGAGTGAATTCTGCAGATTCAGCCGGACGTGGTGAAACGGTTCACCGATGTGCAGAGAGTGTACTACAACTCGTTCTGAGTTGTCGAAGGCTGCAGGAGTCGAACGCCCCCCCTCCGGTGAAGAACGACATTTGGGCATGGGCCTGCGTGTTAAAGTTTGAGAGACCCGTCCCCAAGATCCGCGTGGTGCATTTATCGTGAACTCGTTGTCTGAAACGATTGAGTAGACAATCTGCGAAGGAAACAAAGTTCACTTAGACCTACATGCAGCTTCTGGCGATACCGCCTCGCTCCCCGTGGGTCTTCTTGCGAGCTCCCTGCTTTCCTCCTTTCGTTCCCAAGCAGACATTGAGATATTTCGCTGCCTAACGATTGGTAAACACGGGGTGCGTTAGGGTAACGATGTATCCACATGCATTGATAAGGCTTCAGTGCGCAAAGAACAATTCACTCCATTCTGCGTGGGATCCCGGGAGAAGCGAATACATTCTGGTCACAGCGTTCAGTTGCGCGTGTCGTGAATTGGTGCATATTTCAGCGGGCAGCGAGGATTTCACGAGAGGGTAAGAAGAAGTGGTTTCTTGCAAAAAGCCTCGATGATGGTGTCAGCACAAACAACATGGTAGGAACCGAAACGGAGGAACAAGAACTTTCCTCGCGGCGAACAACATTATACGGCGACTGTAGCCCTTCGTGAGTGACTTTTGTCAAGTCCACCAGGGTTTACGCCTCGCTTGAGGAGCCGGATTTCTTCGGAGGATTTGAAGGCCAATATCCTGAGTTCAGGGCGGTTCCGACGGTAGCCGCGGCTGTCGTCGTCATCATCGTCAACGTGGTGGTGGGGTGGGCAGACTTTTCGAGACAGTGAACGATCCAATCAAAATACTTAAGACAATAACAAGCTTCAATGGTTCCCAGCGGTCAAAGACTCTCCTCTACTTTCGCCTTCTCATCCCCATGCTTCCTGCTAACCGCTCGGCTGCCTTCGTTTGAAATGAAGATTTCTCTCGAATGAGATTGTTGCTCAAAAGGGAGAAAAAGCACAATACCTAGGAACGTTCGAGTTCTTTTGGGATCCATCCGTATCATTGATCGATGGCACAACTCTCACTCGGATGTCATTGCCCTCGATTCGCGAACAGCGCTCAATACTTGATCTCTGTCTGATTACCAGTTGGCAAAATCCGAAGACCGCGATCGATTTACAAACGAACAAACCTGGCCTTCGGAGACCTTCAGGTTGGAGAGAACCCGCCAGGCCGCGTCGTAGTATTCAAGTTTCGCGACTGCGAACGCTTTCAAGTTGAGAGAGGAGCTGTAATCCGTCGCGGAATTTATTGCTCGTGCGGCAAGGAATTCCACTCACCAAAGTCATTGAACGCAATTTCGTGGACGATTTATGCAGCTGAAAAATCCGCGATAGACAAAAAAGAACGCAGAGCAGGAATAAGGAAGAAACGCTCCGCAACGCAACAGAGCTGCGGCTATAACTGTCAGCCTTTGAGAGGAAGCAAAGACTTCCTCAATGGTTCCTGCTGGTGTGCTCCTTGCCTTGTTCTATGGCCTGCAATCGTTTCAAGCGAGAGCCCCCTTTTTCTTGTATTGCGTTCCTTTTCGCATCTGGAATGCACTTTTTTTCCCGCTGGAGACTGGCAGCATGACGATGAGCTAGAGGAGGCGGAGGACTCTGAGAGAATGCCGGCCACAAAGGAGTCCTAAATGCTTAACCTACGTCAGCACCACGGAGGATGTGATGGCTTTCGTCGGGTTTCTTTTTTCTTTCGTCCATCAGATACTCTCTCAAAATGTAGACTATGAAAACGGAATTTTTTGTCATTTTTCTTCGTGTGGAGCGTTGATGTGAGGAAGGTGTGATAGGATTTAAGGATTTAGGCCACGGGTGCGGCTATTTATGACCGAACTGATGTGGAGACATAGGGCTTAGAGAATCGGGAGCTCAGAGGCTTCGTTCGCTTTGGGCTTGGGCCTGGCAACTGCGGGCAGAGCAACCTCCGCGATTCGCCTGTAAGTTGGAAAGCAGTGTTCGGGAGGGATTGGGGAATAAAGCCGATTTCGCTGAAAGTCGGCTGAGTAAAGTACAATTGTCCACGTTCCCTCCATGACGAGAATGCTACGTCCTAGATCTAGCGATGGTGTGTCGGGAGTTTGAGCGCATCATAGAATTCCAGAAACCGTCACGGACACGGATTCCAGGGAGGGTCCTCAAGACTTCCATCTGGACGCTAGGATGTCCAGAGTTTGCGACGATCGGCGCAACACAAGCAAAGCCAACTGGTGGCGGCGGACGGGCAGTGCTTGAAGGAGTAGGCCCAGATTTGTTTCTCCTCTTAGCCGACTCGGTTGTCCTGTCCTTTTTGATGGCATGCCTCCACCGGCCAGCCAGGGTATTTAAACGGGAATCCAAGACGGATCGGTGGTATTATTGGATAAAGAGATGGAGATCCGTTGTTATGGTCGAAGACGCCCGCAGGATAACGACGAGGACGGCTGGGGCGAGAGCGACCGAAGAAGACGACGAAGGAGAAAAGACGGACACAAAAGGACGGAACGAAGCGCCGTGTCACAGAAAGCAAGAATCGCTGCATCCGATACGCTCGAGGCCTGTTCGTTCGTCCACAGCCCTAGCATCCAACTTGGGACAGCAAGCCGAGCGAGCCAAGCAGGCGAGCAGTCAGTCAGTCGGTCAGGCGAGTAGCCAGTCGGGCCGGTGGGCAGGTTGTCCATCCGGACTGCGATATGAGTTGATTCAGCGACCAGACATAAAAACGCACGGGGAAATAGGACAGAGGTACCGAGTATTATCTCCAACAAGTTCGACTCGGGCGAGAAAGAGTTTTACGGTGATGAATCGCCGCCCTTGCAGTTGTTGTTTTCCGTAAGGACGCGCTGATTTGGAGCTGAGAATTCACCGATTCTGCTGTGAACAGGTCTTCGGCCTTCGACCGTTGATGTGGAGAGAGTCTCTCAGTCACGAAACTTTCACTGAACGAAGCTTTCACATGAGGAGTGTCAACCAAACTTGTGATTATGGCTTGGTGCGTCCTCATCTATCTCGGTCATCAGGCTTTTGATTCGATCGGTCGTTGAGAGTCGTTGAGGGCGGACGAGTGTCTATGCGCACCGGGCCTTGCAATGTCTGGCCGCCCCCGAGAGAATGGTGACTGGTAGACTAATGTTTGCCTACGCCGAACTTTTCAAGCACGTCCTGCAAGTTCGGCGGACTTCAGCTTGAACAGCTAGAATCACGTTGGACACAAATCGAGAATACTGAATCTGATTTTCGGGAGAATCGGCGTGAACTTGATCCTTCGCTCATGAGCCTAAGCGAGAATACGAGAACCCGGCATTTTCCGGACTTGCAATCTTCTCTCATGATCAATCCTGTCCTATGTTTTTATAACTGTCGAGTCCCCGGACATACGTTGCCTGTTGATGCAGCAGGGTAGGGTAGGCCGGTACGGCTGCTTTCGCTGCTTGATCAGAATCAGTCCGATGGAGTCCAGCCAATTTTTGTATCCGAAAAAAAACCCGCGGAGAATCTGACGAGAAAACAGAGGAAATAGGGATGGAGGGGGATTGCAATGTTACTTCGGTTGGCGCTCCTCACCACCAGTCGGTCGTGCTCCCGTTTAGTATTCTGAACACAGAGTTTGTTCTCTCGTCGGTTATTGCTTTAAGTTGACGCGCCGAGTCAGCACTTACAGCAGGCTCCAAGGGCAGGGTTCACTCGAAGTTTTGGACTCAGAGCTGTCCGAACCAGTATAGAGATGGGAAAACATCGAGTTCAGGATGTTTACTGGTTACCGCTCTATTGGAGAAACCCTCAACTTTGGAGCGGTTTGAAAGTCATAACGGTTCGATGACCTACACGACCGTCCGCCCGGCTGAATAGGAACCTGAATCGCTGGAAGGTGTCTGACAAAAACGAAAATGTCCGATTCCATAGAATTCCCGTCGGCTCCAATGGGAATGAGACTGTGAGCCAAAGTAAGAGCAACAAAACGAGGAACAGAAGAAGGAAACGACGATAGCGAAGGTAACAGGGAACAAAAGCGGGAGCTATTGCGCGACCCGGAATCGTTCTGACTTGTGCGTAAGCAGATCGCATTCCGAGCCATTGATTCCAGGATTAGTCGTCTCCGTGCGTTCCCCTCGAGCTACGAATTCCAACGTCTTACCGTGGCTCGGATTCTTCACGTTGTCATTATCGGCTTTACGATGCTATTGAACTCGAGTCGTTGGGAAATTAATTGCGGCTCTGAGGATAGGTCTCCTCTGTATCTTCGCAGAGCCTGTCGACCTCCAACTCAGTTCGATCTTGTACAACCGAGCGATGTTTCCGCTTGCTATATATACGATTCTGCGGTGAACGGATTCGCCGACTTTGCCCTCTCGTCTGACCAGGATCGGCGTTCGATATCAACGATGTGTTTATCGAGGTTACTGGTCATCAACTCACGATCATCTCGAAGCCGAAGAATTCAGGAACTGAGTGGTCGAAGTTTGGGGTTCACTCCCTGAACACAAATTGTGAGAAAATTTTCAAGACGAAGTCGAGACCGCGAGGTGAGGCGATTGACCGAGGCCATGATGTCTTCGAATGAAGAACTGGAACGATGTGCTCGAGAGGTTTAGCTCGGCCGAGTTCGGTCAGCTGTGCTAAGCTGTGATGGCAAGCGTCGCTGAGTTGTTCCGCGGTTGGGGTCCTTCGCGACGATACCCACGTGCTTCTCTTCCCTCGATTCGGCCAAGAACGAGGACGGAGCGCCACTGCAGCTCCGGTTGCGTCGGCTGCTCACCGAGCGAGTCCATTCGCACTTTCCCGGTCATTGAGCAATTTAGCTCTAAAAACAGAATTACTTACCCGTTTCGCACTCTGGACCTGGACCGTGTTCGCCGCTCGGAATGGAGTTCGTTGGTAGTTGTTGGGGCAGCAGTGGTCCCGAGATCTTGCGAAAAGTACATAAAAAACTGCCACTTCACTTAACCAACTAATACACGATTAGCTCGTAGCGCTCAAGCGACGTTCAGAACTGAAATTCCCCTCCCCGCTCACTTTTCGAGTTCCCAGCAGCATCGGAAACGGGAGTACAGGCGGGCGCGGGAGTGAGCTAATGCGGTTTTCGTTACCACTCCATTCGTCGTGTGCTCCATTCGCACCAATTGGAACGGAATATTCAAAAACTCATCGACATCGAACGTATCCACCCGACGTCGTGGTCAGCTGAGCCTTGGTTCCGTGCGGTAAAAGTGGTCAAAGTGTTCGGTGGGTAGCTGAACGAGAGGGTGTGTGTGCGCGACTCGGAGTGTGTTCACCCAGAGTGACTGCGTGGAACCCAAACCGAAAGCCAATCAGAGCCGTATCTCCACTCCCAATGGGTGTCTGGTGGACGATTTTTGTCTTCCTGCAGATCGAAGCCACCAAACGTAATAAAGGCTGCAGAGTTTTCCTCCTCGAATCTCTGTGAGCTGTTGCTTTTGCCGTCACACCCGCTGCTGCGCCGAACCCCATTCATGCAAGCACTCCAGAAGCCACGGAGTACCACTCGTAAAACTCAGCATTCATCGGTCTGCCACATGCTCACTACCAGCAACGCTGACGTCATCGGGTTATTGGCGAATAGAAGCGCCAATGGTTTTCCATGCTCGTTAGAGGGCTCTCTCTCTCTCTGTCCAAGACATGGAGACTCGGCGATTTCGGTGAGTTTCCTGAAATACGTCAGAACAACTGACAAGGCGATTGGCCCTTGGGTGAGTTCATTGCGTTTCGTCATTCCGCTCGGCTAACAGGCAACTGGACTTTGAACTCATACCCTATACTTGCCCGACGTCAGATCATCGGCGCCTGACAGCTCGAGAGCTTGGCAAGGAGTCGTTGCCGAGCAGGTACTTCCGATTCCCTCAGTCAGACGGAACTCAAAATTTATCACTGGTTGTTCAGTCGTCTCGTCTTCTCGGTCTGGATCGACTCTTTCTCGGCCTGCGAAGCGGTAACTCTATTTTGCCAGGACCTTCCCCCGCCGTCGTATCGTTTCCTATTCCCTCTTCTTCCTACGCCGTTGCAATTTAGTCGATGAGATCGCTGAAGTCGGCCCGGATGATGGAATACTTTTATTATTTATGTTACAGATAAGTCTCCCCCTTGCTCTTTCAGAGCAGCGGCGGATTCGGCCACGACCGCGCAAGTCTACTTAGTCAGTCTCACAGTCAGACCAAAATTTTCTCTCGGAGTTTCAACCCTCAAATTCCGGAGCTGGACCATAGGCTAGGGGAACGGGTTTCGCACTAGAGCGAAGGTTGGGCGAATCGCTTCCTGACTCGATTTCTCAAATCTTGAGCCTCATGCGTCGTTCGTGACGGCCGTCAGAAAGCCATGATTTGAATCGAGGATCATCGACAGGAGAATCCGTTTGCGAGAACCTCCGAGGGAACAGGTTCTTTAAGAAAGCGAAAGATTCAGTCAGGCAGATTCTGGGATATCTATCCAAACAATCTGGAGATAATGTTCGTCTCTGTGTGAGAAACGGGGAATCGGGGTGATCTTAACATAACAATGACGGAACCAAGGAGTCGAACGCCATTTAGTTCACTTGAAAGCTTCCATCACTCCGCTGATAACGTCTGGCATGTGATGGAGTGGATTCTTACGAAGTCACAGAGCGCATCGCAAGCGACGCGGCACCTCCGCTTTTCAGGGTCTCTCTGTCAGTCTGCGGGAGTTGATCGGAGCTCCTCATGCTGGGGCGTGTTGCAAAATCTCCGCGGGGGAGGGGGGGACTCGAGAGGAACGCCGCTCAATCCGTGCGGCGTTTGGATATTCGAAATATAACCTCTTCGACTATGACCGAATCGCCGTATCAACAGAATGTATCAGGCGAAAGTTGCCGCAAACTACCGAAAATCAGGTTGACATCGACGATTTCTCTTTCCTGAACAGCTGAGGAAGTTTCGCGCTCGGTGGAGGTTCGATTCACACCGAAACCTGTTTGTGGTACACGAACCAGAGTAACGCTTGGATGCTTGGAAATCGTCAATATCGCTCCTTCGGCTTGTTCGTTGGCTTGCACTCCACACAACAGATTTTGTCAGGGCCCTTGACTTGCAGCATGCCGTCGTCGCCGTCGTCGGCGGCGGCAGCAGCAGCATCGTCGTTGTCGTCGGTGGTCCGCTGTTGTTCCGCCGTCTTTCGTTCTCCTTTGAGAAAGTGATCTCCGTGTGTGTGTTGACAGCCAATCTCCTGTCGGTGTCGATAGCAGAACGCCCGAATTGAGTGGAATGTCGTTCTACTGCCTCAGGAGACATGACTGGTGATAAGTAATATTACTGCAAAGCCGAGGAAAACTTTACAGCGTACGGAAACGAGGGAACAAGGCTTCCGCGAATCGCACTCTAGGGGAAGGGGGATATATGATACATCCAGAAATATTCATGAGGAGGGGCGGAAATTCGTCTTGTGATGCACAGTGCCAAGTCGAAGCAAGGAGAATTACATATCTAGCTCACGAACCCGGATGGATGCATGCGTCTCGAGCATCCTCAAGTCATGGGGGAGGGAGGGGCTAACTAACAGAGCCTCCGACGCGTCGTCAACTATGGAATACGACATAAGTTGTGTTGGCCAGATATGACGCGCGAAACAGCCAGTTGGCTGTTTCCCGTTAGTGGCGCGTCGGACTCCTGCTGGGGCAGGTTTCTTCGTCGGTCTGTTTTCTTGGCTGCGCGCTCGCTGGCTCGTTGCTGTCGTTGTTATACGGCATATAAATGTGTAGTAGTAGCAACCAAAGTAGCAGTGGCTCTGTCCGTGTGGTTGCCTGGGGGAGGAGGGTTCACCTCGTCTGTCGTTCTCATCTTACGCTGAGCACTATTCTCCGGTCGGCAGTTCTCGCAAGAGCCAACACAGTCCAGAAGTCGAGTGACCAACTTGCTCGCCCACGGGCGGACCACCGTCTATCCGTCCGTCCGCCCGTCAGACGGACCGAGCGGCAAACTAACCAAGCGTCGGCCCGTCCGACAAAGCGAGCGCTCCAGCGAGCGACCCGTGGGGCGAGTGAGAGGCAGCTGGCAGACCCATTTGCAATGATTGGGTCGTAACGGTTACTGTTTCGCACTCGACCACGCCAAACACTCGGTTGGTCAGACCGCGGCCGATTCGAGGGGAACACCAAGACAGCGGAAGACGAAAACGGCAAAAAGTGGAGAAGAGTCAGGCTCCCGCGCTCTCCATTCGACTTCATTTCCGACACTGACCCCAACAGGTGCGCAAACAGAACGGGTGTCAAATGTCGAATAGCCATGGGATGAAGCTCCTGTTGGGACGGTCCATCGATTCGAAGCAAAGCGGCTCCAAAGCCTCCTCGAGACTTGGTCGGGGTTCCAGCAGCGCGGAATCTGCCATTTCCGCTCGGAATCCGGGACAAAGCGAGTTTTGTTCAGATTCTGACGAGGTACTCCCTACAGTCCTTTTAGAGAGACCACCAGAGTCGATGGTGGAAGCGATGGCGATTGAAACGAAGTTGGCTTCATGCAAACTTCTTCTTCTCGAAGTCTAAGCTCTCGGAAGCTCAAGTAAATGATAAAATGGGTCTCTAGCAGACTCCTGCTGCTGCTGCTGCGGAGTTTTTTCTCCTCGGCCATCGATCACAAACGAAAGATGCTTTCGACTCGGTCCACCTCTACCACGAACACCAGCAGCTTGAGATTTCCGCAGCTGAGGTGGGTGGTGGCAACACCTTGTGCGGATCAGCTGACTCCGAGGGTGACTCAAGGGTAGAGTAGAGAGTCTGATTTTCGATCGAAGGAGAGAGGGGGTGGACTCAACTGCTAATAATCCACACCGAGCGGTAGGGTATGAAACTGAGACTGCAGCGAGGAATGGAAGCGGCACAAATGATCTCGCAGTTGGAGTTGAGCGTTTTTGTTGGAGTCAATCGGTCCTGCCTATAGCAAATGATATCCGAAGTTGAGCTGCCGGCTCGAGATACCGTAGCACTCGACCCTAACAAGCTCAAAGCAAGTTTTCTTCCACGCGGAGGCTTAGTTGATTCGCGTCTCGCAATTCATTCACTCGATTCTAATCTCGATTTTTCTCCGAAGGTCCTTGGTAAAGACAACATGCGCGAAAATGAGGTAAGTGTACCTTATAAACGAAGCTCGCATGGTAGATGAAATCTTTTTCCTCAGACTGTGGAACCAGTATATCATGCAGAAAACTTTCGTGATCATCAAAATTTTGGTCTTCTCTTCATCTATACATCGCATGGTGAATCCGAAGAAAACGAATCTCCCAGATTCTTCGAAAAGTTCCTCACAGCGTAGTGTTGAGAGGTTGAGCGGTTGCATCCGGTAGCCGTAAGAGGTAATGTATGTATGTGGTGTCACAACTGTCTTGTCGACCCTGACTTGTAATGCTCTAATGAGGAACACAAGTCGTGGCGTTCTGCGCGGGTTCATCGCGATGCTACTTCGCCTCGGTCGGAAAAACATCGGAAGAAATAATTTTAATACTCTTGGAGTCCCCATCGCACACGACGCGCGGGAGACGCGCCCTCTGTGTAGAAGAGCGGGATGAAAAAATTGCCGAACTCGTGTAGGCGAGCGCAATTATTGCTTCTGTTGATCGTTATCTCTAACAATGTAAATGAGTGGAGCTTCTGATTGTGCGGGTCGCCATCTGTCACGAATTCGGTGGGCAGCAAGGGTCGGGTGAGGCTTGTGCGCAGCTTGGGGAGTTGGTTTGCGACATAATAGAAGCCGGGACATTTGATGACCGTGTTCATATAGACAACAGTTTTATCAACTCCGACTTTGCAACTGGCAATTTCAATCTTGAGCTTACGGAGTTCTTCCGGGCTGCAGTGATTTAAATTCTAATTAAACCGCATCTTTTGGGTAGAAAAAGAATATTTATTTAGAGCCATATGATGAAACGGTCTCTATCAAGAAGGATTCCTCGCCTTATGAAACCGGGTTGTGAGTTTCCAGATTTCGCTTGAGAGATCACATTCCCGTAATATTGTGGTATAAATGTCGCAGTGAAGAGTCGGCAGTGGGGAAAGGGTTCATCTGTGGGATTCAATTTCTTCAAGAGTACGAAATCCGACATTTTCATCGACAATAACCGGGAGAGGACCCGCGCCAGCTCCACAAACAGTTTAGTTTCTACAGAGAACAGGGACAATTGAGGTAGAGAGTCGCGAATTTTGGGTGGTCATCATGGTCTCGTGAATAACTGAGCTTGATGAGGGCGCTCAGTTTCGAGTCCCGAATCAGAGCGAGATAGAGTATTATCTCGAAGGTCAATTGCTCAGGTTCCTGTCATCAGAACTGATCCAGGGCATCCAAGCACCATGGAAGTTTTTCGGATCTGCGTCGTTGTCGGGGTTGCTCCTTCGCTTAGACCACGGTGTTTCCGGAGGTTTGGTGATCTTCCGATAGTCACTGGCTATCTGCGAAAGCTCCTCAATGATTTGATACCGATCTTCCCCTGTATATTGTCTTAGCTCGCATGGATCATCGACCAAATCAAACAGACACGGTCCTTTGTCGGTATCTCGACACACCTCACCAACCTTCTCAGTGGAAGCTTCTTGCATCTCATCCACTGTGAACTCATGATACTCCGAGCCGCGCGGACTGTCGGCCATGCCTCTGTTGATTGCGCAATTCACTTTGCCCGCCTCCCTCCAATCGTCGCGGCGCTCCTCGAAACTGGGTCGTTTACTCAAGACGCCGTAGGCCATCGATTCTTTCATCGCCTTTTGCAGCGTCATATAGTCATCCATCGTGCCGCCAGCTGTTGCGTACCAAGAGTTGTACCAGGGCTGAATCGGAGGCGTGCCGTGGACTAGTTTGAAGTTCCCACGACGCACAGCAAAGGAATGATTTCCTCCAGTATCGTAATTTATGAGGATGCTGTTGCGTGGAGAGTCCGTATTGAGATTAATTGATTCCCAAATATCGTGTCCATCGAGATCATCGGGCAGTTTCTCGTTTCCACCTGAAAAAATAACCGGAACTCGTTCAACTGAGATTTCGCGGCCAACGATTGCGAATTGCGAGTCGGAGGTGTTTCACTTCCACCAACCTGCAAGCTTGTAGAGCGTGGGCAACCAGTCTGTGATGTGGTAAAGGTTCCTGTTTATGTAGCGCTTCGACTTCAGCAGCGGACTCCAAAGGAAGCTCGCTGCTCGAACTCCCCCTTCCCACATCGTGAACTTCTGTCCCCTTAAAGGCCAGTTCGAGGCACCGGTCGCGTAAGTTGCGTCGCGGACGCTGGGTCCCCCGTTGTCGGACGAGAAGAGGATTACCGTGTTGGCGAGCATGCCCGCCTCGCTGAGAGCGGCGATCGTCTGACCAAAAGCATCGTCCAAGGCCCGGAGCATTCCTGGAAGCAAGTCGGAATTCTCCACCCTCATCTTCAGAGAGACGAAATCGTCCCAGAATTTGGTCTCGGTCTATGAGTCTTACCGGCGTACTTGGTTCGGTTCTCCTGCTTGATGTGCCCAATGGCTGGATCCTTGACCCATCGCTCATCGGCCTCCAATAGCTCGTCTCCATCCCCACCATGCGGTGCCATATGAGAAATCATCAAAAACATCGGTTTCTCGGGATCTCTTGACTTGATTAGGTTCTTGGCTCTCTCGGTGATCAGATCCGTTGCGTACTTCGTTTCCGCGCTCCGATCGATCTCATCGTTCAAATGCCAGTCGTAGCCTTTCCTTTGTTTCGCCTGCACACGTGAAACAAAGACAGTGAATTTTACGCGTATTCGCTCCAATCCGGGTACATCGGGGCCGATATATTAGTCGACAGATATTTACATCCGAAAGCATGTGGGAGTAGTAGGAGCCGGCACCGTTATAATAACCGTAGAAAGAGTCGAAACCTCTATTGTGAGGGAGGTATTCTTCCGCGTAGAATCCCAAGTGCCACTGGAAGCAACAGATACAAATATCTACTCCTTCTCGCCAGTTTTCTGCTCTACTGAAAGTATACGTGCTCTACTCGTACATCGTACTTTTCCGACCAGATGCGTCGAGTATCCAAGTTCCCGCAAATATGCCGGGAGCAGCTTGTGCGACGAGTTGAGAGCTTGTCTCTTTCCTGCCACGATGACATACTCCTGGAGACCTGCGGAGATTTCGCTCGAATGCTCGCATATTCGTTCAGAGCTTCCAAAAATATCAATGACGTTGCCTCGACTGCGTCCCAGATGTCGCGCAATTTCATAGAATCAAATGTTCACGATACGGTATATGAAACGGCTATGTTTTGCCCGGAATATAACAGCTTCGACCTTCGACTTGGCTGTTTTAGAACAGGTCGTATTATGGAGCTGACTTAGTACAAACCCAGCTTTATGGGATATTTTCCTGTCAGTAACGCAGCCCTGGAAGGAGTACATATAGGCTGAACGTAATGCGAGTTGAGAAGGACAGCGTCCGAGCAAACAGCGTCGATATTCGGTGTGGGTATTTGACCGTTTGCGTGGAACGAGACATCTGACCAGCCCTGTGGAGTTGAATTGCAGAGAGATTATGCTGATACTCCTCATCCCGGTTGAATGGTGTAAAATAGCCCTGGGTCCTTGAATCTCACGAATCGGGATATGATCCGACTGTGAGAGCTCTTGCCTGATGCTGGCTCGTCACAGCGGAGGTTCGCCACGATGCTTGTCGTAACTGATACTGCTATGAGCGAGTTGATGTTTCCCAAACAATACTATCGGCTTCGCGCTAATGGAAGCCATTGCTTCTCCATCCTCAAACAAGCGGACGACATGGCTCTGTACAGACGTGATCGATATCATTTCCGACTGTGGTTGATCATCAGTTTCTAGTGGGCATGCATGCACTGCCGCATCACCAAGGTCGCGTTGGTCCGGCCAGCTCAGGAGCGTGTGAAATAGCTTCATATATCGAAACTCGCAAATTGATTTACGGCCGTACGATTGAATTACTCTCAAGCATCATGTCACGTCGAGTCTCCACCTGATCGACGTCACCGGCTGTTACGTCTATCTCTGACTGATTTGGTTCTCGGGGGGGGGGGACTCCGTTGGCTGCATCAGACTGTTGAACAGCTTAGTTCATACATACCTATACACGCAGTTTCGTAGTTATGCGCGCAGCCCCATATTATTGGGAAGGTCCTGAAAGGGTCGGTCGATTTCGCTGACATGTCGTTTCACGTTTGGGCATACCCTCACATTGGTCAGTGCCACAGTGTGGATGACTAAAGATTCCGCACGATTCTTGGCACGAAACGTGTGTGACTCGTGCAGATGATGAGCAAGAACAGGATCCGGCTCGTCGGTTCACTAGGGTTCCGCAATCTCTGAGTGGAGTTCCCGAGCGCGGATTGCAAGCAATCGATCTAGATCATGGTTCGGATTGTCTGCAACATGATCTTACTCCATGTTCCTTGTTGTCAGATGGTGTTCAAAATAAATCTTGGGGGTGCGCGCATATTTATGAAACAAGTGAAGATTTATCTTTTTACGTTTTTTCCACTTTTACCGCCGCAGAGGTGGGAGTCGAAGCTTTTGTTGATCAGACTGTGTCACTGAGTGTTTGACCGAAGTTCTGTGAGGATTTCAGCAAAATCGAGCGACCCGTTCGGAAGCTACTTCAGAAAACGGAGGTGCGCGCATAATTATGAAACTGATTGTGAGTGTATGTACTCCGGGTAATGCGATTCCGGGACGCGCGAATACAAGCCTTTCGGCCTCGGTCGGCTACAAATTTTTGACGAGGAAGCAGTAAAAGCTCGCTACTATTTTTGTCATTGTGAAGAAAATATCAGTGCTGAACCAGTTATTTCGAATAACCTTCGAAAGCAGCACGTGACCTAGCCTCATTCTATTATTTTATGAACGGAAGCATATGTTGATCGCCTTGAACCGACAAATAACTCCGTTGCGGCGTCATCGTGGAAGCGCGGAAGAAAGTGAAAGATGCGAGAGATTTGAGTTAAATCGCACGGGTAACTTGGAAGTACTCTGGCGCGCGATTCCTGCCAAATTGGTGGTGCTTGACCCAGCAACAGCCGAAAAACTTTGATCACAGAAGTAGTACGCTGCAAACTGTTGGAGTCGAAGATTGCACCTCGACACCCATGAATCATGCGGAGCAGTGGCTACTGACTTTGCAGCTCCTCATGCCCAAATTGACTCGATTCCGTACATTCAATGATACCCGAGAGGCGGCAATGTTCTTCAGCGGTGCTGGGTTCGGGAATCGCAGAATGTATGTCGAAAATATCGCTCACCATGTCGTCCGCGAGGAAAATTATGATGTCAGGGGCGCGTTGTTTCTTCCAGAAGAAGACGACAAGAACGATGATGAGAATTGTGATGACAATCAAGATGGCGATGACGAGCAGGACTCTCTTGAACGGGGGCATCCGATACCACGAGACTTTGGCTTCACTTGCATCAAACTCAATTTGCACTCCAGCGCCTGGCGTGGCCATCTTCGCAACTCTCACGGCAACTTCCTGTTCTCAAACGGGATCTGTGTAGAGAAACTCAGAACATGGAATACTGTTCCATTTGGGAACACCTCGCGCACCTGGCCTGCGACGATTTGTGCTCATAGAGAGAGAGAGTGGGGCGACTTGTCCTCGCCAGAACTCTCAGCTCGTACGGATAAAATCCATTATAAACTACAAGGAATTCACATCTGTCCTACATTTCAAAGGGTTCTGCTTTCCTCCGTTTTATTACACTGGATTTTTCTCAAGCGCCACCAATGGTTTCGCCTCCCGGAGGACAAACTTCTCCGGTGGTTTCTGTGAGCCGCCCGAGGCAGACCTCGCCGAGGAGGTTATCACATCCAGAGTGCCAAGGCTTCCAAACGGGTGGATCATGGTTCGCTGGGTTCGAATTCAAATCGAAGCACTCGTTGTAGATGATCCGAGCAGTAGGCTCGACTTGATCGAAATCGTTCAAGATGTAGTTCTCAATATTGTCCCGGATCTCCCTCATTTCATCAGCGATATTCAATGTCTCGCAGGGATCGCTTTCAATGTCGAACAAACACGACTTGTGCGTGAAATCGCATTCAAGTGACGCGTTTAGAGGCCGAATTTTTACTTCGGTATTCTCGCTAGGGAAATTCGAAGTATCGAACATTCGGTCACAAGCCATGTCGTTGCATCTCAGATGCGCACCTAAGGAGCACTTGATACGTGCTTGCTTCCTCCAATCCACGTGCTCCGCTGGCCCTGTGCGACCAATTCCAGCGAGTGCCTTGAATACTTTGGAGTTTTTCCGAAGGCTCTCGAGGTGGTCGAAGCTTCCGGGAATTTTGTAGTCTGCCGGCAGATAATGATTGGTGTGATCCCTACGTTTCCATTTGCCGGAAACATATTTATATTTGCCGATGATAGCCGCGAAACCAGGACTATTCTCAGTATATTCCCGATCATAGGCGAGGAGGACCTTTTTGCGAGGTGATTCGCCGGCTGGCTCAATGATGGAATTCCAGACGTTGTACCCGTCGATGTTTTTGAGGTCGTCGGAGTTACCACCTATAAGAGAAGCGGCGTCAATTTCGGTGAATTCCCCAACAGCGGACCACTTGAATCGACGGTAATGTGATGTTTAGAATTGATAACTTATGCTCATAACTGGAAACGCGTACCTCCCAGGTGATAGAAAGTTGGTAGCCAATCCGTGAAGTGATACAGCTTCTCGCTGACATATGGCTTCTCTATGAGAGTGCTCCATATGAAGCTAGCCACTCGCACACCGCCTTCCCATTGAGTGTGTTTCTGACCTCTCAAGGGCCAGTTCGATGCCCCGGTTTTGAAATTAACATCCTGGAACGTGGTCCCCCCGTTGTCTGAACTGAAGAGTATCACTGTTTCGCTCAGGATGTTGTTCCTGCGTAGTGTATTGACCGTCTGCTCAAAGGAGTCATCCAATGAGCTCACTAAACCTGACGAAGATTGGCGAGATTTTGCATGAGTAGAAGCACGCGCTATCCCCCTCGGATCGAGTGGAGAGTAGATCAGACGGATTCAAGTCCATTTTGACGGGTTAACCTACTTGCATACAATCTCCGACTCCGGTCTGTGATGTTGCTGAACTTCGAATCTGGTTCAGAATAGGGCGGAACTTGATGAAGCGGCCCGGGAAACGCGCCGTGTGGGGTCATGTGGGAGAAAACGATGAACAATGGTTTTTTTCGTCCATCTACTATCTTCTTGAAGCGTCTGTTGTACAGATCTGTTATGTAAGTGCCGAAACCAGAGAAATCAGGTTTGCCGTCATGGTGCAGGTCATACCCGGCCGGTACGTTGTGTATCCGCCACTCCTCCTGAATGAAATCGGCGTTATCCTCCAGAGTATGGTGCCTTTCCAAAGTTGCGGTCGACTACGAATCATTTTCACCTCAAACGAGAGATGGCCCGTGTAAGAGCCTGAGTCCGCGTAAGGGCCGTAGTGTGAATCAAATCCCCTCTTCGTGGGAAGCAGGCTTTCTTTGTAGAAACCAAGACTCCACTGTGGAGGAGAATCGTGATAGATTGAGCTTCGGGGTCTCGTTTTCGTGCGAGCCGGGCTGGCCAGGTGAAAATGTGGATGGGTCTCATGTTTAAAATGCCTTCATGCAGAAAACGTACTCTTCCGATCAAATGCGTTTCATACCCTAAGTCACGCATGTATTCGGGAAGGAGTTTGTGTTTCAAAGACAGCCCGCTACCGTAAACTCCCTTAAGAACGGGCGCCTCGTTCAAACCTGGGAGATAAGAAACCATTCCGATTAAGGAATGCGTCCTGCAAGTAATGCCCAAGAATCCGTTGAGATATTTCGATTGTGTTACTCAATTGTCTCGAACTGATCCAGCCTTTACATACCGATGTGGAGGGGCAGCTTTGCCGTGAAGAGAGCGCCGCGAGACGGCGTTCCGGACATGGAAGCGTAATGTCTATTGAGAATCACGCCGTCCGCGGCCATGGCGTCCAGATTTGGCGTGGGAATCTGTTCGCTCCCATGGAACGACACATCGTCGTAGCCCTGGAAACGTCAATCAGTACAGCTTGTAAAAAATGAACGCGTCCACACATAAAGAGTCGGTTCGGTTTCGATTCATCCGCGCAAGCCGCTGCGCAGAACACCACAAGAGAAGACGCGCTGCGCTCAAATCACTGCCTGTCGTCGATGTCCTCCTGATTTGAGTTCCTTTTCTTCGACGATTTGATTTCGAGTTCCACGGGCATTAAGATAAGGACATGTTAGACTCACCAAATCGTCTGCAAGGACCACGATGATATGTGGTCTCGAGCTGTCATGTTGCGGACTGTGTTGTAGAAGTTCGAACGTCACGATTGCAGCGAGACCGCCGACGAGAACAATCGCCACAACGATCTTCAGAACACAACACCACTTCGAAGACATTATCCATGCATACACAGAGTATGAATTCAGAATCACAACGACGTGTCTGTCACCGGGCTTCCAGAGTTCGGACTTCGCTCGGCACTAGCTCCTCAAAGTCTGCACTATTGACCGTTTCTCTCGTTTTACGACAAAGGTTATCGCTCCCGTTGGCACAGGTATCGCGAAAGTTGGGTGAATCCCATGTCGAACTAAGTCAGTGGCTCGGAGTACTCAAGTCCGTCACAAGTTCACTCCATCGATAACTGCAACTGGGGCATCAGCCTCTCGAGCCATCAGCACTCGGCCATAGGAAGATTATCAAACGGGTGACTAACTCAAACGACAATGTACCGCCGCGCAAGTAATTCGTGGTCTAGAAACGCGTCCAGAGCGCTCGAACAGGTGGAAATCGAACCGCGGCAACAACACACTCAGTCAGCTGAACACACGGCCAGCCGGCTTGGGACTCCTGTGTAGTGGATCGAGAATGCGGCCTGCGTGATCGTAGTCGCTGAAAGAGCAGCAGCCGCAACGGCGATTCGTTGCTGTAGATGACGCATCCGTCTCTCGGCTTGCGAAAAACTCCATAGAATGCATACTTCCACAATGTGTCAGATCAGCAGCAAGCGCATAACTGCGATTTGAGCAACCAAAATCATTCCGCCAGACGGAGCGCACTTCGTGAAAATCACTCGAATTTTATGAGCGGTTTGGATAGGAAGGGAAAAAATTGCGATGGCTCCGCAACCTCGGAGAAGTCCGAAGCGCAGGACACGGGACTGCGTTAAGGGAAGGAATCGATTCGACAGGCAACCGTGGTGCGGCTGCCGCTGGTACCTGTCGCCATGTTCAGCATATACGACGCCGCGTGATGCTGCGTCGGTCCTTTTAGTCGTCTACCTGAACCCAACCTCCCATGTCCAGGATCAGGCTCATCTAGACTTTCCGAGTACCCGCGAATTCGAGAAGCGCGAGCCGGCGAGTACGGATTACTCGCACTCGGGAAACCGCATGTTCCGGTACCTCGTGGAAATCCATGGAAACGTCGTCCGTAGAGTCATTTTAACCTGCTCTCTTCATGAGAGATGAAAAATCGAGGTGAAGGCAGTCCTCAGTTACCCGTTCCCTCCCATGCCAGCGCGGTTTTTCACTCGAGAGCCTTGCGGTTGTTTCCAGGCCTAAACCGTGAAATGCACGTTCTTCCTGCGGGCCTCGACCGCTGGGATGTCTTGACGCATCCTGACATCTTATTTATACTTCCTCCGAAAGAAAGTTGCGATAAACGCCGTTGTTTTCGAAAGTAGTTGTGGTGAGAGATGCGATACCGGGCCGCTCAATCAGCGGGATGGGTCAATCATGGGAGACCGAAATCACCGGCCCAAACATGGAAGATCAAGATTCCCATCGAAGATGCTAAGATCGCACTTTTTTCTTCCCATAGACCCCCCTTAATTTTACCATGAGACAGTCCTGTGGCGGAATTGACCGGAAATCATGCGACACTCTGATCGCTGCCAAGTGCGAATTCTGTCTATCGCTTCTGAAAACGTCTTTTATTTTGCAGCGAAACGAAGCCGGCTTTGTAATCGATGATTCCCAACTCACTGATGGCAGTGGAGATGATCTGGAAAATTTTGGTTGGTACTCCAGAACCTGGATAATGACCCGCCGGAAACCGCTTCCTGACACCTTTTCTGTTCTGTCTGAGTTTTGATCGAGCCAACGGCCCTCATTTATTTCCCTTATAATCGTCATCAACTTCGAATGTCGGAACAATACGAATCCAATGCCTTCATCTCGGGAGCAACGCACCCACATCCGAGGGTTTCAATGGAGAGCTCCCGGGACATTGTGCATGTTTTTTGATGACCGTCTGCCGCAGCTTGATATCCCCCCCTCCCCCGACACGGGGTCGCCAATCGTCGACACGGTGACGAGTGGGAATCAAATCGATGATCACAGTTCTCGGATAACGTCCATAGAGAGCTTCACGATAGGATCTATGGCGAAAACCGAAAACCATCATTACGGATTTGATTCCCAGTAAAGAACTGGAGACAATAGCTCTTGCAGCGGTATTATGTTGAAAGTATAGCGTTTCCATTTTAGTTCCCCACAATAAGCATGACACTCGTTTGTACGATATGCTTGGTGAGTTTCGTTCAGGCAATTTTCATTTAGCCCCTCACAACAAAAGCAATCCAATCCAGAAATGAGAAAATTCTCAAATGCAGCCGCCCGAGCCGGCGTCTGACGTTGAACTTACTCTATTCAAGGCGCTGTGAAGCATCAAGAGCTCCTCCACCATGAACAAAAGGTTTGTGGCTCATCTCCGCGAACCTTGCCCATTTTTGTTATATGAGTCGTTCAGGGAAGTTCACCTCATCTCTCGAAAATTCAGGAGAAAGCTGAGCATCACCACGAACGCCATCATCGCCACCATCACCATCATCACCGCCACCAGGACGAAGGCGCAGCTGATCTGGAGAGCACAGGCTTGTTCGACAATAATAACCAAGTGGCCGAAACGAGTGCAGTCATAGCTTCGGTAGCTTCGAAGGATGAAGTCATAGGCAAAATCGATGGAGAGGCCGCGACTGTGAATGGTCTCGACAATGGTGAGCTCTCAAAGATTAGCGAGGCTGACCCCGGGTTCTGTAATTCGTTGCTAGTCTCTAAACTGCGGGGTGGTGGTTCTCAAACTCTTTTCCGCGAGGTCTCAAAGCCTGCTGTAGAGAAAGCGCGGCGCGAAGTCCCAGTAACCGCCTTGGGGTATCGCGAGATAAAAAGTTTGAGAACCGCCGCTCTCGAGAATGTATCTGCAATCAAAGCTTCCGATAGTGAGTGAGAACTGGAGCAAGTGAGCGAGGAACGCGGACTTCTTTGTCCGGGCGACCTCATTTCTGTAACTTCGGTCAGTTCAAACTTTGAACCACACCACAGCTTCGGACATGCTAGACACTGAAATCTCGTTGGTCAACCATAACGATACCGATGTTGGGGATTATCACACACTCCTGTCGACGACAGTGTTCTCTTCGACGAGCGAGCAGCCTACAACCTTCGTGGTGGATGCCAAAAGTGTCACATCAAGAATCACCGAAACTCAACAAGACCTGATGAGTGCTGGTGTGGACATCCAGGAGCACATTTTGGACAGTCATGCGGCCCTGCACAGCGACGACGACTTCCGAGGCGACTACAGCGGTATGGGACGGTCCGCACGAAGCCAAGTCCATCAGCACTAACTCCAAGCTCACACGAACGCACCAGCTAACCTTGGTCCATCTTCATATGATCACGATGTGGAACGACCATGAGACACCTGCAAGATTTAACTCCAAGATATCTCACCATCTGTTGGAGCATGAGCTTACTGTCGCACGGAGAAGTTCACCCGAATATGTTGCGTGGGAACATGAACCTTACGCGCAATACTGTGAATTTACAGGGAACGGCGAGGAGCTGAACTCAGAAAATCGACTCGACACAGCCAAGGAATCGGAAACTGCTTTACCTGACGACGTCGAGGTTCGAGCGGACCTGGGAAGTGGTCAGGAGGGCGAAACGGAAAGATTTGGGGAGACCATAAAACCAGTTGAACCCGTGGTCGGAAATAATGTCGAGCCCACGGTGAAACCTGATGACGAAGTTTCTCGTAGAGATGATGAAGCCGAGAAGATTCTCGAAGCTGAAGGTCTCGCAAGCAGTACCGTTGAACACCACTTCGCGAAGGTAACTTACCACGTCTTGACGCATTCCTCTTTTGGCCACTCGCTTTGCTCCAAGTTCGCAAAAACATTTTCGACACCTTCTTACAGGATACGATGTGCTCCCCTGAAATCCTCGCGGATTGGATAACGACGGACAAGCTGGTGGGTTTCATTGGGTGTCGGGGAGACCGAGCAGAGTGAATATCAAGATACCTCCCTCCTTCCACGAGACGAATAAATTCTATCGCTATGCTATCCTCAATTTGAAGGGAATTCGCGAGAAGCTGCGTGGACCACCAGGCAATTGTAGTTGTCACTCAGCGTACGATATTGAAAATCTGAGAGGACCCTCCGGTATCAATGGCAGGGATGGAATGGATGGGTCTCCGGGTCATCCGGTGAGTTGAAGGAGCATCGGGCAGCACGAGACTTATCCCCCAGAGTCATATCGAGAATGACCTTCATCTCAAGCTTCCACCTCAATCCTACATAAAACAACAAATTCTGTTTTGAAGGGTCTTCCTGGGCCTGAAGGAGCTCGCGGGGAGATGGGTTTGCCAGGTCCTGAAGGTCCACAAGGCCCACAAGGACCAGTTGGACCTATGGGCCCGCAAGGAGAAAAGGGCGATAGTGGTTCCGATGGTATGCCAGGCATGCAGGGAGCCCAAGGACCACCCGGACCTCCCGGACCACCCGGACCTTCTCATGGCAGATACTTTGATGTAAGCGAACATTTGAGTGATCCGTAAACTAGGGTTTCTCAAACTTTCCCGGTAGCGGCGCCCCGCGGCAGTTGAGTGTCGGGGGCACAAAGTGTGAGAACCTCTACCGTAGGCCATAGAGTTGTGTTCCGCATAGAGAACCAGTATGGTCCAAGGAGGCTCCCTTCAATGGAGCGTCCATTGAACCCATCGACTTATCGTATTCATTCAGATGACTTCGAAAAAGTTCGCATTGTAGAACATCCTCGCTGGGGAGCATCAGCAAGGATCTCTCTCGAGCGGTTGCAATACTGTACACCGTGGCTCTGAGCAATGTTGTATTTCAGTTCGATACGGGTCTCGGCGACGGAACTTACGGCACTTACATGGGCGCACCTGGACCTGCGGGTCCCATGGGACCCCAAGGGCCTCCCGGATCGAAAGGTTCGAGAGGACCCCCAGGTGAGAAAGGTGTGAAAGGCGATACGGGATTGAAAGGCTTCCGGGGACTTCGTGGACCACCAGTGAGTAGACTTTCGTACTGAGAAGAGAAAGATGTGTAAAGGAATTTTTTCGTCCCTTTCACAAATTCGTGGCGAAGAGCGCCTGACTCAACATTGATATTATTCCTTGAAGGGGATCACGGGGAGGCAAGGAGCGAAAGGAGAACCTGGATTGAATGGATCAGACGGACGGCCAGGAACTCCCGGGTTCGCCGGTGAAAAAGGAGAGCGTGGAGAGCGGGGTGAACCGGGAGTTGGCCTGCCAGGTCCTCCCGGTCCACCAGGACGCAGTGTAGTCTCCCACGATGACTATGACAACGGTCTCATTCTGGAGGCGACAAAAGGTGGGACAGGCGAATCGAGGGAGGGTGACTGTTGGCGACAGCATTGAGATTGCTGTATTGGGGCTTCAGCCAGAGGACGTGCCTTTTCCAGTAGCTTCCCGAAGGTATTCGAGTGTTCTAATGTGAATCGTTTCTTGAAGGTGATCGCGGAGAGATTGGACCTCCAGGGCCTCCCGGACTTGACGGCAAACCAGGACCAAGAGGCGAACGGGGTGAAATCGGTCCATTGGGTCCGCAGGGACCGAAGGGAGAACCAGGCCCCGTGACCATGCTCGGTGACAATGTGGCTATCCATTTGATGGTGCGTTCCCGACCCGTGATCGTACTAGAGATCATAGTATGAAGTATAAGCCCCATTCATTGAACGAATTTTCTCCGTGCTTCAGAAAGGGGACAAAGGGGACGAAGGGCGGCGAGGGAAACGCGGCTACCGGGGCCCCCCGGGGCCATCTGGTGGGCCGCAAGGTCCTCAGGGTCCACCCGGACCCCCCGGAGAAGGAATCAAGGGCGATAGAGGAGAACCTGGCCCCCCTGGGCTCGTCACCAGCGCTGTGAGTGCTTTATCAGCCGAACTGTATCTGATGGCGTAATGGAACATGGCAAGCGCTAAATAATAACGGTCTCACTGGCTCGTTCTTCCCAAAGGACGGGAGTGTGATCCGCGGCGAGCGTGGCGAAGCCGGGCCCCAAGGACCGCGAGGAGAAAGCGGTCCGATAGGGCCGAAGGGAGATCGCGGTGATAGAGGTCTTCCCGGACCTCCAGGACCCGTGACTTTCTCTGATGGCAGTTCATTTGATGTCGCGACAATTAAGGGAGAAAAAGGCGAACCAGGCTTGGGCATCCAAGGCCCGCAGGGCATCGGTGTCCAAGGACCTCCTGGCCCCCCTGGACCCCCGGGACCGCCCGGTCCTACATGGAATCCTGAACTGAACCCCAACGGTAATGATCCCTGATGAATAGTATGAATATCTTATTCTCACATGGCCGGGTTCGGACCGTTTCAAACCAGATTCATTAATTCACATTCTCTGGGCGCAGCTCCTGTAAGTGCAATGCTCCGCGCGCCGGGTCCAATGTGTAAGTTGAAGCACGGTCGAACATTCCGAGGTAGACAAGAATCCCAACGATGAATGATTCTGGTGTAATATGTGGCATTTGACGAGCTCGCTTTGTTGCAGTATCTCATTTTACCGGCCCCAGAGGACCACCTGGGCCGGCTGGCCCTCCGGGAGAATGCGCCTGCAATCAAAAGTCTTCTCAGGTAGGTTTCTGGGTCTATAATTCTGCACGGTTGCTTTGTCAGCCGAACGGCGGATACGGAGCAGCATCAAAAAACATTGAGCTATTCTCAGGTGGTGCCGGGCGCCTTAGTGGTCAAGGATCAGAAATCTCTACATGAAACAACTGACTTCACGTCACACGGGACCCTCGCATACGTGACAGATGATGAGTCGCTGATGGTCCGTGTGCCTCAAGGATGGCAATATGTTGGCGTGAGTGTCTTTCTCGATTGGTTTGAAAATTTCGGGAGCTATTGACCGAGCTCTCTCTTCTCACGATATGGCTTCGTTCCCAGCTGGGGCCAACTATTCTTCCCGCAATAACAACGACCTCAACATCAACCGAAGCGCCAAAGCCTCAATTCACTCCTGATGATCTCCGAAATGTGCCAACCGTGAGTGTATCAAATTTCATTCGTCACTTTACTCATTTAGGTACAAAGATAATTTCTCGGCGGCAATATGAATGAATTGGTACCGACTGACCATAATCTAACCCTATCTCCTACCTGAACATGCTACTTGAAGAGGAGGAAGGTAAAATTTTCCTTGATACACCACGGGGCTTCATTTCGAGGATTTTATCTCACCCGATATCTCCATACCAAACGTCCTTGACACTTATGAGATTGTATTTCCTCTCGAAGCGCTTTCTGACGCTCTTTCAAAAAATCATTTTCAGATTCGAATGGCAGCTTTAAACCAGCCTTACAGCGGAGACATGCACGGTGTACGTTCAGCCGACTATGAATGTTACCGTGAAAGCCGCAACGCAGGTCTGAATGGAACTTTCAGAGCTTTCCTTGCGTCCAGGATCCAGAACGTGGACAGTTTGGTGCGAGCGCGCGACGGCTCAGCACCCGTGGTGAACCTCAAGGGCGAGTTGCTCTTCAATTCGTGGCGTGAAATATTCTCGGGAGGTTTGGGACACTTCCCAATAAGTCCGAGAATCTACTCGTTCGATGGAAAGAACGTGATGAATGAACATACATGGTGAGTCCTGCTGTCAACTGATGGACACAGAAACCACTCCTGAGGACGGAACCTAGTATACCTCTTAGGACGTTGGTTCAAAGGATGGCATTCGTTTTGTTTATCATGAACGAGCATTGAGTCGGTTCCGGTATCGGATATCGTCTCGTTGCGCTACCCACGTAAGACGGAACGTATAGGCAGCAGGCTCGCTTGTGGGCAGGATGGCTCGCTCGCAAGCCTTTCCTCGAAGTCCATCTGAGCAGCGAGTCGTCTCTGTTTTGAAGTGGAAGTCAGACTCGGATAGGAAATCATGCTGCAGGCCGCAGACGAATGCCAAGCCGAATGAAATCTGAGAAAGATTCCATTGCAGGCCTCAGAAGATCGTATGGCATGGCGCCGATCGTAACGGCGCACGTAACATGGAACATTATTGCGACGCGTGGAACTCCGCAGCGTCCCGAAAAACCGGTTTGGGATCTTCTCTGCTCCACAACCGCCTGCTCGACCAGCAGAAGTATCCGTGCAACATGCGATTCATCGTGCTTTGCGTCGAGATCAGCAGTTCGAGCAGCAGCGTTCCTATTGGAAGCCACTCGAAGGACCAAGAGAACAGGTGGAGACGTCGAAGGAGATCGCTGCACGACGAAGCTCCCTCTTCGAACCGCCTGCTCTCGTTCGAAGAATTTTCCGACTCGTTGGATAAGAAGAACATCTGGTCAGACGATGAACTGCATCTGTAAAACGAATCGCCAGATCCAGTCACACATCAGCTCAGTGTACAAATCAGTCAGAGTAATGGAATTAGAACATTCAATTGAATTTGATTTTTTCTGGTGTGACAGAGCACGGTTTCATGGAGCCGTCCTGTCATGCAAGTGTGACTGTGCGAATGACTGCGTGTCTGTTCAGGGCATCCTTTATTCATTCACGAGGAGACGGCATTTTCTAAAAATATTGTATCAGTCTTGAACTATTCCTCAAAGATTTCATTTCCATGCAATCTCTGTCAATAACGAGTTCAAATGTCAATCAGCAGTGAGCAAAGAACGTCAGTAGTATATATCTCATAGTACAGCTGCTATCAGTATTCTTCTGGAGAAAGTTCTCATTTAATTCGCAACCGACCGTGAAACAAGATTCCGGAACTTAAGCGGAGCCTATGGTGACTTGAAACGAATATCTGAAAGTAGGAATGCCAATATCATCTAGTGAACTTCATGGGGAACCTCCATGAAATGTGCGAACATGGGTGCGAATTTGTGTGAGGTCAGTAGCCTTTGGTCAACCCTTGGCTCAGGGAGACGTTGCCTGAGTAATGTGCAATCTATTTTACTTGGTTTGTGATGTAAGTGCGTTGGGAAGTATATGAATTCGAACGTTCGAAACACATCCTCACTCCCAAACAATACCTTATCTTGAGAGCATTCAAGCTCTCGGGGTTCGTGTCTGGCATCATTCGATACATTCAAATTCGGAATAGGAGAGTCTTTCGATGAAGAGGCTCATTCTTGGCGCAGCATCGTTCGAAAAATGCTCGCAAAATCTTTCTCGAATAACGAATGTTGGAGAAAAGGACGAACTGATCCATTATACCTTGTGGTACCCAAAAATAATGTGGATTCGGCCAAGACTCAGTTTATACAGAACCTCCCGTAAGAGATACAAAATCTCCGATGGGGTCTCATCAACGTGAGCAGTAACCGTAGTCGGAAGATTTGAACAGGATATGATCGAATGCCGCATCCGGAGTGGCGAATTCGTAGTTATGATACTCATGGAGGAAGATATTCAATAAAGAAATTGACAGCATGTATCCGATTCGAAACGTCGAGACTCCTTCATTTTGGGGTCGCTCCCTGCTCCGAAATCCATCAAGTTCTGGGTTCGCAGTCGTGCAGTGATTTCTATCTCAACAACAAACTCTGGGTGAGGCTACAACGAGCCCAAACAGCAGACCTTTGAAGTGGCTGGGTGAGTCTGAGTTTCTAATGCATGGCACCACAAGCCTACACGAAGGATTCTGAAGGTCGCTTCAATGGATTGCGTATGCAAACTCCTTGATTGACAACGGTCGTTACGCGTAATCAGGGCAGCGCGAAAGTTGGTGAGGTCCAGTTGTATGCATAGACATACATCGACCGTCAAAGTTTCAGCCCCTTGTTTCTGGGGGCAGGGCTGTTTTTCGATCCAAATGACTCGTACATCCAGCTCTTCCTTGGGATCCGGGTTTCGGAATGAGTGCTACGCTCCCACCGTCGAAGCTGATGACGATCATGAGATGTTTATCTTTTCTTGAGAGGATAAATTAGCTATTATACTGTCAATCATTCATGGTTTCATTCCAGCAGACTGCGTAGTCAATATACTGTCAATCGGTCATAGCGAAAGGCTCCAGTAACTGTTAGGAAGCCGTTGGGCGCCTCCAGGATCGAGAAATGTGCCTCCTTTAGGTTTCCCGTGCCCCCTTCCTTTTCCACATATTTTTTCTCATCTTTCTATGAAATTTTCCTCCAAATCTCTGCGATGGCTTGCACTCCATCTCAGCGAATTGCCGGCTGCTTGAAAGCATGGTTTCCACACGTGCAGGTTCGCGCGTGAGATGCTTCGTTATCATCGATGCCACGTCATGTCGAAAATAGTTTTCGTTGTCCTAGTTTTCCGAGCCTTGCGCATACGTCACGCGCAAAAGCCGCATGGCAGAGTAGATCTACATATAAGAACACGCCAACCGACTACAATACCCCAACTCTCACGCCACAAACTTGGTAGAATAAAATCTTGCGAAACGTGAGGGGGATCATACATTTGTGATTTCGATGTCATAAGAAGAATCTGCGATGCTGAACGGCAGCAACACCCATTTTTGCGAGCTCGAGGAGTAAGGAGCAATATTCCCAGTGCGCCACGGCCCGATTACGAGAACCAAAACTAGGCGCGTCCATGCGGATACGGACCTCGTAGAATCAGGCCATCCTTTTTCAATGCGCATAGCTCCACCGCACCCTATACACTGTGACCCTTTGCCTCTACTATCATTGACAGAAGATCGATCGATGCTGCCTCTTCCAGTACGTATCAATGGTTCACCATGGAAAGGCATGTCTCCGTCGTGTGGGGATCAGGTTGTGCATGCGATGACTCGCCAAGTACATGCAAAACATGATGAGGTGCCATTTGAATCACTCTTCGTTTTCTCGTGCCGATGGAATGATTCAGTATGGAGTTCTGCCTGCGAACTGGTATGTAGCGTCCGATCCGAAGAAGTTTGCTACTCGAGACATCGGGGGAGGAAACGGCTTGCTCGGATCATCAGAGAAGTTCTTCATGTCAATCTTTTGGTTCAATTGTAATCTCATTTCAGAATCATCGAGGGATGCTGAATGGAAACAAAACGTGATCGCTATACGAAGGTCAACTGTACATCGATTCCTCAACCCCTGACACGCCTCCATGTGAGCTCTCGAGCGTTGTTCTGGAGTCAGTTCGAATCGACGGAATCCAGAGTTTGATCTATCCCGAGGCTTTGAACACGGAGACATTCAGATCATGCCGATGGCGGAATCTATTTTGACACCATGAAACGACGACCGGTTCTTGGAGAGCAAAAATAATCATGAAATTTATTCTTAACGTTTTCGTACCTGTATACTCTCTATTGGTGTCAACACTAATGCTCAGAAGTCAAATATAGTCTGTCCTCTTTCTCAACATATCCCCGCCAGGTGAATCAAGCGGTCGGATTTGGCAGGGAAATTCTTCAGGGCTGTTGGCGGCGCGGCGCAGACGACTTTCGAAGAGCGCTTCTTATTCCATGCTTGCGCCCAAGGAGTTGCTAAGCCCAATCCGCAAATTGGATTGGGGAATGCCGCTTCTCGTAGAATAGGTATTCGGATTGAACTCATAATCCCATGCTCTTCTTCGAGAATCCGCAGGATTCCAGAGATTTGCGTTTTCGAATCACGACTTGCATTATTCTAGGTTTCGAGTCAACGATATATCTCTCGGAAAGTTTATCACTCCCAGATTTGTTCACGTGGGGCTGATGATCCGGAACAGACAATGTATCCGTTGTTGAACTCGCTCCCGTTCTTGACCGAGACAGCTGCTTGCTTCTCAAGATATGATCAACTTCAACTGCACCAGGGATGAAGCGTTGATCGATCAACCAATCAGGCGGGACAGGAGAAGTCGGTATTGAACGGTCGCTCGATATGATGAAATGATTAGAGATGAATGAAGTGAACGCGATAAACTGCTCGGTTATGGAACAAGTTCACCGTGCAGCTGGAAGTTCCGCTCTCCCAATGAAGCGTGATCCGATTCCCACAGTCCTCAACAGAAGGAAATGTTCGGTGGCTTATTATTATTGCAAGTTGGACTCAAACACATTGACACTGTTCGCATGGTCAGCGCATCTCACTCCTCGAAGAACGAATCCACGCGAGCAGCTCCCGGCAGATCTCATGTTCAATAGCTCATATTCGCAGATAGTCTATGTAGGTTTGTAAACTGGTCTCTAGAGACTATAAACACATTCCAGCCCCGGAAACAACGCTGCTACGTATACACACTAGTATGGTGGATCAATTGAACTTGTGGACTTGTTGATGCTTGATTGTTGGATACATGAGTGGGTTTACAACATTCTGCTCGATGCGCCATCCTTATGCATCACTCATTAAAGGGAGGGGGTCACGTTCGTCAGCACCGAACAGGTGTTGGCACTAAAGATTGCTATTTTTGTGTGATTTTTTTTGTACATGGTTCCGCTCATTTTATAGTTGCTCTGTAATTCGCGGCCCGTCTCAAGCTAGTTTCAATGTACAGCGGAGTGAGAACTATGTGGCCAAGAGAAAACCCCTACCATACTCCATCCGCTTCGTTTAGCACTTTTGTAGAACCATCGATCTGACCGCGCGTAACTAATTCAGCCGCGTCCTACGTCAGCAGCAGGCGGATGGCTTCCTGGTTGCAAGTGATGAAGATCCGGTCTGATCGAAGTGGCCGCGGTGGTCCAGAGAATTACCGGCGTCTTCATGAGAAAGTCGGTATTCATGGTGTTTTCGATCGTTTGATTATGTGCACCACAGCGTAGTTTGCAGTAGGGCGCCACGGTGCCTAGATTGCATTCGATGATTAGATCGAGAATGTTCCTCCACCTCACGTGGCACAAAGTTTCCAAAAAATTAAGTCTTTCGTCTCTGCGAGCTGCTCTACGTCCAGGGCGATATGTATCAGAGGCTCGCTGTTCCAGTCGTGATTTCTTCAGTTCAGCATTAGTTGGGTAGATCCACATCAAGTTCGAATCGCATCCATGAAAACTGAATTCGGTGGAAATATACAGCGCATTCCGTCGAAGGAATTGAGAAGGGGACAGAGAGAGAGAGAGCGAAAAAGCCTCTTTCGGGATCTCTTCAAGCGAATGTTGTGTTCTTATGTTTCCGGAACCCTTGGTGGCTCATGCTTGAGTGAGTCGAGAATTCTGTTCATTTTCTTTTCTTGCGGGCTTCTGTGCTACGAGCGCGGATCAACTTCATAATCTGGCAGGTGCAGCCTGATCTGACGCGGATATGGTCCATCCGCCATTGGCCTTCCGTATTCACGTTGCGCACGATAGCGTAAGTGTAACTATACTCTTGCTTACAGCGTGATGTGAGCTCATATTTGGAGCGCACGAATCTGAAATAGGGATGTTGTTATCATTAGAAGGACGTCACTCAAAGCGAATCGTTCGCCTGCTTTGACTTCTCATGAGCCGACTCGACTCGGAATGTGCCTATACCTTACCTGCACGGTCGGTCTTTGATATCCCGACGACACGAAGTTTGATAGAACTTCTGCGTCTTGTTCTCGCCGCGATAAATTTCCAGTATCCTTCCCTCGCGAGAGACACCCGCCAGCGGATGTATCAGCTCCGTCACAGAAGGACAACAATCTTTATTCTCAACGTACTCAGGGTCTTCTCGCGAGAGTCCCGCAGACTCTCCCGACTGCCCGTAAGGGCCCCAGATGGAGTTCTTTTTGTAACTGAAACAGAAAAACAGAGAGTTACTAGATTGATTCGTCCCGACTTCCAGGTTTAAGCCGAATTTTGAGCGTAACACGCCTGTTGGCCTCTGCCAAGGAGAACATTGGGTGATCATTTGCGCTACGAGTGATGTTGCTTGGAGGCACCGAACCCTGAGAAGGATCGGCGCGACAGCACACCAACGCAGACGGCAAGTGAAGAGATCCTACAGGATGTGCGCGAGTCATCTGCTGCTTGGGGTACATATTCCCAGGGCTCGATCCGTTTTTTGTCCCCAACCAGTTCATTAATGTTTATTTAGATACTGCATCTTTTTGATGTAGGCTCCTGAGCAACTCCTGCTTAGGCATGTTTCCGAATCGCGTCTCTCTTGGCGAGACCCGGAATGGATGAGCCCACTCGATTATCGAGATTTAATGCAAAGGGTACCATGGAATGTCGAGATCTGTCCCATTCTGCGAGCTGGCAAGGCCGCCATGGGATGGAAGGCGTTTGCAAAATGTCATGAGACCCCATCTGGATTTCCCTCTGAAAATCTGATTGGATTCCATTCATCTCGGCAGGAAACCTAATGAATTATGTATCATTCAGATCCCTCTTCCTGCTGAATCGAAATCGTCATGAAATCCTGTCTGGCTCATTGTGTGAAAATATTCCGGACAATGCTGGAAGTGCTTATGAACTTGATTGCCATATGAAACTATCCATCTTCGCTCGAGAAGATCAGAACCTCAGCGACTTGCTTCGAATACGCGAAATATTAGGGCGTGTAAGTACTTCCTCGAATTGCACGTTGTCTCGACGAGCTTTTTAAGCAAGCGGAAGAATGCGTGGCTCGACGTATTGATCTTCATAGCAAAGCACGGTAAAACGGGACAAGGCCCCGTCGAAGGGCAATGCATGCGACTCCCACATTCTGAAGGAAACACTGAAGAACCGTCAGACTCTGTGCGAGATCGATGCACGTTATCACATAGTGCTCGGATTGTACCGACATATGTACAAGGCTTTTCGAGCGGCATCAAACTCGACTGGAGAGGAAGGGAAGAACGGGAAAATGTAAAATGAATTTGCTTCGCGACGCGAACAGAGTGTGGGATGAGGAGTCGGGTAAACGGTCCTTAGAGGACAGAACACGTGGAACCTGGTACGACTCGCAGCGCGCAGGTGCGAGCCGAAATGTCATACATGTTCGCTAGTACACCTCGCGAATCGCAGTCGAGGTTGTCAGTCCACTTCTTCGCGGGAGGACAACTTTTCCCCCAGATATTGTGCTAGACGATTCGATCAACTGCCGTTTCACGCCGAGACTCCCCGAAGCATGAAACAAGGATGAACGATTCACTTTTGCCGGCTCTTCGAATCGACGTCAAAGGTTATCCCAAATGGAAATCCGATAGTGAGTGCTGTATGAATGAAACATTCACTCATTCGTGCCAAGTATTCTGCGAGAGGGAGGCACGGAGAGGAAATTTCACCGGCACAAACAAAGCTGGCAGGGCATTCGCCTCTGTAGAGAAGTCCGGAATCCTCCCTCGACGCATATAACTTCGGTGTTTGAATCACCCGAAGGGTTACTAAAAGAGGCGGCAAGGGCTGAACTAGCTTCACCTCCCCGCCGGAAACGACATCACGGCATGTCCTCCCTTTTGGATGGGCCATATAGTCTACGAGCCGAGAGACGCTGGGTCCGTCGCGTGATTCCTCGTACGCGCCGCACCCGACTCAACGTTTTGTCACAACGAACTGATGAGATTAGCCCACGCAAAGGTGTCTTCTTTGGTCAGAAAAAAAAACGAGGATATCCGGACCTTGTCAAATGCACATTCTTTTAACGAACTTGGCCGCCTGCTCACAGACGTGACCAGTGGGGGAAATTTGCTGATTACTCCAATACTACAATCGTGCTCATGCTGCCAACACCGGCCTGTCGTTTGAATGGGCGTGCTCCTACGTGCACGTGTAGTAATCGATAGTCAACGCGACCGGATATCCGAAAATAGAAAACGAAACCACTGGTGGAAGAGTCGCAAGGGGAGACACCGCATTTATCCACTGACCGCTTTGAGTCCAGTACAGAGCGCAAAAACAAGCTTCGAGGAAGATGTATATATGGATAGAATTTCGAAGCAGTCTCGTCCAAGTTTAGCTCCAAGAAATCATGGAGAGATGAGTTAGACCGGCGATATTGTATTTCAAAGCGCGCTTCGACTCCAGAACAAAGCCTTTGACTTATCGAGAGTTCGAAACGACGTTTCCTCGCCTATGGTCGCCTGCCCTTCGACGAGAATGCGACCCCATCGATTCGAGAGGCATAGTTGATCGAACACAAATGTTCAACGCTCCATAAGTTTCTTCGTTTATGAGCGCTCGGCGGATCCGGTGACAACGCGTTGTCATCTGTTTGGCGAACTCCTTTGACAAGGCTGCAGTCCCGCGGGGATTTCGTAAAAGCCTTAAGGCGGCAATGTAAATGTTTATTAGAGCCGATCGGGAAACGTCAAAGGAGTCGTATTTCCCAAGGAGCCATGCTGATTTCAATGTGGCGGTAGCAACCGTTCCCATGAACGAGCATCTCAACGGCCTCACCTTTGGGGCTCAACATGTCCCCGCATGTTATATCGGCAACATGTAGAACCACCGCGCCAAAGTCAAACTTCCCATTACGAATTCACTTTCGCTTCCTCCCCATGGAATCCTGATTCTATGAGCGAATGTTGTTGAGGCTCTGGACCCTAGTCGGCAACAGGCAGACTTGGGAGCACTTCCGTCTCCGTCTCAAAGTCGTGGGCGACTGCTGTCGATTCCCGGATCATCGCATGCTCTCTTTTGGCTTCATTTCAAGTTTACGTCGTCTCTCGTGGCTTTCCACAGAAACGTGTTCACGAACGTTTTCGAACGATATGAACTAATTTTAAGTAATTTGGATATCCACCGGGAAATTGCAAGAATAGTACTCACAATGTGTTCGCCGTCGTTTCACTGCTGGACTGCTGTAGGCTTCCAGGAGCTGAGCGTCCCTGGAATCCGGCGCGTCTTGAGAAGAAACCATACGATGCGGATCCGGTCTGGACAGCGACCGCCGTCAGAAACTGAAATGAGATTGAATGGTCTCGGTCACATGACGATTCTTCCGAATAACGGATCTAGAGGCAGAAATGGAGTTTTTATAATGAGCGAGCTACGGGTGGAGAAAGTTCACGGGAGCTTTCCGTGCTCGTGAAGCTGACTGCTCTGTCTGCGGGACAAAAATTATAAAAAGTTCAGTTCGGCCGGGGGCTACTGTTCTTATAGCCACCTGTTGCATACTCGCGGGCGGGCTATGGAGGCTACAAATGGCGGAAGCTTCTCAGCGCTTGCGTAGGCAGTCTCAGCCGAAACTTGAGACACCGCGTTCAACTCGTTCGTTGCCGTAAACCAACGCAATTAAACACTTGGAAAACATGTACCAAATTTAATCACTCTGACTTTTAGCGATGCTCCCGGGGAAGTTCAATTGTCGTCCTTTGTGTTTCCTCAGCGTGGGCAGCTGATGTCCCAAGAAATCAAAGGTACCAGTCCCGAACAAGGTTGTCCGTCCGTGGTTGACCCCAGCGGAGAGGTTCTTGATGTGGACGACCTCATCCACAGTGATGCTAACATTGAGAATCTATTCTCAAAAGATCAAAAAGCTTTGGAGGCGAATCAGCCCCTTGACGAGAGCCGACTAATGCCTCGGCTCTCCAGAGTCAATTTGTTGTTATGAACCGAAATCAAAGACAAAATATCACGATGAAACTGCTCACAATTCTCTGACGAACCAGAATCTTGCCGTGACATTATAGTGAGTTTCCTTGGAATCAGTTGTCTCTCTCGGTCCGGGGCTGCCGCAGGGCTCCGGCCGGTTTTTGGTTCGGCGTCGGGGAACCAAAAACGCTATACGGTTCTTCTCAACCTGTGCTGGGCTGTGTCCGTCAGCGCGGCCGTTAGGACGTTCTCCAAACCCTATGAGTTTCGGTGGACTCGGATCAACCAGTGAACAGTAGTAAGATCGGAATGACACAATCTGACCACGCTTTGGCGTGGGTCTGATTCTCACGCTGGTTGCCAGGATCAACGCTATCAATGCGTCCCGAATCTGTGCACAGGGCTGTGCGTCGATTGCATGGCGACGATTCTCAATCGGTGGCGAGCACTCCAACGGAACTGCATTTGGTTCGTCGAAACTTTGATCAACAGAAGCCTACGTTGAAATACCATACGCAATCAACGGCCACGAAGAATGGTGAATCAAGATCGATCAGTTCATAGATCAATCAGTCACTCTCTCAAGCGTGGTCTGACGGCTCTGCGAGTCAGGAAAGGTTTAGGTGAAATTTCAATACCGCTACCGGGCTCCTAAGGACGATAAATTCGCCTTTTCACGTGGCACGGGCAGGTTTGACTCTGAATGTGGAATAACTCCGTACGGAAATAACTGGGCCGCGGAATGCAAAGGAATTCCGAATATGCCGTGTACGAGCTCGCATTTTTGGTGGTAGCTCCGATATCGACGTGATCTCATAGCGTCATGAAGACTCTAGGGTTGTATGCTCAAAAAAAAAAAGAGACTGCGCGCTGCAACCCACGGCAGACCTCAGTAGCTACGACGGAGATGAATGAAGCTCATCATCGAACACCGTAGCGGAACGAATCGAGAGAATCTTACGCTAGATAGAGATCTTCAATTACCTTACGCAAATCTCCTTCAAGGAATGAAAATTGTATCGTTACGTGTTACCAATCCGTTGCGTGATGCGGGGAATGAGTGTATCGAAAGCATCTGGTCGCTCGAAACGTGAGATAAGAAGTGCAGACAAAAGGAATCCCCGTTCACATTAGCTTCAGACGGACTGATCTCATGCCGCGTTCCAAATCTTGCTGAACAATAGGTCTGGTTAGATTCCGTAACCGCGATGACTATTGCGTTGCTCCATTGAGAAACTTCTTACGACCAGAGAAAAACCTTGAAGACTCTCTTCCGCGTTAATCGAGAGCTCACTGCCTACGACGCAAGCAGAAGAGTGCAACAGGAACGAGTTGAGGTAAATCGGAAGCCACGGTTCGATAAGAGTTCAAGAGAAGACGAGGCAACTGGTGCCCTGGGGGACGCTCACCTGCTGAGGACCGTTCCATAATCTCATTGTGTGCCGAGTGCCCCGCAGAGTCCTCAGTCTTGCCCCCAGTGAATACCCTTTGATTTGCCACTCCCTCTCGTTTCCTACCTGCAAACTCCCAGCAGGCAAGCAGAGCGATCGCGCGGCTTTGTAACGAGCCAAAGGAAGAAGACTCTTTGCACTCAGCCTCGGAAACAGCGGATCGGCCGAGGCCATCAAAGAGTATTCGGATGATGTCATCGGATGATCGAACTCTGCCTCCGGTCTCGATCGCGATCATCCTTCGGTCATTGATCTATGTCGATCTGACCAAGAGATCAGAATCATAGAATACGCGATCCGAGAAGACAAGAGGCCTGGCGGAACGCTACGCGAGTCCCTTTCCGGTGACTCAATTAAAGGTTCACGATTTCATGGAGAGCTGCGCCTCGTCCAGCTGAATGGACGTCGGAGGAACACTTGCGAGAGTGGATTCCGTGTTTTATTCACGGCTTTGCAGAGTAACTAGCTGCTTCTCATGCAACAGCAAAAGCAGAGCGGCGATCGCGACAGCGAAATGACTCTTCAAGTACCGGAACCCAGCGGCTGCGCGGGGGGACGCCACGTGCGACGGAGGCCTCAGATACGTGGACGCGGACACCGGTCCGGCACCGATGGACTCCGGGATCAACTGGCGCCGCCGTAGAGAACAACGGACTCTGAACGGAAAAAAAGCTCGACAAGTTCTTCCGTGAGGTGTTTCCCCGCTTGACCCGAGGCGCGAAAAGCAGATTAACTTAAGCAGCTTTAAGAACCCAACAGGACTGAGAGCCAAGTCTGACGGCGATACGGCGCGGCGTACAACTGTAACGGATTATCTGGGCTAAGTGGTCGACCGACCAAAACGACTGCTTAGCTAAAAGCAGCTGTAGCGCAGGTGAGAACTCACCTTTCGAACCGTTCCGTTTGCGAGGCGGAAGAAACTCGTCGGAAATGGGAACTGCGGTTGGAATCTGATTATCGAAGTCTACAAAGGTCATCAGACGAGTGATTCTTATACTGAAAGCAGTGCGAAGTCCTGCCTACGACCGAGATTTGTCGCCAGAACATATCCCCCGCAAATGATCGACTAAAAATAGCCGAAGAAACCAATTGAATTCACAATTTGAATGTTGTGCGAGACTGTCGGTCTCTGGAGGTCAGCCGTGGCACACTGCGCTGATGTCTGAATCGGTTTGAACTGGATCGAGGTGGAAGCTCAGCACTCATCTAGGTTATTGAGAATGTGCTCAAATGATGTTGCATTAGACTCGGCCTCGTATCACTCCTCATTGAAATTGAGCAACACTCTCTAGACTTCGCGCACAAACAGTTGAAAAGTCTCTCCGGAAAAGCTAGGGTCTTTGCTTCAGAACCATTTTTCACACACTAGAAACGGTGGTGCTGATAATGTTCGGTGATTTCCTCTCAAAAATAGTTCCAAACCCGCACGACTGGCATTCTGGGCCTCAGGTCGTATTCACGCTTTCTTTTGTGTCAAAAATCGTTTCGGAAAAGCCCAGCCATTGGACGAGACCTGGCTGCCGCGCGCCCTTCCGCACGCTCCGATGACTTCGTTCAATACAAGACGAGTCACGATATCTTTGAGCCTGCCGATGCGGTGGAATCTCTCTCTGCTCTGGATGGCGATAGCGTATGCTGAGCCATATGCCTGCGCCTGCTGTGGTTTTTCCCTCTTTGTTTGACTATATCGATACTAGAAATATCGTATTAATCCGCTGCTTGACACCCCACAGAGAAGCGAGCCGGGTCGAGGCTTAATCGAAGTCAGAGCCCACATAGACGGAGACCGAGACGCCGTTCAGCCGTCAGCCTCATCTCACGTCCGGTTACAGGAGCATTGAAAGCTCCCGATGAGGCTATACACCGCACTATGAGCACACAATTAAGCACTTTTGTTTCATGATCGTTGATCTCCACGATTCTCTTCCACGACTGTGACTCCTCAAGCAAAGTTGACGGTTACAAGCTCATCTCGCGAGATTCTGAGAGCGAAGAAAGCTTTCGAAAGAAAATTAAGAACGAACCTGAAATTTGAAAGGGTAACTTGGTAGGATGAGTTGTACGATGGTAGAAGGTACCGGGGTGAGTCTAGAGCATGTCCGTTACGTCAGAGCGAAAATTCTTGAGGGCTCCTCAAGGGCTAAACAAACTCGTCCTTCAACAATCTCGAGTGCTCTAAAGCTCTTTTAAGGCAATCCCTAAAACCGAGCACCGACGAGTGGACTGACAATGAGACGAAGCTGCGCTCAGCTGGTCTTCATTGTAGCAATTATCTTTCGCATCGAAAGAGAATCATTACTTGCGCGACATACTTCGACAAGGTTTTCCTTGTGGCCGGGCACTTCCGATTCACGGAATAGTGTGGCATTATTCAACTGCGATACTAATTGCGAATGAACACTATTAATTATTGTTATTTTCATTCGCTCCGGACAACGTACGTTGTCAGTTTCTCCATGCTTCCGTCGTATCAAGAATTGTTTTGGTCGGTAGCAAGAGCGGCTACCGAAACACCAACTTTTTCTGTTTTCTTTACGTCGCTCACGAGAACAGGGAGAAAGAAGGCGGAGAATGAAAGAAGCTGACGAGTTGAACAAACGATACCGTTTTGGGGGAATAACCAAGAACGAATCGTTCGGTCATTGACCAGTTGACGGTCTTGGCTCGCAGATTCAAAATACCAGATTTTCGCGCGTCATCCTTTATCGGACGAGCTTCGCAGTTCTCGCTATGTCCGAGCATGAGAAAGTGCTTCACACAGAGGTAAAGAGGTGATTCGGTCCCCCTGATGCTCATCGGTCGAGTTAACGTCTCCGTAGGCAAGGAAGCACTGGAGCTCCGTGAATATACGTGGAATAGGTGGACCGGGGTCGCTAACGGTTCGGCATCGGACTCGACTACTAAACAACATCTAATCAGATCTAGAAGTGATACTGACAATGAGTTGTGCACGCAGTCAAGCTGATTACAGCTCTTATCGCAATAGCTCCTACGACCTGTTCCGCTGGGAAACTTCCTCCGCTCGCGGAAGTACGCTATCGTGGCCTCCAAGTTCTCGTGTTCGCTTGTCTGATCACGAGTTACCCTTTCATCAACTAGATATGAATGGGCCGACGAATAAGAGCAAGAGCCCTGCGATTGCCCTCTGACGTCTTCTTGGCCGCACTGACTCCAGACTGCTGGAAGCTGCATTTTCTGGTGACTTTTTGCATCAGAGGCAGCAAGACGTAAGGCTACTAGTAGTAGATACGAGCCTTCAAGAATAGCTCGGATTCCAGCCATTCCTCGCGAAAGGCTTCTTCGTGAACTTTGTGGTCGTTCCGACGGGAATCACTCTCGGAGCTTGAGGAAGTCTCGTCCCGATAGTGAGTTCTATTTCTGATAGCATTCCCTGTCCTTATCATTGTTTCAAAGAGTGATGATGACCTCGATACACACGAATTTGGATGGGCCTCTCGGCTAGAAAATGGAAAAATACGGCGATACTCGAAACGTCCGAAACCGGAAAATATCATTGATCAGCCGTAGTATCGACTTCATTGTAGTGAAGAAACATGAGTGGCATCATCAGACGAGGCGTAAATTCCTCAATGACGTCGCTCTATCTCACGGGAGGGAAAAGCGAGCAGAGAGGATTTCGCTGAGAGGCCTTCCGGATGATTTCCTCCGCATTTGGAAGGTCGAGACGTCGCGTCGTGAAGCGCCCTACGTCAACCACGAGCCAAAACTACGCAAAGGCGCTCGAGCGAGGGGAAAGTTCCGGGATTTCCAAAGGAATGGAGCGAAGGAGTTTATTTACGGAGGACAAGTTTGGAAATTCCAATCTAAGCTGGAGCAGAGGCGTAGCATCCGACCAAATCGACTCGAAATCCAGTTAACGGAATACCGAAGCAACCTGACGCGCGAGGCGGAGACGGAACGTAGAAAAGCGTCAAATGCAAAACTCGATCTCTCTCAACCGGACCACCGGCAGGCAGCTGCGCAGACTATGAAGTAGAAGATGAAGAAGACCCAGAAGAGACAACGTCGACGACGACGGCTGCGGTAGCGGCGGACGTTGAGGGAAGTTGAAAGAAGGGACGATTGCGGCCCACATGGAGGAACGGGTTCCACTTGATTATCAAGTTGCGAGCTGAGGCGAGACTCTTTCTCATTGATGACAGGAAGCCACTTATTTTGCGACAGCCAACCAAGTTGCTTTGCATCGCGTTTAATTTGAGGCACTGTGGACGAAGCAACGCCGCCGTGCGCAGAAGGCCACATGAGCGCTGGTCGAGTCGCACGCAGACGTCAGTGGCTTCATTAGCGGACGAGGCTCAGTTCTCGAAAGAGATTTTCCTTTGTTGGAGTTGTCAAACTGGCAGACTGAGCGATTTCCCGGACCTTCAACGGCTTGCACGGGAATCTGAGGCGTGTCCCAGAGACAAACTGAATGAGCTCTAAATTTGAGTTCATCCACACGTGTATTGGACTCATCGATCGGACGTGACTTGTAAGAGGACAAGTTGTTGAACGGACGACCATATCAATGTAGGTGAAAATGTTCACTTGCGTCAGAGCGATAATGTTATCCGTGCGAGCCAGCCGAAGTACTGAGAGTCGAGAAAGCGAATTATTCGGTTGAAAGAAGCTTCGTTTCGCGGAATGCCAAGCTTCCCTCGGCGGCGACGGTCGGCTCGACAGAATAGGGCTGTTAAGGAACTTGGCGCTCGCTGCGACTACAGGGCGGTAATTACCAAAAACCAGGGCCAGTCCACAGGTTGACGACAAGTGATCCCGTCGCGGCGCTTCTGACGGGCTCCGAAGGCGTTCCGGCGGGTTTTGGGAGAAGACGAGGAGAGTTTCGGGGAAGCTCTCCGAAGATCGCTGGGTGGGGTAGGCAGGGGACGCAGATCGGGGATCTTTGTATCGGTCGGTAGGTCGCTTGGCTGGTCGCTATCCCAGAATAGATCGAGATCGCAGCCACTCATCAGGACGTCAGAGTGAGTAGGTGAGGCTTTTAGCGTCTCTTTTTGTCCTCCAGGACGAATAAATCTTGACGCCTTTGAAAGCAAGGAGCGAGCCGCGAGTTCTCAAGGGAACATCGACAATTGGGCTGGCATCAACGATTGCTATCGACGAGCTCCTATACCTAATAGTTTTATTTCTGTTCCGTTCCCTGAAGAGCGCCGGAAGCTTGGGAACATGTCTAGGAATCGTATACTCTTTCGTCTGTGAACCTTTGCGTCCTGCCCGTACGACGTTGGCTTCCCACGTAATCGTTCAAGAAGTGAGATAGGATCACAGATGGAACGGAATCGGAGAGAGGTGCTTGACACCCGCTCTCGATCGGTGGGAAGCTGGAAGAAGCCGAAGCGACCGACCATGGCGTCGAATGCGATGACAAAAGATTCGATAATTGGAGAAGGAGTTCTACGAGGCTCACTGTCTACTTTCCGAGGCACCTCCTTAGGTACACACGTTGGCGTCTAATCTGCTGGGCGAGCGCACGTGATGGAACGAGAGAAACTGAGGTTGACGTACATGAGGATCGACGAATACATGGGAGGATGGGTAATCTCGTGCGTGAGTGTGTTCTTGTGCAGCTCCAATGTTGGGCTTTGACAGCAGACAACACCAGTGTTCATCGGGTGACCTACAGTCCCCGAGAGCAAGAGCGTTTTCAGTCTCCGTCCGAGCGCATCAATCTTGACGAGAATGCTTCCAAGTGTTCGAGCAGGTTTCCTCGAGCTATCGGCTAGCTGTTCGCAGCTTCCCAATCGCTCAAATGGTTTGTTATGTAACGTCCCATGACCTCCACGCAAACCACGACGGCCTTGGTGATGGACTCGAATGAATTCAACTGAACGCTGCTTCAAAACCATTCTCGACTGTTTCTTTGTTCGAATTTCAAGATCATCAAGAATGTATCTCATCATGAGACTCGATTCTGCGAGTTTGTCCGCAGGTTCGCTCTGATTGTGTAGGACGACGGAGCGAAGCTGCACGAGGACACGTGTTCATTTCTCCAAATTATGTTAGAAGACGAGCGACGAATCGTTAGCTCCTCATCGGATTCGGTAACCAATTAGGCCCTGAGAGGAGCGACTGATGATCTCCCATCAATCGGCGGGTAATGATTACGTTTCATCACCGAAGGCTTGATAAAGTCTTTGGATAAATAATTTGTTCACTTGGTCATGATTGTTTCGAGGGTGACTTCTATGGGTTATCCTCCGAGCTGATCCAGGCGTGAACATTATCTTCAAATATATAGGCTTCAAATACCATAGCACGAGGGGAGGGATTTAATGAATCGACGAGCAATAACGGCTACTCCGATGCGTGCTCGTGAGCCTCTAACTCGGAACGATCCGGAGCGGAATTCAACGCACGAGGAAAACACAGTCATTTCGAATGATCATTGATCTGATCGAAGGACGAGAAGCAAAAAGGCCAAGTACTCGCATAAGTCCAAAACAGGCTCTATCAACGCACAGAGTGGGGGAAAACAGGATCGTTAGAATCCGTCGCAGGCTTGGCTCTTTTGAAGAATCAAGAACGGAGATTGCGGAAACGGTGATTGGGGTGAATTGTCTAGGGCCCTTATAAACATCGGCGGTTCGGCCGATGCGGCCTGTAGGCGGAAAACGCACCTAGAAAATAAAGAGGCGGTTCCGGCATTGAAGCCCTCGGCGTCGCTTGGAGGCGGGGCTGACGCATCGTGCGCCTGAAACGCCCGAAATATCTCTTTTGTGTCCACAAAACGGGAACGCCCATTCCGAAAATAGACAACCGCAGCAGCAACCACGTCGACGTCCATGAGCACAACAACAAACACGGCAGCAGCAACAACCACAACGACTGTAGCCGTTACGCAGACGGTGCGCCTCACCGTCGTCTGGCTCCGTGAGGATACGATTGGGACATGCCGGCGATTCCGCGTGACGTCTGTGCTGTACGACTGGCCGACTGTCCGGACACGCTTCCGGTCCAATTTCATTGGGTTTCCATTTTCAGGGTCTCAGGTAGGGGTACGAAGATCGGCGAGGGTTCCAAGGAAGTTCTCGAAGACGTGTTTTGGTGTATTTTTAGGCTGCTTCCGGCTTTCAGTCGCCATAACGAGTGATCGGTGTTGGGAAACTCGATGCTAAGCCGAGCATCAAAGGCTCCTTGGACTTGCGCGAGTCATCAAATGTTCATCAAAAGTACTCCTCGAAGGCTCCGCAGGCGGGTTTTCGCTTTCTTTTTCCTTTTCTTCCCTTCCACGAGACTCCCCCCCCCCCAAGTTTCTGCTTTTTATTCCAGGCTAAGCTATCGTAGCATTCTGAGATCGGCTAATCGGTCTGAGTCGAACGAGTGGGCGCGAAACTTTCAGCTCAGCCGTACGAGATCCCCTCGGAAAACTGGTCGCGAATTCGCGCTCGACTGTCCCTCGCAGATTCTGCTGTGCTGCCTCCGGCTAGGATTAGAATTCCATGGGGAAGAGAGCGCATCCTCCTGCGTTGCGCACAATTATCAATTTCAGGAAATTGCTCCTATCGATGATCACATCCTCCAACGAACATCCTCCACCAAGTGTAAACACTCAAGCCGGAGAATTCGATCGAATTCATCTTGTAATGACATTCAAATGTTCAATTAGGCAAATGCAGTTACCGTCTGCCCTCGAACGTGGACGACTGAATTGAGCTATTCGGCAGTTCGCACTTGAAATTCCTCCCTCGTCAGGCGAAATGACAGGGCTCAAGTCTCCTATCTCCAGAACCTCGATTGTGTTAACTATCATCTGTGAAGACTCAATCAAACGTGGGAGATTAGTGTCTGGAATCGTGTCACATTGTCTGAGAGCAAGTCACTCTGCCGTTCGAAGGTGAGTGCACTTCAATACTCCGTCAACAGACATATCAACTGTTGCGTTCGTCGGTAAGGTAAACATCTCGCTTCGCATTACTCGCCGTGCATACGCCGCGCGGGCGGAATATCGTATTGGAAACAACAGAAACAACATCTTCACTTCGGATCAACGAGAGGATCGCGAACGAGGATAACGAGAAAAACGGTCTCGACTAAAACATTCACAACTCCTTTCGCATTCAGTCGTCTCAATCGCCTTCCGAGCCGGAGGCTACCGTACTCTCCACGGGGTCGTCATTCAATTCGAAGTCACATCGGCGATAGCATCCAGTTCTTCCTGTTCCCGGGTCACATCAGGTTGAAAACGTGCGCGATTCGATCGACGTCCTCCCTCAGCTCCTCACTCAAATCCTCAGATGTCACATAAACAGGAGTTCAACGTAGAGGTATCGTCCATGACGGAAGGATCTTAAGCGCGATCCTTGAGCGCGGGACACAGAGGGTAAGGGACTCACAGGATATAATGCAAACGAGAAGACGAAAAAGAATCGAAAAGAGTGAGATGATGGAAACTACTCACCGTGGCAAACAGGAAAAACCACATTGTAGTATTGAAATACCTCGGACTAGAGGCCGACAGAGTCAAACCCATAATCGCACTGAGTCAAGCAGAATCTGTTCGACTTCACCGAAGCGTCAACGCGACTTCACTCGCTGAGGCTTTCCTTGTTTTCTCGAGCAGCAACCATATAGCAATCTTGACAAGCACCAAGTGCAACAGTTGGTGCTGCATGTCCCGCGCTCTTCTCGCGGGCGGGACTAAGAGTGCGCGCGCACCTCATCCTCGGCCGACCTCCCCCGTGACGTAAATCGGTCCGAAGGGGGTTCTTCCAGAGCTTGACGTACACCAAACGAAGAGGACCCTTTCTAAAAATAGCCCATTCACTTGTGATCTAGTGTAGTCGCGTACCAGTCAGGGCTACAATACTACATATACGGCTCTGTCCGGAATTTTCCCTCCGAGTATCTTTCCTCCATGAGCTCACTGCCACTTCTTGCCAAGCCTCCCACGCACTTCTGGGCAGGTCCGCGAGTCAGCCAGCCTGGCCGACCAATTACCTCAGTCACGGGCAATTCGATCGCATGTACCGAGGTCCAGACTGGTAGGAGTGGGCACATAATTCCCCCTCGGACCGAGTGGGAGAAACCAACCGCCGCCCCAACGTCCCGATTCCCAACGAAGCATTCTCTCGGAGCAGCTTCGCGATATCCCCGCGTTTCAATGGGGTTGATGTCTTTAGACGAGAGAGCTCTCAACTCCCGGGGGCATACAGTCTAGAACAGAAAGTTTCGACTGAATCCGTCCGTAGACCCCGAAGCCTGAATTATTTGACATGAAGGGTTCCGTCGCGGATTCTGACGAAAAGTAGTATCCCGCGTGGATCTCTCCTCGAATCTGGATTTCACATTCAATCTGAAAGGGAGCGTCCACAGAGCCAAAGCTTCGCGAGCTGTAACATCATAAGCTGTGCGATCAACATACAGCACGTCGCGCGGTTTGTTTTGACAAACTAGATTCGACAAGAACAGGACTTCAAAAGGACGGTGAAGCCCTATAAATACCATTCAGAAGCATCTTCAAATTCTGAGCATTGGTCAATTGGTGTTCGATTGCTAAGTAGTAAATCTCCTAAGATAGTCTCACGAGCCTGAACCATGAATGAAGAAGGAAACTCACAGCCACGACGAGTAACGGGGTGCAGTAACACATTTTTATCCTCAAGGTCTGTTCTTTATCAAACAGCGGGTTTATCATCACAGGTGTGGATTGGAGGTCACCGAGCAGTCTCTGCCGTAGCCCTCGCTTCCACTATTGCAATCGGCGTGACTCCTGCTGGCGCACAACTTGGTGTTACCACATCACTGGTGCGACGAAGGGATACGAAAATGTAGCGTCTCGCTCAAGAACCGCTAGCGGGCTCTCGTGCAAGTGTTTGGTTGGCTTGATTTGGTAGCTGGTTGACTGCTTGGCTTTCTCGCGGGATGATCGCTTGACGTTGTGCGGACACCTTCGCTCGATTGAGAGAAGTCATTGAGGGGCTCCACCGGTTCGGGGAAGAATGGAGCAAGAAGAAGAGTTCTCAACTCGGCTCAACCAAACATTGAGCTACCGAACGCCACTTAGCAAAGTCATCAAACATCAGCTCGTGTGCCAGCCACGAGGTGGATCCGGCGATAAAGTCGGAAATCGTCCGTTTTAATAGCGCTGTGAACGGAATGATCATTTTCGCGCATTCTGAAACCATCTGTCCCTGTTCCCGTTCGCGGATTTGAATCGAACGAAAGTTTTGGGGGATCGAATTTCCTCCGAGGGTGAATACGCAGACCGAGAAAAAGAATTTCCGGAATCACCAGATATCTTGATTGGATTGAGGTACCCGCTCTCGTGAGAGAGTTGTCGGGTGGGTGGGCGTTCAACCGACCGGCTTCTCGATTGAGTGCCTACCAGTAGAGCTTTACGACAATTTCCACGACTTTATGACTGGTGAGCCAACTGTAACCGTGAGCGGGAGCGGGCTTGGATTGGGTTACATCGCGGTTCGCTCTTAACAGTTCCCTCTTCCACAGCCGAGTTAGCCCTAATTCGATTTCTGTCTCGCGGTTACTATTTGACTGGATCGTGACTTCAAAGCCTGACTTGAGAAAGCTCCAAAATTAGATGACAGCCCTATGAAAAGTTGTATAACGGGTTTTCCGGGTCCAAAGAAGCCCATTGTCGGATGGCACGATTCGTTTGGAAAAGCCTCCACGTGACTTATGCGGGAGAACGGAGGTTCAAAAGAGACAAGATCTTGGTTTATTTCGGTTCTGAACTCGCTAGCTGCGCATGAAGCTCTTCTAGAGCTGAGTTTCCGCTACGCTCACAGTATCTGTGCTCGTGGGGTCGGGCAGTTTGGCATCTGTATTTATGGGGGGTAGGTAGTAGAGATTTTTCCGGCAGTTCGACTGTTTTCTGGGGCAATCAACGACATCCAGCTGAGTTTCGTTCAGACAAATACGCACTTCGACCACAATTGAGATATTGGCAGCCCTCTTGCAAATCACCTAAAATAAAATCGGAATGATGATGAGATGGTAGATATTCATGAATGTTAGGTTGATGTTTCGCGGATATCCAAACATTGGAGCAAACGGAACGCCCTGCATCCGATAGAATGCTCAATGGAATGGAATGGAACCCGAAACTATCTGGACTCTCCCCCGATACGCCATCATCCAAAAAGGAACACGTTTAACCGTGTGTATCGCACTGAATTCAGGCATGCCGGTATTTGATCGACGGAAGTTCTCGGGCTTACATTCACGTTTTTGTTATCGAGATCGTTGCGAATGGCGTCGAAGAAGTCCTTGGTCTTGTAGGGCTCCAGTCGAGGGACAATGTTGTCGTTCGTCAGGAAATTGCTCACGTTGTGTTTCCTGTTGAAGTATCTTTCCATTCAGCATTTCGTGACGTATTGTATTTTCGATCAATCTCATCATTATGGTATTCGGTTGAAACGAGAAGCTACGGGTGACTATCATTCGTTCAAGTCGATTCTCGACGATGAGAGAGAATCCTCGTTGAGGCAAACCTGTAGATTCCTAGAGTGGTGTTGAAATAATCTGCGACGGTCGTAATCAAAGTGTGATTCACGGAACAGCTCCCGTGCTTCGTCCATTGATGGTGCCAAAACTTCGAGTTATTCCCCACTGCGGATGGAAACTTTTCGTGTTAGCGCTCATATGCAGACTCACAGGAGCCAATAAGAGGTCAGAGATGAGATCGAATGTGCAATCGCAATATGAAAACTCTCGGGTCGCTCACAGAAGGATGGCCAGTTCAGGTTCAACTGTTCCTGCAAGGGAGCAAGTTTTTCCAACGAAAACTTCTCCCGCACCGCACATGAAATCGGGGCGTGCGAAGCGCTGCTGTTGTTGGGCCACAGACCGTGGATAGTCCAGGGAGCCGGTTTGATGTTCTGTCTGAATATCAATCAGAAAATCAAAATTGAAAACGCACTTCGATCATAAGCGTCTCTCAGTGGTTTTGTCCCGTATTGCGGAGCCACGACCATACAGAAGCACTGTCCCACAATTACGTGATGATCGCGAATCAGATATCAAACACATTTCGTCACCTGTGGCATTTTGTTGAAGTGTTGCAGAAGCCTTCCTTTGTGTTGAGGGCGAAAACGTAATGATTGAAGATCGATTGACCGCTTGTCGGCTGTTTCTGTTTCTTCGGTCTGGATTCGGTCGGGTGGATGGCCAGAAGTTGGAGCAGCAAACAAGACAGCACTAAGGCCACTGAGATACGTTGAATCATGGTCGAACGTCGTCGGTGGATTGTACGCTAATACGTCTCGAGGATGAAGTACGATGCTCCCTGTCAGTCAGTAAGTCTTGTGGTGAGCGTGCGAGTGAGTCGAACAAGCAAGCACAGAGATCTAACGGAGCCGATGAACCGAGCAACACTATGCGCACTATCCGGAAGCTGCAATCACTTGATGGAAAAGGAGAGAGAGAGAAAGAGAAAGATTGTTGAGGTCAAAGGCTGAGTCACAAAAGTCATCAATGGAAGCGATGTTTTCCCTTTCGTCGCGAGGCGCGCATTCAGATTTTCGTCGAGGAAATCCCACTTCCCAATGGCTGATAATGGTTCAACTTCAAAATTTTCTTCTCCTCTCGGTCTGCGGCGAGGGGGCGAGTTTCACCAAGGAGCCGGGAGGAGCACCCGCTCGAGGGTTGAATATACCATCGATTCTTCTCAAACTCATGAACAGGAATCAGAGTCTCGTCACTATTTCTGGGCCGTAGAACACGGGCGACCTGGAGGCGCTGCTCTTGCTCATCATATAATAGAGATCGCTAGTAAGAACGAAAGGTTTGTTGGGAAGGCCCCGGAGAAGCTGGATTGTTTCTCTCCTAATTCTGTTCACTTGACCGATTCGGATGTTGTTGTCATGATTTGTCAGTGAGATGGTATCGACGGAATGGTCATAGGAGTGAATCAACTCATCATTCACATTGGGCTAACGACGGAGATGCCGTGAACCTACCTCGTGAATCGATGTGAGCGCTCGAGCGATTTCCAGGCGATTGTTCCAGCAAACCAGACGAAGAGGAGAAAATGAACGAGAGACGCGGCATCTCAACTGCTGCAAAATCACAAGATCCATATATACTCGTTCGAATATTCGATCAAGTCTTACTGAGAGGGCGATCCACCCGCAGCACATGTTAACCTAGACAGTAGCCGCTCTCCGGTATTGCCCCAGTCTAATGATGTGAAGTTCTGCACCGCATCAAAGATCTCCCACGCCGCAAAGACTTACGCCTAGTTTTGAGAAGCACGGCTCGGAGTGGTTGAAGAGAGTTTGAAACAGATGACTTGGTCAGCTACTTGATTTCGGAACCTGTGCAGTAAGAGATGTCAGGGCGCTGACAGCTCCGCCCTTTGAATTGAACTCACCGCGAGAATGGGGTTGCGCTTCTCACATAACTTCTTCGCCGCCCTAGGAAATCAGCGGAATGACTTCAAACAACATATGGAGTGAACCCATGATTAGTGATTACTTGATGGACGAGTCCAGGACCGGATTAACCGTCGAGCATTGTCGGATTTTTCAATAAGCTCACTCAGTGGGATGCAGCGACTGCGTTTCTCACTGAGTTCCCACTCTTGCTCGACGAGTCATTCGACATTAAGATTCTATGCAACAAAATCTATTCGCCGCCGTTGATCCAATCATTTGTGGTTGCTCAGTTTATCACCATACCGTGGTGATCGGACCCGTCTATCAGACGGTCGACAAACGGGCACCTGCCATGAAGCTTTAACTAGTTGAAGCTGTGGGCATTTTTCCTCCAACCTTGTGGCGGCAAACTCGGGAGCCCGGCCCTGGGCCCATCCATACACGGCCCAATGAAGTTATTCGAAGCAGGAATCGGGCTGGGTTGAAGATAGCGAAGACCTAGTGCATCACGGTCTTTCAGGACCAGATATTGTCCCACAAGAAGAGAATATCCCAAGAACCAACTGATTCTAAAAATTGGGTCGGGTCTGAACCACCCGTGCTCCCTCGGGAAAGAATTCTTTTCAGATATGATTTTCAGGACACTGCTTCCTTCGGGTCTACCTCTGCTACGGCTAGCATGCCACTGCTGCTGCGAGTATGACTCGGTTACCGACGGCTGCGCTCTAGAAAATAGTCCATCCAACTCAAACAAATAGGCCTGGCGAATCGCCGATATCCATAACAATCTTTTGAAGCGCCGGAAAGCTACGCTGTGATGATTTCCGACCGAAGGTAATAGAGACGTGGTAAATACTACATTGAAATGTTTGAAAGTCGTAAAAGACGGGTTCGCTCGTTTTCTTTCGTCTCGTGAGTTCTTCTCGCTCTTGCCTAGAATAGATGATCTCTGCGGAAAGTGCTGCCTTCTCTCTGTCCGCTAGACGAGCTTGGAAAGGGTATGAGGCCACCGCGTACTGCAGAGCCGCAGGCTTTTCAGCCTATGGTTTGAAACCATAGTCGTCGTTGTTGGATGGTGAGCCGATAGCAAAATGAGTGCTCACTCTAGAGGGTGCAGTCAGAGATGACCAAGAAAAGCGATGGAAATAACGAACATAGCAGTTCTACCCTGATTTACATAACTAGCATCGCGAGAAGCACCTGAAATGTGAGTTTGGTACCGTTGTGTCTGCAGTGCCTCCTGGTATATTCTGTTGATATCGTGGCCTCTATCGATTCTATTCTCGATATCCCCTGTTTCAGGAATACTCCGGCGGAAACTCAGATAGAAATCACCGCACCCGATGAGCCGCAACAATCAGGTGAAGCATCTCAACAAGTGCCATCAAGTCCTCCGGAATCACCGTCACCATCCTCAGCCGAGGCGAGTCAGGCGCCGAAACGCAAAGTGTCCTCAAAAAGACGAAGACTTCGAAAAGACGATCCTTCCAAGCCTCAGCTTTCTCTCACAATACCTGATGATGGGGCTGCAGGTGGACTGGTTGACTCCTCGGGGCCGATGTCTCCCATCACACCGAACATTGAAGAGGTTACGTTTCAAGGTACGAACCAGGGCTTGCCATCGCTGCTTCCGGAATTCCGAACGGCCCTAACTCTCGTACAAATTCTTGGTGGCGGGGGCTTGGGAATTCCCTCGGAAGAAAGGCTCAAATATTCCCTCGTATCATTTCGCGCCATTGTAACACAGTTCTGGCTCTTCATCATCCGGATTTTCTACATGGTACACATAGCTTTGTACTTCGTGTCAATTTACTACAAATGGATCACTCCCCTGTCGAATGTCACCATATTCTGGACCAGCACAACGTTGAACTTGGCCGCTGCCCTGAGCAACCACTTCGTTCTCAACCGCCATACCGGGAAATTGTATCTCCTGCTCGGAACCCTTAGTGCCCGGCAACCGAAGAATATCAAAACTTGCATTGTAGTGGTGCTAGCATCGATGACTGCCGTGGCCGCTATGACCACGTTGCGATTTTATGAGGTCGCAAATACCCACCGCAATGTCCACCTGGTCGGATCAAAGAACTGGACGATCTACACGTTCCTGATGATCTACTTCTCCAGGAACTTCGAGTCGTTCGTTGTAGTGGGCTCGACAGTTTTCACCATGGTGCTCTACGCGTTAATTGCAGCCGCAATAAAGTTCGAGTTACGCGCCATCATTGAAGAACCTGTACCACACGTTTCCGCGTTGGTGCGGCACTCCACCATATCGAAACTCATCAACTACTCTGACAGTTTGTTCAGTCCCTTGTGCTGCTTATGGGTGGCGGCCGTTATTGGCAATCTTTCCGAAGGGCTAGGAATGGCCCGACACCATCAGACTGAGTTCGCAATGCCTCATATCACTACTTGGGCTCATGCGATAATGCTCTGTGCCGGCTATTTCGCTGTCTGCGAGTGCTCATTTGGAGTGAGTATCGAATCGGAACGAGTTCGTCGTTGGATTTACAAACACTATCAGGCCGATAGCCATGTCGTTCGTTACCTGAATAACCAGCGACGCTTCCCGAAAACGCTCAAATTGTGGGAATCTATAGATCTCTCGAGGCAGGCGATGGTTATCTGCGTGGCTTTTCCGGTGACTATCTACGCGATTATTTTGCTCATTCTCGACCCAGTCAAACACGGAGTTCCTCATCCCGCAACGATGGCACCGCCATTAATCGATGAATGAAGCTCGAGCCGAGTTCCGCGGACACTCGTCTTTGAAAAGTTCGAAACATGGGGCTTCCTCCCTTGTGATATAAAGTGTACACAAATAATATCGACGCGGGTCGAACAGGACGAATAAAGTTTTGGTTAACGTGACAACTCTGCGTATTGTTCAGGTGTTTCACATGGATTTTCAAGAGCCGCTCTGGGCGCCCTCTGCATGTCATTAGTGAGGGCGTTGATTGATTGGTGCAGATGGGTAATTGAGCTCCGGTGTGGGTCCCAAAACCTGGTTGGGAGGATTCAAGAGGCAGAATTGCAGATGGTCGATACACATCAGATTTTAGAGGGAGCACGGAACAACGCAACGTCTGTCTCGGCATCGGGTCTGATCCCTGCAGTCCCTCGGTAAATTCAGAGACGAAAGACGAATGATGCTGAATCAACCTCAAGCATCACCGGAGTCCGAATTGAGAACACTCATCCGAACTGAAAACGCCATACATATCCAATCACCCCCAGCCCACGTGTAGAGCACTCCGTCCATCAGTTGGTAATGACTCAGTCAGATTGTGTGACCGTCCGCTGGCATCCGGGTCGTTCAAGCTCGCGGTAGCATGGGAAATGCTTCTGCTAGGGAGTCTCGGAGACTTGACATCGTCGGGAAGCCCATCGTCTATCAGGAGTTCATTGAAGGACACTAGCGAGGACGAATGCATCCACCAGTAGCGTCATGAAACATGAAACTCAAACATTATTATTATCGTACAAATGGAGCGTCATCCCGAGCAACGTTATCAAGTTCAGACGAAGGCTGGGACGGTACAGGACACGTCATCGAGTATTCATTCCAATTTGCTCAGATGGTATGCGTATGTTGCAAAACTTCTAAATTGAGTGCCGACGAAGGATATATGATTTTGATTGTCGGATAGTTCAATTTCTTTTCAGAAACTTCGGAAGCTCATTCTTGCTCCCTGTGTCTTCGTCTCGCAAGAATCCTCGAGCACAGCGAACCGTCTGGAACCTCACTTCCTTTCGAGTGACGGTTTGCTCGAGCCAAGAAATCGTTTAGAATTCTTGGGTCCTTTCGAATTTTCAAAACTTGAAACCTGAATTGCCAAAGGAACGCACTGAGTTCCGACCGAGGGCACCGGAAAAACTTGACCGCGACTGATATATTCCTACGCGAAGGACTGCTATAACCCGTTGCAATTCTTGTGCACGCATTCGTGTCTTGGACGTGTTTGATGAAACAAGTTCCAGAGTTTCCACTCAAAATGGCTCACACCATCGGTCAACCGCCCATCCACCCTCGAATGAGTGTTTGAGCGGTATCTACAATACTCGCAACACCGAAATGAACCACCTTGTTCATTCATTCATTCCTTCATTCGAATTACTCTGCCCTCGAGTACATCGTCTCCAGCTCTTCTCGTGTCCACTGATAAACCTGTCGCTGAGTTTCTCAGGAAAGGAAGACCTTCGTCCAAAGTAATCTCCAAGCTGGATGAATTTAAATGTTTGGAAGCCACAGGGCAACCGTTCGCCATTCATGAAGCAATGGAGCTGAGAGGCGGCCTTGTTATTAAGCATGTCACCTGACAAAACCTGTGGGTCACTCTGTCGTCGTGATACCTGCTACTCATTTCATGAATGCACGGAAGACCAGCTTTGGAAATCCTCGAAGCCTTCCAAGTCAAGTGTCTTCCACGCCGACGACCGCAGATGGGAACGGTTTGATCAACGACTCAATTCTTGCCCACGGACAGAATGCGAATATTGAAAAAAATGGGGCAGGCAAGGGCGCGCGGCTCTCCTTGTTAAGATTCATCGATCGCGCCGATTCGGTGATGAACACAGGATCGGTACGTAGCTGCGATTTGTCGCCGGTGATCGAAGCTTCGATCTCGATCCCATTTTTCGATCTTCCACACTCGTCGTTTTAATAAAGTAGCGACAAGCCCAGTGCGCGGTTTGACGTTTGCGGGTCACTCGGCAAAGCCAAAAAAAAATCCATCAATCGGTGTCCGGAACTGCTCACGTTCGATAGCACGCCAAGACTTCGATCACGCGCCGCACACATCATTGGCGAACTTCATAAAGCCTTCACGCACTGAGCCTACGAGCCACACGTCTGCACGACACAACCGCGCCGTGAGGTAACATTGTGTCGACGGTAGCCGAGATCCAAACGACATGGATATCCTAGCGGCCGTGCAATTTATACGAAGAGACGGAACGAACTGCACAATCCAGGAGTTGAAGGATTCAACATTTATCGCTTTGTACTTTGCGTCGCAGAGGTCCGGAGCCTGTCGGTGAGTGCGTTTCAAGTGAATATTCACGTCTGTTTTCACTTACATTCGAAACTCCGGGAATGCTCCGTTCGTCTGATTGCATTGTATGCTGGATGTTTCTCCTATGGCATTGTCTCATCGGTATCCATTGTCCCATCGATCTCCACTCGCGCCCCGAACTATCATGACGCTACTAAAATTAACTTCAACTTTATTTTTGTAGGGCGTTTAGAGGTCTCCTGAGTTCGGTTGTGCACGAATTACGTAGTTCTGGCCGAGGTTTGAACGTCATCGTTGTTTCGTTGGATCGCTCCGATACTGAGATGATGGATCTCTTACGGGATTGCCGAGACTACTGGCCCGCCGTGCCGTTTGAAAGCGCTGCCCGCATGTGAGCATTACGCTCGTGGTTTTTGTGAATCGGTCTCGTGAGTCGATTTTCCTGTTCTCATGGCTGAGGTGATATCTTATGAAGCTGACGATGATATTTTCAGGGAGCTCCTGGACCGATTCGGCATCGTCCAGACACCAACTTTGATAATTCTCAATAGCGATGGAGAATTGGTGTCATTGTTCGGTAGAGACTACATCGAGATGGAAGGGGCTGATGTCTGGGACAGATGGACGCAAGCGACGGCTTCAGACAAGTCGCTCCAAGGGGGATAGGAAACGGCCATCATTCCTGACGGTCTGAGATCCGGTGATTCCTTCGCAGGCGATTCATACTTTCGAAACGTTCGTTGTCCGTGGCTGATAGAATTCGATCCGGGAACTCGAATTGGTTCGAAAACATGCGACCCATGCAGCAAAAATTGATTTCCGAGCGTGAGGAGCCTCTCGCGTCGTCGACATGAGATGCACTTCTCGAATAACAACATCTATTTATAGTACCAAAGGATTCTTTAAAGGAGCTCCCACTTCCTCTCATTCCCGTATCCATGTTTCTGGAAAGAGAACATGTGGTTCGCTGGATTCGGATACCTGAGTAGCTGAGCGCAAGAGTCTGCACTGTGAGATGCATGCGTGAATTTGAACCAGTGTTATGGGAAAATAAATTTGCGATTTTGTCGGTTCTGTCGGATCTGATTGACCTTAATTATGCGTTCCGAGCAGTAGCGCATTACGGGAAGGGGGGCGGGGGTTGGGAGGGGCGGTCCGCCCCGGGCGCTCTCTTCTGGGAGCGGCATTTCTGGGAATTTCGCGAGAATAATAGAGGAGAAAATCTCAAATCAACATTAAAGTCATCTGAATTATCATTGTTCTCGCTCCGAAGTTGATTCCAGATATCTGATTCGGAAAAAAATTCCATTTTGGCGGCAATGTTTTTCCCGCAAATTGGGTTGAGAAGCTGAGATCGAGATCGGAGGGCAGCCAAATATTGAGCCTGCCCCGGGCGGCACTCTGGCGCGTGGCGCCCCTGGTTCCGGGTCTCTGGACTCCTGTCCCACGACTCCGGATGCAGCCCACGATGGCATACGAACATCCCGCTATCACGGGCAATCGATCTCAAAGCGCTCATTGTTGCTCCGCAACGATGTTTGGACGCGATTTACGGGTTTGTCGTATGGGAGTTCCTGCCACGCGGTAGGAATCACAATCAGGCTACAATTGAAGAACCCAGATCCAAAACGTTGTGATTCCACTTTTCCGTTCTTCAAAAAAACGCGAAAAAGTGCCAGAAAATATCTGCCCGGAGAATATTCGTCGACATTAGACCTATGGTTTGGGTTTGTGTAGACCCATCATTCCGACAAGGAACATCGTTGAGATTCCCTCTAGATTCTAGAACCATGCTGAATGGGCAACCTCGAGGTGAATTTGCGACGTTTTTGATCCTGACAGCGATTTCCTATAAGGAAACAACATTGGGAGCTAAAAAATCCCAAAACCAAAAAGATGCGGGCTGTCGAGGTTTACACTCTCCAGCAATTATCTCGATTCTGGAAGAAATTGAATTACGACGTTTTGGATTCGGACTCTTCAATTGCTAGTTTTGTCCGACCCTCCGCTTTGGGTTGCAGGAGCCAACATACGCAGTAGATCAGGGGTGCACAGCACAAACCTACGGCGGACCATTTCGTCGACCCAGATTTGAAGGCGGGCCGCAGAGAAATTTTAACACGAAATCACGATAACACGAATCAACACGAAAAAACATAACACGAAAATAACACGAATAACACCTCACTTGACACTTAATAATGAACGGGTCTGTCTGAAATTGTCTTTGTACTGAATAATCCACCCGAAGTTCACCTCTGCTGCTCAGCTTGCTTGACGAAGACGCGTCGAAGGATCTGAACCGCGAGCAGTGGCGAACGTTAAAATTACGCTTTTTCAGGTATTTGGCATCCCTTTCAAGTCCGAATCAGTCGCGTCATGACTGCCTCGAACAGTCCACGTCCTCGTTTGTTCCGAAGCTTCGGTGAAGTTTCCTTGCTTAGCGTTGAAACTGGTGACATCAAAGTTTGTCCCGCTGCACCGTTGCCTCGATCTGGATCGAATCGGGCCGAGGGAACACCGGCCGCTCCCGAGCCGATAGGATGACCAGCCGCCTCGCATCCTAAATCGGATTGTTTTTGCTTTTGTACTGCATAATCAGCTTCTGCCTTGTTGTTTGATTCGCATTCGAGGGGCGCCTACGCAACACGCGATTGACCTGGGTTTCGAAGGTAACAGCCTGGCATCATTATCATAAGTCAGCTCAAGTTTTGAGATCCTTATCAGGTCAGTATTCGCCTTACGTTGAAAATTTCAGAAGAATCCCACTCCAATCTGTCCAGATTCGAAGCCTGCCCGCTTAACCGATCAAGAGTCTCAAAATAGGTTCGGTCAAACTCAGATCTCTCCGGTCAACACAAACTCAGTACTGTGCCATCAAAGTCCAGCTGAAGATCTCAAGTTTCCATGAGCGAGGAGCCTCAGACGCTGTCTGGTCACAATAACCAACGCGATTCCCACAGGTTCCCATAGCGCTCCCTTTGCTCGGGATTGGTCAGAGTTATTGAGTTCAGAGCAGAACTTGGTCGCATTCCGAATTCAGACCTAAATATTGTTTTGGTAAGGAATAATACGGGTTCGTTCTCCAAGCATGGGATGAATGCCGGTTGGTTTATTCCGGGAACGTCTAATTAGACATCATGCGTTGTTTTCCGATGCAGCGTAACGGCTACCACGTTTATGATTGTATCACATTTCGGATGGAGGTCGTTTATAAGCCTGTTTGTGTTCATTCATGCCATCCTACCCCTGTTTACGAGCTGGACATCCATGTGGAACCACCAAGGAGTGCATGTGGAACCCTTCTTTTCACTGGTATATAGTTATGAACCGCCAAGACCGGGGAAACCAGGCGAGGGCAGGAGATAAGGAGATCATGGCCCTCCCAGCGCAGTAAGCTCCGCGGAAGGAGCCCGAATCACCGCCTTGAAGGGTGTCTCCTGGGGCGGACCGTGAAAAAGTACACACATTGATCCAGCCTGAAGAAGAAAGCAGATTCACTGTTGCTTTATTGTTATTTTCGATGCATTCGTCCGTCTTACATCGACGTCCTCTTCTACCTTTTCCCATTTGACGAATTCGTTGATTTGACCTTATGCGAGAGAGAAAATGCCACAGCTATTACGTCGTCTATTTCCTCCTCCCTCGCCCAGCACAATCGGATGATTGGTTCGTTGGTTCCGTCGCCAAGTTTTCTACATCAAAGTACATAACATTACAGTTCAAAGTTTGTTTGGTTTCTGTCTTCTCCGGCAGGAGCTGCATCACCTATACCCCCAAATCACGTCGTTCAATAATTTACTTCGCATCATTTGAAGACTTAAGCGACAACGACCGCATTGCGGTCGCGTTTGATTCCACACATTACACTCCAAAGCCTCGTGGCTTCACCTATCTGTTATCGGTACATAAGACAGCGAACATTAGGATGATCTTGAACTCTCTCATATATCATAGACGATAGTATTATCGGAATCAGTATAATATAATAATCATTATAATGGTCATCGTCCTCATTGTCGCCATTTCTTTAAAGTACTTTTCTACAGCGAAATAACAGCTTTCGATCAACCAACGCTCTAACTGAACTGTGGTTCGATTTGCTCCATAGCTTCTTCACTTTCTCCCCCTCAGATTGCGATTCTTCGATTTTCATTCATTGTGTCTAAGACTTCGACTTCCTTCCAATCTCGCATCTGACATCACTATCGATAAATACGATCATTAATAGTATCACACAGTTTTTCTTTCTTCGAGACTTTCAGTCGGAAAGGAAACTCACGCGGATAGCACGGTTTGCTGAAGAAGCGCATAGCTTCACGATTCGGAACGAGGATCGTGGTGTTGGTTCTCATGTGTTTAGCTCCGTCAGTATTCAGATACTCCAGCGAGTCCGAAAGGGTTCAGAATACTGCGCTGTATCATTGTCCGGGCGACTCGATAGTCTGAGTTCGCTCAAATGCTATTGGAAATCAATCCGTAGCGGAACTCCCAGAGGAGAAATATCGTCGAAGAACGAGAGACAGAATCACGAATCAAAATTAGAGGAGGGCCAATAGATTTCCGGAACGCATGAGCGATCGCCGCAAAGGAAGAGGGAGAACTGATCTCTCACGAGACTCGAAGCTGTGCTCCCTTCCGCTCTCTTCTCTTAGGTGTCCGCGCTATCAATGGTAATAATCCACACCTGGATCGAACATCCGTCGTGAAAGATGGATAAGAAAAAAATCGAGCACCGATCACCGCCGTAAGAAGCTTCGTTCAACGGCCTCTCCTCCTCCTCCTTCTCAAATCGCTGGTACCATAAGACCCTACGTCCCGATTGAAAGTTAATATTCTTACTCTCATTCGACCACTACGTTCCTTGCCGATATACGAGACCGTTTTACATGACTGAATAGATCGACGAGTCGATAATTCAAAAGCTGTGATCAAACGATTACCAACAATAACTCTGATTGGGGGATACGTTTACACACAATCCTCATAAATGTGGGTATGTTCCAGTTCAACTGTGTACGCGCATGTATGCTTGTGTGTGTACGGGAGTGTCCACTGCGCAGTTGCATTCTCTTGCGATACAACGCGATGCCGCAGTGCCACAATCTCGGATAACTTTGTTAAGCAGGCAGCGAGGCTACGCGCAGACGCTTCCGATACGAGTCCGAATAAACTTTGTATTGCACATCTAATTCGCGGGAACTGTCGTTTTAGTTACGGCTGCATCCCAGCGATGGAATCTCTCAGCTGTCCTTTCGAGCCACGCTTCCCGCTGTTTTTTATCTCTCGTCGCGGGTATGTACATTGAAAGAAAAAAAAGATACCGTTCGCGAGGAATTTCGCCATGCTGGTGAACCTGATTGAAAGCTAACTGAGAGCGTGTTCGGTTACCGTCCATGGGAGGTCTTCCTGAACTGCACCAAACCACTCCCGATCCTCTACCCTTATCACATCTTAATCTCACAGCTACTCGGTTCCGTCGTCAATAGAAACTACAGCCTGCTCATGGCGCCGCTCAAATCAAGATGATTGGAATCTTCCCTGTTTTCTCTGGACTTCGTCCCCAAAGGGGAGTTACGGAAAGGCTCATGGTGGAAAAACCAGCGTTGGCGATCATCTCGACGCCAACGGGTCATTTTTTGCGCGAGATGAGGAAACGGATGCAGAAAAGCGAGTTCAGCATCATGGGGGTCTTCAGTCGCGTTCGCAGTCGGTGGCGGTGTAGCGGGAAGGACGATTATCAGCCTCCAAGAAATGTTGAAGATTCAGACCGAAACACGGCAGACTAGTATGAGCTCTTCGGCTTTCGCCTCAGCTAGTTTTCTCCGACGATTGTTGAGGTTACTCTATATCTCACTCAAATATGGTATCGGCTTAAATGCCGTTGACTTCTATGTTGATTGCCTGCAGGAAATGAATGTGATGTTATATTCAATCTCGCGCTCCTCCTCCGCGGAGTAGATTGTAGGCAGATCAGATCTTCGACTTCATAAACAAGCGAAACACTTACACGATCGTTCAATCTGATTCACTGACTGCGTCCTGATGCTGGGAAGACTGGTGTCGCTGACGGGTACCTCCGCCTGGATGCTGATGAGGGGGACTCTGATTATTCCGATCTCGTCTCTCGTTCGCCATCACGAGCAATTGATTGAGTCTGGCGTTGGTTGCGTTCTTGCCGAGTGATAGGTTGCGGTAATAGTGCAACCACTCGTCGAGCATTTGGTTCACCAGCGTTGGCCTCCGCGATGGCGGTTGGAGCCTTTGCAAAGCAACCAGAATATTCCCTTCCGTGATTCGGTAGTCCAACCACTCGCGAACGAGTTCCTCCTCACGGCCGATCTGTTTCGAAACAATTCCAACAATATTAGAGATGGTTCAAAAGTGAGGTTCCCGCCATTCAGTCGATCGAAATCGATACGGCTCATAAACCGAGAGAGTGTACCACCCACCTCTTTCTCCGTGAGAAAATGGATTGGGAGCAGCTGCTTTTCGGTGGTCATCAGTGGAAGATAAATGATGTCTTCTTGTCGATGCGTTGAGTGAGCTCCGCCGCGAGCGATGACATCCACTTCAGGCGGTTCGATGGGAACCAGTGCCGTGAAATGACCCCTCGTGTAACCTAACGCAATCGGGCTTTTCCAACAAAACGATGGACATTCCCAGAGCAGAGGAAGGTAGATACCCTCGAAGCGGGCTAAACCCAGGTTTTCGCCCCGAAAGCTTTTTATGCACTTCACACCGTAGACGATGATGGGTCGTCTGAAAATGTGCGCCAGGGTGAAGATGTGCAGCTGCTCGAGAGCGGCTCCGGGCTGCGAGGCCAACGATACGAGGATTGCCCAATCTTCCTGCCATTGGGTTTCTGCCAATGAGTAGTGCATCAGATTGGCTTGCCACGCTTCGGCCTCCTTCCATCTGGGATAAAGGACAGCGGCCGCGTCACATAGGCTGTCGGCTAATATCCTTCGTAACGTATTGTCTCTATCGAACACTCCCCAGGTCGCCTGTAGAACCGAGTCAAGAAGGCAATCTCCCGCCGAGCGATTCCACAGCGCGTACAGCCGAGAACCCAGACGCTGAGTCAGCTCGAGACTCCAGTTGATAACCGGCTCGGCTTCCAACTCTTTTTGAACATCTTTGTCGAGCAGCTCGTCGAATAGACCGTTTTGGACGGATGGATGAAGGTGTTCGATTTCTGATGGCAATGAGAAAGTCACATTGTCCGTAACAAAATAACAAGCGAAGTCTGTGCCTCTGCGCTGTTTGAACGACGCAGCAACGTGCCGCCGAATATCCGCGGCGATGTCTTGACACACTTCAGAGGGAACTCGTTTCGGAACGACGGGAACGTTCTCTGTCACTGTTAACAAATGATTGAGGATATCGTCGCGCTTGTACTTGATACAGAGATATATCAGCGACTGTCCCGGTTCGATGTGTAAGGAACCTGCAAGGAGAGGGTACATGATTCACGATCTTCAATTACACTGTGGGGTCATTATACCAGGTTCATCGCTTCGAGATAAGACAGGAGGGTTGGAAGAAAGAGCGAGCAAGTGAGATCTGGCTCCACCTCCATCTACTAACCGGACTTCTGATGATGCAACCACAGAGTTCTGAGATGCTGGGCATCCAAGTGCGTTGTCACTCTCAAACAGTTGCTCCCGGAGTCGAGGTAACGCAACACGGGTTCCAAATGGCCTTCGACGACACCGAGGCACGCATTGAGCCACAGTTTGTCAACGGACGAAATGGGTTTCCGATTCGTTGAACGTAACGTTGAGAGGTAGTTATTGGGCTCTGCTTCTTCATTTTCACCGGACAGCATGGCCATAGCACCAGCTATAATGAGATGGTAGAACGGCAATCGGTCAGGTTCCAGAGGAAGAGTTCATGTGGCGACCGCAACGAAGTTGCATCACGTGGAGCTTGGAACTAGAATATATATCTTCAAAAACGGCGGAGGCTCACTGACCTGTCTCGATAATCACAGGTGGGGATGTCGAGCGATTACCCGTTGACGGCTTCAGAGGCGATCCAGGCTGGTTGTGTGCTTGGTTGTTTAGATTGTTCAGCCGGTTGCTCGCACACATAACACACCTTTGACTCTTGGGCCAGTTCATGTATGTGCAGGTCGGGCACGCCCATTTGGTATTCGATACTGCATTCAGAAGAGGGGAGTTATCCTATATTCGCATGACATCATGCATAAGTAGAGCGCAGCCCCGACAAGATCCGTCGGACATGCATCTCTACGAGTTCGACTCATTTCGTCAATTGTACAAAAGTTGCTCCGTAAGCGACATATCTCGGTAATTGAACTCACGGTCGATTTGCATGCTGCTGGCGCCTGCGATGTTACTCGTTGAGGCCTCAGGTGAATTTCGAGTCGTTGGTGACGGACTCCGAGTCAAGGGCGAAGGTGTGGGCGAGGTAGGCGTCGCTCGAGGGGATCGACATTGCACACAGCGACCGCTCTTCGGCCAATTAAGGTACGTACATTTGGAACATGACCATTTCGCCGGAGGCTGCGTTTGCCCCCCACCGATCGAAAGTGAGGTCAGAGATCCGCTAAGCGACTCTATGCTTCCGGTCGGATGTTGTTGATTACCTAAACAGGGGGCTGAGAAACAATCGTCGCTTGAATTGAGTGTCAGTCGGAAACGGTCCCGCTTCTCCCGCTCGCCGGTTCGTGTCTCGCGACCCAAACAGCGAGCGGGCAGGATCGAGAAAGAACTGTCGACGATGTTGAAATTCGTTCTCGTTCCATCGGGAGACGTACCAGCATTATTAGAAGAAATTGATTTGTTTTGGTTGATAAGAGGTGTGGGCGCCGGCGGTGGAGTCACGGCCCGCTGCTGTTCGGCCTCCTCTTCGATCAGCTGCGGGACTTTGCCGAACCCGCAAATCGTGCATTTCAGCGTACGCGGCCAATTCTCGTACGTGCCTGTTCGACGAAAAGACGGCTCATAGTTAACATCGATGCACCTGGATCTTCCCGATACCGTGTCATTAGGAAACAGGATCCCCGCGTGCTCATCATTAATTGATTCACTCCCAATCCCGACTATCTTCCTCAGGATGAGTCACTCACATCGCGGACAAATCCACTTCTCGCTCGAGCTCATGGGGACCTTCGGACCGAATTTGGAGCACTTCGACCGTCAGCGGAAATGACGGTTATCCGCCTCTTCCGCAATCGGAACTGAAAAAGTATAATATCGATAAAACCTCTTGATCATATGGAGCTCCCAGCGACCCGACGATTCGAATTCTAGATAGATCTGAAGCCGATGTCGACGTTCTGACGATTTTGACACCCAGCGCGGAGCGCGCTGGAGTTTTCAACGCGAGCTGATTGCCCGATTGGAGCGTGCGATTTCACGTATCTCTCAGCAGGAATTGATCAACGCTTCCTCTCGCCGCGTGGGAACGAACACGTGAATACTGTTGGACGGAGTTTCATGCTGTACGAACACTCTGGACCGACCAGACATGCTTGTTCAGATCGGGTCATTTTTTTTCGCGTCATGTTTCGACCACAGCCACACCGGATGAACACAAGAGCGTCCGGGGAACGAGAAATGACCAGGGGGAAATGCGTATCTCATGTACGACGTGCGTCGTGATCATCAAGATCCAGCTCTGCTTTGGCGGATTCGGAAAACCGACGGAGACGAGAGCGATTAACAACAGCCGCGGCATGAGCAGGAGAAAAATGTCTGGCCCAGAGTGTACACGCGGTAGCTTCTTTTCTTCAATCCGTCCATCAGTTTCTTCTGTGATTTGCAGCGACCGACCGACTTCTCACGCTGTGTGGGTGCTGCTTGTTGTTTGAAGGACGCGCGCCGCAGCACAGCGACAGGAGCGATCCGATGCTGCTGTGATTCCATATTTTCTGAATCTTTCCGATTCTCGATCTTGAATGTCTCTCGAGTTGGGGTCGTTCGCAGACGAATCTCGCACGCGCGAGAATCTTCTGGACTGGGATAAACTCGAATACTCAAAATCTTCAATTTTTTCTCGTTGATAAGGATTTGGTTTCCGGATATCCGGATTCTACGTTTCCGGGGTCAGAACGAATACTTCATGAATGTTTTGACATGGAACGATAGACGGTTCAAGTTTCGACCTGGGGTAAATATGTCGATGAGCTCTCGTGACCGGACGACCTCTCGTGCACGACCTGTAGGCCGCGATTGTGGAGAAACGAAGTGAAATGAAACACCCCTCAATACGGCATCCTGTTAAGATTTTCTCTTCGCTCCGAGTTCTGCTTCCTTGTCCAACGTATTTGCGAGTACTTTCGAAAACAGCCAGAGGCTTCCATCAACGTCCGCTCGCTACAAGTCTAGTCATGGAAGGCTTGTTGTCGTTGGAGTGATTCTTTGAATGCCTGCAAACGAATCCGACTTTCGAGAATCGCTCAAAGAGACTCTGTCCTCGTTTAGCCTTCATTCGAATGACTTGAGGCTTCGTTTGCATAGAACGGTCATTCGATGACCACTTCGAGCCACCGAGTTGTCAGGCTGCCTCTGATAGCTGTTTTCGAGAACAGTCGCAGTGGCAAGCGATCGCACAGAATCACATTCTTCAAGCCCTCGAGACGGAGGCCATATTTTTACCTCAACGGGATAATAGAAGCTGACCTTGATCACATTTTTGCTCTCTCGTCGCTGACCGCTCTGTCTGTGTTTGTTACGCAACGCTCTCGTAGCCAGCTGGTAGCCGGGAACTCGGACCTAGGGTATTCGGTGAGCTGGTGGTCTTGTCTTCTGCTAGATTGGGGAGAACATCTCGGAAAGGACGATAGTTCTGAACTCAGGGAGAGTTCGACAATAAAAACTTCTGTAGTTGGAAACCACGAAAATTAGAGACAATGAAACCTTCACCCGAGCCTACGTCCAAAGTTCGGTGAACGGACTCAAGAGTACCGAGGAGGATCATTGTCTTGTACTCAGTTTGTGAGACCGAGAGTTACGACGCGAAACAAAGACTGAGCCCGCGATCCTTTGAGCAATCAGACTGATAGAAGAAGGTTCCGGACAGCAGGTTTCGGTTGCCGAATCTAAGCCCAAATCCAACAAGATAGTGAGACATGCGAGCTTCGAAAGAGTCTATCAATGGAAAAAGCCGACGCCTGCAACGAGATGTTGGCGTCGCGTTCCGTCGATTGAATCATTCTAATTGGAGACCTTTCGAGTCCGCGTCGCATCTTTCGTTCCCAAGTGTCATGTTTAGGAGTAATTCAACAACCTTTACAGTCCCACCCTTGAAACCGGAATCTTCTTCTCTCAAAGCCGCAAAGCCTCCGAGATTGATCCGGTGCGCTTTGCGACAAATCTCATTCTCGGACGGTCGCAACGGGCATCGAGCGAACACTCACGATACCTCATGGACGGAAGAGAGTTCTCGTACCCCCACGACGTTTCAATGAATCAATCAATCAATCGATAGTTGCTTTCAATATGCAGGTAGGGTGATATATTCAGTGACCTCGACTCATTTCCCCCGCGCTCACAATGCGGAGCTCCTATATTATGGCTACAATGTTCGGTCTGGTATCCAACTGCCAGTGGTGGGTTGCAGCCCACAGCCCTATAACTATTGCTCCAGAAACCGAGTCGGAATATCACGTGTGATTCTGCTCAGCTCCCGAGCCTCTTCTTCCCTCGGAGCGATTTTTCTCTTGGTTCGACGAGGAATTCTTCGACTACAGAGACAAGATTCCTCGAATATAGGCAAATTCCCGTCCAATATCGGAATCCTTGCATGTTCACTAATTGCATCAATTGCACCTCCTTGAACCCAGTTTCCAGCGGAATCCATCAGGACGAGATCTCGGCATCAAGCCCGAACGGCACTCAGAGAACGGCTGATAGTTCGGAGCGAATGCGCACGTCAGCGCGCGGCCGTACCAGAGATTCGCACCCGAGGGATTCTTTACGAGCGCAGGGCAATCGAAGACTCGGTTGAATGCTCTGTTCGACCTTTGACGAACCCTTAAAACCTGAGCTCTAACTCAGTACGGACGACAACGTTTCGAACGTCCGACCGTGTCGACCTCGTCCACTCGAAGTTGCGCCCGTGTTCGAGCTGATGTTAGATATCATATCCAATGCCGAACGGCTGCGTTGACATCCCGTGAAAGTTCATCGGAGCAGAAGTGCGTATGACTGTTTATGCGTAGAAGCTTCCGTGCTATTCGATTACGGTCTCCGGCTGCATTAACAAGGATACTCGACAATGCCGTGGTGCAAATAAAGATTACTCCTGGACATCAAGTGTCAGCTCCACAACCAACCAAGTTATCAATCAATTAATCAATTCGAGATGCCCTGCCAACAACGCCGAACCTAGAGACGCAAATCTGACTCAATTGAATATCACCTGAACCGAATCGCGACGAGCTTCGTTCGAAATGATCAATATTTGGTTTCCAAAACGAGCTTCACATTCGGGCCGATAGAGAGAACCACCCCTCAATCTGACTTCTAAACTTCTTTTTCGTTCAGCGCCAAAAACACCATTAGCTGTTCGAAGTGAGGCCTGTTCCACTGCAGACTGATTGACGGGCGAACGGACGAACTCGTCGTCTGAACGACCGAACCAACGAACGAAACAACGGTCGAATGAATGAACGAACGACCGACCGACCTCCAAACTGCGTGCGTGTTCGAGTTGCGTTCTTTCCTGTTAAATCTGCTGACCATCAAAGATCCAGCAAAGAGCGTACTCCGATGTCCGAAAAGCATCGCACTCGATCAGTGCCCTCAAAACACCATCCAATACCCCTTCCGAATGATTCTTCCTTGACAAGTCGTCAGGAAAGATTGTGGAAGGACGAGCGGTGGGTTTACTCACCTATATTCACTGTTTGCAGTGCATTCTGAATTCGAGTCCTAGGCTTAAGTCGAGAGAATCCAGAGCCTCAGAGATGGAAGAAAAGGAACACGGCAACGACGACGATGATGACGACGACGACAACAACAACGGCAACGATGATAATAACAACAGTGCTCCACTTTCCTTAGCACACGATCAGCAAGCAGCCCGTGAATGTTGAATGAGTGAGTGCTCTTGACGGAACCACTGCACTAAGGCAGACGAGTGGGAAACTCGCCGAGCTTCAGAGCAAACTCACTGAACTCGTCGTCGTCGTCGTTGCAACTACCACCACCAGCAGCACCGCTGCTGCTGCTTCTTCTTCTCTTTGATCAACAACAAAACCACATCGTTTTAGCAGCTTTCTTGCCTGCCTGCCTTTCTGCTGCTGCTGGCTGGCTGCCTGGCTAGATTTGGCTGGCTGCTGACTTTTCTACACAGCACACATACACCAGACACCACACAGCAGCTACGACGACCACCACGTACAGACATCCGAATTTTTGGAACGCAAGAACGCAGGAACGGCGTTCCTTTGGAACGCAAGGAACGCTATCTTGAGTATGCGTTCCTTCAGAACGCACGTCGCGGCGTGACTTGAACTGGTCTCAAATGCTGGATTGTGAAATGCCCTGAGGCAGACGAGTGGAATAATCAGAATGATGATGATGATCTCTGCTGAAAATGAGCGAAACAGCGAAATCATCTGAGTTTTCTTCATCCTCCGACGAGGGGGAGCAGGAATCAGGAGAAACATGGAGTTTTTCTTGAAGAACTCTTCGAGAAGAACAATTTTGCTCATCGAGCTGTTCCTCGTATCTCGAACCATTTTGCGGGAAAAGATGAGTTGATGTTGAAAATGAGGCGAAATAGTAGTTGCCAAAAAAAAGTCTGTCTCGGAGCCGGATTCGTACTTGGTTTCGCGAAACGTTACAGTGTAGGGAAGAGGTGTCGGACTTCTCTGTAGAATCAAGAAAATCCTGGAAGAACTCAATGAATCCAAGCAGAGCCGTTCTTAGGGTTGCTGGCGGAAGAGAGGTGGGATTTCAGTTCTAACCTGGTTCACTGCCATGGTTTATGAGCCCAATACTCTCCATCGGGCGCTAGGCGAATTCCCTCATTGTTGCCGATTTTTTTTACAAAAGGAACTCGAAATGGTCGTCTCTAGTCTGTTATCATGTCAGAATCAGAACCAAATCTTTGATCCGTTGAAGTGTCGCAATGATACATGAGACATGAAAGATGGAGAAAGTAATTTCGATGGGCGAGAGAGCATATCCCCAGGATGGCACCCTCCCTCCGGGCTGGCGCCCTGTGCGACGGCACCGCTCGCACACCCCTTCGGCCGTTTGTGGATCCGAGGTCCGAGAGGTCGCTTCCCGCGAAAGATGCTAGCGCTCCTGGACACGCTTCGGCCAACAAGCGCTTCGGTAGAGATAACTCTTCGCAAAGCGCGGTGCCAACGCACTTGTCGCCAGCAGCGCCTTGACGACGACCGTGCCTCGCGTGAGCTCACCTTACGGCTCTTCCACGCCCGCAACAAGGCAGGGAGGATGGGAAGCTTCCATTCGAATTTGGAAATTCGCTGCATCTTCAGGCTTCGTTAGCTGCCAAGTGACGATTCAAAATTCGTTTGCTCAATATTTGCTCCCGTGGATTGCAGGTCTTCCACATGACGCCCTCGCGTTACAGGACCGGAAGAGACGACTCGTTGATGAAGCTGACTCGATGGCATCTTCGCAGACCCTCCGATTGATCATGTTTCTCATCGCTTATGTTCGATGATTCATATGAAGCCGCCACCAATGGATGGTCGGGTGGCGGTCAAGTGGTAGTGTTGTGGTAGTATCGAGGCCGAGATTCTAGAGGGAGAGGAGGTTCACGAGCGTCTTCTTGGCATGGATTTTCTCTCGATGATAGAGTCGCTTCGGAGCAGTAGCCTTCCGAATGAGTGGGGGGAGCTTCGGCTCTGAAAAGTCAAGGGAACACCGTCAATATCTTCAGGCCTTCTCGATTGTTTCCGGAAAGCCTTCATCTGTCAGAAAATACATGGCTCCCAGTCGCAATTGGAGAAACAGCTTCGAGACACGGGTGAACAAGACTCCGGAAGAATGCCGCAATCCGGAGCTGCTCAAGTCTCTTGATACGCGAAGATTTAGTATTCGACCCTTGAACTATTTTCCCACAGCCTGCAGGCGATAGCACAAAGCCGGTCCACGGAAACATTCTCGATAATGATAGTCAAATTTGTGAAGTGCCACTGGAAAGAATCTTGTGAACTTTCTAAGCTTCGCTGGAAACGTGCATGAGCTGTACAGTGATCTATCTCGCATAGCCAGCTGATAGATTGAACTGCATCTAAATCACTTGGTGTAGCAAATCTCCAATCCAATCGCATTCCATCTATAGCTTTGATAGTTCTGGAATTTCTAGGTCCAAACGCTCACCTGAATGCGTGATGATCATCTTCATAATCGGAATCATCAACTTTATCCTGGAGAAGATCACTGTGCGATGAGCCAGAAGTTGAAGCCGACGTAGAAGATCCGCTGCGCCGACGATCCAACGACGACTGACAACTCAGATTCCGGCGGTTGCCCTGATTGTGTGTGGTTTCGCCTTCTGGGAATTCAAAAGTCTAGTTTATGGAAGAGCCTCCGTGAACTTACATTCTGCAGTAAGAACCATGTTTTACATCGTCTCCTTCGGATTTCGAGAAGTTTTCGATCAAATCACATTGGAAACCGATGGCCGCTCACCTTCGACGTTGTCGAAATCCGGATCACATTGCTCGTCGGGTGTGCCACAGTAATCCAGTCAGTCACCATCCGTCGAACGAATGCGAGCGATCCGAGGCTCCGCACTCAAATTCAATTGACATCAAGGCCTAAATGAGGCGCCCAGAAGTAATGCCCGCCGTAATCATATGATCGGTGCCACAAGCCCGGAGAGCTGGGCGACGAGTGAGACGTCATCGATGATCCTGGCGAGCCACTCCTGGGACCCTGGAACTTCGCGTGTAAAAACTCATCAGGACACTGGGAATTTTGTCTTTTCGGAGTTTTTGGTCCTCGACCAGAGTCGGGGACGACGGCTTCTTCAAGCACTGACAAGTTCATTCTTTCGTCGTCATTTCCTCCTATTCATTCTATCGTAGGGCAAAAAGCTCGTGCGAAGCGTCTAACTTACGGGTCTTGCAGCTGTTCGATCGCGCATGCATTGATCGACACAGAGAAACTCGCGGCTAAAAGATGGTAATTGAACTCAGTCTCAAACGCATCAGCGAACCAGCGCTGTCATGCCACATTCGAATCGGAATCATTTCGACCTTGTCAGAGCAAGGACAAGAGAACAATCTCGCGTCAATCGGAAATAAACTCATACTAAACATACGGTAGTTTGAATTTTTCACCCTCAACATTTTCATCAGCTCGTCTTGATGGTCGATGAGATCTCGACGTGAATTTTGTAGCCGACCAAGCTGTTCCTCGAGGTCTCCTTTGCGTTTCTTGAGCGATTCCAGTTCGGAAACCCCACCTTCGGTTGGTTCCAGGTCGGCTGCAACCGCCATTTCTTGTCGAAGTTCTCCGTCGACCTGTTCGAGAAAGAACGCTTGGCACCGTTGGTGGCTACCCCGGAGGAACATCTCAAGGGGAAACATCGCGTAGGCGAGCATTCTAATTTCATTCTAATCTCACCCACCTCTTTCCTCAGTCGTAGGATTTCCTTCATCATTTCACGAGTCCTCGCCTCTAATCTAGCGACGACCTCCTGCTTCTCATCAAGGCTGTCGACGCGAGGAGGTTCTCCAAACGTCCGTCTGTACTGGTCCATCATTGACTGGGATCCGAGCAGGAAGGTTAGGATACAGATTTCATGTTTCAATTGTAGAAAGAACAACTTTCGATACCCACGAATCATACAAGGTAAAGTGACTCACGATGCCCATGGGTCTCGCGTGAAGGTTGCGGAGCGATGTATACATCGGTCCGGAGGAATTAGATGAAGCGTCCCCTAGTCGACGGGAATAGCGGGCGATGAGCGAATGTTCCTCGTCCGGTGACTCGTCCGAGATGAACGAAGGCTCCGCAAGAGAATCATAACTCGAGTACAATCCTCGAGGAAGACTGCCGCTGTAATGCCGCGTAGAAGGTTATGAATCACGACGCCATGAATGAATGCCTCCGGATCATACAACCGGACACGCGGACGAATTTTCCGAGACCAAAACTCACCCGCGGACTAGAGAGTGGCTGTGAGCGTACGGCATTCCTCCCCTGCCCAGAGTCGGAGTACCCTCGATGGGCGGCACGACGTGTGCAAGGTTCAAAGTTGCGGCGGGACGATCAACCACTCTTAGGATGGCATCTTTCTTCTCGGGAACACATCGGAATGATTTACGCAACGAGTGTCCGAGCTGTTTTGACGGTGGTTTCTGTGGGAGGAAAAACGTAAACTGCGGGTCATTGCAGTAAAAGCTTTGAGCGTTTTCAAGGACAAAACTTCGAGAATGGAGAATCGATATGAGGACGGACAATGTTCCCCTCGATCCCGATGCAATCCGAACCCACGAAACTAGGTCGAGCTATCGAAGTTCTCGAAGACATCGATTTCTTTGAATTAGGTGAGATTGATCAAAACTCACGCAGGTGGAGTACTCCTTGCATTGGTGCTGGAGGGAATGTTGAATCGATGTTCTGTCTTTCCAGAAGCACTCTTGGCAGAGATGATAATTGTAACAGCGTTGACATTTGTATCGAAATCCGTAAATGTGGGGAGACCTGCAGCCGTCGCAAGACACCGGGTGCATGACATCTTCGACGGAGCTTATCCTCGTGATGAGCGGGAACCACAGAAGGCATTGCGGGCCTGGATCGCTCAGGACGACTTGTAGAAAATTGTTAATCGTATACTTCTGCTCGGGCGGGAAAAGTTGCGCTGGCAGGGAGTCGCTGTAAAAGAACGACGGGCTTTCGAGGAGGGATTCCGGTATGCAGAGCGCCGCTTTCAGGAACAGCACCAATCTCGACGGCAGAAGCCATCCACTGGAATCCGCGATAAGGGAGAAGATGTCTGGAAAAGAAACACTCGGCGTTTGAAAGTGGTCTCCTTATGGAGTGGGGATTGATGAATCAATTGAAGTCGCCTCCTGCGCCATTGACGGAAACTCACAGCGATAGACGTCGACAGTTTTCCCGCATGAAAGCATTGCGATGAAAACTTTTATGTTCAGTGCCGGGATAGCGCCCGTTCGTGCGATCGGATCGTCCGGCGATGCGGCCAGGGGAAATGCGGCTCTGAGCCAGCTCAGCACAGAGGACGACGCGACCGACGTGTCGACCTTGTCAGCCGCTGGTACTCGCTTGTTTAGCTGGGGAGACGGAGATAGGTTTAACAGTGTCGTACCCCTACAGTCACGTCCAGAAACGAGTGTTCTGAAGCATTTCGCCACGATAGATTTGCAATACGGAGCTTCTTCGTGCCTCACCTGTGCATAAAAAGTGGTCAAAAGCGCACCGATACGCGACAGATCGACGGGATCCTCGGGCACAACTTGGTTGAGCGATCGTATAGCTTCGATAATGTGCCAGATGTCGATCTGGTTAACTGTAGTAGAGAAAGGTTCAACGTCATCATCGCACCCATCGGATACCTGTCACAAATGCCCACTACAGGCATTCAAAACTCTGGTATGATCGTGCCCTCTGCTGGTCTCAGTGAGTTTTGTCGAGTCTGGCGGGTGAAAGCAACATCATGGGGTGAAAGTTCGATCACGAGAATTTTGCACGCTGTGGATCGAAGTTCGATCAAAAACTCGCGTCCCGGGTCTGACAATCGTGAACACGAGGAACAAGCTGTGTGGAAATCGAAGCAACATCGACGGAGTGAAAGACGGCTAAGCTGATGGAAACTGACTCAGATGAGTCATGCGCCCAGTCTACGCCGACTTCGGAACTCACAGTAGAATCTTCGTTGTATGTAGCGTATTTTGCAAGCGATCCGGTATGAGGCGAACCGGATGGAATCGAAACCTTGAGTTTCTGCAATGAACCAGACGAGCCCCGATTTGTATTCGTTCTCCCGTCGAACCCGTGTCAGTTCCACACATGATTGTTGAGATGAATTTAATTTGGTCTCAACGTTTATTTTTCGAACGGCTCGGTGCCAAACCCCGTGCAATGCAACACCTGACAGCTGACAATCTTGCGAGCTGCTATGACTTAAAGTCGAAAAACGAACCCAGATTTGTGGAATCCATTGGACGGGGATAGGCGTCCATGTATCGTACTCTTTATCTGAACAATTCAATGAATTTACAGAGGACTGTTTGAATTAAAATTGTTTGGTTCGAGCTCTCGAAATGGTTTCTTGGCGTTCTCGATCATAACCTACACGTCTTCGATTCTATAGTATAAAAAAGCTGCGTTTCTACACAAGGACTTGATGAACCTCGGCAGGATGGTATTGCTTCGGTACTTGGCATGTGACTCGCAGGGCGAATCATGACTGCGGGGTTGCATCTAAGATTTGCTCGATTTCGGTGGACGCCGTTCTTCGTCATCAAGGCTGATTACTCCCTTGTTTCTCTTCGTCATTCATCTCCATCTGCAGATATCTTGATTGATAGATTGTTGGATAGCGGTATTAGATCTGTGTCGTCATCACCATCCGTACTGCGACTCGTCTCTGTAATGACTAGATAGGTGCGATCATGTCGTACGTCCGTCCGTTTGTCCGTCCACAGATCACCAATCAGGGACTGAGGAAGTCTTTGAGCAGAATACTCCTCCGCTTCTCGGCGATAACCTTCTGATTCCCGAGTTCTCCTCGTTGGGTTGTTTCCGCACGCTCTAGTTTCCAGCTGAGGTTTTCGATCTCAGCCTCCGGGGTCGCTTGCTGGTACTCGAAAAGCTCCTTGCGCGGTCCAGAATCAAGAAAATAAGCGTACGGATAGGTGTACTGCAAAGTGTAGCGACACTTGGCCAAAAGCGCAGCGGCATCGAGTGAGTACTGCCAATCGATCCAGGTTCCTTCTCTGGCCAAGACTTTTTGGTTGATGCGATTGTGGATCTTCTCTCTCATGACTTCCTCTATCCGAAGTGACTTAGCGAAGTTCTTTCACCGTTCGAAGAACTTTTTGAGAGCTTCTCTCGCCTGCACGTTGATGCACTCGTTCGCAATATTGGGATTCTCTTTGTAGCGGCTGCACTCGTAATACTGGCTGGCGTGTGTCTTCCAGTCGCCGAGACACATCCAGCAGAAATCGTACTTGCAACCCGAGCACTGCATGTGATTGCATCCGCTGTTCTTCTCGATACAAACGTGGCACATGGGGCAATCCTTAGTGTGAGCCGAAATGTAGTTCGCTGTTTCCGAATCGTCAGCACATTTCGTAATCCATTTCTTCCAGTCTTCTGGGAACCCTGCGGCCTCATGGAGAATTGTAAACTCACTCTTTAGAGGTCGGTCGAGATCGGCGGAGCTGAATCCGGAGGTTGTTGGTATGAGTGTGGAGGAGATAAATGAGTTCTTCGCCTCTCTTGGTGACAGAACTGTCGAGCATCTTATCCCTGAGCTTAATGCGCACTCAGATCTTCCCGATAAGGTTGACGTCGAGTTCAATTCATTCAGGAGTCCCACAGAATCAGAAATCGCTTATGTCATAGAGGGACTGAATCCGAGCAAGGCAGCAGGAGTAGATGGAATCCCAGTGACTTTCTACAAACGTGGCGCAGCTTATCTAGCGAGGCCGATACATCATATAATTACAAGGTTCATCGAAACGTGCTGCTATCCGAATGAGCTCAAGCTGGCTCTCCTCCGCCCTGTCCACAAAGCGGGATCCCATGCTGAGATTTCCAACTTCAAACCGATCTCACTTCTAACAGTGTTGAATAAGATAATTGAAAAGATACTTTGCGAGCAGATTGTCGATTTCATGGAGGGGAACAAAATCCTCGACGACGCTCAGTTTGGGTTCCGCAGAGGTCGAAGCTGCGAGCAGGCAGCTCTCGGCCTCATCAGTTTTGTAACGGATGCTGTCGATAAGGGTCACTACTGCGTTGTTATTTTCTGTGATATCAGCGAGGCATTCGACTCACATCAGTTGATCACGATCGACTGCTTAACAAGATGGATAGGGCTGGCTTCAGAGGGAGTGCGCTCGCACTCCTCCGCTCATACCTAAAGGATCGGGGGCAAATTTTCATTCACAAGGGCGAAGTGGCCCAACAGGTGAAGGTATAAGAGGTGTCCCTCAGGGTAGTGTGTTCGGACCAAATTTATTTGCTGTCTTCATCAATGATTTGCTGCGTTGCACGCAAAATTGCAAAATTCTATCGTTCGCTGATGACACAACGCTTCTTCTCAGTGACCCCGACCCAAAGCGTCTTGAGCAAAGAGCTTCCGAATGTATCTCTCGAGTCTCGAAGTGGATGATAACAAACGGTCTTGAGCTAAATTCGAGCAAGACGAAATTCATCAGTTTTCGTGATGCTCTGGCTCCGCTCAGAATTCAAATCCATAGCAGATCGTGTCCAGATCCATACGACTGCGGTTGTGAGAGGTTGGAATGTGTCCGAGCTCATAGGTTTCTAGGCGCTACGATCGACTCGGGTCTCAGACTCGAGGATCACATAGAAAAAGTTTGCGCAAGTATTCGGAAGGGGACTGTGATTCTTGCCAGAGTACGCTCAATATGCCCCACCAATCTCAAATTATCCATCTATCGTGCCCTGATCGAGTCTCACATACGTTTCATGTTACCCATCTATGGTGGAACACACAGAAAGCTCACGGATCGAATACTGAAGCTGCAGAAGAGAGGGCTCCGTCTGGCGGCTAATGTTCCGCATAATTCTCATTCGGGACCTCTGTTCGAAAAATACAATGTTCTCCCATTCTACAACCTTTACTCGCTGTGTACCGCGCTTATTTTGGCACCGTCTGTACGATCGTTGCAGAGGCAGGCGCATGGGCATCAAACGCGATTCAATTACAATGGTCTCCTGTTAACGACGGCGATGAGGAGAGAGAATTGCCGTAAAACACCAGTACCAGTAGTTGTTTACTGTGAGGACCGGCGGCGGTCTCCAATTCTATTCTAATAAACAGCTATGCGAGCTGACGATTTCAGTCAGTCTTCCGCCGAGAATAACGAGGAGATAGTCTTCCATCGGGTTACCACAATTGGCGACGAAGCTATGGGTGACGGAATCAACGCCGAACAAATCGAGGCAATGTTCAAACGCCTACTTCAAGAGTTCAGACCTACGGCACAACCAGTGGACCCGGTGAAAAATACGATGAAATCTCTGTTGGACCGACTCACGACATTCAAATACGAGCCGGAGTCTGGTCTCACATTCGACCTTTGGTATAAACGATACGAGAACATCATCGAGACCGATGGGGCAACACTGGACGACCAGGCGAAGGTACGGCTCATCATCCAGAAACTCGATCAGGATGCGTTCAGAAAGTACGACGCGCATATCCTGCCGGAGAGCTATTCCAAACTCTCATTCAAGGACACCGTGAAAAACCTGAAAGAATTGTTTGGACACCGGGGTTCTCAATTCGCACGCCGCTACCTATTCCTCCAAACGAGGTGCGAGGACACCAGCGCCGACACATTCGACGATTACACCGGCATGGTGAATCAAAGACACGAGCTCGCAAATATGACCACTGTCACTGCAGACCAGATGAAGTGCCTCGTATGGATTTGTGGGCTCAGAGACAGCCAGTTCAACGAAGCCCGCGAGCTCGCCCTTCAGTTTGTGGAAGACAACCCGGACTCCACACTCCGGCAACTCCACCAGCACATCAAAAACTTCACCCGGCTACAGAGTACATCGAAGGCCATCGAAGTAGCCAACTCTACAGCAATCCACAGGGTGGCCACAAGTAAGCCCACTCGCCCGTGCTTGGGGTGCGGACAAGCGCATCTCAGAGCTGACTGCCCCTTCCGCAACCAGGCTTGCCGTCACTGCTCCAAACAGGGACACATCGAAGCCGTGTGCCGTCAGAAGGCAAGGAAGGGATCTCAAAACAAGAGGCCTGACCGGAAAAACGACGGCCGACACGGGAGACGCGTCCACACGATCGAAGTTCAAGGTTTTGAGTCTGGCAAAAAGAAAGCCGACAAAATCTACAAAACCGTCTCGATCAACGGCAGGACACTCCACATGAGGATGGATACCGGAGCGGACGTGACCATCATCAGTGTGAATGATTGGAAAGATCTGGGCAGCCCGCAACTTCAGACGTGCAACCGACGCATGAAAGCAGCTAACGAAGGTGAACTTGACTGTCGCGGTTCTTTTCAATGCACATTCACCCTGGATGGTCAGACCGCTGAAGGACCCTGCTATGTCGTCAACCATCCCTACCGCCTCCTGGGCTGTGAGTGGCTCAAGAAAAACGAAAACCTATGGCAGCTCTTGAGTGGCAACGCGAGAACCATCACCGTGCAAAAGGTAGAATCAGGCGACCTGAGCAAGGAAACCGAGAAGTTGATCACAGAGCTGAAGACGAAATTTCCAGAAGTCTTCGCCCCCGGGTTGGGACGATGCACGAAAACCCAAGCCGTCGTCAAGATCAAAGAAAATACGACGCCTGTGTTCCGCAAAAGCCGTCCCGTCCCGTATGCGAGTCTCGAAAAACTCGCCGCCGAGCTCGACCGACTTGTCGAGAACGGAGTGATATCCCCAGTATCACACTCGGATTTTGCCGCGCCAGTCGTTATTGTCAAGAAGAAAACAGGTGACATTCGACTGTGCGCCGACTACAGTACGGGGCTGAACGACATTCTCCAGGACCATCATCACCCACTTCCCACAGCCGAAGACGTGTTCACGAAGCTGAATGGTGGTGTGTTCTTCTCCACCGTCGATCTAGCCGAAGCTTACCTTCAGATTGAGGTCGCTGAGGAATGTCGGAAAGTTCTCTGCATCAACACTCCGAAGGGATTGTTTCAGTACAATCGACTACCGTTCGGAGTTAAAACCGCTCCGGCTATGTTCCAGCAAATCATTGACACTATGATCGCAGGACTCCCAAATACGGCCGCGTATCTAGACGACATTGTGGTCACGGGAAAGTCGCTGCAAGACCACAACGATTCGCTCCGACGGCTCTTCGAAAGAATCAAAGACTACGGACTGCGAGTCCGGCTAGAGAAATGTTCGTTTCTGACCACAGAGATAAAGTTCCTCGGCCAGGTCATCAACAAAGATGGTAGAAAACCGGACTCGGAGAAGATCGATGCCATCACAAAGATGCCAGCGCCCTCAAACGTAAGCGAGGTGCGAGCGCTCCTGGGCATGGTGACGTACTACATGGCCTACATGCCGGCACTGCGTGACCTTCGCGGGCCGCTGGATCGACTACTGGTGGCCGGAACCAAATTCGAGTGGTCCACGGAATGTCAAGCTGCTCTCGATAAACTGAAAAGCGCCCTACGTTCCGACCTATTTCTCACGCACTATAATCCGGAACTACCGCTGATTGTCGCAGCAGATGCCAGCAACTACGGCATCGGTGCAGTTTTGTCCCACCGCTTCCCTGACAAGTCCGAGAAAGCGGTGTTCCACGCTTGTCGCGCGTTGTCAAAAGCTGAGAAAAATTACTCTCAAATCGAGAAGGAGGCTCTTGCCCTAATCTTTGCATGCAAGAAATTCTATAGATACATCTACGGCCGAAAGTTCCTGCTCCTCACGGACCATCGCCCTCTCCTGGCTATTTTCGGTAGCAAAACCGGCATCCCCGTCTACACGGCAAACCGGCTGCAGAGGTGGGCGACAATGCTGATCGGTTATGACTTCACCATCGAGTACCGCCAAGCCACTAAATTCGGTCAAGCTGATGCCCTCTCGAGGTTGATCGCGCAACAACAATGCGACAAAGTCTCGGAGGACCTCGTCATAGGGACGATTGAACCAGACGTCATCGCCGCCCTGACGGAATGTTTCCAGACGATCCCCGTTTCGCACAAGCAAGTTCAAGAACTGACCGCTTCAGACAAACTTCTCCAAGAGGTGTTGCGGCACATCAGAGAGGCATGGCCACGTAAAGTTGATCGTTCCAGTCCCCTATGGCACTTCTTCAACAGAAGGGCCTCACTGTCGGTCGTCCAGGACTGCATCATGATGGACGAGCGAGTTGTGATTCCGGGAAGCCTCCGCAAGAAAGTACTACACGAGCTCCACGCGGGGCACCCAGGGGTGTCAAGGATGAAGCGGCTTGCAAGAAGTTACGTTTACTGGCCCAAGATAGATCCTGACATCGAACAAATTGTGCGGAATTGCTTGCCATGCGCCGAGCTCAACAGGGATCCTGTGAAAGCCATTCCCCATCACTGGGAAGCCGCGACCGAACCATGGGAGCGGATCCACGCAGATTTCGCTGGTCCGCTCGAGGGGTTCATGTACTTGATAGTTGTCGACGCTTACTCTAAGTGGCCCGAGATTTTCGAACTAAAATCAGCAACAGCGAGCGCCACGGTCGACAAACTGAGCACGCTGTGCGCGCAATTCGGTAACCCAAAAGTTCTGGTTACAGACAATGGTGCGCAGTTCAAGTCGGAAAAATTCAAGGACTTCTGCAATTCGAGGGGTATTTCGTCGGTGAATTCACCACCTGGCCACCCTCAGTCGAACGGACAAGCAGAACGTTTCGTCGACATTTTCAAGCGCACGTGGAAAAAACTTCGGAGGGAGGGAGGACGCCAAGCCGCACTTCAAAGCATGCTTCAAACGTATCGCACCACACCAGGCGCCTCCGGTGCATCCCCCGCGGAAAGGTTCCTGAAGCGCTCAATCCGAACTGAGCTGAGTCTCTTACTGCCGACTCCTGACCGTCGCGAACGACTCCCCGTGCCACGGGAGCGTCCCGCTGCTCGCCGTCGTACCAATAAGTTGAGAATCTTCGCGCCCGGAGCCCCTGTTCTAGCGAAGGACTTCCGCATCCCGAACAAGCCTTCATGGTCAGCAGGAGTGATTCTCCGGCGCAAGGGTAGCGTTCTCTACGACGTCATGGTGGACGGAAAAACCTGGTCCCGCCATGTGAATCAATTGAAGGTCTTCGGGAGCATCCCTCCAGTTCAGCAGCAGCCTGCAATCCGTGACCGGACTTTGCTCCGAGGCATGTTCCGAACGACGCGCGGGGCGTCGCCGTCTGCATTGACCGCTCAAGCGAGCGAGGTGTCTCATCGAGTCGAAGAGCCTTCTCCGGTCGTTCAGTTAGAGACCGAGGGATCTGCTCGGGACGCGGACTCGACCGACGAAGATGGCTACGCCACCCCCGATGAGGCTCAGCGGGCCCCCATCTCCGAGGCGCCGCCAGCTCCGAGGCAGGAGCCGTTTGCGATTCCCGAAAGACTGTCGACGAGGCCTCGCCGTACGCCGCGGCCTCCGAAGAAGCTAGTTGTCGACCCAAGTAGGAAGACGTCCTACGATTAGCGAGGAACGGCGGCGTTCTCTCCTAGAGGGGGAGGTGTGAGGACCGGCGGCGGTCTCCAATTCTATTCTAATAAACAGCTATGCGAGCTGACGATTTCAGTCAGTCTTCCGCCGAGAATAACGAGGAGATAGTCTTCCATCGGGTTACCACATTTACTTTACAATGACATGTCAGTGGAAATAAGGAACTACATCGATAACGTAGTAATATGCAGGACAGGATTTGTAAAACATCTTCTCAAGGTCCACTTCTCTAACAGGACATCTGAAGAGTTACTGAATCTTCTGAACTAGTGATAATAAGACTTACGAGTTTCCGACGCCCGACCCCCCCCCCCCCCCCCCCGAGCTATACAATAGTAGCGATAGATAGATAGACTTGCTATCGATAGAAGTACCGTCCGGTACTGTGTTATGTCTTCAATACATGTTAGAGTTCGCCTTCCCGTGCGTCTGTACCTCGGCCAAGTAGGCCTCTTACAAGCACGCCGAAAGAGTTTATATCGAAAGCCGAACGAAATAAAGCGAATGTTACCAAAAAAAAATCTCCTTCCAAGTACCTGGTTTCCTGGTAAGCGAGCAGGAACAGCTGGGGAATCACCGGCTCCGTTGGCGGATCCGTCGGCTCTGGCGGATGGATCGTCCTGCAACACAACGCTTGAGGACTTCAAGCCGTTCTCGCAAATAATGCAGAACGCCACTGCGCTAGTGGCGTAGCCAGCCCATTTTCTTCACGAAGCTGGAAAATATCTCGCTTCCCCGTTGACTCCATTCTAGGCTAACAAATATTCCAAGATTGAGCTTCGTGATTTGTAAAGCGCCGTGGATTTTCGGAATCTACGACGCGAAGCTTCGTAGATTCTCAGGATCACGAAGCTCAAGCTTCGCAAGCTTCGTGCTGGCTACGCCACTGCACTGCGCCGCCCACACCTATGATCACACAGACAAGGATGATGAGGATCCAATCGTTCCATGAGAGTTCCATGGCGCAATTGAAGGCAGAGTCATCTGAGATGTCAGCATGCGCCGTGCACGCTTGAATACGTACATATGCAGCGAAGATATGTTCTCCCGCCCACAAGAGCAATACGAATGCATCGTTGCTGAATGCTTATCCCTCCAGTGAGCGGAGCGTGAACGGAACTCCTCGCGGAACGAGGAAGTAACGTTGGCGATGAGTTGCCGTGTTTTGAAAAGTGCAGCGTCCTGTACAAATCAAGACTTCTGGATAACGCTGAAATCTGATATATTAACGCTGATTCCTCGATGTTGAACCCGCGTATCATTCATTTCGAAGGAAATCAACTAACGTTTTCCCTTTAGGTAGGGTGAGTTGAACCGAGCCTTGCGTATCGCATGTCCTGTGGTTCCGGAACATTCTGAAGTCCTTCACATCCAGAGCGTGCTCTTGAGTTTCTCGCATGGAGTCCGGATCCATCGGGCTCTGAAGAAGCAAGTCGTGTCGGAACTCGAGCAGGGTTTCACCCTCGGAGTGCAGCGGGAACCAATGTCGACTTTGGCCTGCAAGGCAGCTTATATGTACATATTCGTCGTACATGTAGGCCCTAGCGTAGTCGGGGGGGGGGGAGGGCACTGAGGGCAATGCCTCACTCGCCATACAAACCTGCAGTCTGGCGGGCCTCGGCCCGAGTACCCAGAATCGCGGGCCAGGACTAAAGATAATTTTTTTTCTTTGAGGCACATGACTCACCTCCAACTCCGTGACATGGTCGTCTATCACACCTTGCTTTTTATCAGCGTGCACGAGCAGCCACCCGTTGTTCTCCATTGGGAACGATATTCTCAACCGGAGCACTGATTCACCAACGAAGTTCCTCCTAGCACCCGACGCTAGCACGAAACTCCGACCGGGGTACGATCGGTGCAGACCCGGCGGCCCGGATGGCGTCTTGGAGTGGAAGCCCAGCTTATCCGGAAAAGACTCTTGAGTTCTGGTCTGTGGAAGACGACGAGGTGCCGGTCGTCGTGGGGTCGTTGGACTTGGAGGGAGAATGAAGCAAAGGCATGATAGGGAACAAAAAAGACGCACGATGTGGCTTCGGAACAGCACTGAGAGCGAAAGGTGATTTATTCAAAATCCGAGTGGGTTTTATACTCTTGGGGCAAGGGAAGACCCGCGCGGCGCGAGCCGACGGCCAAGATGACGGCGCTCCAAGAGGACATGTGCGAACAGAATCTTCGCTCCAAAGCGGATCCCAACAATTCCTCCCTTTCTCAGAAGGAGCTGACTAGAGTCCCGCAGGGTTCGCAAAGCTCGATAGTCCAGCTGATGCTTACACGTGCGTTGAAGGCTCAACCTCGGCGCGGGAGCGGGGCTAGCAGGTGGAGGTCGTTGTTGGAGATCTGCGGCGACGTTGGTGTCGCGAGGTCCGGGTTTGGTTTCAGGCTGACGTTTCCAGATTTGATTGAGATGGCGGATGAGTGCTTCGCCTTGGTAGTCGAGTTCCACCATTGCCGAACCTAGAAGTTTTCTCACTGTTGCAGCGACACGTTGATTGTTCCAGAGTTCCGTGGTGACTGTTTCTTCTTCTGTCAGGTCGCGCTCAGCTACGCCGTGATGAATGTCGAACTGGGATTTCATCGTTCGTTGAGCCTTGGTTGGTTCCGGTCGTGAGGTACTTCGGTGTATATCGAACGGTAAGCGCGTCGGGCGTCCGAAGAAGACTTCCGCGGGAGTCTTGTTGTCGATGGCGGAGTTGGGTGTATAGTTGTAAGCACGAACAGCTGTGTCCAATGATCTGGGATTGGAGTCGATGGCATTCTTCAGAGTGTGGACCATCTTCTCGGCAAATCCGTTACTCTGCGGCATCCTTGGGGCACAGCGAAGGTGGACAATGTCGAATTCATTGCAAAGTTCTGCAAATTCGACAGAGGTAAACTGGCCGCCGTTGTCGCTCACCATAGTCTCCGGGGGTCCGGAGTGTCGGAAGACTGTTCGCAAGTAGTTGAGCAAGGCTGTGGAGGTTGCGGGTTTCAGCCACGCGGCATCGGTATACTTGCTGAAGCCGTCGGCGATTACCAGGAATGCGTTTCCTTTCTGAGGTTCCGCCAGATCGAGATGAATCCGCGCCCAATGTTCACCGGCGTTCGGCCAGGGCTGGAGCGGTATTTTTCGCGAACTATCGGCGTTTTGAGCGCAGTGGTTGCAGAATTCGGCCACCTTCTCAATATCGTCCGGCATCTTTGGGCAATAGAAATGTTGACGGGCGAGGCTCTTCATGCGGCGAATGCCGGGATGTGCTTTGTGGAGTTGCTTCAAGATGACCGGTTGCAGAGCCTGAGGTACAACGACCCGATCGTCCATGAGTAGGATGCCGTCTGTCGCGCAAACTGACTGAGAGCTTTGCGCGAAGGGTCGTAGATGCGGATCCTTCAAGTCATCGTTTTTCCATCCGGTTCGCAGCCGGGACGCGACTTCTGAGAGGATCTTGTCGTGAGCGGTGCCTGAGCGAACTCTCTCTCGGAGTGGTTGAGAGCCGAGCGCTTCGTTGGCGAGTTCTGAGATCTCGAGGCTGCTGAGTTCGACGTTAGCGATGACCTCTTCCATTTCTGGATCGACTGAGTCTTCGCGAGCTTATGCAATGAGGCGGGAAAGAGCGTCGGCATGTCCAAATTCTCTAGTTCGCACGTATTCAATGGAGAAGTCGTAACCGATGAGTCGGAGAGCCCAGCGTCGCAAGCGGGCGGCGGTGCGTTCGTTGAGTCCACTCGTGTGCGGAGGATTGAACAGCGCGAGTAGAGGTCGATGATCCGTTTGGAGGATGAATCGTCGCCCCCAGATGAACTTTTTGAGCCGTTCAACTGCGGTGACGAGAGCAAGGGCCCCTTTTTCGATCTGGCTGTAGTTTCTGATTGCGTCGTATGGCGCCTAGAATGGCTGTTTCATTTGGCGGCTCGTCGAGGACGATCGGATGATCAGAACACGTGACGACGAAATTTCGAACGATCTGTTGAAGCTGTAATCGTAAAGCTCAAAGTCGACGCCAAACGGGACTCTTCATATTATTCGATTTCGACGTTTTGCCAAAAAGCTCTTGAGGAATCTTCTTTACGAGCGTGAGACGATCGCCAGAAGAGGCATTATCCAAATTCAGGCTCAAGCTATTTTCACCCAACGTTTTTCTAGCATTTTCGAGGTGCATGCACACTTCGGAAAGTTGATCACCATTCACAATCGCAACTGAGTGAATGTCTGAGGCTTCTCGTATCTCTTCTAGCAGGCGCGTCTTCAGCGACTCCAGCCGCAGGCTATCCGCCGTCGCCGTTTCGAGAACGATTCCTGAAGCATTCAACGCCTCTTCCGCTTCCGATTCGAGCGAATCGCATCCCGACTGCAAGTCTTCAGCAAGTTTTGCACAATCTTCTCCTGCCGCAATGAGCTCTATCGCAGAATCTTTCCCGTGTGCCATTGTTCAGGGGTAAGCTGGAAGTCAGTGGAAGTGAATAAGCTCTCACGATGCCGGCAGCGAGGCTACCTACTTCAGAGCGAGGCTAAAGTCAAGGAGGCAGAGCATGCACCTTTACAGGCGACTCATACGGACCAAGTTGCGCAAAAAAACCAACCGCGAGATGTGGGATATGCGGATGCTGCCTCCGTCGCTATGTAACCGGACTCCTCCGGTACCACTAACAATCAGGCATGCACAAGATTCGCGAATAGCGACAAACAAATATCTGCACGATTGAAGTCGAGGGGAGCTTCGTAAAACAGAGCCCACGGGAACTCACAATTTTTAACGGGGTCCTGAACTATTAGAATCGTACGAAGGCTGGCCTCGCGAAGCTATACAGCAAATGAGCTGCGATACTCATAGACAACGAGCTCTATGATAGCGATACCAAAGCCTGAGTCGCTCGTATCATTCTGATGCACATTCGCCGCATACATTTTAAGACAGGGGAATCATGAGCTACGAATGTCACTGTACGGCTAGAAAGTGCTTAGATATGCGTCGGTCCGCAGTTCAAGAGACATGGCATGATTTACTTCGCTATATCTGCGCGTCCAAAGCGGCGTTCTCTGGCAACGATGGAGATCAGAGTCAGCCATGCGTCGACCGAGCGCAGCCTAAAATTAATTTGGAGGCGACGGATGAGATTTCTTCAAATTTGATTGTGGGACACGTCACTAGAGGACTGTGTGGTGAAATCGTGAAAATGACCAGCTTGAGAGCCCGAACATGCTGTTTCAGCTGCCGCATATGCTCACCAATTGCCTGCACGGCTGAGAAGCCCTCTCCTAGAGCTGGAGAAAATGCTCTGGGGAATGATCAAGCCCGTCTTTCCAAGCCCTGTCTCGAATTTTCTTGGTGCCGAAGGTGCCGAGGAAATCTCGAGACAGGATCAGCGTATTTCACGGGGAACGAAGAGATCGGGTTCAGACGCCAGATTATCTCGCGAGGTTACAGCCCGCTATCCCGAAAACCCGGTATCCCGAACGGCGAAACGAATGGCCCTGAACCCCGCTATCCCGGAATCCGGCATCTAGGAACACGCTTTCCTAAATACACGCGATTCCTGATAGCCAGTATACATAAAAAATCCAACCTCCACACCGACGCCCCTCGTTTCGCCGTTCGGGATACCGGGTTTTCGGGATACCGGGTGCACACCTCTCGCGACCTGGTCCCTATGATTTCGTGGATGTCAGATAGTAGGGGGAGTGTATTCGCGCCCAGGGTTTTACAGCGGGGAAGCGAGTCCATCGAACAATGGCGACGGAGATCTACACTGCCGGCCGGAACGAACGGGAGGCGGCCAAGTGGTAGGATGTAAACAAGCGACCAGGCAGACGAATTCGAGGGTGAGGAGGTTCGAGAGGGCTATTCTGCTTTCGCACTTCGCTGTAGCGGGAAGTTGAAGCAAACGCATCGAGTAGGAAAGGTTAGGTTAGGTTTAAAACGCTCGAAGCTGAGTCAATGAGCCCCCGTAGCAGGTCAGAGCGCAGAGCGCCTCCGCCCGCGAACCTCCTCTCCCTCTAGAATCTCGGCCTCGACACTACCACAACACTACCACTTGACCGCCACCCCCTTGGAGACCAACAGGAATTCGCAAGGTGAGTTCCAACAAGAGCAGTTCACAAGGAATCCGACGGGAGGGCATCGGCAACGCTGCGAAAACACGTCGCTGAGCATCGGGTGCTTGGGAGTTTGAGGGCACCCGGTCGACTGACAGGATTTTCTGTCGATTTCTCGGCTTTCATCTACGGGACGAAATGTCCTCGACTTGTTCGGAATGCCTGACTCCAGTGATAGAGATGACGCCCCGAATCGGAGTTTAGCGGCAGAAACTACGTCGCTGCCTCGGTACTGGTTTGTTTGGCCCCCTCCACGCGGGCAGCTCATACCTGAGCCGCCGGCACATGCGGACTGACGGCGGGCGCAACAGCAGCGGCCGCATGGCGCGAAGGTTGAAAACCAGCTGATTGTGAGACGGCTCAAGCCCGAGCTTTGAGGCTGCTCGAAGCAATCTGAAGAAAACCACGGGACACCGAGGACGCTCAAGCGGGGGCACGGCAGGTCAGTGGGGTCTCTCGGGATTTTCTCAATATCCCTCCGAGCACCCACAGTTCTAGGACCCCCTAAAACGGTGGGTGCACACTGGAATCTGGAGAAAATCCCGCGAGGCGCGACAACGCTCGAGCTCCCGGGTACCGTTGTGTTTTCCCTCGGGCAACCTCCTCTCTCCCAGAGCCGCATCTCCTCTCTTCCTGAGCCGCGCTGACGGCCTGGAACCGCGCCGTTTCGCCTGTTTCCGGCGCTGTCTCCACGGAGGGCGCTAAACAAACCAGTACCCCTCAACTGTAGCTTACGCCATGCCCCCAGATGCCGTGGTTGACAAGTCGTGATCTGCTCGTTCGGGCCCGATTCTGAATGTTATACGTTATTAAGCGACAGCTTTCAGAAAGAATATCCATCCCCAGTTGCTCAGTATCGATTTCTGTTTCGGAATCGTGAGAGAGTGACCGAAGTTCGCCGTTCGACCGTTACAAGAATCATCATGGAATCGACGGTTCGGAGGATTCTGATCCTTGCACTGTGAATATGCAACGGACTCGCAGATGCATATAGATCATGCGTTCGACTTTCAGATGACCACGGAGGAAAGGGGAGAAGAGAAGTCCCTCGAGGAGATGTGGGCTGAAGTCGAAAATGATGCTGGCAACTTCAATGCTTGGAGATCATTGTTAACACACGTCGAACAGAATGTTCTGTCCATCGGTGAGTGAATTGTTCCTTCCGAAGAATCATTCGTCGAATTCGCTATATCGTTCGACGGCATAAACAACTTTGCCCTGGCTCAAACTGAAGGTATCCAGAGTGCTCGTGATGCTTTCGTATCGTTCTTCATGTACCACCCATATTGTCACTGGTATTGGAAGAAACTCGCCGACTTGGAACGGGAAAACCTCCAAGAAGGAGAAGAACTTGCCATGGAGAAATGTCAAGAAATCTTCGAGAAAGGTCTCGATGCCATTCCTCTATCCGTTGATCTTTGGCTCCAGTACATTGACTTCACAAAATCGAAGCTCAAGGATCGCGATGATGAAGTTGAAGAATTGCGTGCACTCTACAAGCGAGCCGTTGATGTGAGTCTTCACCCAAACGAAATGATTCCACTGGTGACGTGTACGTAATGTATGATATCGGTTGAAAACCGCTCCTTCTGAAAGTTACCAAACACATCCATGCCAGGCTGCTGGACTGGAGTTCCTATCGGATACACTTTGGGATTCGTGGATTTCATGGGAAACCGAACAGCAACAGCTCGTGAATGTAACGGCCATCTATGACAAACTGATCTCAACTCCGACCCAACTGTATCCTCATCATTTCAAAAAGTGAGTATCATCAGTGCTGCTGCCAAGAGCCTACATCCTCCCCGAGCTTGACGGCTTGAAATCTCGGTAGTGCGTGAATGTCAATTGCTCCTCATCTGTAACGTCCCGATTAATCTTGAAATCAGGTTCCAAGATCTGCTGGAAAACTGTTCTTTCCATGAAGTGCTCGGTGAAGAAGAAATCGAAGAATGGAAGCAGCTTTATGAACAGAGGAAAGGGAGAGGTGCTACCGATGAGGTAAGTCGATCCCGGAAAAGACTATGAAGGAAACCCGAGTAGAATCGAGTTCGTAACGTTGGACCCGATGACGAATCGCTTCTTTCTTCCGCTGCCGGAAGCAGACAACCTTCGTTGATCCTTCGAGCATGAAATTATGGATGCCATCTGATCGGTATTTTTCGCTCTCAGGACGAGCCCACGTTCATCAAACGCGAAGCGATGCAGCGACGGAAGAACGTCTACAAGAAGAATGAGACGGCATGGGACATTCGCTACACTTCCGAAGAACGCGTAAGTTAGATAAGTTCGTAGCTCCGTGTTACGCAGACGTTGTCTCAAGAATTTGAGGAACGCTTCGACCTCTTCGGCAGCCTTCGCACTAGCTGGTAGCTCTGTTCGTTGATTTTCGACCGCCGCACAGTGGGACGAAACGCGAAATTAAGTGGATAAAAGACATGTCGGCGATTTTGATCACATTGGGCAGAAAATGCTCGTCGATGGCTAGAGTGTCGGGATGTAGTTTGGTTTTGGCCTCAACCAATCACAGAGCTCTAACCAACGTCGCAATGTGTCTCCGTGGAACGTACCCTCGGAACTGTCGGGAAAAGAAGTCGACATTGTTTTCGGAAAAACGTTCCAAACAAGCTCCCAAAGAGGAATCGAATCAGCCCTAGTGAAACACAAATTTTGCGTACTTTCTGAATTCACAATTTTCCGGGACCAAAAAAACTCCGCAATGCTATCACCTTAGGTACTAGCGATGAGCTCTGCGGGAGAACGTCTTCGAAGTGGGGGTCGTGGTTCAGTCCAATGTCCAGGAGAAACTGTGAGATATTTATGGAACACAAGGGCTGTCTCCAAAGGAACGGACCATCTTATGAGAAACCAGTAGGCTTCCTGGGCAGACAATTTGACTCTATTAAGAATCTCAGCCCCACCGTAGCCATCAGCCGAGACTGGTAGAATCGCGGGTTAGGCTCGTGTGTTCTGTTCAGCCTCCGATGTGAGTGAATGATACCCCTATTGGATTTTTGACCTGATACACTACGCGAGCGGCGCAAGAGTACAGTCCGAGTATAATTCGCAAATCCATGTTTGAATTGAGAATTGACGGAAACCACGACTCGAATGCACCCACCAAATCTGAGCGTCAGCGTTCTTTGTTGTGTCTCACGCCAGATGCACGACCGAGCGCGCTCAGCGGAGAAGTAACTGTTTATTCCAGCAACACCGTTCATATAGAGAACTAGCGTACCCGCTCGCGCTTCGCCGCGGTCAAGTGAGATAGTCAAACTGAGAGGTTCATCAGAAGATTTAGCCATTGAAATCTCACAGTTGTCGTTGATTCCTCAAACGGGAAAGGACCGCTTTGAGACGGTCTAAATCGCGACTTGGGTGAGCAGAAAGTGTCCAATATTGATCTCATCGCATCAGACGCAAGGCGATTAAGAGTCTTGAATGAATGCTGTCCTTGACCGAAAATCCCACTCACATCAGTGTCCCGAGAGATCCAACCTTCCAATCGTCGGAGTGGTGTTTTGGTTTGGACTCGTTTTCGTATCCATTGGTGGAAAATAATCCTGGTGGAAAATATGAAGGTTTTCTGAATATCTCATCATTACGACGTTTACGAGAGAGCTTCAAAGACCCCACCTCGGTTTTTGGACGTCCCCGGGCGCGCTTCACCCCGTTGATGCGAGGAGTCCGTCACCGAACTGATCACTGCGTGGACATCAAAGTAATCTGTTTCAATAAGATGGCGACCCTCTGGATCGGCTGGAGCCGGCTCAAGTCTACAGAACCTTCGTTGAGAGGTATTTACTGAGCATGATCGTAGCGGAAACAAATCGCAAAGCACGGCATTACGTGGACACTGAAGACATCGGCCCGAGAGCTAGGATGAAGAACTGGAAAGACACAGACGTCAGGGAGATAGAGAGATTCTTCGCGATCATCATGTATATGGGTATCGTTACTTACCCCAGCATCGCGGAATACTGAAGCTGTACGATCAATTTTCGAGTGGTTGAAGGGGTACGGAAAATGTGTGCGAAACACTGTTTACGCGGCCCGGTAAACGTGCATGATCCGTTTCCTCATTTTGCGTGTACTGTGCTTCTACCTAGCATATCGAAACCGATTACGACTCCGTGTTTTCCGAAGATATTCCCTTCTGAACTTGACCATCGTGACATCCTCCAATCGATCGGTGCCCCGATCCAATTGTGAAGACGTTTCCCCGTCGAAACATCGGCTACTATAGCATTACTGATCAAGTGATTCCAGTCGCAACTCTGGAGCGTATGTCGTAAAACTCATGAAGTAAAATTAACAAACTCTATTGCCTCTCTCACTCTATTGCCTCATCTGAGCGTAGTGCCGTCGAGGCGTAGGCAGGGGCCAAGAACATTTTCGCCTCAGTTTGGGGGGCGGCCAACGGAAGATAATGATAAGCTTCAACATGGAGCTCTATGGGCCGGGCAAAAATTTGGGGGGGGGGGGCGTGAAACGGGGAGCACGACCCACTGTCAAGTACATAGACCCGACTTCAGGTGTTCCTTCTACATCAGCCAAGAGCAGGAGCCTGGCGTTCCTCGACGCACGGCCTACAGAACCGGATTTCAAGAGATTGTGTAGAAATTATCGATTTCTGAATGACTTTTTGTGCAGAGAGATGAGCCATTTATATAGTATAGGAGGGATGAATGACTTTTTGTGCACAGAGATGAGCCATTTATATAGTAGGAGGGATAGAAGGGATGGCTGACATTTATCGCGAAAGATTGCTCGCTCTTCTAGGCTAGCTGACTCGGATACAATAAACGAGCCCCACTTGACTGTCCGGCGTGATTGTTCAATCACCCCGAGAAGTTCGTCGTGTCGTTCTGGCTGTTTGATCCGGGCGGCAACGTACTCGAGGAATCGATGAGGTCCGCGAAGAAGAAACCCTATTTGGTAGGAATCTGCAGTTTTCGGTCAGGACAGTCGTGCCCTGTAACTGATGTTGGTCTAATTGTAAGACTGATGTGGCCTGCGTGCAGGTCTTTCTCGTTCCTTCGTTGCTAAATCGCGCGATCGTTCGTTTGTTCACTGATTCGATCAAGGGGCGACCAACGATTGTGGAAGAAAGAGGTCTGCTGGTTCGGTCGTATCCCAGTTACCCGAATCCCACTTACCCGAATCCCAGTTACCCGAATCCCAGTTACCCGAATCCAAATCACCCTCTTTCACCGCTAGGTCCTCAAGCAACCTTGCTATCGAGGATCTGGGTCTCGACTTCCACTGCACGAGTGCGGTATTGATTTTGACAATTGAAACATCTCGATCCGGGGTCCATGCGCATATCGATTCGCGCGCATCGAACTTTGGAAGTTAGAGTCAGCCGATACCGCCTTTCCCTCGACACTGAGGATGGAGAGAGGGTGTGCTGAAAGCATTCGTTGACGGGGGCAATGAGGAACAACCACGTGTTTTCCACATCGGTTCAATCGTCTCCGAAAAGTTCCAGTATCCGTATTACAGAGATCCTTCGGTTGAATCATGCGTGCCAGAGGGACCGGATGTCAAAAGCCAACAATAGTTTTTGGCTGTTTCTCGGCGGGATCCGCGTCCGCGGAGTTCTCGCCCGCGGACCTCATCTTTCTCGGGCCCAATCTGTACTTCGCAACTTAGATCTCCAGCTCAAGGTTTGAGGAAACGAACGCGTAGTCGATCGCTGAACAAACGCGTTTCTCCGATGTCGTTTTTTCCTTTTCCGCCGAATGAACTATGATCTCTCTCGATCAATCTCTCTGGTCCCGGTAGGAGCCCGTAGCGACTCCAGAGTTAGAAGAGTTAGCGGTGAGAGAGGGAGATTTGGATTCGGGTAACTGGGATTCGGGTAAGTGGGATTCGGGTAACTGGGATTCGGGTAACTGGGATAGGACGGCTGGTTCGTAGGTTGTGTGCGGAGCGCAGTCGCCGGATGTCGAAACGCGATCTTGTTAGCTTCTGTGGAATTCTGGGAAGAAAAATCGATTCTCGGATTTCCGTCGACGGAAGTAGCATTAGATCCGCTGGCCATGCTCGCAACTGAATGGAAAGCCTGGGTTGAACGTATTTCGGTCCGAATAGGCCTTAAGCCATAATGAGTCGAGATTCCTTTTGAATTGGCTTCTCCGCGAGAGATCATCCACTACTCTCTGCCCAGTTCAGAGCTCACGACCCATACTCTTTCCTTTTTAATTCATTCCCCCTCTGACCACGGTGGGTCACCGGCTCAGAGCTCACTCGAACGAAGTGGGAAAATATCGCTTTCGTTGGGAGGAGTACAAAGTAACGGAGGTCCGGTGTTCAATCTTGATCCTCAGGTGTACTGAAAGGAGAATGATCTCGAACATGGAGTATTTTCACAGATGGCTCACGACAAACGAAGCGTCCCGGAGGTGTGGAGTGTAGGGTGCCTAAGTCACTCCTCAGCGACCGGTCCGGTGGTATGGCCCTCCACCACCCTCGCCCACGCCCACGCCCAAGCCCCAGCCCAAGCCCAAGCCCCAGCCCCCGCCCAAGCCCCCGCCCAGCCGTCACGCCGCCCTGTAAGAAGTAGAGAATGCTTGAGTCGTTGACCATCTAATGTGTCATATTTCGTTGTTTCTCACGAGTTTTCTTCCTCATGCTTTCTCGGCAGTTTTCACGTAGCTTGGTTTGAACCGAGGCTACATAGGGGTATTCTGCTCCAGTATTTTGCTTGCTTGTCATTCTCAAAGTCCCTAGATTTCCCGTGCCATGTACGCGAGTTCACTCTTCATTTTCCGGATCCCAAAGGTCCATCCCGATTCTTCTTTAATGAATGCGATGGTTGTGTCGGTGTTTTGTTAGCCTCGAGGTGTCGTCTACGGTCCCGTCGGATCTTGTTTTCGAATGAATTCTTTCCGTAGGTCGTTGCAATTGTCCGTCCGTTTCATGAACGCCGTCCAGGTCTTAAGGCCTCGTCCGAGATCTCCGTCCGACAAAATCGGTCCGCTCCTTCAAGGAAGGTAACTCTCATTCCTCCTCTACCAATGTATGCACGTTCATCGATCTTACCTCGTTAAGAAATCTGGCTGTTCTCTAACGCGTCACCGTCCGAAGTTCGGAATCCGGATTTCGGAAGAGAACTTCGAGCGGGTTTTCGATGCGGCAAACTCCGCTCATTGGAACTGAGATTCCAATTGCGTAGTCAATCGAGCTCAATACACTCCGCTTATCCTGACCCGATGCTCAATCGCATCAGAATGGTGCGGTCACGATGAGGTCCTGTCAGGCGGGGTTCGCGGAGCCGATCGAGAATTTATCGTTGAAGAATTTGTCACTGGCCATGTCACTTCATCGAGGTTATTCTGCAGGGGTATAAAATGCTCTTTGAGCAGACCAAGGCAGCTCTAGTCGCGGCCGAGGCGGCGCTGAAAACGTCTGAGGCGGCGCTGAAAACGTCTGAGGCGAATCTCGCGGCAACTAGACGCCATCTGGAGATGGCGCTTTTCACGCTGTGAGTTGGATCGTTATGATTTTATCTTGATGAGGATGTCAACAGAACTTTCAGAATACCGAGCGGGACATCATTGAGCTTTGCTTGTTATCAGCAGCATTCTCCGCAGGAATCGTCAAATAATTCCGCCACCTCCGGCGGTCTATACAGGAGGACCGTATCCGCCGGTGCCCGCGGGGGTTCATCCACAAGCTTACGGGCAACATCCTCCACCGCCGACAGCCTACGCGCCGCAGCCGACTGCAAACAATTGTTTTAGGGGTGCTTCGCCTCCCCCACTAGCACACGGGCAGCAACGCCCTCCTCCAAGAGATTACAGAGCTCCCCCTCCAAGAGATTACAGAGCAACCCCTCAAAGCTACTCCAGGCAGTGAGGCTATAGCTCGAGAGGAGCATTTGGTCAAGATCTCCGACCCGCTATATCCAAAGAACGCCGCATTCCGTTCCCTACATCCAATCCCTTCACCGCACTGTTTGATTTCGTCTCTTGCCCTTACTACACATTACTACACAAACTTGGATCACTGCATAACAACGCTAGATTTAGAAAACCGAACTTGAGTGCAGGCGCTCTAAAACTTCCGATTATTGAGAGTCATCTGAACTCTCCTATGTGATTGCGAAAACAGATGTCGGCCCTGAGATTCACTACAGCGGCCACTAGGGTGTGTATTCCGGGGACTAACCCTTGGGTTCAGCTTTTCATTTCAATTCTTTCATATGTTGCACATGTGCCCGACAGACAGCGAAGCGAGCTTTCTAAGGGCTCTTAGCAGTTGCCTCTTAGCAGGTAGTTGTGAGCTGCGTAGGGAAGGGAACTTCAATTTTTGGATCTTGATGCCTGATGATGGAACTTGCAATACAGACAGACGAATACAGGATATGGATTGAGAATTCGGTGCCTTCTTCTAATCTTCCTACATCAATTCGAGGAGAGATCACCGTTCTGGTCGATGTTTATTGCACAGTATAAGTAGAGCGACGTGTCGTGCGCTAATCGGCATCCAACATTCCATTTTCTCTCAGAATATCGAATTTCCAAGTAATGCGCACTCCGATCGTTCCCCGTGTGAGCTTGAGCATGGATTTCCGTAAGCGAACTCGCGTAGGACCGTTGGCGAGCGTGATTTTCCTCCTTTCGTTTTCATAATTTCCTCCATTTTTATCAAAACATAGAGATGATACCGACGAGCGATCAAGTAGCTCTTGCGTTAATGAATGGTGCGCTCCCCGATTCTTCACAATCACGCCTCTGTCTTCGAGGTCAAGGTTTACGACGAGAGTTCTTCCCGTGCCCAAATTCGATTTCGTATGTCACCTACGTTGTGGTCTGACTAAGTCAGCCACGTAGAACAGTCTCCAGTATCGTTCACGCAATAACAATACCGTCAGTATCGTCTTCATCGTCTGTAGAGGGAATCACGCGAGGTGGAAGGGTCATGATTTTCGGATGGACTCCAGATGGAAGATCATTCCTCCAGCTTCGTGGATTGTTAAATTTAGTCGTTTGATAGGGTTTTCAAGGGTTTTCCTTCGTGTGGGCCCCATCTCGAATGTGGGAAAAATTCCAGATATCTTTTATCACAGAGCATCGTTCTGGCTTGTTTCTCGATCATCTTTCGAAAGTGAGTTTCGTTAAATGTCGGTCTGGCCCGCCTCAACGTTATATATCTATATCTATATATATATGTTCATTTATATATATAGTGATCCCTCCAATCCTTGCATTCCGTTTACTGTTCCCGCTGGCCCATTCGTCGAGTAATGGTTTGCGTCGACGTCACCAGCGACGTCATTTCCATCAAAATTATCAACTACTTTACACATGGAGTCATGTGTCTCTTCATAAAGTCTCGTATGGCGGACCTTGTTGGTCCTTGCAGACATTATAAAGATGAGGTCACTGAGTCTGTGTCTGACTGCGAAGACGCGGGCTTCCTTTCGAAGTGCATACTCTCCGTACTCATCAACATCGCTGAGTCGGGAGAAGCACAGCGCTGTTAAGTAAACCATGGTCAGTCTGACTCCTCCAGTTAGAAAAATCTGATCCGACTTGACAATACAACTACCTCGAGTCAAGAGGTCTTGAGTCTCGGTGCGAAATGCGCGAATAGAATGACGGGATCGGAGAAATACTCACCGTCTTCATCCAAGGGTGATCAAGCATCTGCTGGGCGGAAAATCTTGCTTCGGCGTCAACCTGGAGCATTCCCTCGATAAGATCTCTCGCCGCTAGCGAAATATGATCGGAGTACGGCGGGAGGAACTCGAATTGTCCAGCGAGGATTTTATAGAAAAGTTCTTCCTGAGAATTATTGTCGGAAGAGAACGGAGGGAATCCGCATAAGAGAATGTACATGATGACCCCACAAGCCCAAATGTCCATTTTCAGGCCATAGCTGAAAGAGGAGGAGAAAAATTCAGTGAAATAGCGGTCATTGTCCCGCAGTTGGACCCAACGAACTGAGAGATGAGAGAAAATGAGAGAAAGGCCAAGCGATGAAGTGAGAGAGAAAAGGAGATCGGGGAAGAGGAGAATTTCGTGAGAAACGGGGGAAGACACCTCCGCGTCTTCTCTATCTCGGTGTCTGGGGATCCGATGCGCGTTATTTGGTGTCAGAAGTGCTGAAACACTCACGTGGTCAGTGTCAGTGCCCAAAGTCTGGAGACTCGCTCGCTCATCGACGTGCTCGCCGGCTTGGTGCTTCACGCCGCATCCTCAAAATCAACGTTGTTCCGGTTGTGCACCATCGCCAACCCGGTACCGCCTATTCCAACATCGGCACCGAATCTTCGTCGTCACGGACTCCAGCCTTTCGACGCTCCGTCGACGGGATTCGCCGGGACCTAGCGTGCCGGCTATCCCGATAACGGCATCCAGGGTAAACTCATTCACTCACATATCAATTCGATTCAACCCTCCCCCTTACACGGTTATCGAATCTCCCAATTCATCAATTCTCGTTGTTTCAGCCGTTGGCCGGCACCGTCGTTACAAACATTTCGTCCACCTCAAGTTGGTTAGCGACCGCGATGGCGTCGGGTGAAGACAGCAGAAATCTGCCCGGTCCATCGAGATCACCGGTCAAAACGAAAGTTTCGCCTCAGGTCAACTTCGAAACCGCTCCTATCAGAACCTCAGCAGTGGGAGAGGAGGCACAACACCTTGCTCAACCGTTCGAGACCGAAAAGTGCGCTGCAATCTGCAATCGACGCCTTCAACGAACTTCAGATCGCCAAAGACATCGCGTTGGAAATCGGCGCCCACAGACTTCCTATAGACGAACTTGTGAGGTTGATTAGAGTACGCAAAGCTCGCCTGATCGAGGAGGCATCAGCGGTGGCAATCTCTTCAGAAGTCAAGCAGCTTGGCAACAGACTCCGGGTATCAGATCCAGAAAGCATCGCCAAAGCCAATCGTCTGTTCTCCCAAGTCGACTCCGGTCGCAGAACTCTGCGGCGAATTTGGACCGCCAGCGGCGCAGAGTCACTGCGGGCGCTGCCCCAGTCTAACGTCCGTTGCCAACAGCTCACATTGACGTTTTCCAAGACGACACTCTGCCGACGACTTTCTGGAGGACAAGCGAGCAGTCTCCTGGACGAGACATTACAATATGGAGGGAGCTGTTGGGAATACCGTCAAATCCGTCCTACTTTCCGGTCTTAACCATGGAAATCACCGACGACGCTGGAACTCTCCTAAGGCGTCGAGGCCGGCGAGTCTTAGAGCCTTGGGAAGCTAGCCACTGTATCCACGTAACGATCGCGAGGGCATTGATGTCCGTTTTCTCGAGTCCCCACTTTCTGAAGCTCTGATTTGTCATGCCGCCAACTTTGGCAGGGCCCGTAACCTGGTGCAACTCCAGAAGAATGGAGCGCTTGTCTCGAAAATGTGTACCCCGGTAACTCCAAGACCCGACTCCCTTCACTGTGATTTGGGACATCGCACACTACCATTTACACACTCCGCTTTCGGGATGCAGCATTGCGGAGTTGTAACGACGATCCATGAGCCACCACGACGACGGGATATTCACTACCCTCAACTCCCTCCTTATTTGTTCTATAACTGTTAGGATTACGGGGAAGAGATCACACAGACAGGTCCAAGGATACTCTCATTCCGAGACTCACTGTATTTTTTGTATGGTGGTCGATACCTATGTTGCTGAACATGACAATAGCTAACATGATTCGACTCTAATGCTCTGGAAGGCTTACTAAGAACCTGACAATAACCGGGTGGGAAGTGACCGAATCTCGGCGCTTGATGCATTGCCGCCCGCTTGCTTGCCATAGATACGCATACACGTGCGATAAGACTCGGGAAAATCATAGAATTTGTTCCGACAGACGAGAGATGACCCGCAATTTTTCGAGAGATTGCGCTTCTGTGAAAACTGAGGCTTTGAAACGGGGAATAATAATGGCTTTTCAAACAACGACATTTCCGGTCCAGAGAAACTTTGCCTTGAAAAGGTTGTCGGCCTGATCCGAGGCTGCTGCGTCCGTTCCGTTGTTGGAAATTTCTTGATGAGCACGATACTTATTCGCAAATTTGTTGAACTGAGTCGATCTCAAACCTTCGCTCCACATCAGGATGCTGCAACCAACACCGAATAGGCGCCCGCAAGGCAAGATGCGAGCTGTGGCGAGACAAGATTCGGTTTCAGCAACTTGTCAGGTAGATTATTCCATGACAGGTGTTCCAGTATCTTACGAAGCTTGGCTCGGCGGGACACCTGAATCGATCCGAAACTGCCAGTACATCGAATCCTGGGAACGAACGACGCTTCAGTTCCTGAAGTTTTTTTCCCATCGATTTCAAGGCAGCGAACTTTGCCTTGAAAAGGTTGTCGGCCTGATCCGAGGCTGCTGCGTCCGTTCCGTTGTTGGAAATTTCTTGATGAGCACGATACTTATTCGCAAATTTGTTGAACTGAGTCGATCTCAAACCTTCGCTCCACATCAGGATGCTGCAACCAACACCGAATAGGCGCCCGCAAGGCAAGAGGCGAGCTGTGGCGAGACAAGATTCGGTTTCAGCAACTTGTCAGGTAGATTATTCCATGACAGGTGTTCCAGTATCTTACGAAGCTTGGCTCGGCGGGACACCTGAATCGATCCGAAACTGCCAGTACATCGAATCCTGGGAACGAACGACGCTTCAGTTCCTGAAGTTTTTTTCCCATCATGCATTCGGACATGTCTGTAACCGATCACTGTGTGAGGAGGATCTGAAGGCTGTGGTTTTGGGGGTGATGAGTTCACTGGCTGAACTTCTCCCCGACTAGAATACCGCCACATCCAAGCGTCGTGTAAGCTGTTTCAAGGTTCGCGAATCCTGAAATTTCCCGAGTATGAGCAAGACCAGTGGGTGTCAATCATCAATATCCGTCGGAGCCACCGAGTCTCCTATAATTAGATCCGGAAACTGAACGTCTCAATCCTTCGCGGATCCCATGTATGCGAATCCGTCGGTGGCGTCGCGATGGCTGTTACGATATCCTAGGTCAGATGACCACCGTTATCGTTGATGTGAAAACCATGGTGACAAGCCTCCCCCGTTCCCTCGAAGACGACTACGCCTTTGATCTGAATTTGAAGAGGAACCGCAAGTGAATCATGGATACATGGCTTAGATCATCGGTCGAGAAGCTCCTCTGTGGGCATTATAACATTACAATCGATCATTCTGTGCGTATGAATTCCGTCCCTGAGTTCACGACCTGTTTCGGGTGATGGCACCGAAATTTCCAGCACTAATACCGTGAACTCTCCAATAAAAGAGCAGTCTCCAGTACGAAGGGTAATGAAATGGCTAAACAAATAGGGGCTTCTAATAAACGGAGCGATTGAGTTTCAGAAGGGCCCCTCCAATAGAGAGGCCCCTTCCAATAGGAGGGCTGCCATACTATTCGAAGAGGCCGCTCTATTGGAGAACTCGGAGCGTCCACATAGCACGTTGCGAGCAAACCTTCACGTGCAATTGGTTTGTGTACGCCTCTGTTTCTGGAAGATGGTTTCGGACGAAGAGGATGCGAAGGATGGCAGCTCTCAAAGCGCGTCAAAAGCCTCGAAACATTGACGATTTGGGCAGTGGCGGACCGCGCCGAAGTGCCGCCCGGGGCGGATCTTGAAAAATCCGGGAAATTCGGAAAATGCCGCTCCCTGGAAGCGCCTCCAACAACCAAAAAAAGACCCGCTATAGGGCATAGATCGGTGAAATGCCGCCCCCTCGGGGGTTGGCTGACACGTGAATTACTCGGAGGAACGAACAAGCACGATTGGAGTCGGCCCCATGTTTCTCTGACTTTGAAATTCCCGTTGGACTTCTTGGGTCCCGGCAACTGCGAGTAGTTCGATCTGTGTCCAGTCAGGCCTCCTATGCAGAGCAAATAATGAAAGAATAATCCAAAAGAACGCCGTTCCTGCGTTCTTGCGTTCCGAAAATTCGGATGTCTGACCACGTAAAAGAGGCGAGTGTGTGAAATTCGGGCCCAACATCCCTGAATGGATGGATTCCAGGAGGGCCCTCTGGCCGCCGCCATGTTCGCACCCGCCTGGCTGGTTGCTCGCGAGAGCCTCACTCATTGTCAGCGGAATGAGTACGGGCGGGGCATACCAGTGATCCAATGAGGCGGACACGCGAAACAGAGCAGCCGAATAACTGAAATATTGAGGGGGATGAGAGCTTCAACAGCTTCCAGACACAACCTCGACTTACTCCTCTGTGGGGTGTCAATGGTCGATGTCAACGATTGATCCCTGACTCAGTGGATCGAAACACCATGGGAATCTCCCATAAGACTCCGACCCAGGCGCGCTCAACTGCTAGGCGTTCATCGGCAGCTCATTCAAGCGCCGTATTTCCTCCACGCTCATATCGGCCGCACTTTGAACGCACCATACAACTCAATGACAACGTTGAAATAATCAAGGTACATCGATTAGAATCCTTCCATGATTTCACCTCCGTATGAGTCAAGGTATACTGCTCTAGTTTCATCATGACCCTAGGCGTCCACCCGGGTTTCCCAAAACCGCGACGCGATCATACATGTTCACGACTGCAGCGTCCCGATTGTCTCGTGACGATCCGCTCAATCCCTCTGGATGTTTTCTGATTTCGGTCATCCCGAGCTCCCCTCGAGAAATGTGCTCGCATCAGCCGCTAGGTAGCTGAGCAGGTACAAAACAATTATGCAAGGTAATCGGATGGAAGCTGAGGAAACGGACGCTATTTGCGGGAAGCCATAGGAATCGTACTGAAACTACAACCACTCCAGTAATTTCAGTTGATTCACTGATGCCGATGAAGGCAGCCGGTCTCCAAGGTAAGGATGAATTTTTCTCCCCATGTTCCTTTTGAGAACTCTGTGCACAATTCCCCGGTGGCCGACGGGAACCTCGAGGACAATCTCGGGGCTGAAAGTCCGCAAGCTATGAGCACCTATGAGTGTTCTCTCAGGGCCCAAAGAAGCACGTCTAGCCTGTTCACCTTGAATATGTTATCGATATACCGCTAACAGCTTTTCTGGAGACTGCGCAGAGTGTTCCCATACACCCTATTAGCAAGATATCTGACAAGAATTCCAGCGCGCCAAAACATATGTTGCGGTACGCAACACTACTTTGAAGAAGCAGTCGGGCGCGGAATAAGATCGAAACAAGATGGCTGCCCCCATCAAGCGTCGGGAGCGCTCGCAAAAATGATGTTCCTCACATTATTGTCGTGGTTTTCCACTGCGTTACAGGCATGTGTCCTCATTTTCTGCCTGGGTAGGTTGAAACTACAGACTTCACAATCCAGATGGTTGACATTCTTGACCGGGCACTTGATCTGTTTTTCTCTGAGGGTCACTTCTTGACTCCGGTGCCGGGTTCTGCTGACCATATAAACCGGAACACATGAGGCTCACTGTGTTTTCCTCGAATAAGATTCTGATGGTCTTCTCGTAATTTCAGCATGTGGACTCTACTACTTGGCGGAATTGGTTGAGGAATTCACGGCAGCTACGGCGCGGATCATTCGTTGTTTGATTCTGGTGAGTGTTACGAGATGAAGGGGAGACAAATGAGTCTGATATCGGACGGATGTGCTGTCAGTGTTCTTCGGTTTCGATTATCACTTTCCTCGGCCTCGATTGAGCGTTCTCCCAATTTTCCTAGTACAGCCGAACCAACATATAAGAGACACGGATGAAATCGATCCTCGCCGACAAAAGATGGTAGTTTCGAACTTCCCGATTTTGTCACCGTAGACATCAATGTTAAAGTACACTGCGTTAAAGAGACTCTCTCGAAAGAGAAAGCAGCGTACAACAGAGCACTTGGATTCGGATTTTTGAGTTTCTCAACGCTCGTGAGAGATGATTCTGTGGATTTTTCTCGCAACTCAGCCGGCCTGAAACTTATTCCTCGGCGGTATGAATTCATTCCTCCCCCACGGTCCGAGGTTCTGTGACCCTAGGAACGATGGGATTCGTTGACAAGGTGTACAATACTATGAAAATAGATTGCGAGACCATAGCTGGATTATTTCTCATATATATATGGGATGCTTTCTCTCAAAATCACGGCTTTTTCCGAGTCCCCCGTCATATCAGTCAGACGAGTATCCGCAACAGCCCCGGTTTCCCTCCTACGGTATCTACCGCGCGCGGCATGTGGTGGATTCGAGAAACTCACGACCCTCGGAAAACAGCATGACTGCTGAGAGCAATCTCCGACATGTGTTCCTTTGCAGGCTGTCATCGCAATTTACATCGGATTCCTCGTGTTCGAAAGCTTCCCCGTGTGGATGATGACCTGTGGCCTGCTAGGGCAGGGATCGCATCTCCTGGTGTTGAAAACATTCCCTTTCTTCGATGTCACTTCGCCGTCTTTCATCGCCGGGCTAGGTTGGTGTCTGCGGGACCATTTTCCCCTTGATTCGGTCTCATTGTTTCTTCCCGATTACAGAGAATTGAACCCAGCCATTCCGTATGATCATATGAGTCCCGTTTCAGTGCTACTCGTGTATAATCACTACCAAGCATTCTCATACTTCGCATCACATTATCATCCCATTTCTGAAGTACTCGCGTACTTCATATTATGTCTATGGATTGTGCCATGTGCGTTCCTGGTATCGCTCTCCGCGAACGACGCTGTTCTACCAACGACGACAGAAAGAACGCTACTAGTCGGTGAGCAGTGTGCTGACAAAATGGGTTCGAGGTGTCAGGTTGCATGAGCCTAGTTCTCAACTTCATTTTCATTGTATGCCTCAGGCTTGATGCGGAGTTAAATTGTGAGAACTGAAATCTCGATGCAAGCATCATATCGAGAAAGTCGATTGTACAAATGTTCGACTGACAAGAGCGATGAGTAACATTCTACGATCGTCTCCGATTTCAGACCATGACGACGCATTCAGTGCTCCATCGTACTTCTCAAAGCGAGGCCCTCTTCGGAAATACAACCTCCTAGGGCTTTTCAAGTCGGCTCGGGAGTCTTTACTGCCGCAACAAGTCAAACGGGCGTTCTAGATTTAAATACCGCAGTCTTGCCGATTGTGAGACTCATATGATCATGAGCCCACATCCGTCGCATACCTTATGCAACACAACACCAAAAACTTGTTGATTCATATTTGCATCACTCCCGAAGGATGCCGATATTACTAAGTCAGGCAAGCAGGCTGTCAGTCAGATAATTTATGGGATGCCGAGCACTGAGCTGTCGCGCATGCAACCTGCTTGGAATCGGAGTTCAGCTCAAGACGACGGCTCGCACTGCTCGGCCTTCTCTTGGTTAGGATAAGGAAAATTCTGTAAATACTCGTCCTGTACACAGCAGTCTGGCTCCAGGATACTGTTGCAACTGGGGTCAGGACTAGAAATCGTTGCTATTGCCGAAGTCTATGTTGCTGAAGCCGTACCCTGTCCCGAAAGACATCCTCCTGTACGCACTGGAACAGAAACGTGGCATTCTGCAGCGGAAGAACTGGCTCGAAGAAAACGCCAGGTTCTCTGAACGCTCTGAGAGAGGATGTGCTTGGATATACCTCGGCAGCCGCCAGGGTGCACAGAAGCTCGTGCTCAACTAGTCCTGATTTTTTACATGAGTTATTTTTCATCCCGAACATGCACACAGAGCTTTTCTCGCATCACGTTTCGGCCAGAGAGATTATTTCATAGGAGCGCTTTCCATCGAAAAGGACAGCAGTGATCAGAATGGTTCTTTCGAATCAGGATTCCAGGCAGGAACTTCAACCGTCAGACCTCTATTCCGAGTTTCGGAGCTCTGAGCAAAAGTTACCCTGGGAGAACCCACGCGAATCGAATAAAAGAACTGGAGTGTTTGCATGTAAGCGTTCTTCATTGGTGATTCGAGGTCCGTTGGCCCTCAGCATCGCAGCTCGACGAGTTCAAAGCCCTTCCGGCACGGCAAACTGTGCCATAAACTGAAGTTCTTGGATTATTCCTCTTGTCTCGTAGCGACGAGCGGTGGTTTGACAAAACCTTTATTGCTATAGTAAAAACGATATCTTGATTAAGATAACTCAGGGTTCAGACGATGGAACAGAGTTAGGTCGGCGCAGCCGATTTGCCGCGAGCGTTGTGGTTTCGTCTCCTCCTTGTCTGACTGTGGATCTTCTCTCATCTGAGTGAGATGTATGCGTCCTCCAATTGTATGATATCCTCTCGGTTGCTGGAGAGAGAATAGAATCAAGGAGTCATTCTCCTTTCTTTTGTGTGTATAATGAAATTGGAAAGAACACGACGAAACCAGCCATAACTCGAGCATAGGAGAGTTCAAGTAGTCTCGCGGTGGGAGAAATTAGTTTTCGAATGATGTATTCATCCTGTTCGAATATGAACATCGATCAGCGCATGCGCGATCGTTTTCAAGAATCTTGAAATCGCGGTTTGAAGGTTTGCACGGTATCGGTCATAAGTTCTCCGGTTCCTAAGATTTTTCTCATAAAGAGAGGTCCCTGATATGTACACTCCTATTTCGCCGAAATTTTGTTAGCGTGAACATCACGCTCTTCTGAAGAAAACCGTGTCGGGACTCTCTACGTGAATGCGCGGATCAGGAGTCCAGGAGATGAACATTTCAAGGTGGCGTTTCACCCATATGCCGGAGCGCATTTGCACCAGCAACAGGCGCTACATATACGGAAGACGGGATTTCCGGGGAGTCATATCCACACGTCTAGGTACAAAATCCTGAAAGGTTTTCCGGAGTGGATCATGAACCGCACGCTGATGAAGCTTCAGCGAAATCATTCATCAGGCGGCGGCAGACCGAAACATCCCTGTACTTCTCAGAGTTCCGATACAAGGCCGGACGGTGGGATGCTCCGTAACCCGCTCCTATTTTGAGGGACGACGCGTCGTCGGGTCATAGGTGGCAACAAACTAAGCCGTGGCCTCGTCTCGCAATCGTGCAAGGTCCGCGAGGGATCGTAGGATACTCGAAGCTTCTCGCCCGGTACTGTGACACGACGTTGCAAACGAAGGCAAGATGCGACTTCAGAGGGTGTCGGAATGCCCAACCCGCCCGATGAACTTTGCAGCGACATCTGAGTGGTAGCATCCCCAAAAAAGGAGATTTTTGGGACGCTCTCAAATTAAGCAACGAACCACTCCTCCAAACGCTTGTACAACGACGTCATCTCCTACGCCGGGCTTGCATGCAAGAGATAGGCAAGCCTTGGCATCCCAGTAGCTCTCTGCGTGATTTACGTGGTACTATGGTTGCCGGCATGGTGCAATCGACGGAAGGATAGTACCTCATGAACCAGCCGCCCACCTTCGAGCGCGTGAGGGATCCCGGCGTGACATTAACAAAAGGGTTGCCCAGCAGCTCGGCATCGGGCTCTTCCTCGGACAGTGGGCGACATGCTGGAAGCAGACACGCGGCGGTACTGTCTCTGCAATCATCCGATGAGGATCCCAATCGAAGATTTCCCGTTGTTTCGGTTTGATGTTGAGGCCATGAATTGCGTATTGACCCTGAATGCGGCAAATATCATCGATGACGCCCCGCGGATCCTTGCTGCCGAGCGTGAAGTCATCCAAGTGAGCGGCAGCTATCCTCTCTCTCTGGACTCTGGAACCAAAGCGAGTCAAAAGAATCTCCGCCACCGACCGCCCTAGCGTATTGCCGACTGCGATGGTTCTCAAGTTCCCTGATGTGTTCGCTGCCGCAATCAGCCACGATGCGGGGACGATTTCGCAGGCTTCATTATGGCTCTTGGTATTCCATACGCAAAGGCTAGTGCGGCATTGAAGATTGCCCTTTGTGGATCGTTTTGCACAATAGCTGCAGAGCTGAGAATTTCTTCATTGCATCCTGAGGATATCGATTCGACATGGACTGACCAACTCAATCTCTCAGGAAGCTCAATCTCCTTAAAGTCGATACTGAGGCAGGTGATAACAAATTGGTGGCGAGTCGCGCGAAACGAAAGAGCGTTCGGTTCGGTAATATTGACCTGAAGCCAGAGAGCGGAAGAACTTCCATCAGCTTGTCGACATTAGCAGCTAACCACTGGAACTCAGCTGCGAGATTTAGGCGAAAAAAAGCTTGACATTCTTCTCCAGCGCTCCTCATGGCTATCGACGCTGTGCGCTACACAATATCAAGCGAGTAAGCAATCCAAATCTCGGAAAAGTGCATGCTGAAGTCCCGCACAGGAAGAGTGACCTTCTCTTCCCTGTTCCAGGGGAATGCTCTGAACGCGAGATTTAGGTGCACCATGCGTGAACTCACAAGTAAACATATGTTTTGGTAAAAAACAATTGCCGATCCCGCTATGATGGATGGAAAGGCCTTGGTCCAAGAAGTAATACACGACATAGCTAGCCGGCTATCAGGCCCTTCTTGATAGTTAAAACGGTCGAAAACTTCAGGAGAGACCTATATGAGCAATTTTCAAATGCATGCCATTTCGCTCTCGACGGGGCTAGCGAGCTGATTCTTCCACCATTTTCAAGAGAATTTTGTCCTCTTTCAGATGGTTTTTTGTAGAACCGTCTACGATGGATACTCGCTTTTCTAGAGCACTTTGAAGGTATCGAATAAAACGTGTGAATTCCAATAGAAAACACACCGCACAGTGGCGTTTTCCAATGACGGCTAGTGCACGTTTTCCATTAGGGTTTCCACGTTTTTTGTTTGTAATTTTCAAAGTGTTCCAGAGCAGCGAGTATTCGTCGTAGAAGGTTCATCAAAAAACCATCTGAAAGAGGACAAAATTCTCTTGAAAATGGTGGAAGAATCAGCTCGCTAGCCCCATCGAGAGCGGAATGGCATGCATTTGAAAATTGCTCATTTCAGGTCCCTCCTAGAGTTTTTGACCGTTTGAACTATCAAGAAGGGCCTGATAGCCGGCTAGCTATGTCGTGTATTACTTCTTGGACCAAGGCCTTTCCATCCATCATAGCGGGATCGGCGATTGTTTTTTACCAAAACATATGTTTACTTGTCAGAGCGACGGGACGATCTCTACTCATGACGACGAACCGATAACAGCCATCGCCATCACCGGCGGAATCCAGGATCCGCATTTCTGACAAACAAGGATCTCTGTGTGACGTCCTCCATATGCCAGGGAGGGCCGAACGCTGTCGACAACAGAGTCGGTCACCTGGAAACTTGTGGACCGTGTTGGAATGACATTAGGGCTCCCGGGAGGATGAACGCGGTCCGCAGTTCCGCGTCAGAAAAGTTGTGATCAGCGGAACACGCATCACATGAACGACAACTGCATGATGGGGGAAAATTACTCCTAATACGCAGTTTGTGCAACATTCCCCGAAAATTTCACGGATGTGCTGCCTGGGCTCCTACCGAGAAACTAGCTGAGCTGCTTTTCCGAGAAAACTTCTGCAGTATGGAGATCCCAGGATTCTTCTCCTCGACGATAATGATCGCAGATAATTGCGTCTGCTCGCTTCTTGTCTCACGTCGGTTGTATAGAGCAAACGGAAGGCATATTTTTTCAGGTTCTGGAAGTTGTAATCATGTTCAACCAAGAGAGTCTCCATTCCGACGGGCCCGGATTCATCCACTTTCAAGGGAAGCATGTGGCCGAGAAAATCCGCAAAAAAAAAACATGTAATCTACATACATCTGAGTGAGGAGAGGAGGTGAGATTGGAAGCGACGCGTAGAGACTCTTTGATGTCTCCAGGCAAACAGCGATCCTCTGGAGAGAGCTCAGGCGTCAGACACGGATTAGATCCGGAAAATATTCGATCCTCAGAGATTTCCGTATTGACCGGCCTACCACTGGATCGGCGCCACCGCAATACCTGTTTTCCCTTTGCCCTGAGCAAACGAGGAATTATGTGTCGTCCATTCGGTATAAAGGTCTGGGCACCACAATGCCGGCGGCGACTTCCACCTAGGGCATTGCATGAGCGCAGTCGAAAGAAGCATGCTTCGTGGAAGGATTCCGACCCAGGGTTCAGGCTACGAGTCGAACGTAATCACGCGCTTCCTCGTTAGTTTTCTGATCGTGATCCCAGCAAGAACAACGGATATATTTTTGAAAATGAAATCGCGGTGACTTCGCCCCCTCCGGTTGGCAGGGCTCCAGCGAGCGCACAACCTTGAGATGCACACGAAAACCTTTGTTCGTTTGGGATCGGGTTTTGATCCAATCGCTAGAGTGAGCGAACGCGCGTCTGGAATCGGCGCCAACTCAAAACTCCATGCAGTCTTTATTTGATTTGTGGGCTCGTCTGAAACCAGGCTCGGTCGACTGGAGAAAAACATTGTTTCCAGGATTTGCAGCCCTGCCCCCGTACACCGTTGCCTTGCGGGGCGAATGAAAAATCGCAAGAATCTGGCTCGACGTGGCAAGCGCGCTCGTCGAATAAAGTGAAATGGAACACCGAACAAGTCACGTCTGCGGATGACTCCAACAACAGCTTGCCTCGTGTCCACAAATCCGATTTTTTCGGTCATCCATGCCAGACTATTCTTGCAAGGGCTTCTGAATGGAAATGTCTCCGGTCTACAAGGGAGAGCTGAAAACGAGTCGGTGCCATGCGTCGCGTGTCTTCTCTCGTGAAATGAGTTTTCACATGTTCCTTCATCAGCTCAAAAAAGACCTTCCCCCTTTAGCTCGAATGAACCGAGGTTTCTGAAACTCCTCGTGGTGTGAAGCGGACGGAGCCGACGCTGAGGACGTCGAAGGCATCAGCGCCGAACGTGAGGTGCACGACGCAATTTCCTTCAGTGGCGAGGAAAGCGAGCGAGCGAGCAAGCAAGCAAGGAATCCTCATCGCGATCCCCTTGCCAATCTCCGTTGTTCATTATCGGTGTTGTGATCGTCGGATATCCTCCCCGACGATAATCAAGAGGCCAAGCAACGAAAATTGTTGTATTCGCCTTCATTCTTGTCTTTATGACGAGCATTGTATCGACCGGTTCTAGCGCCGGATCCGATGAATCCAGCAACGTCGAGCAGCTACACTGAAAGACCGTCTCAGTATTCTGTTTCCCGTGGCTATCGCGGTCGCCGGCAATTCAAGCAAATGGCGCGTCTGAACAAAGAGCAGCGGCCGACGACGGCGACGACCAAAGGGAAAAGCGACAAGCGCCTCACTTGGGAGAGATCGATGTCGATAAGTCTGTCGGGTCTTTTCGATGCGTCGGGAAAAGGAACGGTCGCCGTGCACGGTATCCGGCAAAGGCTTCTTTGAGCGACACAGAGCATCGGGAGCGAACCGGGCTAAGACGGACAACTTGTCCTCGGACGCCTTATTCCTTTCGAAAGCTCAAAGGAACGGAAAGACTGCGCTTGTCAGACAAAAACACAAGATGCGGAACCGGGGAACTGTCCGAAGATCTCCGGCCGCCTGACGGTGGCCCAGTTTGATTTCCGTCCCCAACACCGCAGTGTGCACATAACTCGTCAGGAATCCGACAGACGATTCATTAGGTCAATTACCGTAGACAAGAAATGAGCGAACCGGCAAAGTCGGAAAGAGAGAGCAGTAAATGAAACGTTCACTCGGTGACAAGTAAAATGAGCTCGGCTTGGAAGTTGTACTGCTGAGAGCGAGGATTAGTTGAAGCGGGATCTCGGCACTGACGTGACGTGGTAAAGGTCGTCGTAGCCGTTGCCGGAATTGCCACCATACAGGAAGTTTCGCTTCCAGCGTCTGTCACGGCTTCCCCATGTCCAATTATTCAGAGTCTGCGAGGCGTTTCCCGTGCTCTAGCTGGAAAAGAACATACGTACACATGCACGCACTAGTACTCTGCACGCCCAACGCATCGGTTTCACAGCTCGATCACCGCCAGTTTTCATTGACCGCGGGTAAGAATTCTTGAATTCAACGGCTGGAGCAGGAGTCTGTGTTCCTGTCTCCAAAACAAAAATCATAAGAGACCGTGGACTTCCAGACGTATGGTACGTCGGGAAATCTATCCAAAGTTCGAAGGTTCCAGCATAGCGCGTAGAACGCGTATTCGGAGGGAGATGCAATGGTGTGTGGATCGCAGTGTTGGAACCAAACGTTCTTGTCAACTGATTCAAATGGAGCCTGCGGTGTGATTCACGATTGCAAGAAGCTCTGTTTCCGATATTTCTTCCGCGCTTCTGATGCTTGTCCATTCATACCTCCTCGAGAACAGTCGGAAAAAAGCGACGGATCACAACGAAGGAAAATACAAACAACGAAAGACACCGATCAGGGATGCATTGCATAAGGATCGGCGTCCAGGACGATTTCACAGCACAGGCAGTTTCTCTGATTGACTTCCGATTACTGAATCTTCCATACAAGAGAAAGGAGCGCGTACGGTCGGCATTACTGTAGAAGGAATCAGAAAATCAAAGCTCGACTGAACTTCACGGAACACACTTGGCAAGCTGGTCCCAGTTTGACTCGGGAGAATAAATCACAGACTATCATTTGATTGATTTCCGTTGGCCCGACTTCCGGTAAGATCCATAGGTGGTCCGCGGTGAGACGTACCTTACGTCAGAAAAAAAATTAAGTTTCGCGGGAGGAGTCCAAATCAGATTGTACGAGTTCTATCACATGTAGCGGTCTAGCGACGCAATTCTCGTGAAATTCCGCGTGGAACTACACCCTGTATTTCGAGAATTCCAGCGACACTTTGTTTGCACGTTGAACGCTTCCCCTCTTCCACGTGGACGTTTCAGGAGACGGTTTCTTATTATTTGTAAAGCCTCTTTTATAGTCGACCAGCCCCATCAAGCCTGAGGGAATTCAAACAAACGCTTCTGAAAGAATCCGTGCTCAATAAACTCGACGCCCGCGTTGTCCGGCAGCCAGTCGATTTGAATATCATTATACTCGCCAAGGGCGTGCGGACCTGACAACCGGAGTCTCCTCGGAGGAGACTTCAATTGAAAACCCGCCATCGATTCCGCTTCCATCGGAGACGGGTTCGACGAGTTTCTTCGATTCCGTGAAGTTTTTTTTGTGCTTCACTCGCTTCCCTCGTGGGATGTGGAGTGCTCATCCTTCATTCCTACGACCGGCACAGTCTTCCGTCCGGCGGACAGTTCAATGGGAAACAAATGAACTTTCTCGAACCGTGTGCTTGTCCCGCCTGGTGCGGCCGCCGATCCTCGATTCCTGTTTGAAATCCTCTCCCTCTAGAAATTATACAAACCTCCCGAACAAGATACAGGATTCGGAACTCCGAGAAGTTCCAGAACGGATTTGCAGTCGCGACTTAGCTCAACGTTCGGTGGGAATCACAGGTTGACGAACTCTCCGAGCATGGCTTCCTGTACGCTGTCAACGATTAGCATCAAACGCCCGAGAACCGGTGAGCTTCGAGAGGAAGAAAGGACCATGCGCGGTGCGTCTCCCGATTAATACATGGTTGGAGCGTAAAGTTTCCGGAAGAAACCAAACCTCGGAAACTTCGGGAAAATTCGTCTCGGAGAAACCGATTCCTATTGAAAGGTGGACTGGTTCATTCTCTCTTGGAAACGTCTAAATAACATCCTTTCTCAACACCGCCGAGCATCTGCTACGGGACCAGCTGCGGCAGCTGTTCGTAATCCTCCGGTGCTCGGGAGCGCGTAACCGGACCTTGAGGCGATGCCCTCCGTTTCCGAAATATCCTTCCCAAGAAGAACTCCTGGTCGGCGTGTCCTTCGATGTTGTGTTACGAATGTTACTCGGTAGAGTGAGCTTTGGAATGATGAAGCGACATTTCGTATTTTCATCTGAAGCTACAGGTCGCACGAAACTTTCATCCGGACGCTATCCGTCGCGAGAGCTTCCGATTTCAAACGAGTAGATGTGCAGGAAGAGTGGCCTTTCCACAGAACTCGCTCCGAGATCCCTTTTTTCCCGCGACGTATTGATTGGGCTTCGGCGCTCCATTCATCCCACGATGCGCTCCGGCTAAAAGTACTTTGATTTCAACGTCTCCGAGGACTCATGACTCGTTCGAGCGCTTGTCCCAAACAAATGCAGGCGCTTGTCCCGAACAGGAAACTCCGTTTCCGAAGAGGAACCTGGAGTCGTCTGTTGCCGTTCCGTTCGTGGGGCGAGTTTCAGGCGCGCGCAGAACTGATTCGACAATGTTCAAAGAACTCGCATCTCCCAGCGAAGGAGCGAAAGGTTTCCCGAGTGGAAGGTTCGACCGCGAGGACGTTGTTGGAGCGGCTCGAGGATGTGAAGAGGCGAACCGGTTGTTCCAGGAGGAGAAGGCGCCTTAATCAGGTAAGATTCTCATGTTCGCATCCAGAAGCACGACATGTCTGTCCACGTTTCCCTTTTCCATGGTCCGAGCGGAACCACTGGAAAGTTCTCAAGCCCACATGACATTCCCGCATCGACCCGAGCACGAATCCCGAGCCTCCTCATCGAAACGCCTCTGGCACAGCGGCTCGTAGGCAGAGGTTACATAGGTTTTTTTCGTTGGAATTCACATCAAAACTGTGTTGAGACGTCCGTCGAAGCGAGCTTCAGTTGAGATTGGAACTCGTCCGCACGGCGGCTGGTGCTACAGGTGGACTCATCGTCACGATCCTACATGTGGTTGGCTGAGGCCTTTTGCTCTTCGCCGTCGTCGGATTCGCCGCGAGAAATCGTAGCGAGGGTTTTTCTTTGCTCTCGTTGGTGTTGATCTTGCGATCACTGCTGATGCCTGCATTTCATAAGATGCGTTTTCCATGTGTACCGCGCTTCACGTGCCGATTAGAAGTTACAAGGCCAACTATGGTGCCAGGAGAATTCAGCAGTCGGCAAAAGTGTCTGCGAGTTATCTTGCGCCGCCCGTGTGACCCTCCACATTGGTTGGACGGGATTCCGGGGTGGTTGAGTATCCGGTTTCTGCGGTCCCTTCGCGAGTCTCTAACGCCCTCATCCACTCCTTCATTTGTCCAACCGCGATTCCACCCGATCATCCGGCCACTCACCAAACGGAGCAGAAGCCGTTCATCTATCTATCCAGCCAGCTCTGCGTACAGTTGTACGAGCAAACTAAGTTTGCCAAGAGATAATTACTTCAGCACACCAAGCACTGCTGCGACTGGCTGTGAGCGAGCCGTGCCGCTCAATTCGGTTCCATCGCCACCGCCATGGTTGTCGTGAGGTTGTTCGTTCCTCGTTCGTTGTTTCTCTGCCTTCACTCACTCTCTCGCTCGCTCATTCTCTCATTGAGTACTGCAAGCTCTAGTGGCCTCCATCAGAGGCTTCATTGCGACGTTCTTTTTTGTCTGGTGAACGAGCAAGTGGACGGCTTTCCTTCCGCTAGTGCTGTGTTGTTCGCTAAATAAGTCGGATTATGACCGGTCTGCAGCGAGCCAGCGACAGAGCAAGATTCTCGCTGCTTCACAGAGGCGCGTTCCCAGTCTTCTGTATCGTTGACTTCGCTCGACTGCTCGGCTGATTATAAGAGTGAGCTTATTTATAGATCATATCACTCGTTCTCGTGGAACACTTCCACTCGCTCTTTCCATATGTGAGCCCGCTCGTTTATACGGAGGCGGGCACGAAACTGGAAGCCTAGACAGGGCTTAGACCCTATGTCCCGTCCCCAACGGTTTGAGAAGCGAGTTGAATAGGGAGGCGGATGAATGAATGAATTGATGAAGGGAAAGGTGGGTGGGTGGATTGATGGCTGTTCGGTGCTACCCCGTTAGATTCGGAACGAGAGGAACCCGTTGTGATCGCAATAAGGTGTAAATCTCGTTTCTGCGCTTCTCGGCCGCTTCCTCCCCTCATGCACTCTCGCTTCAACCATAACTTCTGGGACAACGATGTAATAAGACACCTCGGTCCTGCAATGCAAAGCGTTTCCTCACTCGGCGAAACCAGGCCGCCCGTCGGCTGGTCAGTCGACAGCTCACTACCGAACAGTGAAATGTCTCCCCCACCGTCGGCGTCACATGAAGTGGGAGGCTCGGAACCGTGTCGGTCGGTCGGCCGGCAGGCAGGCCCTGAGCTCGAGCTCCCCGAGCGGCGTAAAAAGAGCTTTCACGCCTAATGAATCTGCTTACCCTACGACGGGGGTCTTTGTTGTGAGCGAGGGGAGGGATTCTTCTGTGAAATACTCATTTCCGCATGGAAAAAAACCTCATCCAATATTTGGAGCAGTAGCAGAAAGCGGTGACTCCGTCACGACGGCAGCAGCAGGCCGCCCGGCTTTGTACAGTGTGGACTGGTTGAGAGATCCCTGCTTCGTTCGATTCTAGTGCTCGTGCGGGGCTTCAAGTCGACGGCGATTCTTTCGCGTGCTTCTTCTAGGCTCACTAGCTCGCTCTCTCGCTTTTGCCTCCTGGGCCCGTTTCTTCTCGGACTCCAAGAAGCACAGATAGTCCTTGAAAGAAATCCACTCGAAACCATTGAATGGTTGGAGTCGAGAGGAACGGATTAGAAAACGGAATGCAATTCCACACCACAGCAGGCCGCAGGGCTCCATGCGTGCTCTCTCCGTCTCTCTTTTCCTCAATCATTCGCTCGTGCGCTCGCCGACCGGTTCAGGCGCTCGCTCGGTGAGTCAGTCGACGCACTTGATGACCTTGGGAGAGGCTTATGGAGACGCATCGGAGACGGAAAGTCATTCGGAAACTCACTGTTTTCAATGAAAGTCGATGCTCCGAGTCGAGAGCTTTGCTGGAAGGTTGAGCGGTAGGGGCGGGTTGGGCGAAAGCAGACCAAAGGAAACACCAAAAAACGCCTCTGCTCCATTCCGGTGGATCAGCATTGAAAAGTTTCCACTTGAAGCCGAAGGAGATGACCGGCGCCGGCGTCAAGGCTTTGCATTCATTGGCTTGGTGCTGCTATTCTTTTCCCGCGTCATGGCGACTGCACCGGTGGCGACGGCCTGTGTCACCAATGACTTGTCGATTCCCTCCTCGGCAGTCATCTTACCGCCTCGGAATACGTTTAGCGCTTCGATATTGACTCCTCCAGTTTCCATTGATACCAAGTGACAAATCTGGAGGATTGGATCGATGACCATTCTCGGGCCGACCCAATCCGGGGAACTTGCGTTATCTTGTCCAAAGTTGCTAGCCTCTCCTTCGGCTTTCGATATTCTCCATCATTGAACTTAGTTCCGTTCGCTCGAACTTCTTCGGCCGGAACCCGAACTCATTGGAATCATATCAAATCAACGAGCAGGAAATTTCCGCGAGGATTTCGATATGGGAAATCCGCGAGACCGTGATTATCGGCGTTTTTCTGCTCCCTTATCTGATCTTCTCGCCAGACGACTCATCCTCTTATGTCGAATCTCCGCACACGAACGACTCGAGTTTGACAGCGACAGTGCTCATTCAGGTTGGGCAATGTTTATTGTGTGAAAAGGGCTTTGCCTGGACCGCCAGCGGCCGCAGCAGCCCGGCACTGAGCAAGCCAGTGGTACCCTTTCCTGGACGAGGAGGGTCCCTTTCTCCGTCCGAGGTTCTCAACTAGTAGCCGTCGGCGACGACGACGTCTCTAGTTGTAACTGTCCCTTTCCAATCCAACGCATGCTCCGTAAGGAGCGGCTGGCGGCTCGTTCGGTCACTTGTGCAACAACTTCAACCACAACAACAACAACAGCAACAGTACGTCTCCAATCGCTGTCACGCAGTGCAGATGACCGGCTTACTTCTGGTGGCAATTCCTTATCCGCTCGCGCTTCTTAATCCATGCTGACGGCGCTAATCCGTCCAATGACTGAATCGAAGCTTTCGCCGACAGTGAGGATTGATTCCCCTGGCAATTGACGTCCAATCTGCCGCTGGGAGCAAGTGAGTGCGCATGAGAGCCGGTGACGAAGCGTCAATTGTGCTGCAAAATCGTTGCTGACGCTATTTGACGGAACGATTGCCCGTCGAAGAGTCGGTTACAGTGTAACTCTATCTTGAGAGGGTGCGTATCGCTGACTAGATTCGTTCTTTAGGGAAGAAGTTCAGGGAGAGAATTGCCCGTACCATTTTGTCGCTTGTGTCTCAAGTTTCCAAAATAGGATCCTTCTCTTGAATAGTCGCTCGATTTGAGAATCTGTAGCAGGCAATCTGACCTGTGACTCCCTTGCGTTCAATCTCACCTGTTGTCGGACGAGGGAGGCTGGCTTTAATAGTGCGAGCCAGTGATACTTTCGAATCGATTCGGATCAGATATTCTCATGGGTGTCGGGGTTCTCATTCGCGAATGTTGCACGAACGCTAGGAAAATCAATATTTCCTCGTTGATGGGGAAGATTGAGAGTTCACACAGGCTGAACCGATGCCCGGGACCCGATTCGAGGGTCATGAGCTTTTTCATCACCAACTTTCGTTTGAGATCTTCCAATTTCTTCGATTTGCGCGTGTAACTCCGGGCCGTCGTCGGTGGTTGTGGCCGTCGATTTCGACCGGAGGCGGAATCAGGATCGAAATTTTCATCTCGTCTCAAGTTCGTAAGCGACCTGCGACGCTGGATATTCATAGATTGCAATCTTCCGAAATTACAGTCTCCCACCTCGGACGAAGGTGTCGTCGTCATTTTGGATTCCTCGGAAGTTGTGACAGAACGTCCTTAGTCCGGGACGTTTATGGCATTGAGCTCCCACAGCGGCGCAGCGACACGACCTGGCACTCACAGTACGACCGAGCATTCTCCCTCCTGGGACTCGAACAAGAATGGGAAAGATGTTCCATTTGGAAACTCGGCACGAAATTTGCTGTGAATCCTGTTCTCTCCATTACCGTACCGCCTGTTCCGCGAATAAGAGGCTATTCAAATTCAGCTAGTGGAAAGCACGCGGGAACAGAAGCACGGAACGAACTTATGATTCGCGTCAATGAGGCTTTTTGGATTAAAAACGAGGCTCCTAATCTCCAAATGCGTTCCGATCACGTCGCGTGCACAGGGAACGACCAGCCTGCTAGCTACGAAGCTTCACGGATCGTGCCGTGTCAACTTGTTGCTTTCGACGACCGCTCTATGAGGGAGGCCGTAGTTGACTATTCTCGTTGCCTTCACCTTCGAAGTCGAAGAGGGTGCCTCGCTCGGAGTGAGGCCGTTAGAATCGTAGGATACGAGTATGATGCGGTACAGCAGGTGAGGAATCATGCAACGATCGAAATAAAGATGACAATGAGTCGATGACTCAATGCCTGGTCCGGGGAGTATCTTAGCGAAATTGATATCGGATTGCCTTCAGCGCGGAGATGAAGTCTCCTTGATCGTCAGTGTCAGTCGGGGTGGAGTCAGTCGGAGAACAATTCTTGTAACAGTCTTCGCAGCTTCATTAGGTGAAACGAAAAATCAGTCGCCAACCTGCGGTCCACCAGGGGTCGTCTTCCACGGCCGGCGGGCGGGCGGACAGAAGTTCATCTGCATTCGCTTTGGCCGTCGAAGGCATCAGTGTATCTGAGGGCTTGATGCCAGAGGAATTCCCTCCGGGTCCAGATCAATGAATCGTCTTCGCGTCGGAAGGATTCGCTCATGGAAATGAGAAAAAGCAATCGGATCACTTTCCAACTGAGTCGTTGTGGGTCCTAAGCCGTTCCTCACCACGCCCCGACGGTGCCGCGTACGGGGAAAATTAGATGCTCCAAACGACTTGACGAGTTCGCATGTCCGACGACCACAAAAGCTCCCAATGTGGCCTCCCTCATTTCTTGGCTGCCTCGTTGAGATGCGGAACGACTTCAATTAGCAGCAAACTGCAAGGGCTTCCATTCAACCGACGAATCGGTCCTGGAAGCTTCTCAGGCGTTCGCCACCTGGTGAGAGACTCGCCTTGAATGGCCTGATTGCACAGACCCGTTTAATTCGTCGGTTGCGACGTTGCGTGCTCTGTACGCAGTTCGCGCCTCGGTCCTGCATCGGAATAAACTTCGCGCACGCAAATACAGAGTATGTCGCACGCTTAGAACTTTCGAAGCAGTTTATCATGCGGGAAAGAACAGGAGCGGAGAAATATTTCAAGATTTATTCGCAGTCCTGTGCTCGAAACACACGAAGAACACGGCTGGTTTGGCAGCCAATAGCTGCATGCCCAAATCGAGCACGTTTGAGTCGGTCGAGTCGCCTTACGCTGTTTACCTTGGGAGTCGCTCGCCAGGGGCCGGTGGTGGACTCGACCCACCGACGACGACGGTCGAATGGACGGACCGCTCAGTCGCTTCCTTCCCCTTCCTTGTCCAATGGACGAACGGACACAAGTGACGAACACGATATCCAATACCCGTGGATGATGCAGCCGCGACTGTCAATCGAAGCACAAGGCGGGCCTGATGGCGGGCGAGCGGGCGGGCGGCCGTCCGTCCCTCGTTTCGCTCTATCCATAAATTCGTCAATCAATGTATCATCTATCCATTTATCCACAACCCCATGCGGACCCGGCCGGGCACAGCAGTGTCGCCGCACTTTGCTTTCATCTGCTTCTGCTGTCCTGATGTTGATGCAGCCGCGATGGCCACAGCGCAGCATCTCTCTTCACTGACCGCGGATCGGAGGAAACTCGTTTGTTTCCCGCACATTTCGTTAGATCCAACACCAAATCAAACGTTGTAGCTGTTCTTTCCATCTCCCCGTTGATGATATGGCTCGGTGGGTTTCGCCGGGTGGGCAAAGTGTCGACGACGACGACGGCGCCGGCGGAGGCGGCTCAGTGGGCACTGACGCAGAGGGTCGAAGAGAGCCTCTAGCCTTCTTCTTCTTCTTCATCGGTTGCACTTGAAGGTGTTGAGGCCAACCCGCACAAAAACGCCATCAGCACCGAGATGGAGACAAGTGCTTTATAGCGGTCGCCTTCCTATACACACACTTACATACAAGCTCGGACGTTCGTATGAGCCGAAGCGACCGAAGTAGCCAGTTGTACGAAGCCGGCGACTGCATAGTAGGCTACTAAAGCAAGGTGCTGCTGGAAGTGCCGTTAGTTATGAGCTGCATAGATCATTTGTCCGCTGCCGTTGTCGCGTACAATGCGCGCCGTTGGATTGTTGATGTTTATTTTGAGTCAGCAGTTACACTTGCTTTGGCGTGTGCTCGTATGTGCGTGGGGAAAAAAACTACGCGAAGAGCTTTGTTTGCGCTCTCCTCCGCAGGCAGGCAGGCTGGCGGACTACCCGACGAACCGGCGGCGACCCAAGGGGCCAACTCTGCAGCCAACCCTATGACGTTTGCTGAGTGTCTGAGTGAGTGGAAAGCGAACGAGAATTTCGCGAAGAAAGATGAACTTTATCCGGAGGCTCGAGTTCCAGCCCAGTTTGTTTTTCCAACGACGACGGTCCCCGAGGTCACCCAGTCGTCGTCGTCGTCGTCGTTGTTGTTGATGCTGTCCCCGGTTCGGAGCCGTGGCCGTCGGGCGAGCGGAATAAAATATGAATCCGTCTAGGTCCTCTCCTTGGCGACGGACGCTGCCATCCTCGACGATTTCAAGGAGTCACTAGGAATGCTTTGCTCTCTGTTGTGAAACACCACTTGCGAAACGCTCAATATCTAGAATGCAACACGGAACCATCAAATCAATTGCTCCGCCTCTGAGTTCTCTTTTGTCTCTACTGCGGGAAGAGGACGGTAATAAAGAGGTCGAGGAAAGCAAGCAGCGTACACTGAAGCATTGACGGCGTCCGGACCTCGTGCTGGCTCTCATCCCTGACCAACATACTAGGAATCTGCCCCTTGAGAGGACAGAGAGACATGCCCTCTGACGGTCCCGGCTCAGACAAAGGAAACTCCTCATCTCAAACGAGAGCAGCAAAGTCCGGAAGACCCCGGCTTATTGTAAGCTGGATTCGAATATAAGGCGTGGGTTTGCGAGATCTCGAAAAAAAATCACTGAACAAGGAGGAGCTCACTGTGGACTTCGTAATGCGCCTACTTCTGAGTTCCGAGTTGAGCACGAATATTCCGAACTCCTCGTTGAATACATTTGAATATTTGAAAACAACGCGATACGATCCAGGAACTTCGAGTTGGAATTCCACATCTAGCCTCCGTGGCGGGCATGGACCAGGTTCATCATTATTGCATCGAGATCAACATGGAAGTCGATTAAAATTCCGATCCAAAGTTTGATTTCATCGTGCATGATCACTGCCGACTGTTTATCTCTGGTAGAGATGGAAGTCGACTCTGCTTCAGCCCTTGTGGACTCGCATCCCGTCTGTTTAATGGCTATTTCCATTTTCCTGTACTCTTTCCGAAGGTCCGCGAAGTTTCTCCGACTGCCTTCCGATCATTCATGTCTAAACCCGCAATGAGAATACTCATCTATCAGTGCAATGAAACTGTGTGTACTCAAATTCCCTTATCTATCGTGTAGCCAACTAAACTGCTTTCTCTCTCTGTCTCCCTTTCTCTCACACACACACGCACAGAAACACACACACACACACCCGTATGATTCAACCTCTGAAATGTTCGCGCACCCTGTCTAAATAGGTGTTTGTACTCCTTTCAGGAAAGGAGAGATTCAAGTGTCAAGCCGTCTCGGTTCGTTGGTTCGTTGAGAATCTAACAGAACAGGACGACGGTAATTCTGAAGGCGTGACAGAAGAAAATACTTAACAGACCCCTAGTGAGACATATAGTGAGAAAGTCTGATTACCTGATTTTGGTCGACTCGCATCTACAACGACAACAAACAAAGCAGCAATCTTATCAAGCCTGACGAAGCAACTCCCGTCTGATTCCCTCAGAATTTATCATATATCTATCTGAATATCTATCTACTCACCTATCTACTATTCAATCACAAGAAAATCTATGTATCTCGATGTCTGTGAAGTGAAAAGGAAGCCATATGAACACATTCCCGCTCGATTGCGACACGCAATCGAAATAGGCCCAGATCGACGAGCCGCTATAAGCGATCCAGAACGCCGCAAACGTCGCTTTGGAGTGGTGAGGAACGCGAAAAAGGGGCTGATTCAGGGCGAATCGACAACGCCGGAGAGCTCACACTTTTGTGTTTTGAGGAAAGTGTGAGCCGGCGCTATACTCCACGCTACTCTACACTTCAATCAACGGCAGCATCGTCTTCGTCGTCGTCAGAGTCTTCTGCCGTGAAAAAATACGTCCGTCCGATCAGAGCGAACGAGAATTCGAAATTGCCAAGCTGGACAAATATCAAACCGCCGGCTGAACAGTTGCGGCGTCAACCGTCCAAAGAGTGTATCCTCAAAGTTGGTTTCTCCGCCACGGATCCGAGTTTACGGCATCGTGGTTCTGTTTCAAAATCCTGACGGCTTTGAGAAACCGCACGACCAGCCGCCAGCAGCAGACGCAGGAGGAGGAGGAGGAGAACAAGCCATCGCCAGAACAACGTCCGCGACCCACTGGATCGCGCAGAGTCATGGGGGTGATTTGGGACCGGGTGTGGAATTCCGTCAAGCATACCTGGCTTCTCTACAATGTGGTTGTGCCCGTGTATATGTGGTTCAGGGAGACCTGCGACACGGCTGTTTGTCCAAAGTAGGTTGCTCCGCTCGGAATTAATGCTTTGCTTAGCTTGCTGCTGCAACCACCACTGCCGCACTCCTTCATCCTTTCCCACCTCAGTTCAACCCCCTCCTTGCCCTTTATGCGCTGAGCACTGACCTAGGTCGATTTAATACGCATGCTCCCTCTATGTGGTCACACGAATCCCTCAAGCTGCAACTTCGCGTGGTTCAAATACCGCGCCAAAGAACAACGAAACCGATGATGAAAAAAAAACAGTTCCGGTAGCGACGCATCCCTTGAATTTTCCCATGTTCACTTTGACTAATGAGCGTTGTTGGTCATCCTTTTACCTTTACCGCTACCGTCCGTGCCAGAATGAGGGCTCTCCAGCAAATTCTCAATGAAGTCCGACCGCCCTCAACTCGGTTGGCAGGGATCGAGTTCCTGGAGAAGATGCATGGCATCAAGGCGAAAGCAGACGGCCGAGACCGTTACATGTTCGGTGTCGACCTGGACGAGGTCTATCCAGGCGTATTCGTCGGTGACGAGTGAGTAATTTTCCCTACAGTCGAGCTCTACCCTCCCACCAGTGAACGATCTCTGAAAGCGGCAAAACATTCAACGAAACACGATATCAATATTTCATGCGATGCATTTTGCACACATGTGAATTTCCCCGCGACCTCGAAGCGTTTGTCGTGTTTCGCCGGTTATTCAGCTGTCCATTCAAGGGTCGTTCAGTCTGGCGTCTTAATTTGCAGAGGGGCCGCGCGAAACGTTGAGTACCTCAAGTACCTGGGCGTGACGCATGTTCTCAACGCAGCCGAAGGTGTCGGATTCGGTCAGGTGTCAACATCAGCAGAGTTCTATCGGCCCCACGGACTCAGCTACAAGGGACTCATGCTGGAGGATGTCGCCAGCACGGACATGAGGTCCCAGTTCGACCCCGCGTCGGATTTCATCGAAGCAGCTCTAGCGCAGAACGGTTCGTTTGTTCGTACACTGATCCTACTTCCTACCCTTCAACAGCATAGTCAGCAGGAGAGAATGAGTACTATGCTCCCATGGATATAACTCCCATGCCTAGGGTGTGAACTTTTTGGGAAGAAAATTTCAGAACTGCCTAAACTTGGACCTCTCACCGACAAGTGCCGTTCGGAATATAGATAAGATGCTAATGAGTCTACCAAGCGGAAGAATGATGGTTCGCGACAGATTCTCCCAAAATACAACGTAATTCTGCTTCCATCATTAGCTGATAGCTTGCACTGTCTTGCCGGGAGAATAATTAAAGCATCACGGCAAGCAGGCTGCTTCAATGTCAGTAATCGATTTCTCGGGAGCGGGGAAAAGAGTTTCCTCAAGCCTTGACGAAATGGATGGGATGACACATTGGAGAAAAAACTTCCCTCCTCGTTTCACGAGGAACCTCGATTGTGTGAGTCCAGTGGATTCCACCGAAATAGGTCGACACCGCTTGAATGTAGCGCATCGAGAATGAACATTTTGACCCGCATAAGCGAATGCCTCTGAAAGCGGGAGCTCGGAAGAACATGGTACTTTTGACCGCAAAAGACCTCCGATCGCTGACTTGTGGGTGCCCTTTCCTCGACCTCTTCATGGATACTTCCAGGACCGCACAGCTCGAAAACGGTCCGAGTGAGAGGACGGAATTCCTGGCGGAACGGGCACTGTCTCATGCGGAGCGTTACAGACTCTGAGGGCCTGCAGCGAGAAACCGACTGGGCGCTCCTCGAATGATCTCGGTTCATTCCTTCACAATTAGTTCAGAATTTATCAAAGAAATACCATAAGAAGCGGTCACCTCGATTATCAGGAGGCCCGATAGAGTCGGGTCGCTTTGATCGGGTGAACCCTACTCGAATATCTGATATGTGGTCTGTACCGCGAACGTCGTTGAGTTTCCTCTGTTCTCGGCTGGAGTCGTCGCGCTCACGACCTGGATCTTTGACAACGAGTTGGAGACGGGATCGTGTTGCTCACCTCTTCCATTCAGACATTCTCTCAAAACTTCGGGCACGGCATTCCGGGAGTCCCGCGAGAGAACCAAGCTCTTCGTCGAGAAGCGGCGGAATTCGCGATGACAGCTGCTGTAGGGCCATTCCCAGGAGCTGCCTCCTCGATGCCTAGTTCGGCTCGCCAACGGTGAAGAAAATAACCGAGTGAGCCGAATGAATAATGCAATCGTCTTATGTTGCAGGGAAGATCCTGGTGCACTGCTTGATGGGCATGTCCCGTTCAGCTACGCTGTCTATTGGTTTCTTGATGCTCCGTCGAGGAATGACCGTCGAGCAAGCTCTAACCCAAGTTCGGCAGCACAGAGGAGTTCGGCCGAATAACGGTTTCCTCTGTCAACTGATCGAGCTTGACAACCGGATTCGCACGGAGCAGGCTTTATAATAACAGCGGCAGCAAGCACACGATTCAAGGGGCGTCTACATCGAGAATCCTCATCAGGAATCATCGCTGCAATCATCGAGCAACTTCTACATGTGATGCTTCTAGGAGACAATAGTGTGTGTACTAGTCACTTCCATTACAAGTATGACGATGTTCGGCGATAAAAATGACACTGTCGAGCTGTAACATGACGAAACCCAGACAGGGTATCGTCTCCTCACTATTCCTGCATCCACCCATCTTTTTCCAGCTTGAACGGCAATGTTCAGCGAGGACGCAAATAACTCACTGTTGGCAAGGTTGTCGACTATCCACTGGAATAGGCCTTCAAGGAGAAGGAATCGCTCGATGTGTTGTGCCTGTGTCTCATTGACCACGAGGCGATTTAAGTGAAGAAATAATTGTATGTAGATTCCCAATCGATTCCTTCTGAAGCACTCACAACTCTCCGGTCGGGTTGAGTTTACAACTTCGAATATTCGATCCAGGACGACTACTTGAACGGCTTCGATTCACACAGCAATCGACCGGGACTAGGGTATTAACTAGTTGATGAACTTAATATTCTGTGTGTCAAAAATTCAGAGTCAAACCATAGATCCACTTCGACTTGCATTATGATTTAAACCATGTATAGAGACTGAGTCGTCTCGAGTTTTCTGTGCCAAGCTGTAACGGTATGACCCTCTGATATTTTTATACTGATGGATAATATCATACGAATTGTTTGAAGGCCACTGAGACACCGCAATCCCCGACGTCATGATAAAATACGAAATTACTGCACATCGCAGCCAAGCGTTGAATTTGTTACATTCACTGTTTCCAATTTCAATACATCGACGGAACTATCTGATTTCTCAGTATGTATCACCCACGGAGCCAAACTGCGATATCAACGAGCGAGAATGCGGTCCCAACTGAGCCGTAAATGTATAACAGTGACCCACCGACATGAACGAATCACTCGTGAGCAACTAAATTACCTGCATACATACGAACCTACATATACACAGTATGACGGGAGACTTATTGTAAGATCTATTTATCCGATGTTGATATAATAAATATATGTATACGTTGTATCGCTACAAATACGTAGAGCTTGACCTCGTTCAATGTATATCGCTCTGCAACCCCGAGGGATGAACCCAATTCTTCCTACGGAACGATTGGGGTCCCCATGGCAGGACATCGAGGTTCGGACCATTCGATTCGAAACATGATGATCGCTCCAACGGGAAAACTGAATGACTCATGCCTCACGGCAGGGGCTCTCAAACTTTTCTTGGTGGCGGCACCCTCAGCATGGGATGCGGTAAGCACATGCAGAAGTGGCACCAAGGGTGCCGCGGCAGCTGAGTGCCGGCGGCACAGAGTTGGAGAACCTCTGCCTTACGGAATAGATGGCTCTGAGCTTCTAGGAGGCGATATGCTAAAATATAGGGACCGCTCGTGAATCATAACGCATACAATTGATGAGGGACAATTGATGCTCTGATTGCCTCGATCGCGGCCAGCCGACCGACAATAATCCTTTGTTGAATTTCACTGCTGAATAGTCACCGGCCAGCTATCGACGTTCTCGTGGGCGATCCGGGAGAAACCTACATAATGATGTAGCGAATCCTCGTACGTTGGAGTCTATCAGATGTCCCGAAAATCAACGGGATCCCGTTATCCATCGCGAATAGCTCGGAAATATGATTCTGAGCGTCGGAACTCATTCTCCAGGTCTCCCGATTCGAGCGACGGCTGAACCTATTGCATCGGGCTCTCAAGCACAGATATCTTCCGTGGCTGCATCGCGTCGTCGACACATGAGAAAATCGAGTTTCATGAAGTTAGAAAACACAGCTCAAGGATTCCGATGACCCGCGGGAGAACCCATGCAAGCTCTCTCCTTCACGCACTCATGGTGATGAATCCCAATACCAGTCAATCTCAGAATTGCATGAGGGCAGGGGAGAAGCAGGAAATGAGAGCAGGATCTAAGGTGAGTTGAGTTCGTCCCTCAACGACTCACAAGGTAGGATCGGGAAACTCAAGGTCAGGCAATTCATATAGCTTTCAACCAGAAGGGGCTGTTGGTTTACTCAATGATGGAAAGCATCGCGGAGACAACCCTGAAATCCCAGGGATAGAACCACCAGTTATCGGCCACTCACGAGTTACGGGCACTTGCCGGTTATGGACAATCTACCAGCAGAGAGCCTCCCTATGATCAGCTACGGGCCACCCATTGATATATGCCAGGCTATGACCACCGACTGATCTCAGACAGTCGCTCGTCTCGTTTGGAATACAGTGGACTCCGCTTAATCGGGACACATCGGGCCCGGCCATCTTGGCCCGAATAAGCGGTTGCCCCAATAAAGCGGTGGTATATTGGTAGTGGTTGCATGTTCGGGGATCTGGATTTTGGCCCGATAAAGCGGATTCCCCGATTATCCGGTGTTCCGATTAAGCGGAGTCCACTGTAGATGGTCCTTGATGGAACCAACGGGGAACTAAGTAAGTTGCGAGATCATTTCTCGAGATTCGGAGCTCTTCCAACGCCGAACGATTCTTCCATACCCGAGAAAGCCGCAGGAATACCTCGAGGATGGGATAACGGTTGAAAAACTGCATGACTATCGAACCCGACTCACTCGAGTTGATTCACTCGATTCATATCGGACTGCATCATGGAATAGGATAGCTTTGCGACGGTGGCTGAACTTTGGGTCCCAAAATGTCAGTTCCCGAGGGGATGACAGGGCGAAACTGGCTTTGAGATGTCCCGGTCGTTTGGCTGAAATCGAACCGAGTTCTTGTCGTCTACTGAACTTACTTTGCTCTGAATTTCGTGAGCGATAAGTTTACGGAGGAACTCCCGCCTCGTTCGAGTAGCCCGATCACCTCCTGTTTTGGAATCGTTTCTGATCATGGACGTCTTTCATGATTAATTTTCGCATACCGTGGAGGAAAGATGCGAAGATATCTTCGTTGATAACGGGATTCGTAGCCATCTCTCACACGATGATTGAATGGCGTTACTGATTAACACAACGCGTGAACCAGGGCTACAACGCGGCCTCCCTCATCAGAAAAGATGATCTCTGAGCTGGGGCTGACCGACAAATGAGTCACGGTTGAAAACATCCAAATATTTTATTCATCTCCGAGTCGGTTCACATCCGAAAAAATAATTACAGGCGACTACCGAGGATGGAAACACCTTACCTAACCGCAACTCAGTTGAGTCTTGACGTATGGATTTCGTAAGGCCATTGTCTATCCATCTTCCAGGAAGCATACTTCTTCCTTGATCTCAATCCTGAGACTTGGGTGCCAGAGCCAGGGAAAGCGGTCACACCTTTGAACATTGTATCGGTATCTGGATGGAAACGAACGCCATCTGGTATGACGTGAAGATTTTCGGGCAGTTTGTCTGCGTCGGCTAGAAGTTTTTCGTACGGGTTGAGACCGTCCACACTCGTGGAGAAGAAATTAGCCACGGCCTTCAGTGTTGTCAACTCGGCGAGCTCGTAGTTGGGGATGTCGTGGTCGAATTCTCGAACGCAGTCAGCGAGAAGTTGGACCTTTATGGGTTGCTCCAAACGTACTTCCCTCAGTTTAGACAAGTCTTTCCCCGGTAGATGTTTCTTGAACAAGCCCATCAAACGTTCCTGGAGATCCTCCGGCGGTGTGTACGGCCGCGTCGGTCGGCAGAACCTGAAACGCAATGATGTTTCGAGATAATTTCTAACAGCAAGATTCATTTCGACCCAGGGTGACTTTTCCTCTGGATGTTCGATGACTGGGGATGGTTGAAGCGCTAGCATTCCCTCGGGCCAATACATTTATAATCGAACAAAATCGATGGATTCATCAACTGAGTGAAACACTTCGTCATCGAAATCAGATCCATCGCCGGACCAACCTCCCATAACCCCCTGCGATATTCACATTCTTATCTTTAGTATGAAGAGACAGTGAATAATTTTACCCTCGAGCAGCCATCGCGTGCAGGGTGGCTTGTACCGTTGTCCCATCTTCAAATTTATCCGCGTCATGGTATTCCTTGGCCGACTGATATTGTTTATAATATATGTGAGTCCGAATCGCCTGCGAGCGAAAATAATGTTGGTCCTCACACATTCGAATTAATTATATTAGTGTGTCAGGGTCAATTTAGGATTCAACATGAGGAAGTGGCTGATAACTCCACAGCTCTCTGAGCTTCCTTCATCTCGACGAACTCACCTGGTATGTGCCGATCTTGGAAAGGCTTCCGAGAAAGAAATTCTTGGAGTAATGCGCGAGTCCGGCCATGGCTACAGCCGGCCCCAAGATGCGATGTTGAGATGAATGCTGACGATGATTTTTGTCGGTATGAGACGCGCTCTAGGGCGAGAGACGCCGCTCGCCGAGAGGCCAGGACACTTGGAGTTCGCTCCAGAGACGAGAGAGATTCCTCCGAAGACGATTAGAGTACGAATTCTCTTCATGTAACGTCAGGGGAGCTAAGAGGATGGCCGAAAAGAACCCCGCCCAGCTGCATTGCCGATCCAGTTTTCACGATCCAGAGACGTCAATATGCATTACTCCGCCCGGCAACATCACTGTCAAGTACATCGTTCTGCGACTACACGAAACGCCGCGCCGTAAGCAACGGTCTTCACCCTCCTCCGCCATGTGACATTAGAGATGGAGGACTACTGCGTGGAACGTTTCCTACAGAAGCTGCCGAAGTGCTGCGGTGCTGGCAACGCCATCTTCGTCGCACCATCCAGCGACGGATGTGACCGAATCAACGTTGTCAGATTTGTAAACGGCGGCAACTGGTTAGCCACGTTCCCCAACTCTCAGAACTTGAGATACTCAAGCACAGGAAGCGGCCGACCTCGCGTCGGACGCACAAACTTGAGCACCGTTGTTGGAATGCTTCAAGCGTGCTCTTCCTGGAGCCGTATTCACTGATCGAAAACTCTTCGCGGTGGCAGAGAGAAACATGTGCGTCAGTTCTCTTGGTATCACGGCCGTGTGGTCCGCTCTGATTCGCTCAAATCGGCGCCTACTCCAATCGGGCCTCCGGCGGACTTGCGAATCCGCTAACAGATTACACGGCTCGAAGAAGTTTTGCTCACTCAGAGTCCGACATCTTCCGAGACAAATGAATTCGCCGGGGCATTGAAGTTCTGTCAGATTGTCATCCGATCGGATTCGAAACAGAACTGAGATCTCATCGAACTGACCGACTTCGGTTTCTGACAAATCAAGTGTCTGGATGCCTCTGAAATCTGCCGGGATCGCGAGAAAATTGCGTGACATCATCCTATCGACACCTTCGCGATCTATTCCGTACATCCGCCGATTTTCAAGGCCCGGACCGTCAGGAAGTGATTCACCCTGTTGTGAAGTTTGGACTTGTCCCGGTGTCCGGTCACTCGGACCTCACCTCTCACGAAATAGCCTTCGATTCGAGCTTCTTATCGATCTCCTGTAACCGGAATGCGAGATTCACGCTCCTTAAACTCGATGGCTCCCCAATTCACTGATACGCTTTTCCGGCTGCGTAGCATCCGGGGCGTGGAGCTTTCGACTGCATTCCAAGGTTCCCTTGACTCGGAGCCTTTCTCATTGGCGCCGGCAGACAGAAGGCACATCAGGGGGAGATAAGCAAGCATCCTCCCTTACTGCTCACTCCGCATCTGTGTCCCATGCAACAGCTGCACTGTCGGTTTCAATTGTCAGCTAGGATAGCAGCCACCAGCCGTACCCCTTGTCGAGGATTCCGTCACTCAACGCTTCCCCGATAAGTCAATGTCGGCGTCCTCGCGACAGGGCTCATTCTTGTCTTCTATGATGCCGACATTGCTTCAAAGGGCGAGGATTTGCTGAATTCGGACCTACTGATCACGTAAAATATCATTTTCTAAGTGATGCAAATATACTTGGTCAACCTTGGTTGACTTGGAGAATTGATTCTACAAGGAAATATATACAGTTCCAAGACTCGTTGGGTTCAGTGATGGGGGGGGGGGGATGCGTCGGGGGCGCGACACTCCTGGTTTTCCCCGAATCAAGCATTTAACTTCGAAAATGTTCTCGAGGAGATCACTGGTTCGCGATCGCGAGACAAAGCTCAAACCAGGAACAAGCATCCCATTGGAACCACGAAAGCAATTTGAAAGCTTTGATGTCACCTTTGTGCAACAGGTGATCATCTCGAATCGTACTGCTCTGGAATAACTTGCAGAATCGATCGTCACATATAGAGTCATCAGTCATCCACTGTGAAAAGGAATTTATGCGGTTCAACACATTCCTCGGCGTTGCCATCAACAGACCCCGAGAGCAACGGTACAGTATTTCGCATTTTAGGGTTCCATGGTGGAAATTAGCTGCTGGACCAAGCGATGCCCCAATCGGGTGGGCACTTGAAATCACCCATCACTTTTTTGGGTTCTTTTGTATTAGGCGGGTGGCGAGTTGAGGCGAGCCGTAGCAGACGAAAAGAGGCCGTCGGGCCGACCTCGCGTGCGGAGGTGGGGTTGGATTTTCGAGAACGGAGAGACCACACGTACGGTGAGGCCTTCCTGGCTCGATGATATCAAATGATCCCGAGCGTAGCGAGGGACACTAACCAGCAAACGCGTCGAGGCCCAACCGTCAAGTCGCCAATCCGACGTGTTCTGGCTTTGTTGTTTTTCTTCGCAACCCGCCTAATCGAAAAATACCCTTTTTTGTTAGAAAACTCGAAGCAATGCCTGGAATCCGGTCATATCCAGGTCCTCGTTGTCGAACAGGGGAGAGAAACGGCGGAGCAGTGGCCCGATCGGGACGCGGCCTCGAGAATAGATCATCAACATCATTAGGTCCGTGACGCTGTCTCGACTTCGGAGAGCTTCTCAAAATCTACGGCTCCATTTTCACGGGGGGCAGCCCACTCGGAATCGCGTCCTTTGGACGGCCATCCTGACATCCATTCTCGCATATGACGGAAATTCCGATCAAGCACTCCGGAAAACTTTTATAACTAGTCCGCCGCCGTAGGACCATTAGGGATGACGCCATTGTGGATTCGATGCATTCCTGCAGCAGGATCTGATTTTGGATTCAGGAAAACATTCGACTACCGCCGCGGATCAGTTATTCGAATCAACTTGATCCTGTGAGGCTGGAAAAGTGTACTTTGATGATTCCGTTTCCTATGGTCGAGATTTCCCACGTCCGAGAAAGCTTGGCGTAGCCGCCGCTGGATGGCGCTAGTATCGGGCGGAAAGATCATCAAGTTTGAAACTTTTCACGGGAGGGATTACAGGTTTTCGGAAGAAGTTTGTGAAATGCGAGGTGCAGTTAGGTGCGAGTAATCGGGATTCACTCAGAAGTCTTCCACTAGGATTCATGTGAACGTGAGTTGTGGATCATTTCGTTCAGCGCTCCGGTGGCGAGCAATCGTCTGTTGTTCTAACATCACACACCGAATGGAAGCGGCAGCCCAGTACGAAAGACAAAAAATTGTGATCGCCGACGTTGGCGACAACAAACAAAGCTCCGCGGTCGCACTTGTGGCGAGTTCGGAAACGGTTTAGTTTGTCAAACCGCGAAATTGCAAATGACAACCGAGTCGCGAGATTCGTGATATCTTCGTGATTTCGTACCTGCTGACGGTTTCGACCCCGGACGAAAAGTGGACGCAGCAACGCCCAGATCATCCGTTGAACGCTTCTGGAGCTCTTGTTATTAACTCCTTTTGAGTGACTGTCACGTCTCCAGAGATGCTCAGAGAAGGGATTCGAGGCCAGAGGTGATTCGCAATCGCTCGTGAGTAAATTTCTCTTCCGACCTGTTGATTTCGGTTGGTATTTTCATTTGACATCGGTGCGGTGCCGATTCCACTTGAAATGGTCTTTGTCAACGGTTTGGACGAACGGCCGCGTGTTTGAGTTCCTTGCATTGCTTATTCGTCCCGAATACCGCGAAGATGTCACCTATTCAAGTTAGCCGTGATGAACATTGACGGGCGGATATTCTTGGCTTCCGTAGCAACTGATGGGACCGTTCATTCCCTCCACTTGTTGAGCCCCCCGGGCTTGACCATGCTCCGAAGCAATTTTCGGAGTGATTGTTGGGAAACTGAGGTTGTATGATCAGCTGATCCCGATGATCAAACTTGAGTTATTCAGTTGGGAGGTTTCCCAATTCATACGACGTTTTTGAATAACCGTTCCGTCCGATCAGTGTCCGCGAGGAGTTCATCGCAGGCGGACTGCAGGCCGTTGTCTTAGCTCGTCTCGGGTCACCGCCATCATTGTGTCCGTCGAACTCCCTTTGCGGAGACTGCAACAGTGACAGAAATCAAACGACGTTTTCACGGGTATCCGACTTCTTGACGATACGAGAGGAAACTTTTCAAAGTGCACACTTCTGGAGTCGATGGGAAATCTACGCTCTCGGCCATCCGTGCCTTTCGGCATTGACTGGTCCTGGAAGATTGAAGCTAAACTCTCCAGTTTGTGACTTGAAGTGCGAATTCCGACAGCAGAAAATATCTCAGTCGTGACGGTGGCTTTCGGGAGTTGCAGTGCCGAAACGAATGTCATCTAAGTGACGCATCGCGTTATTATACGAATCGTCGTAGAGAACGTGCCTCTGCGCTGCTTACTATCAGCTGAGGCATTCATGATGTTCGTCGACAGCTGGTAGCGGTAATCCGATTCTCTCGGATGTCAACCGTAGACATGTCTCTGAGGAAAGCTTCAATTTAATATAATTCACAGCAGCGATCGAGGGCGCTTGCCTTCGCTGGAATTTCCGCGATGTGAGTGAATTTATCAAGAACTACCAGGCGTTTTCTTGGCACGATGATGCGTGAACTCGCGTGTAGTTTCGCGTTTCAAATAGTTAGCATTATTGACTCCTGTCGTGTGGTCACATTGCGTGTGGTTGAGGATGAGAAACCATTGCTCGAGGCATCGGATTTTATACGGAATTCTCAGACATGTGAATGATTTGAACGGCTACTGAGATTCCTCTTTGAGCTGGCCGTCGGATTAGGCAGGCCGACTTCCGAGATCAGTCGCGTCGCGATTTCGGCCTGTTCGTTATTGATTCGGTTCTAGGGATAGCTTTTCAGAGATTTCCGGAGTCTGTATGCGGGTTCGACTGCGTTTTTTGCTGCCACCAAAACTTCGCGATTCAGGTAGCCTCAGTTTTGTTCACATGGATCAGTTACCTGGGCTGTCATTGCGTTTCCGGTTCCCGCCGGCCGCACGTATACTCGAAGGTTGCAGGAGGCTTACAAGAGCCGACTCCGGAGAAAGCCGTATCCCCCGCACAGAACTCGGTCGATGCGGTGGTTCTCATTGACGGTTTCCAGAGCCGAGCGCGATTCAGACTCCTGTCGGATTCACAACTTGTAGGAGAGTTTCTTTTTCTCTCATGGAAAATCCCGTGAAACAAGCGCTTTCTCCGCGAGCCATTCGAGTGGAACTCGTTCCGGTGGGAAATAGTCATCTGATTGCTTTGTCGTGGAGTGTATTACGCATTGACTACGAAGTTCCATACGCATATTACAGAATGGCCAGCTCGACTGTCGCAGCGGCGGTCTCTCCCGGCCGACGGGAACCTATCGCGGTGAGATCGGCTCGTATCAATAACTTCGTTTTCGGCAAACATGGATCTTCCGAAGACAACAACCCCAAGAATCTGTTCAACAGGTAGGTGGAGCAGCGTGTGCACGGATTGCCTTGACGCAGAATCAGCAGTCTACAGTATGGGAACGAACTCGTTTTATGATGACGGTCCTCCGTTTTTCAGGGATTCGCTTCTCGATGCACTATTCGTGCTTTACGAAGAACTCAACAATGACAGCATGCGGAAGGACAAAAACGTGCAGAAATTCCTCGAAAAATGTAGGTTTGCCCTCCTTTCCTTGTGATGCGTGAATATATCTTCAATGGCAGGGCTGGGGTCGAAGAACCCGCCGTATCCTTGAGAATGGACAGTCAATGAGTATTTGTTCAACAGATCGACAGCCGATCTCAGACCTCCGGTCCCTCCGAGTGTCGATTTCGGACTTCGAGGTTAAGAAAATCATTGGCAGAGGTCATTTCGGAGAGGTGAAGGTTGTGAAAGAGAAGGCCACTGGAGAAGTGTTCGCCATGAAAACACTGCGCAAGAACGAAACTCTCAGTCAGCAGGCAGTTGCGTTCTACGAAGAGGAGCGCGACATCATGGCTCAAGCTCAAGATACCAAGTGGATCACCAAGCTCCACTACGCCTACCAGGTCAGTTGCTCTCCACTTTTCGTTTCAGAATATCTTCCGAAGCGGGTGATGTCTTCGTCCGCGTTCACCCTGAAACTCGAGGTTTCATTTTCCCAAAACTTATTCTGCAGGATGCGGACAATCTTTACTTGGTGATGGAGTTTCTGCCCGGTGGTGATCTCCTATCTCTGCTGGACCGGAACGACAACATTCTGAGTGAAGATCATGCGCGCTTTTACCTAGCAGAGCTCGTCCAAGCCATCAACACTCTCCACAGCATGGGATACGTCCATCGAGACATCAAGCCGGACAACATTCTTATAGATCGGCGTGGTCATATAAAGCTGGCCGATTTCGGATCAGCAGCCAGACTGTCCTCCAAAAAAGACGTCACTTCCAAGATGCCTGTCGGTACTCCTGATTACATCGCGCCAGAGGTCCTTCAAGCCATGAATGAGCGGGGCACCTCGGGTCAGACCTATGGCACCTGCTGCGACTGGTGGTCGCTTGGAATCGTGGCCTACGAAATGCTCTACGGCCAAACACCGTTTAGCGATGAGCGGGTCATGAAGACATACTCGAACATCATCAATTTCAAGAAAACCTTGGCTTTCCCAACCGACTTCGTCGTGAGTCCTCAGGCAGTTGCCCTGATCACCGCCTTGTTGGAACACTCCGACAAGAGACTTGACTACAAGGGTCTGTTGGAGCACAATTTCTTCGAAGGAACGTTCTGGTCGAACCTACGATCTATGGTACCGCCTTTCGTGCCACAACTGACTGGGCTTGACGATACCTCGAATTTCGACGATTTCGAAGACGAATCACGGGCTTCGAGTCGAGCGTATCTGCGATCACTCCAGAAGAAAGAGTTTGAAACCGCTAATCTCCCCTTCGTGGGTTTCACACACACGCTCGAGGCAGCGCAGCACGTGATGACCGCCTCAGTTGAGGGGCAAAACGCCGCGATGGCATTCTCTGGGACTCTTCGCAAGAACGATGACACTCGCCGCAAAGAGCTCCAGGAGAAGCTAGCTCTCGTTCAAGCGAGCGAAAGCCAGCTGAAGGATGAAAACGAGGGTTTGAAGACTCGTCTCAAAGAATCCGAAGCGAGAACAGGTGAGCGGGTTGGGAATCAGGAGAGGCTCTGAAGAGCTTGAGATTTGAATCGGAAGGTGTTGGCGAGCAGATGGGCAAAGTTAGCGGATCCGGCGTCTCCGGAATGATGGGAAAATAATGTCTCTTTTTTCGAACTTCAGCCAAATTCCAAGACGAGCTGAGCGCCTTAGAACGTTGCATGATCGAGAAGGACACCGAACTCAAAAAACTCGAAGAGAAATGCCAACAAGAAATTGTCCTTCGCAAACGCAGCGAGCAGAAAGCCATTGAAATCGTCAAAGGTTATCAGCGACAGTACAAGCGGTCGGACGAACTGATCAAGTGGAGTCTCACGGCACCGGACAGTCCGCTCAACGACAAAAATCAGTCGCGGCTTTTCGATCTTCCACAACAGATTCTGGATCAGCAAAAAACGATTGAAGACTTGACGAAAGAGCTACAGAAGTCGAGAACTATTGCCAGAGACTACAAGGAAAAGTTCCACACTGTGAGTCTACGAAACGCAACATTGACGAGACGAGGGCCGACCGGCTGTACGCTGTCATACAATCAGAACGATCATTGTCAATACCCGGTTCTAAATCCGCCGTTCTATACTTTCCCATGCAGATCTTCTCCGATAGTCAGAAGTGCGTTGAACGACTGCAAGAGATCCAAGTCGGCAACCTCGCCTATGTTGAAGGGCTCAAGAAAGACCTGAGCGAAGCCGTGAACTGCAAACGCGTTGTAGAGAACAACTTGGCCAACGCTCGCCAACTGTGTGAGGAGTACGTCAACAGACTAAAGGAGCTCCAAGACACCAACAGAGAACTCAAAATCAAGGTTCGGCTCGGAAACTCGATAAGAAGCCGAAATTGGCCAAGATTTCCGATGCAGCATTTTGTGTCGCGCAGCGGGCGAGCAGCCAAATCACGCTCGGAGTCTCAAATTCTATTTTGCAGGTCAAGACGCTCGAAGCCCGCGTTCAAGAACTGGAAACTGAGTTGAACCTTACCGATTTGTCCGACTATGAAGGACCGAACGACTTGGCGGCGGAGTGTGCTGAGCTTCGAATGAAACTTCAAGGAGCTCAGGAAACCAATTCTAGGTTGGAAGTCCAAGTTGTCGAACTCGCGGAGCAGGTATCGCAACTTGAGGCGACGGAAAATCGCAAGAATCAAGAAGCTGCTGCACCCTGTGTGTCTTGCGCGAATCTCGAGAAACAAATCGAGGGTCTGAAGGCACAGTTGTCCACCGCTCTTGAGAGCGAGCGGCCTGACAACGTGGTCGGTGTCAATGGTGATGTTCAAGACGGTAGGAAAGTTCGCTTCAGCGAAATCGGCGACTTCACAGTTAATTTGGAGGGTCACGTGGACGATAACCGAAACAGGTGAGTTGGGGTGGTCACGGCTTCAGGCGCCAGTCTCTGAGAGAATCTCTTTGTTCTCTTAGTGCTCCATTATACCAAGGTCGCAAAAGAAGGAAACTAATGTAGCTTTCATCAATCCAGTGTGACCATCCTGACGGACGATGAGAAGAAGCAGCGACTTTCTATCGGAACGAACTCGTCATTCTACACCGTGGACAGCTGTCTCTGCAAGTGCGCTGAGGAGAATGAGACTCTGCGGAAGGATTTCGAAAAAGCTCGGGAGGAACAAGAAATCAACAAGAAGAGGTTTGTGTTGCTGCAACTGGTTATTAGAGTGAAGGAACATGATGCACCAGAGGCTGATGAATATTCTCGTTGTGCTATCGTAGATGGCTCGACACTTCGGTGGAATTGCGAAAACGCAACGAACAGATCAAGGAGTTGCAACTTGACCTTCGCATAGCGAACCGCGAGATCAAGAACCTCAAGGGAGTTTCCGAGGCCACAGACAAGATTCGAGGTCAAGCTGCCGAAGCCGAGAAGGTTCTCCAGGAGAAAACTTCCGCCGTCGACAGGCTTAATGCAAAGGTTGCGGAACTTGAAGAGGAACTTCAGTCCGCAAAGGAGCTCGCTCAGAAAAACGAGCTGGCAGCTGAGACAGAACACGCCAAGCTCCAAGAGCGACTCCGAATGCTGCAAGACACAACGAGCACTCAGAGCGTAAGTTCATACCAAGCTCTCATAAGGGAGTATGTACAGTCGAATTGTTTTCCCAAGTCGATTGGTGGCGGAATTTCGGATCGTGAATCTCTTATTAAAATGTATTCGTTCGCAGGATCTGCAACAACAACTCGCCTTGTTTTCCGACCAACTCAAAGAGGCGGGGCTGAAGTGCAAAATGCTTGAGAAAGAGGCCGAGATGGCCAACCGAAGGAAGCAGGATGCCCTGAAGCAACTCGAGGAGTGCAAGAAAGAGCTCAAACAGGTACCAGTCTGACCGATCCGTAACAGCGACGCTTGTTTCTCCGAGTACGGCTTGCTGACCTCTTCTCGAATTTTGATTCAGGTGAAAATCCAGAACGATAAGTGGAAGATTGAGTTCAAATCCGTCGGTGAGCTCATGAATGGCCTGAACGATGAAGCCGAACAAAACAAAGCGTACGTATCTCTCAAAACCCCATATGTTTGAACCGCTGATAAATCCGGCGACGCCAAAAGAAATACTCTGTTCGGATTGCAGCGAGATCGTGACTCTTCGAGATCTCGTGACCAAACTCCGAAGCGAGAATTCCTCACTTGATAATCAAGTGAAACTCCTGGATGAGGCGAGATCAACGTTGGCGATTCGCGAATCCACGATCATCGATTTGAAGGACGCTCTTCACGAAGAACAGGAGAAACTTTTCGAAGCTCTGCGAAATAAGGAGCAGCTCGAGGAACAGATTTCCTTCGCTCAGGCTGAGCTAAAAGCAAAATTGAGAACGATCGAGGGTCTCCATGAGGATGTTCTCAGCTTGAAACGAGAAACTTCAAAACACATATCGATGATCAGTTCTCTGAATCGGAACATGGTTCAACTCAACGAGCAACTTGAGGATACCAACATCAAGGTAGTACATATTTGAGTGTGAACGTCGCATGATCTGAACCATCGCCGCCGTCAATTCCTCATTCGAGAAGCGGAGAATTAGATAATGGAAGCTGATCGTTCCTCTCAATTCACAGGCTGAAGAGGAAGAAGAGAGAAACCGGTGCATGATGGCTCAGATGGAAAAACAGCAGAGCGAACACAATTACGCTGTTCTGAGGCTCACCAAGCAGCTACAACAGTATGAAAAGGTAATTAGGATCTGCCCACAATCGCCATCAATCGTTGAATGGCAGCTCCAATTTGATCGGAGTATTGAATGAGCTCTTAACCCGAATCACTCAACGTGACGCTTTCTCCCACAGTGTGTCGAATTCCTCAAAGAACAGTTAGCTAAGGCTAACACGAAGAAGAGTCTCTTCGGCTTCGGGGGCAAGAACAAAGAGGAGAAAGACAGACACGGTCCCAGAGACAAAGAGTACACGAGCAAGATAAGGAAGTTGCAACAAGAGCTTGAAAGTTCTCGACAGGAAGTTATGGAACTGCAGAAGAAGCTGAGTGAGGTCGAGCGGAAACTCGTTCGAGAACAGGAGAGGAGCGAAAAGAAAAGCCACCAGGCTGCGTCCCTCAATTATCACGACAGCGCTAGTTCAAGTCTGAGCGATTCCAGTCATCAAGAACCCCCCGCAACCACCAGTGCGGTAAGTTTTTCAAAATCATCAGTTGTCAAGCTAAATCATCTTCCCTGTGGTTCCCAGTCGATTTTCACTTTTTATTTGCATTTCCTCCCAAGGTCAACCTCTGCTCCCCACATCAGCTTCGTGCTGTGGAGGAGTTGACGAAGTCGCCAGCATCGAATCAAGCCTTGCAGCAACACACGGGACCCTTCCAAGGTCCCACCAACCGAATTTCTCATAATATCCCACATAAATTGCACCATTCCCTGGCATATTCCAACAAGAAATGCGATTTGTGCTCTCGTTCTGTCTTGATGGGCACGAAAATTGCCACGTGAGTATGATCTTCATTCTCAATCGAAATTCGAGTTGGAGAAATCTCGGGTCGGAAGGAAATCTGGAGCCGGATTCTCATTTGGATTCGGTTTGCTCGCAGGTGCCAAGAGTGTGATCACGCTTTCCACGTCGCGTGCAGCCAGAAAGCGCCGCCAGTGTGCGGTTTGACGCGAGAGCATCTCCGCTTGTACGAGAAAATGACGAGCGTCAAGTTTGCCAAGGATACGAAAGAAGTTTCATTCAATGCCGAGAGACCAGAGGGTTACGTCAAGATACCAAAGTGAGTTCGTCATTCGGTGTGCCTCGGTTTGGGCCCATCAGGACATCAGGGTCAATCGCGCTGAAGACTAATCTCAACTGGTAAATTTAAAGATCAGTCAACAGTAAAGAATTCTAATTTTCCAGGAACGGGAGTCCAAAGTTCGGGTGGGAGAAAGCTTACATGGTTCTTGACGACGGTATCTTGTACTTGTTCGATAAGAACTTCACCCCCGGTGGCAACAACATCGAAGCGGTTGACCGGTTCGTAGCTCATGTATTCTGATTCATAAGCAAAGGTCCGCACGGAGCGCTCGTACCTCACGTGCATCTCAATCGTCCAATACCGTCAGCTGAAATTTTCTGCCTTTGCAGGTACAATCTTGTCGGCGATGGGAATACGCATATCTACATTGATCGTGACGTGTTCAAATCGGAGCTCCGAGAAGGGGTGAACACTGATTACGTTCTCAAATTGGTAGTGCACAACCGCGAGCAGGACAAGCGACCGTTGTACATGATGTTCTCGGGTGTCGGAGAGAAGCGACTTTGGTACAATGCCCTGCAGGACACCATTGAAAGACACTCGCGAGGCGTAAGTTGGAAACGAGTCGTATCTTGTCTCGGCTGTGATTTCGAAGTGCTCGAGGCCAAGGAGCTCATCCAAAGTTTTCTCTTCAGAGCAAGAGTGTAACTCGGAAAATAGCCGATATACGCGATAGCCCCATGTACTGCTTGTGGGAGATCGATGAAAACCTCTTGCTTGTCGGCGGGGCTGACGGACTTCATGTTGTCGATGCAAAGCAGAAGAAAGTGCGCAGAACAATCCCTGGGGTACCCGCAGTCTTCCAAATCCAACTCATCGACAATTTCAACAAAGCCATCATGATCGTTGGTGAGTGAACGATATTGTCTTTCCATGGATTCCGATGGTCCCTTGGATGTATCATTTTTTGTGATTTTGATTTGTCGTGACTGAGCTCGCCCACGAACCGCATCTGACTGATATCGTATTCTCTCAGATTCTCGAAAACACGAGTTGGTTTGGTGCCGGAAGTCAGATTTCCGGGATCATGTCCAATGTGAAGGAGACGTCGACTTGCCACCTGTGAGCCTCCTTCCCGTAGGGCTCTCAAACGCCCACTCTCACAGAGCCCATGGTTTGGAGAACTGTTCGATGTTCCGAGTCAGCCGAGACGGAAGTCTCCTTGTTGTGAGCAACTCTGAAGCGCTAATTGTGCTACGCTACAGAGCTGAAACCTTGCTCTACGAAGTTGAGAAAAGGTTCGAAACGGAGACCTTGTGTTCATCCATCCAGCTGACTCCGTTCTCCATCATCTTCAGCAGCGACAAAGTTTACGCTATGGACATGCGAACTTACGATGTGAGTTCATCCCCCGTATATCCTCCAAAAACATAGAACGAAAAAAACATTATTCAGTTGCTCAAGGTCTCGTGACGCTTTTCAATCGTTCCACAGGTCCGTGAATTCCTCGATGCATCTGACGAGTCGCTGGGCCTCTTCCCAACGGCTTTCAAAGGACCGTATTACATCCTCGAGGTTGAGCCACAAGTTGAATATCTGATCGCCTGCAGTTGTAAGTTCCAGACCCTGATCGTTTCCCATTCCTAGCTCAAACATGTCTAGTTGTGGACTCCTGAAAATTGGTCAGAGAGATGAAACAAACAAAACTCTGTTGCAGCAATTGGCTTTTTCGTCAATGCACAAGGTCGACGGAACCGTGTCGGTGACATTAATCTGGGCAGTTCGATTCTCAATCTGGAAATGTGCCAAAGGTCCCTCTTCGTATGTGACGATGATCATATCCAGGTACGGCGGTTATCAGTTATCACATCCGAATTCATGAGATCGGTTTTTTTTCCGTATTCCAATCACAATCGCCCATTATATGAAAAGCTAATGTGAACCTGACCCTCTTAAGGTCTGCATGGTGATGCCATCTGGGAGCCACAACGATCTTCGTTTGGTGGAGACGTTGCACGCTCGCAGCATCCGTTATCTTGGACGAGCCAGAGGCAGCGACGCCGTTTACGTTGCTTGGATTTGGAAGAACAAGCCGTGCATCTCAAAAATTTTCGCTTTCCCGGTAGACAGCACATCGATGAGGTGAGTCAATGGAATCCACGGCGCTCTATCGGAGCTTCTTCGTTCCTCATCGGATGAACGTTTCGAGAAACTATTGTTTTGTTCAACTTTCAGCGATCTGTCCGGGGTCACTGGTGGGGAGTTCTCCTTCACATCATCGATTGAAGAGAATCTCGACCGTTATGAAGACTCTGTGACCGGCAGCCACAATTGAGTCGTACTCTGGTGCGGGTTGACCGCGTTGTACATTCATGCAGCTTGAGGCAGCATCGGGCATGCACAAGCTGTTCACCAGTGTTTCCGATAGTTAGGCTGACTTCGTTCCAAGAGGTGAACTGCATCGATTTTGATATGCCAAAGTACTTTCTATTAACCGATCACGAGTGACTGTGTACTTACTGCGAGTTAGTTTCCTCATGACGAGTCGTTCTCTCCATTCACCGGGTCCAATTCAACCATTGTTTCCTTGAGTCATTGCATCAGGAGCTGCAGCAGAAGCAGCAGCAGCGACAGGGAAACGTGTTCATCGAGTGGACGAGTTGCCACCTCGTCAGTGACATCTGCTCATGATAATTCTTGATAGTATTTTTCTACCGTCGAACTTTGGTGTCGACGTGAACATAATTCAGCGAGAGTTTCATGCCAGCACTTCATATGATTACTTTCTTAGTATCTGAGAAAAGAACTTGAGCACATTCTCGACAGTTATCAGACACCGGACACACTCCAGCGCGAAAAGTTGTGGGACGGCAGTCGCTTCCAACTTCTCAGTGTTATTTATTGATATGAGAGCCACGGGAAAGGAAAAAAAAACTTGTCGGATTATGAATTCGCGGAGAATATGATGTCTGGGACGTCTTGTACACTATTCGGGCATTTGTAAATCCTCCGATCGAACAATGAATTGTACAATCGATCAGTCGATCGATTCATGTAGCGATTTTTGGACAGCCTATGGATTTCCGAAGGAATCGAGCTGTATTACGTCTTGTGGTAGAGGGGCATGGACCAATGAAGAGCAAAGAATCAATCACAATCGAACAGTCCGTGTTTTTTCCTTTTCTGATTCTGTGAACCCGTAATCGATCTCTCCAGAACTCCAACACTTTTTCCAGGAAAAAAAGTCCACAGTTATCTTGCGATTCAAAAGGGGGCATAGAAACGGGGCCATCCCTGTGAGTGTGTGTAAATGTTGCGTTAAACCAATCTGACTTCAACTATCCTACATTACTATTTTCCCGATCACCCTCAACAATGAATAAACCTATCTTGTTAAAGTCCAAAATCTATGTTCGTGTGGATTGTCCTGATTTGTTCTGTCTTGAGTGGCATTCTGAGTCAATGGAGTCGTGTGCGAAACGGCCGTGATTGGACAGATCCAGCGGGTGTTCAAAAACATTTTGATTCCGGAACCATTAACAAGAGGGAGCTGCCTTAGTCCTTCCCCCATTTGATTCAACAGTCGGCTGTGTGCGCAACATTTGGTGAGTTCCTCGGTATATTCGGCCTCCGCTGTGGGCGGAGCGGGAATGCAAAGAACATTCTATAAATCACAATCCTTCAATCAATAGGAACATCGATATAACTCGATCCATTAATTCATCAATGCTGCTAGCTGATTTTTCTCTCATCGGAGAGCTTCAGTTCAGGCTTCCCGTGTCTATGTTTTCGTTGGAGATGTCGAAGATTTCGATCCCAGTTCACGAAATCAGGCACTCCTCGTTCGCCGCGAAATTAATTTTCCGGCAAGTTCCGGAACTTCCGATCAGTGAGCTCCATTCCAGGAATCGATCTGATCAGCCTCCCACAAGCGGAACGTTCAGCCCACCTGGTGAGACAGATTCTCCTCAATCGAGTGTTGACATGAAGTGGAGCCGATTCGCCGTGATGTGCAGTAGAACCTCGTTAGTGCGGACTCCTCATTGTTAAGGACGCGAGGCTTTTGTTACCGTTCCGTCCCTCGACACTTCATTGTAATTTTACGCCGCCGATACGGACTCGCCATTGTTTCACCCGTTAAGAGGAACTCGCTTCAGTCCGTCTCTCGCATGGAAATTAACCTAGATCGCGTGTGGATTACGTTGACCGAACTCATACAGGACTGCTCGCTTTCCTAAAGCTTCCACAGACGATATCGCGCTTCCATGGTGTCCGATCTCATGCCGATATGTATGCGAGATCGGCGCGCTCGTTGAGCATATTCAATACGTGCTGGCACGCCTAGATCTCAATCCACGACACATCAGGGAAGTCGCAGCGGTTTTGAGAGTTTGTCAGACACAATGTCTACCTCCGAACCAAGCTCCGCGACCAGGCTCATACATTAGGAGCGTTCCGTGATTTCAACCCTCCTAGAATGAAGTGCGGTGCTCACGGCTCTCACACCGTTATCGGATCCTTCGTGGTGAGCATGTCCTCAGGGACGTTCCCTGTCATTCTGTTATCCGCTCAGAGATTGAGGGGAAGGTGACCGACGGCCTCTTCCTCGTCTCTGCGTATGCGGGGCCCAAGGCTGGAAAAACTACCGCAGAGTCACTTCAGCTTCTCGCGGCCAGTGCGTAGGCAACCCCCGCGGAGACGCAACGCAAGCTACGCGAGCTTGATCGAATATACGACCATGAACTCGCGACGAATTCTCTGCCCTCCCGTTCCTTGATGAATTTCATAGAAAACTCGCTCTTCCTGATAGCAATGTTTATTCGGCATAAAACATAGTCATAGACATTTTGATTCCGCCTCGACCGTCATCATGACTTATTTGGGTTTTCACAACAGTTTGGCGGCAGGATCGTCGATCTCACCTCGATTCCATCGTAATCCTGTTATCCTCATTACAAAATATAGTCAAAATGATAGTTATTTTCCTTAAAGTATTTTTACAGCTGTATTCACTTGACGTCTCGGTCACGTATGGGAACATGTACAATGTTTGCTGAGGATACGACCTCGCAACGCACAATTGCTGCACAACTGCTGGGTGAACGGCCGCGTGGTCCCATCCTCCCCACGCTCCATTAGACTTGAAGCTGAGCCAAGAGACGGAACTGTGCCAAATGATGAGGCTGAACATTTCCGACGAGATTTCCAGCGCTGCGAGACATCGACGCCACTCTGTCCCCTCGTCTCCACAGCTCCTAGCCCTGATGAGCTATTTTTGAAACGGTTTGTGACGTCAGGACGTGTTGTATCCTTTTCTCGGAAGTAAATGCCGGGAGTTGGCTCAGAAGTCGTCTGATCATACGATCGATTCGGAGAAGTTGTCCGTTTGCAGTGTAGTCGGAGAATTCGTGGTCAAGCCACTGATACTCCTGAAAATGGATACATTTTAGTTTCTCTCTATAATAGACTCTCTAAGACTCGAGCTCCTTCCCAAAGGCGGGAAAAATGAGCTCTCTATAATCTTAAAATTGTCGTATGACGAGTTCTGGGAGCGCCGCCTGCTAGAAATTACTCCGCCGAAGCACACGGTTGGTGGAGTTCGCCCCTCGGGAGCTCTGGTGATCGACCGCGTCAGCTCATGATCTGCCAGGGGACGTAATCGGATTCTCTCAAAATTCACTCGAGAAGGGGAATAATCTAAATTATCCTGCTGAGGCTCGCCGAGTTCTGCCAAGTCGGCTTTCAAGGATTCCCCGTCCATTTCCTCCGTTTCGTAGGACTTCTATCCACAAAGTGACAGTGAGCGTTGTATTGACTTGGTATCGAATTCGGAGGCAGCCCCCGCGGCGTTCCGAGCCCATCGAGGTCTTGTTTTGACAGCGAAGCAGCCTTTGGTGGTTATCCGACAAAAGCGCGAATAATGCACGGCTCCGGTTCATTTTCTATGGCTCCAGCTGGTATCGTCGCTCGCCGAAGTTGTTTCTGCTGTTGTCTAGCTCGAGCAGAACAAAGTTTCCCAGAGCCGAACCGGCTGCTCTACTCGATACAGGTAGTCTTCCCATCCAAAGGGGGGAGAGTCAATTTACGACGGCGAGCTTATGGACAGCAGTCGCTGCGCTGCCATGCTTGCTGCCGTGTTTCAACATAAGCAAACCAACACTCCATGAGGAAAATCCATCTGTGGACCGGCGCCAGTGAGAAAATCGACCCGATCAGAGCACGAGACCGCAACCAATTGGTTGTCATGCTCTGAGTTTATCGGTTTTGCTAATGAGGCCGTGCCTTGATAAAAGCGGCTAGTGTACTCCTGCCAGCGAGCGTGCTTTCGAATAGCTCAGCACATAACAAGGATGCTCCTGAGATAAGTTTTTATGCCGCTCTTGAGTACCGCTCGACCGCCAACAGATATTTTTAACGCAGGTCTCTCCAGACGGGGAGCTTTGCGATGCGTGTCGATTGCAATTGGATTCCCCAGTTCGGCTCTTAACGATTTCCGACGACTCTGAAGTTCCTTGAGGACCACAAAATGCGATCTGTTTAGAACTTTGGGCCCCAACCGATTCCGGGTTTCCTTGGCAACTGCACTCGGTTTCGTTCTCCTCGACCTCAAGCGCCTTTGACGCAATCTCTGTTGGGCAAAACCCGATTTGGACACATGGCGGCTCAAGTCGAGATTAGAATGCTCTGTCGGCCGACCACCGCGACGTTGGAATTAGATACAACGATGCGAACGTAAATTGTTCTCTAAGTTACAACAAGAAGAAAGCGATATAAATAGCGGCGATGATAATGGCAACGATAACACTGGTTATGATAGGAATTGGATGATGACGTTCCGCATCGTCGCTGTGCACGACAATTTTCGCCAACCGCCGTTCTCCCTCGTCCCTGCGCTGACAAAGCGGCAGCCTTAATGATGAGCAACGTTAAGGTAGAAGCGGCGACCCACAGCACGGAGCGAAGAATATCGAATTACCCACATGCAAGATAATCGGGCGAGCAAACCATCGTCATGGTGAAAGGCAAAGGTCATCGGCAGAGCGAGTTACCTGTAGTGTCCTCTTTTATGTCCCTTGGCTCCTTTTGAAGAGTCTTTACTTTTAGGCACGAACAAGGAGGTACAAGAAGTGCAGTCATGACACATCGCACTGCTAGCTGATGCTCTCTTCTCTTCGAATGCGCGCTGGAACACTTCGTTCAATTCGCTCTCGTACTCCTGCACCTCCTGGAATATTAGGAGGGGTTCGCTAATTTTGGATCCTGGTCGCATCTGCGCAGGATCGGTCCCATAGCATAGCATTTCATACTCACGCTGCTCAAGCCGCTAGTAGGGCTATGAGATCTGCGGACGTGTATTGAGCTGTCCTTAACGGGATGACAGCCATAAATGAGATTACCTTCGCTCTGCGTACCTGTGCGGAAAAAGAAACGTCTTACCCGCGGAAATTGCGCCCACTCAAGCGCCTTGGTTGTCTCAATCGAATCGATTCTGATTCATCAACACTCTTCTGCGGTCATCACCGGACCTTATCTACCTGATAGAGATATTTCTACGGAAGGCGAGTCAATCGAGAACCAATTCGTACCCGATAAACTGAATTTGCGAATGATTGGAACTTTGATGTGATGATTCCCGTGACTGTCTTGGTTGTTTTCCTGTTTAGACGTCCACTTCACTGAAGGCGTTGTGTGCTTTGAAGTATGCTTCAGTCGCGCAGGATTCTGCGCGGCACCACTGGGCTGAGAACTTGCCGAATGAGCTCGGTAGCCGTTTGCTCCACTGCGGATCCTTCCTCCACCGCCACCACCGCCGCCGGCCCCGTTGCCGGTGCTGTCATCACCCTGCATCCAAAGTTGGCTTCTCGTTACTATTGTTCGTTTTGGCATCGTTTAGCTACACTTCTTGTACAGAACATTCCGGACACGGAGAAGGGGCTCTTTTGTTGAGGATCAGGCGCGCTCGTTCCTATAATTCGAGACACTCGCAGCAGTTGCAAAACTCAGACGCAGTTTCTAGCGGCTCAGGAGTTCGTCCCACGTTCCCAACTCAATGGGGTTTCGTTGAGAGGCTCAAACGCATAGGCTTGAGCAAGTTCACGATCATCCTGACCATATTCCGCGGAAACGTGCTCCAGACTCGAGTCCGCACTGATTGCCCGCAATGTGATTTGGAAATAGAGCTCGTATTCAAGCCTACCTTCTGGCGAAACAACGAGCAGCAACCGAAACGAGGTGGACAGAGTTTCTCGCGGAACGCCACGCGGAATCTATTCGACATAATGCTGTACAGTATCGGGTTGATGGTTGAGTTCATATAATAGAAACAACCTGCAAAGATAACATTCCTCAGCTGCGAGCACTGGAACCTACTTTCAGTCGCGTTGAGGGGAAAGCTCCGGTGGGGGAGAACCCTTTGACTGGGCAATGAGTCATGCTCTACCATTTGTAAACTCACACGGAGCCGAACACGGGAAACAACTCACCGGCGAGGAGAAAGAGTTTTTGGTTGACGTCTCTCAGAGTATTTGTCCAGTGGCCGTGCAGGGACACGTAAAGGAAAAGTAGACGTTGCGAATGGTACGGAGCCCAACATACGAAGAAAGCTATGACGACCGCCGCTGAGGAGGCAGAAAAAACGAACGATCACGTATCAAACCCAATGAGCAAACTCAGTCCAGTCCCTCTCAAAAGGCGGCTGTCCATATCCTCCCTGTTCCCATTGCTTTTTCCTCTGAAGGGAACAATGGGAATAACGAGAGGAACACCAGTGAAGATTTCGTTCTCAAGGCTACGCGGTGAGAATAGAGTCTGTGGGTAAAAATTCGTTTCCAAGGAGCAAATATTCACCCGATAGGTCTGGTTAGCGAGGGAAATTCGAATCCTGTCTCCCGGATCGGGCGCGAGAAAGAAAATGAGCACAATCGGGAAGAGGCGAAAACTCGTTGGGAAAAACGATCGCGAGAACCAAGCGCTCAATATCCCTAGTGGATAAGTCAGCCTCGGGCTGAAAGCAACGGCAAAACCTTACCCAGCATCCGAACCACAGCTCGCCGGCTCTTGGACCTTTCCCCATCGCTTCGGTGATATCGGGACTGGCATTGGTTGGGTCCTGGATTGTAGTCAGATGCGCCGTAATGTGATCTATGGACCTGCTTGTGGAGGAACGGTTACGATTACCCAATTGTTGTGATTAGAGTCAGAGATTTCTGTTTTCAAAAAGAATTCAACGACAATACAGCATCACTCCCACTCAGAACCCTTCTACCCGCGCGTCTGATTACCTACTCCTCCGGGCCGGTTCTGACCGGAAAGTCGTGGGCAATGTTTTTTTGTGGAAGCCGCTCACGCTCGAATTATGAGGGTCCACGTGCGAGTAACAGGAGATTTATTACATCTCGATGGGACAGCGCTGCACGTAATGTCTCGTGGAATGCATAAACAGAATGCTAGCGAACGGCTGCGAATTGAGCTGGCAGGCTCCAACGAGAGGAGCAAACTCCTTTCCGGTGACCGCTTTGAATAGCAATGGGAGAGTAATTTCCTTTCGGACAGCTATAACGAGGATCTCACAACCGAAATCTCGACCGGAGCCTTTTATTGCTTTCGATGATGATGATGAGCCCCGTCGAGACAGAATGAACGCGGCGTGACGCGGGATCCGCGGTAGACCATCGGAACCTGCCATTCTAAGATATTCGGGGTCGACCGGAACTCTACATCATGCGGCTTCCAATTCCTGGGACAACAGAAACCTCAGTATCTAGTATATGTTCTTTGCCTTCTTTCCGCGGTTGTTGACCAACATCTTTCCGGGCTTGACAATTTGAACAAGCGATCTAAGTACGAAGGAGTAAAACCTCTGAGGGAACGAAGCGCTTCCTCCTGGCGAAAAGAAACTTCAACCTCAGCGCGAGCAAGCTCTTCAAAAACTCACGGCAGGCGGACGTGCATAAAATTGCTGGCCTCAACTCCAAACTCACGCGAAATCGACAAGCGCTCCGACTCGCGGTCGAGTGGTTTCCCTTGCACCCACCGGACCTGCTTTGAATGCCATGTTCGATTCGTATCTCGAGTTGCTCCCATTGTTGAGAGAGAAACATTCCGGTTCATGCTCTGAACCAAGTTGGAAGAGGGGACAGGGGCGCACTCGTAGTGTTTGAGCTTCCATTTTCGCAGCTACGAGTGCGCCAGGTGGAGGGCTTGGCCCTCGACAGGTCAAGCGAGGACGTCCGCATTCTCAATGTGAGGCGAAACGCAAGCTTTGAATCATAGTTGCTGTTCGCGTTGTGTGGCAGCAATGTAGCGCTGTCATGGCGACGAATGTACATAAACCACGAATCATCAATCACGTGAACCAGAACTCTTGAGAGAACTTCTTCGAGGCCTAGATTTCATCGTGACTCTTAGTCATCACAGTCAACGCTTCCGTTGCTCCGGCTTTGATTTGATTCTCGTCCGTTAGCGGGTCTGCTCGACAATATTTGTTTCCAAACTGACGACAGCTGCAAAATCTTCGAGGAGCAGGCGATTCAGGCTTCGTTCCGACGCTAAAGCTTTTGATTTATCTGAATTTGCATTGACAGCAAATACATTCCTTCCAAACAGCCGGGTGCGTTCGAAAGTCTTCGAATCCCAATACTTTCGATTCCTCGGCTCACTCGGAATGTGAGTGAATTGAGATTCGAGCCCTTTTGTGTGCGGCAATCATGGGATCTATGATGTCCTCTAGCAAAAAAGCAAACATTTTTCCGACGGTCCGCTTATTTACGGAGCCAGCAGATGAATATATTCACTGACCTGGCGCTCGTTTTGCATTTTGTGCCGCGGAACGTTCCCTACATTCTGCAAACTAGGGCGACACGAACGGGATCGAACGCGCTGCCCGAATCTCCCCAGAGCGTTTCCGCCGAGGGCGTGGCGTGAACGCGGACTTCGGACTCAAATCTCTTGCAGCCAGCGGTCGTTTGGAATCAATGAGCGTAGCATTTCCATGCATGGAACCGTGCGACCTCTCGACCGATGTTCTCTTTTGTCGCGGCGCTGTTCTCTGCTGGACCGCAATTCGAGGCACAGCAAACATTCATTTACATCTTATTGTTAGGGGTGTTCCGATCACTAGCTCGACATCGAGTTCACGTGGGTTCCGTAATTCGATTGGACGGATCAGAATTATCTAAGATTCGATATGAACGTCCCCGAGCAACCTGTATCAGCGCTAGACAGCCCTCATTAGTTGGAGGGAACTTGTCAAATTTGTACGGTGCCCTCGGCAACGACTGTCCTTGAGACGCTTCCTCTTTCTCCTGACTACCTCGCACTCTGTCGACCCGAATGTTTAATTGCCGGAAATCCGCGATACGGCGATGTCTATCTCACGCCGGTATCAACTTCCACGGTTCGATGGATTCTCGCCTCTCGGGGCCCTGGCTCGGAGATAGGGGTCCCATCTCTGTCGATATAAATTGAGTCACTGCTCACTTACCTTCAGCGTTCTGTGCAGAGCAAGTCCTATCCGCAGGTACAGCACGAGGATGATCGACAGGGGAGCCACGAAAAACACGAAAGTTGAACAGAGTAACAAAATTTCCCACGACCTATTCGGCTCGTTGAATGGGAGCCCGCACCAAGCTGAGGCCGCAATGGGTTTGTTGGAACTGTGGGAGGAATGCGTGAATTGTGGTAAGTAAGAGGTCGCGGGTTCATCTCGTCGATTTCGGCATGAATCATGAGCAACGTGGACAACGTCTTCGGCTTTATGCGAGAGGAGAGAGGAGCTCCGAAAATGCTCTGAATCCCCATGATTTTCATGTTTTTCCCAGCGAACGCTGATGGAAGCTTGGTGGAAATGGGACAAACTTTGACGGGAACGCTCGAGAAGGCTTGAACTATGCATTGGCATTTCCCGGTTCGACGGCCGCCTAATGGAACCGCGTCTGATTGTCAACACTTCGCGTTCTCTTCAAAAATCTTGCTGCGCACGCGAGGAAAAACAAAGTCAACCATGCTCGGCGGCATGTCTGGCGCGGAAGCGGAAGCAGTGCGTGTTTACGAAAATCGTATCCTTTGCCAAATCGATGATGCCGGCCAAAACGTGCCTCTTCGAAAGACGGTCATCCTCGTATTCGAAGGTAATATTCCACTTTGGCTCGTGTCCGAGCGGCGGCGCGGCGCATCGACCCATGGATCTTGAAGTCTCCGTGGGAAGGATCTAGCTTCTGGTTCCGTACTCTGAGGCTCACTTTCTCGGGAGCTTCGTGGTTCACGTTTTGTTTTCGCGCATCCTTCTGTTTTCTCTTTCCCACGGTATCATATCTGGTAACAAGCGGCAGAAACTCCGGCATGGTTGCCACAAATAAAACGCACAAGGTTCTCTGTTCGCTCGAGAGTTATAAGAGAACTTCAAACGAAGGAGTGCTTTTTCTCTACCCAGAAACGACTTTGGTTTCCTAAAAATAACGCAATTGATGATGCCTCGTAATGGACGGGCAGTTGTCTGCCTGACCGGGCTGGTTCTGAGAGAAACACAGACCATATCCAGATGATAACCAGCTACAGCGCCAGCGGCTCCTGATTGCACCATTGCCATGACCACTACGGGTGTCCGCAGTGGAAGCAGCAAGAGTTGGGGCGGCGAAGGAAACCGAAGAACCGTTAGCTCCATTGTTAGCGAGCAAGGCGAAGCAAGGTATCATTGGAGGGAGGTTGCATAGTCTGAATGGATCTTTCCACGCCATAGGTCCCCATCCGGGAGAAGGATACACAGCTCTGCCCGAAGTTACGTACGGATGCTTTGAGCGACAAAAAATAGCCGCGAATCTAGACAATTCCCTCTCTCTGTATTTGAGAGTTTTGCCGTAGGCCTAGGTTTTTGTGTCGGTCAGCGTCTCCGAGTGGATATCAACGGTTTCCTCTGATGAAGTATTTGCCGCGGCTGAACCGTTCCGCGCACCTCGATTGCTCATGGAATAAACCGATTCCGACGAGGCCATCGGAAAAGTTCATGCGCGGCCACCGATCGTTCCACGAATGCTTCGAATGTGACTAGCCTTCACTTTGCCGAGGTTCGACCAAAGACCGGAAACTCTGAGCTCATGAAACAGTTAGAAAAAAGTCATTTCGACAATGTTGGTGTACAGGTAGCTCGCTCAGCGATCGTAGAGCTCGTTGAAAGGTTCCTCGAAAGTGACGAGCGTTTTTGTTGGGCTGGTTTAAAGCGCTTCTTTTGAAAGAATGTTCGAAGCCTCGGCAACCTTGGGATATGAAATCTCGGAACTCTCGCTACTATGTGAGTACCGGAACAAAAGCGCGCGACACCTATTCGGGCTTCAGTGCATGCTAACGTATCGGTTGAACAGAATTATGAGAGTTACTCACTCGTATTTGAGGAAGTTGACACCCGTGAAGAAAGTGAACGGGGAAGCTGCCAGAATAGACAAGATCCAGATGAGAACAATGTTCCGGATGGCTCGAGTGATCTTTGATTTTGTCGGTTGGTGCATCGGATGGCATATTGCGATGTATCTGAGGAAGAGTGACGGGAATCAAGCGCTGATTCATCTGAATGTCTTGAAACATTCCTCATCAGGCAGTCACTTATTTCCGTGAGAGCTTAGTGCGGCGTTGCATTGAGACCCGGGTTCAATACTTAGTCAAGATTCCTGTGTCAATATTTTTCCCGCATCATTCCCAGCTATGCAACAGCCTAGAGTCAGAGCACACGTCGTACCACGTCAGCTCCCGTGCGAGATGGCGCAACTACGAGGGAGCTTTCAAATCGATTCGTCAAGAGGCGCTCGCCTCCTTCCTGGTTTTCTGTAAAGTATCAGTCGTCTTTCCGCGTGTTTGGAAGTCTTCCTTTGAATTAGAGACTGTTGTTTGAGCCTTGCCAAAGCAAACAGAGAGCCACCGACAGCTTGCTCGGCTGAGAGATACTTGGCTTTTAGCTAGAAGTGGAAGACTCACTCAGTCTCTGCGGCGACCGGGGAAACCGAACGAAGCGTGCAGCTCGAATTGGGTCTAATTCTATTTATCGGTAACAAGCAAAGCTCCTTCGGATTACTGACGAGGCAAAGACGCTGTCGTCGAATGATTGGCAGCCGGATTAGTTGTTGGCACACATATCATGTGACACGGAAGCCAATGCAAAACACGACGATGTCGTTCAAGCATTTAATGTTGAATCGTTGCTCCAGTGGCTCACATCGCAAGTCATAGCCGGCTCCCCCGTTCACGCCCGATTTCCCGGCTTTGTCACAGAGCTCGCTCTTCCATATAGTCTGTTGGCGCCTCTCGTGATTATGCGGACATCCATCAGCCGGCACAGCGATCGACGACGTGGCCATAACCGATAGGCAGAGTCTGACGTCGGACGGAGTGAGTGGGGAAATAGGAGTAAGAAATGCCACGCAGCGATGAATTTCGGACGTCAGGCCAAGGAGGCTATCATTCCTCCTATCGTTCAGACTCAAGACTCACTGTCAGAATCCGCCACGTGTGCTACCTTGGAAACTCACGGCATTTCTCGGCCCTCATCGCTTATCTATGTAGAATCGACGACAACTGTCGTGGCCTCGACGATTTCCCAGCCTCTTCTCGCACCTCACTCTGCACATATTGTAGCCAGTGCAAAATCAATGTTTGTATTCAGTTTACTTGGTATGCCTGGACCTTGTACGTCGTCGACGCCGATCTGAAAGCTCTTGGATCGATGATCTCGTGAACATCGTATGAATGTTTACGTCGGAACCCTGCACCATTCGACTTACGGGAAACTCTTTGTTTCTACTCTAGGGAAACAGCGAACTACGATTCACCACGGGTTTCATTCGTTTCCATCGATCTATGAACTACACCAGTTGAAATCGTTCCCAGCAGCCCCACTCAACGTAACGAGAAAAATGCTGAAGCTGCTAGTGTCGAATAAGTAATGAGGGAATGACACAAAAAGAGCTTGAGTTCATCAGAGAACTTTTTCTCCCCGGTTTTCGCTCCATCTGCGGCTGGGAGCGGCTGTTTAGAACTGCCGAAACGATGTCTGGGACACCGAAGCCTCTCGGAAAGCAGCGCTGCTCTAGTGTTCTCTCGGGAAGGTTCTCAGTCGGAACGTTTGCGGTGAGCAATGACTGCTTAAGCGAGTTAGACTTCCATAGCGCATCACGAACTCAATTTTTTGAAGTGTCAGGCGCGCCTCTTCCCGTGCCGTCTTTTCTCAGCAAGCCATCTAAAAATATCCTCTAGATCTTTCCTTTGACAGGAACAATTTACAAAAGGCAGAGCCCTTCCCGAAACTTCCTGACGCGCAGTATTGTTGTCCATTGCGTCGTGCAGCTATTGCTCTGGGGCGCGAATCCACGCGCACCTCTCGATGCGGACGCACGATCAATCTCTTATCGCGAGGGCAGATATCGCTTTCGCGAGGCGCCATCCCGAAGATTTCGGAGGACGCCACAGGAAGCAGTTCAGCGAGCGAGGGAGCGAGCGAGCGAGAGACTCACGACATGAGACGTGTGACGTTTTCGCGCACCGTGTTCGGAAGAAAGTCGGGAACAAAGGACCGATCGTTGTAGATTCTGTGCGCCTCGAGCGACACCTAACAGGCTGGCTCTATCAGTTGCTTTACATATAGAAGGAAAGGCAAAGAATGGAGCGGGATTTCCTCAATAGAGAACTTGTCAACCATCATGGACAGCTTTCTCAGTCGTTCTTTGTGAGCTTCGCGCGTTATGCGCCTAACGACGACTTGAAATACACCGAATAGGGGATCATAGAGGCGTGAACAGTCAAGCTTTGAAATCGAAGGAAATATCTCAGAAAGTTTTCAAACCAACCTCTCCGTGCTGAAAGTGACAATCGTCAGGATGGAAGCGTAGGCGCTGGCCTCTGTGACGAGAGCACGAAGATCGCACATCGTGTTTCCCAGCTGCCACGGATACTGATGCCAAAACGAGTAAAGCTCCATCGGCATGGCTGAAATTCAAGTAAGCAGAAAATTCAAATCATCAGAAAAACTCTCGATCAGAGAAGCTATTACAGCTCTTGTTCAACAACGAATGTATCGAAGCTTGGGCGGTTCCCCCCGTTGCCACTCCCTCTACTCAGCTAGAGTTTAGAACTCCGTGTAGACCATTTGAGGCCGGCGGCGTCGTTTGACCCGAAGTTCTAGCCAGAAAGCTACGGGAGTGATTCGAGTCTGCACGAGGAACGACAGTCACGCCACGCAGTTTGAAGGACAAGAGGAAGGATTCCTGCAAAGTCAAAGAGCTCGAGACCACACTCACCGCATAAAAGGGTGAGCATGTCGGCGATTGCGAGGTTGAACAGATAGCAGTTGGTCGCTGTCTGCATGTAGGCGTTCAATGCAATAACCATGCACGTGCATGCGTTGCCTACAATGCCTGAAAAGTATGATTAAGGAGACTTTTATCGTCAGGGCGAAGGAGCTAGAGCTGTAAACGGAACATCGTTTCTCCTCCAATATCTCAAACGTGACGAGCCGTGTACGCAGTCGTTGGGTCTAAGGGCACGCAGGTCTCGTCGCGAATCGGAAGGTCCCAAACGTTTTTTCCGTCGGACGAACGACGACGGTGGCTCTTACGACGTGTCCTCACGTTAGCTGTTTCCTTCTCTTGGTCGTCATCTTATCAACGAATGCTTTCTCATCATCTCAGAGTTTGTGAGGGGCGGCAAATCCCCACATCCTCTTGTGTCGCAAGAGGTGCAATTGAGGAACGCGGAGGAGGATTCGGACGTCGATGACAACGCATGCAGTCGGGGTAGTCGTCGGCAGAGTCAACAAAACGGATTAGGTCCGATCTCATCGGGTTCATTGGTTCCCCTTGTAATGCTATTACTCTACCCGTGATGAAGATAAACGTGTAGATGGCCGTTAGCGGGATGAGCCAGTTCAGCGGTAGCGCTCTGGGACCGAGTTCGGTGAGTAGATACACTTCTATGTCGTCCCCTTCTCTCGGGGGCTTCCGCAGGGTCACATTGCCCAGAGCCGTCGCAGCGACTCCGACGCTGCTGGTGTTGCTCGAATCAAACATCTCGCTTGAACCTCTCTACGGGCCGACAGCCTGAAACAGTAAATACTTCGAGGTAAGAGACGACCACAACTTCCCCAGATGACGACGGTCTCGTGCTCAAGCTTCCCGACCTCTCTCGACAGGTCTATTAAGAATATTGTAGCCGGTTTATGGCTCCCGTGTTGGATAGCTACAAGAAGTCGAGACCTTGGCCATGAAAAGACGAAACTCGATACGAGCCCCGAGCGTGTACAAGCAGGCGTGGTCTCGGAACCTGTATTGGTCCCGCGACGAAATCTTTAGGGAATGTAGCACGCCGAATATGCATTGGATTTTGACTGATCGAATCCGAATTTATCCCTCTGCCGCCAAAGGCGGCGGAGTAGAGACTTGGTTTTCGATCGACGTAGGGGACGACGACGATGACGACGAGAAGGGGATCGACAAAGTGCCGAGTTATGAGCTCTTTCGGAGTGACGAAATTCATTCTTGTTCGCAGCCTCGGCGGTTTTGGAGCGCGCCAACGAAAATGTCGTGTCAGACACGTCATTTTCCTAATCTCATCTCCAAGTCGTCCTTTCGTAGACTACGACATTACCTCCAGACTTTGATTGGCGGTCGGAAGGAGTTTACAGATCTGAGATTTTCAGAAACGATGTTCTTCGCGCTTTCGATCTGGAGGGCGTTGAAGGGCTCCGAAAGAGGGTTGTGATCGAGGAATTGAAAACGGTTCACTCTCGTCTGTCGATACGAAACCTGTACCGGATCATTCGCTTTCAAGAACAGGAAATAAGTGCGTGGAGCAACTCTCAAGCCGCTTCTGATGTACTTGCACTCCTGGCTGCGCGATGTCTCTGTGTGTATGTGTGTGTGAGTATGTTCGGAGGGGAGAGTTTGCGGTCGTCTCTGATGTTTGGTCTAGAATAACCTGATGTTTGCTCTTTTCCAAGCTTGCGACGAACGGCGTATTCGTCACTCGAGGAAGGATCTCCACTTCCCCGTGGCAAACATTCACATGTTTCGACGAAGCGGGGAACGACAAAGGAAAAAAAACAGAAACGCGCACAACAGCTACAAAAGCATGTATTCTCGTCTCTTCGCGTGAGTCTCGACGAGATATCACCGGCTGGAAGCATCAGAAATCTGGACATGAATTATGATGATGAGGACGATAACAAGATGCGATTTGGGTCGAAGATGATGTTGTGGTTGAGCACTCTGCGAGCTCCTGGATACGCTTGCACTTGAATGCACTTAGAGAAGTATGAAGTGGGTTCTTTTTAGACTATTTTTTCCGCGATGCTGAACGGAATTTCCAAGGACTATGTTCACGGGCTGACCGAGGAGGCACGTATGACCGGTGATGCATGATGGAGAGCGAAATTCGGAGTTCTTGGCGGAGTCTTGCTTTGCGTTCCACGATTTCGTTATCTGAAGATGTTCATGACAGCAGGTGATCTCCGGAATGGGACACTCGGACATCACAGGACGTCGGAGCGTTTCGAGATCGCTCTCCGGGTCGACTCAGCATCAACTACTTGGTTTCAGGATTCCTTGAACTTGCGGACAGGGGCTCTCTAGAGAAAAGACGTCGATTCTCATACTTGCCTCAAATCTGTTCAACACGCATACTCTAGCTCCTCCGGACGGAACTACATGGAACAGAGTCTTCCTGTAAAGAGTAAAAGAAAGACTTTGTTTGACGAGATCAGACACCGGAGCCTTAGTTAACAAAAAGAGGAGGTTCGGGTTATCCATTGTCACACGCGCGAGAATTGCGCAGCGTATGAAACACTCGCATCGATAGGGCCGAGGTTCTGATAATTAAGATCCTGTGAACAGGTCCAATATCGGGTGTTCTATCCGCAACGAAGCTAGCCTCAGTAGAATGTCGGCGCGTTGTTCGTCTTGTTTCCCAGCAGAGTCTTTCCACGGGTGTGAAGTCATAATGAATCGAGAGATCCGCAAGATCGCGAAATTTGAATAAGTCATCACTCTAGCACGACTAGACGCGGTGGCGGGAAGGCCAAGTGGTGGGATTGAGATCACCCAATCGACAGCAGACTTCTTCGGAGATTCGATTTGCAAAAGGCTGGCGGCCAAGACTCGTCGCGATTAGAATAAACGTCACTAAAGTTAATTTTGGAGCTCGCCGTTTTCGCTCCGCGTTACCATTTCAATTTTCCCGCCGACTAGTTAGGTTCAGATCAGGTGAAGGTCAGCCGTCCCGGCTACATGGGGGGAGACGTCTGCCGAGTTTCTCTTGGCAGAGATGACGTCCCGCACGAGGAGCTCCGGAATTCGTCCAGCACTGGGGAATATACGCTCCGGAGCGTAACGACGGTGTGTAAGTGAGCGGATGACCTCCATGACAACGATGGGCAACCGGTCGTCCGCTCGAAGGTTCCAGTGAGTTGAAGAAAAGCTGGATTCTAACAATCTCAGTGGAATATGTACGTTATTCCGAAAGATGTTCTTCCGACATGAGATTTTTCGGAATTTGTCGAGCGTCCAGCTGGTTGCTTCCTCGTTTCAAATAACTACATAAAGTCGAACCCGCTTATGAGAAACTCGAACATAAGAGGCCATCCCAGATTTCCCATCGTCATGAAATCCTGTTTTGAAGACCTCCTGTTATAGGAGGCGATCGGGGATAAGAGATCGTTTACATTTTTGCGAGAGGTCTCTCATGAGCTGATGCGACCGTCCATTTTTATGCGCTGCACCCCGCCTGATTGAATCAACCGAACGGAATCATTGATTGGATGAGTAACTCGAGACATATCTCAAAGAATCGAATCCTTCGGTGGACGCTCTAAGCTAGCCGATGTGATCTGTCGGAGTCGAGGTTGAGCTCCGGGCTTTTTTGAGTCCTTCGCGCCCCGGAAATTCTCAAGAAAATCGTCGAATGAGGAGAGCCCTGCCCTTTCCCTGGCTCGGATTGGAATGATCTCACGGCTGACGCACGCGATCATACATTCTAAGCTAGGTTGGAGTGTCCATGATAAACTTAAGGTCTTGAATAATCGCAAGGTCAGGCGTTTTGGTGTTTTATCTGGGTAGACTCAAAAAACCAGCGGTCGGGACGACCCCCTCTCGATCCGCCGCTTTATCGGATCACCCGGTTGATTGGATGGAAACGATCCCAGAATTGAGGAATTCTGAACGTAGCGCAGCCCGGTGGTCCGCAAGGCCTCTCGCCGTAGGAACGGTGAACAGCGGGGACTGACAGGATGTTTGCTACTGATCCGTGGGTGAACTGCGTCGTATCGAGCTTTGTACCTTCCAAGGCGCAAAAAGAATTGAGTTCCGAGCTCAGCCGATCTGATTTCATGTTGATCTCGCTCCTTAGCTACTCTTCCATAACTGCATTACATGCGATTTGATCAACTACGTTGCTGGGAAAGTAGACAGTTCCGCTTGATATTTCGGATGACTTACTCTCTCGATTGTCTGTTCAGTATGCGCATCTATATTGGATGGTTGAATCAAATGAAAAGGGAGTTTGTGTATCTTCCGGACAACTCAAAAGCGAAGCTCGCGGGCCGAGAGCAGTGGGTCAGTTGAGATCGGATCCAGACGGCCGATCCTTCTTGCAACTCGCTGCCTGTCTGGGGAGAATTGACGCGTGACCTCAGAGGTCTGAGCTTCTTACAAGCTGATACATGACCCAAGTATAGCCGACCACGTAGTGACTCCTTTGGCTTCATATGTCCGATCCGCTCCTATCCGAAGAGATCGTTACGGCACGACGGCCTGACTGCGAAGCACGGAAGCGGAACATCATGCTTTTCTTCAATTGCAAAACGCAAACGATTCAAACGTTGCTTCTCCGTGGAATTTTCTTCAGGGCTTCCTCTTTGGCATGAGGCTGATTGCTATTAGGAATGAGCAGAGAAACTGACTGAGTCAGAGACCAGAGATCAGCGGATAGGTTGAAATAAGTTTCAGCTGCCTGTAATGATCTCGTGCCTCTCCGCGGGTCCAGGGTCGCTATGGAAATTTATATTCCCGCGCGCGATTCTGTCGAGTCTCTAACGGCAGCTCGGCTGCAACATCCGAACCGACGACCGCGTCCTTTCTGTTCCAGAACGTGCCGACTCTGGAACTCAGCACGATCTGGATTCCCGTTGAGCCATAATTAATCTATTCGCGGAGCTGAATCATTCGCCAAACTTCGAAAACTCGACTCCCAGCATTCCTTTCTGAGAAACTTCCGCATGATTCGAGTTCGAGAAGTCGTCATCGAATTTTTTTAGAGAGTGGAGATTCGATGGGCGGTAGCTCCAGGAATTCGAAGAACGAGCACGGCGGAAGTTTCTCTCTCTGTCTCTGCGAATTCTGTACGGAAGTCTTGGCAGCGGACTGTTGGATATCGGCCACGTCGAGAGCCTCGGCGCTTTCAAAGCGACTGATGACGGACTCTGGAAGGCATGGCTTTTCAGAAATCGTTTTGTCCTCCCGGACAAATCATCGGAGCCCCGATTGGCCGGGATCTGCGTGAGAATTCAGTAAGCTTGTGAGATTGAGGAGCCGGAAATGACTTCTTCTGAATGTGGTCTCTCGGCTTCCAGTCGCGAGCGCAGTTCCAGATCATAGACATTAGAATCCGTTGGTTTCACCATTGTCGACGACCCAAACGTCCGATAACTCACCGATGTGATAGCTCACAAAAGCGCGAAACAATTCCGCGGTCTTCCGTCGTAAAAGAACGAAAGCCCGCTCGATTGGAATCACGGATGGAGGGGCAGCTGCAACCAACATTGACATGAGCCGGGCCTATCTCGTTGGAGACGCGCGAATCTAGGTCACATAGGGGATCGACATCGTTCGTTGCTCGCTTGGCTCGCTGGCAGTTCCGCAGTCTGACTGGCGCGGTCTGACGGTGGTCTGCATCGCAAGACACCCGTTGCGGGGATCCGCGTGCCGCGTCTTGCGGGTCCTATTTCGCTCGGAATCAGCTTCCCGATCGCGGCGGGGTGAACTCGAATTGCTGTTCTCGTTGCTCAATAAAAACATCGTCAAGCGAGTGAACGAAAGAACACGAGTTTGCTCCGGGTCGCACGGGTTGTTAGATACCCCAGCGAGCTAGTCGTTTCTTCGGCAAGAAATTTTCAAATATGCATGTACGAATTCAGAAACAGTTTGCGACACGAACGAGCCGCGTGGAGTTCAGCCACTAGAGCTCCCACCCGACGGTGACCTTGAACAAATCCTGTTTTGAGCTATGGGGTTCAGCGATGTGCGTTAGGCGGTCATGTGATAACGTTTATGGCAGATTGCCAAGGAGTGCTTTCGCGCAGGGACCGCAGTTCACAGCGATCTCCGAGGGAATTGTACGTCGTCGTCAGATTTCGCTCCGAATTCGCAGAAGAATATTCATTTTTCTGTATTTCACGTAAACGTTTAACGTTCCAGGTCGAGAAGACCGTCAACACGGGCTCTCCGTGGTGGAGCCCACGAGTTCCGCTGGATGAGCCTGACTCACGCCTCCAGCAAACAGGCTCACATTTCGCTCTGTGCCAGGAATATGCATTCACTCTGAGCTCGAATTCTTTTCAGGGAAAATTCTCGAGAGCCCCAAACTCCACCAAGCGGATGATGTATGTATGCACGTAGTCGTTCTTTTTTTTCATATGCGGTATTGACTAGATGCGTCTATTTCCGTCCTTCTCCGCCTTTAAACTCAATCTTTGGTTGTTTTCGTTCGGAATCGTCTTCGAACATCATCGTTCTTGATCGAGGATCATGGACGAAGTCGATTTCAACAGCGATTTTTCGGAGCGTCGACTCCATCTGAGCGAGATGCAGGTTATGTGAAGTTCTGGCATCGTCAAAACTAAATAGAATGAATGAGCACGGCGTTCCGATCAACGCATGTGGTCGGCACAGCTTCACAGTCCAAAGTACAGTAGAACTTTGCCGCCGATCTCTTCGCGCCGCAACGCTCCCTATCAGCGACAGTAATGAGATACCGAAGGAGAATCAATATTCCTCGCGAAGACCGTATTTAGCAGATATTATTCTCGCCAAAGTGGAGACTCCGCCCCCCCACAGCGGGGGAATGGCATCGGGGACGCCATTAATAGCCACGTAGTATGGGCTCTTCTTTGGGAAGAGGACCCGATTTCGCAGAAACCCATAGACGATCAACCCAACACACAGTAAGCGCTGCCTGTGCTTGAGAACAAAAAATGCCACTTGCCAGACCTCAGCTATTTGAAGCATCAGTTGAATGCTTTGCCAAGCACACCTTATCGGTGACCCAGGGGTTATCCGTTTCCGATCACCCCTCCACTGTTTCTGCATTTTTCTTGCTCGGGAGCTTGGAAATGAGACCTCTAGGGAGGAATCACGTCTCATCAATAAAACATGGCTTGATTTCGTCCTTGCAGCGACCTCCGACAATCGACTTAGGCGATGACTCATAAGGCAAAAGCCTGTAATACATTGGCGGACGTCTTACAGCAGAACAGATTTCTCGATCTTTTCTCCTTCCGGGAAGGGGAAGCCCTAGTTATCAAGTCGAGCCGAGCCGAGAGAGAATGAGCAAGCGAGCGAACAAGCCAGGAAGTTAACAAGAGAAGAAAAGCCGTGGCGCGTGATCCTGCGTCCGATTACTTCTACCTAACAGGCGATTTGGCTTGCTTATTTCGTCACAAGACCTTCGCAATCACAATTGAAACGGAAAACGAAACGACTTGCTTCCGATTTTGAGCTTCGCCGCCGATCCAATGTGGGTGCCATGTCGGGCTCTGAGCAACGACCGACAAGCAGACGGAGGTTGTTGCGTGGCAGTGTTTGTCAGAGCAGTCACTGCAATCACCGTGCTCCAGCAGCTCTGCAGAAGCTGTGCTCATTCCCTAATTGAATTTGGTGCCGAAGGTGCAAAGTTCTCCCAGAGACACATTCGTTTGCGTCACAGAGCAGCCGCCGGAAGACTTCAGAGCTTGTCGCAACCCGATCTTCTGATGCTCGTCTGTAGACTCTCGCCAACTTCCACGCCGGTGACTGACACCAATCGAACAGAAACTCCTACACAATGTGGGTGTCTTCCCAATTCCCACGGGCGAACGAAAAGTTCACTTCGTGAAACGGATTCTGAAGTTTTCAGGTAACCCCTTGAAGAGAGCGGGGTCCAAACGAAGTCGCAGCGAGCGCCACTGGACTGCAGTAAATTGAGTATAGATAAGCAGAGAGCAAGAACCCTCTGCTGCTGACGCTGTTTTCCCTCCGTTGACGACATTGAGGGCGGCCATGCTAGAGTATAACCCTAACTAAAGAACGCGCGAAGAACTTCCAGGGTTCAACAAAGACTCGGGAGCTGCCTCTTGGCGAAGCAATGACGTTCCAGTCACACGGAAGAAATTTGGAGTTACTCAACGGGAAAATTGTGGGCTCTCTTGACAAAACAGCATTCGAGTCAAACTTGAATATGGAACGAGAGTTAACCGACGGAAGAGATTGAAGCCCTCCATGCGGAGGAAAGCGGCCGCCTGTTCCCCACAATGAACGCTTTGAAAACGCTGGACATGTTAACGGTCCGTCGACGCCGAGATCACTCTGAAAGTGTTTGTTGGTTCTGGACAAAAATCGCGGCCGTTCCCTCCGTTGAGAGTTGTGTACGGCGTGATTTCTCACTGTGTCCCGGTTCTTCCAAGAGAAACTCGTTGCGCAGTCGCTCGCCATCGCTGGTCGCGAGTCGGGGAATCACCTCAATGGTTATTTGACTTCAATGGCTAGTAAGTGTTGGATGGACAAGCTCTCCTCTGCTCCGTAAACACAACAGTCGGTGTCTATTGAAAAGAGAGTCGTATGACCGCCAGAATGCGTTAGCTTCCGCCATTCAATGTGCCTACATGACAAAGGGAATAAGAATCGGCGTCGACACAGAACATCCCTGACGAACGCTCCTTGCAAAAATTTCGACGTTATCCGCAGGCAATGGACAGCGATTGTTGGCGCAACACCTGACTGCTGAAACACCTAACTGGTTGCCCGAACATACAATAAGCGGTCACCACGACGGTTCAAGAACCAGCTCTGGGATTCGCTGTCGAGACGTGATTGGCAACGTTATATCTAACCAATGACATGCCTGACCAATTACACAGAAAACGCCCAAGCGGGAGACTTTGTTGATATTTGCGTAATCTCTCCGGTCTCCTGTGAGAGTGGAATCTCTTCCAAGCTGCGAGATCATTTACCAACGACGGTCACTTTGCAATTCACGACAGCAACCGATAGGAAATCTACCACAGCCCGAGAGATTGCGCCCATTCCTTGGGAATTCCTCTCACCAATTATTCCGATTCCAGGCCAGCGGCTTAGACTCTGATGCGCCCCTCGTCCACTCGGAATAATTTTGTCGACCCGGCTATCGCCTGCTGCAAGAGTTACAAATGTTCGAAGTAGGCTCGCGGGGATGGGAGTTAGACCAAAGGATGAGATTCACGAGGCTGTGGTAAGCCTGGAGTAGGCAGAGTTACTTTGTGAAAGTTGAGTTTAGGGTATTCAAATCCCTTCGAATTGCTTATCAAAAGTAATGCGTGGGATGCTAGTCCGGCGGTTGTAGTTACACCTAACGACGAATCAACACACCTGATCTCCGCATAAATCGAAGTGTAAACTTGAAGTGTATCTACTGCGCCTGACGTCAAACCCCGACCGAACGATTGCAACGCCAATCATTCGAAACATTCTCCATTATTAACGATTCCGCTGTGTCGTTGCGCCAAGCGTGTGTCCCGACGACGGCGACCGATTGTTGTTTCAAAAATAGCGTAATTAGACGCTGCGCTCCGCCCGATTCAGAATCCTAGGCACGCAAACTTTGAATCGGGACAACGGGTGGAGAATTCCGACGCGAATCTTGGGGTTGAAACGAAGCCAGAACGTGCCTTGTAAGCCTCCGCGTTCAGGGTCTGCTTCCTAAACATGCACTCAATCAGCCGACGGGAGCTCCTTGAGCCATCAGTTCAGCCGAGCTGCACTGATTGATTCCTCGTTCCCGTCTGTCGGACGGTCCCCGTCCCCCGACAGGACCCGAGAACATTTTTTCGCCGTACGCAAACACGGATCTGATGTTCCTTTTGTCGCGAGGAACTTTGCCGCGTTCCGTGCCCGTCACGCTAGTTAGAGCATCAACGCTTTCAGCGATTGACTACCCGGAAGGCAACAACATCCCTTTCAATCTCTCGGAGTCCGCTTGCATGCTCGCAGGGCATACATTGAGTCCTCAGAGCTCTTTATACGGTGTTGATGCCTCGTCCACTAAAGAGCTTTGACTTCCGTGTGTTCGGCTCACTTCATGCGAACTCCGACCACTGCACAGCCGGGCAGTTCGGGATGGAACCGAATCTTGTGGGCAAGTTTCCTTCAACATGTCCCACCGTTGATGGCGCATTTTTACCAGGACAATTATCATCATTCTCGCTGAATTCAGGCCAAGGCTGAATCGCCATATGGAGCTCCAGGGCTCTGCTGCGCTGTCGCCGTCATCGCTAATTACTTGATGCATTGGAACAGCTATTTCTAATTGATTTTCATTACTTCGGTGATGTATTCATACAGAGCTCGAGGCTCCTAAACGGAAAATGCACCAATCACCTCGAGGCGATATAATCTACAGCGAAATAGCTGACTACGGAAAATTCAACCAAAGTTACTGAAGACATCAAAAGTTCGTCGGAAAATATGCTCATCGTACAGTTTTTCTTGTTCCGTGGCCAATTTATGCGCGCACTTATAAAGCCGGCCTTTCTCGCGGTCCCCATATAAACATAACATTCATGAGAGCGCGTGTTCCTCCGTTCGTAGCGGAGGATCATGAAAACCTCCCGACGTAGGGCCCTGTGGCTCCTGCGATAACAAGACAACGCGCAAGCATATCTGCCTGGGGCCCGAAGATTCCCTCGTTAAAACAAGTCTGCGATCCACCTCGAGGAAAAGGAGCGCTTTGAACGCGACGGACGCATTGCGGTGAAACTTTTGGACACCGTCCGAGCTTTGGAGCTCGCTTAATGAGAGTGATTGTTGGACGCGAGTTGCTGACAGGATTTTTTTTCCCGCAAAAGTGCTTGCTCGCTGTGCTTTGTGTCTCTCCAGAGTCGAGAACTCTCTCTCGACGAGCTCTCTTTTCACGAATCATCTCTGAGCAACAACGACAACAGCTGCAGCAGCAGCAGCAGCCGCAGACCGGTGAAAGCCCTCTAACCCGCAGACTTGAGAATATCTGTTCAAGACTCGCGAGGGCCGGACATCGAGTCATTCACTCAAACAAGTCAGCTCTCAGCGGCTTCCGTCTGTCTGTCTTCAGCTCTCGCTTTGCTATATCAGAGCGCAAGTTTGAGTGTTTCCAAGGCCGGAGTGGCGAAACATGCTCAGCGATAGCGTGACGTAGACGCTGATCGATTTCAATGTCATCAAGAAAAAAAAAGTGAACCGAGGGATCTGGGAGCTGCGGCGTAGGATGAACCTACAGCACCCCAGCTGATCCGACGGTGATTAATGGAGTGAGCCGCGTAGTGAATTAATTTCATCCAGACGACTGACGTTTCCCGGTCGGACGACGGGGAACTCTCGTCTGCGGAGAACGACCTATTCCGAATTTCGCGACAGACTCCATTCTGTCCTTTTATCACGCGGAATTAACGGTCGTTTGGATCGATGCCTGAATGGCTCGATGTTCCGTTGTTCAGCACGCGGACGAAGAGAGTCGGAGAGGCGCGAAGGGCTTCCCAGGTTTTCCTGAGTGAGACCAGAATCAATTTCCATCTGCCGAGAGTTCTCCGGAAGTTCGCTCTGCGGCGTTCAGTGCCTCGGGTGATTCCATCTTATTCTTCTCCCGACACAACGTGGATTACTTGAGGAGATTTATTGATTCAATCGCATTCGTTTCGAGTTGTCCATCGATCCAAATCAAACGGTGGAAACACATCGTTCTCGCAAACTACGTGCTTCGCTTCCGTTTGCTAACAAATCCATCAATCGCGAGATCGGTTTTCGCGGAGTCCAGTCCGGAAGAACGGGGAATCCACCTGATTCCATGGGATTTCCCGCTCTCATGTCGGCAGCCAGGCGAGACGCAGAACTCAGCGCTTGCAACAACATCCAATTATGAGGGTTATATCGAGCGAAGACCTTTTTTCCTATTGATTGTTGTGGAGCTCATATTCAGGGCAAGAAGGGCGTGATCCGGTCTGAGAACGCGCCATTCAGCGGGGTGGAAGCGACGGGACCTTGAACTTGGAAAAGCGAGTGCCGCTTGACCTTCTCCACGCCGAGTTTCGATCCGAGTGCGAAACATGTTCAAGAACTGTGCATAGAACTTCAAATGAAACTCACCCGACTCTGAGGTCGTAGAGTTTCCTCAAGTTCCAACATCACGAATAACTCCTGTGGGTGCACTTTTGACCGATACGAGACACGGCGCCACTGTATAATCTCCAGCACAAACTGAGAACTAATCACAAGTTGGTCACAGTACTTCCCACTTTTGCTTTTGGCTCACGGGGTCGTGCGGCGGGAATATTTTTTTCGCAGCTAAGAAACCAAGACTGCTATCAACAACCGCCAAACGGGGCATCTCCGAGACCATTGAGAGCGCGTAGTACTCATTCAGAGTTCCGGCTCTGAGAAAGGGCCCGATGCGGTTCTCTCCACAGAGGGAAACCCGCATTGCTGCTGAGAGACTCACACTCTGGATGGCTACTGAGGCCGAAGCGACACCTTCATGCTGCTGGTTCCGACTGCGGAAATCTCCGCCACGAAATTCGCCCGCGATACTCTAACGCTCCGTTACGTTCCCAAGAAGACTTGGATTGAGAGGTGCCCCTAGGCCCCCAGGTCGCCCCTGAACACTTGCCCTTTCGGAGCACCCAGGACGAGCTCAGCAGAATTTTATGACTCATTTATAAGCACCCAAGGGATTCCGGCGCGCTTTTCGGCGAACGGTTTCCCCGAAACTTGTGGACTCTCGAGCTATGGGTCGACATCGAGGTGTGGCCTATCCGGGTTGGGTAGTCGGTGGCGGAATCAGAAGGCTCTGTTTCTGGTCCTGTCACTACATCGGCAACAACAGAGCCCCTCGAGCCCCTCTCTGAAAAAATCGGAGAGCACCATTAACGTTGCTGTCTCTGCTCAGTCCAAGCTGTTGTCGTCGATTTCTAAACGCCGCCGGTTCATGTCCGATGTCGGCGTTGATTGACCTTCTCGGAGAGATGATGGTTCTCTCTATGGCGCACTTCTCTCTGGAACTCCCGGACCTTCCAATAATCTGACCCAGTCGTCTAATGGGAGTCTCCCCCGATTCGATCATGAATGGCATCATCCCTGCTTCAATAGCGCTCTCAAATTTCCACGGAACACCCGGCGAGCACGGGTCGCCGAGATATCATCCGAACACGTACTGCCCCAGCAATTTGCGAAGGTTGAGCTTTTCGGAGTCCCTGAAGCAATCCGTCGGACTCATCCACTTTATTTTGCTAGGGGGGTAGAGCTCCTTCTCTTGAGCTCTCTCAGGGCTCGCTTTTTCCCTCCAGTCCAAAGCAAGGGAGCTGCTCGAAGACCGTCGGTAACGAATGCATATTCTTTCCTCTTTGACTTCTGTTTTCGTTGTTATTGCCTATGCTGTAGCTTCTCTGCTCGAAATTGGTATTTGTTCCGGATCGTCTCCCGATTTCGAGAAAGCGTCTTCCAAGGGAATCCGCAACCGCGAAACAGTTTTCGTTGGCATTAACGAATGGAGTGAATCCTGCTCAAGATGTCCCACCCTCCTGTTTCCTCCCGCACGAGAAGCCTGCCGACCGCGTTTCTAAATTGGAGGATTCCGAGCCTTCGAGAAGCTGCAAGATCAGAAATACAAGAAGAAAGGGAGAGGTTGCTGATGATTCTCCGAGGGAAATAATCAGTAATAGGGGAACGAAATGCTTCTGTGCATGATCGGGCAACCCGCTCCCAACAGAAGTGATACACACTATCTGAGTCTGCAGTTTTCCAGAACAAGAGCGTGCTCCCATGCGTTGAGGGTGCGAGGAACCGCCGCTTCATTTAATAGCCTCCAGCTTCCGCAATCCTTGATGTTATACAAGGGATGGCTCATGTCAGGTCGACCTTTGTGATTCCGGAAGGGTTAAAAGCCGCAGCGAGCACAACTCGGGAGGTCGAGCAGCATCTTGTAAACATGTAGCCCACGCGCCAGCGGGGAATTCATGCATCCAGGAAATTTCCAGTGAGCTAATATCAGCTGATATTAGTCCTGAAAGAGAGGCCTAAGTTTGCATTCATGGCTTGGCGAAGAGCTCGCGAAACGAAGAGATGATGGTTCCCGGGAATTTATTCTTCAGAGTTTTACGATCAACGGCATTTACTACAAAAAGACGTGATCGGGTCCGTTCACCTGGCCCAACGATGGCTATTCAGTGAGTTCGGAGCCCAATTTAGAGCTCGAGGGAACTTGGGAGCCGATGGCGCTGTTCCACAGTTTTTATTCGAGACAGGAAGTGTCTCTCGGACTTCTTGACAGATCATTGGATGAGACAGTTTTGAGAAAAACGACATAAGCTTGGATCCGGTCAGGACGAAGCTCCGTGTTTCCGGCTTCCCGGCAGACGATCATCTGGAATCATGGCGGATGGACTCTGGGTAGAACATTTATGGTCGAGGATTCGTTGCAGCAAACAGCAGCACCGCAAATTCTTTCAGCACATCGGAAGATCCTTTGTTTCTCCATAGTCGGCTTCGGATCCGACGGCGCTAGCGTGCTTCCCGCGAAGAGCTTCACCGTTTTGACCAAGGTCTTTTCCTTCATTACCCCGGATCTTTTTCTGGTGATTTGTTAGAATCGCATCCTTCGTTCGTTTGTTCGGATAGTTCTCGAACCTCGATCCTGCTGCTCGCTACAATTGAGCATTTCATCCGATCACCACAATCCCTCGGGATCCATCCTGTGTGGATCAGGATTCCGAGGTATGGCAAGTTGGCAAAGATAAGGGTATCATCGAACGCCTTTCCCGCGGTTGATGAAACTACAATTTTTGAGTCTTTGAGTCAGCGTAATGCCAGTTTTGAAGTACGTGGATGATGATTTGTGACGTCGGTCATACTGGACTTCGCTAGGGGACGGAGGCGGTGTCCCTAAAATCATCAGCTTATAAATATGAATCATATTACTTGTATGTGAGCGTCTGCACGGACCCGTTCTATCACCCTCGACGTGGACCTGCCGCCCAAAATTTGTCAGGAGACGCGCCGCGCGGAGTGATATCTGGCTCGCCGCTGAGCCCACGGAGTGTGCCGACGGTATAGGAATACGAATACAAATTTGGATAACGACGCGACAACGACAGCAATGATTCTAGTCGCTACGACAGAAGCTTCTGAAGAAGCACGGCTACATGAATCCCTCATCGATAGAACCGACGGCGCACCTCGTGCCGATGACCATCTTGAAAGCTAACTTACAATAAGTTGTAATTCGTTCATTGAACTCCATGCTTGCGCAACGTCATTAATCATCGCTGACAGTGGTCAGCCTCGAGGTTGATTCGGAGCTAAGTCTCTGGCTCTCGCTTTTTCTCAAACAAAGAACCAATTACTCAAGAATGAGCTCAAATGCGAAAGATTGTTGCTGACGATGAGGCCGAAATCATTAAGTTCTCTAGATTCCATCTTGAATCTTAAATTCGTCGCAGCTATATGGGGGGAGGGGAGGGGCGGGGCAACTAATCGCCGCTATGACTGGCTTCGAGGCGCTGTAATGAAGAACGGCAATGTGCCCAATCAAGCGTTTTTTCCTTTTAATTCTCTGGTACGCTCTTCTTCCCTACCTTGAGATCATTAGCGACGACGGTTGAATCCCCTTCAACAGCCGGATAGTGCTGAAGGTTCTGGTTGAGAGTGGGAATTCCACATGGAAACATCGGCCTTATGGCTCTCCGAAGTGTTCCGAAAACGCGAAATTCTCATTTGGAGCAAAGTCAGGTTAAAACACCGAACGAGAGTCGCAAATCCGGGATTTGGAGGTTGGTTTTACTGGAACAGTGTTCTCGGAGGGTAATCCTCAAATCAGCCGTCTGTACAATCTGTACTTGTTGAGCTCGATGTCGAGCCCAGAGCGCCTCCAAGAATTGCAGTCGTCCTGAACCTACAATGAAGAGAACGTAGTCATCGTTTAGAAACGAAAACAGTTTTGTGTGTTTCAGCCGACCAACATTCTCGTCGAGTAAACGGCGCTGCGACACGCGAGCATCTGCGTCAGCGGAAACACCCACTTGGATTACATCGTTCGTGGATGAACTAAGACCTCAATGTAGTTTTCCGAGGAACACAAAGTCGGGATGTCTTTCCTTCTGAAAGCGGACACTCCGACGACGCGTCGTTCCGCCTGATTTGGGCGAAATTGCCCGATTCGAGAGCGATGCAGTAAATCGAACACAATCGGAGTATCCTCTCCGATCTGGAACGACGGAGGTTTTGACGGCGCTTTCCAAAATTTCTGTGCATCGGCGCCTAAAATCAGGAGTATTCTCTCCCTCAGACAAACTCGGCGCCCTCCTCGAAGAATTCGGAGGATCCACTCCATGGGAGCCATTGCATGTTTTTTCGAGTTGCCCGCCCGTGTTCGTTCGCCTTGTTTCAGAGTAGGTGGTACACATTGATTAAAGTCTTTGTTCCGAAGGCTTGAGGTAAAGTAAAGTTAACGGAACGGTTGGATCGAGAATGATGAGTCACGTCACGAAATCCCCCTGACCGCGCAGAGGTGGTTGGGATGCTTCTTTGTCGTTGCGAGAACAGCGGCTGTAGCTTGACGAGAAGGCTCCGTGTGGCGCTGCTGCCTCAGATGGTAGGTTTCTGATGATGGATGAGAAACTCCGTTGACCTTGTTAGAACGAGGAGGCCAATTGAGGAAGACCAAAATCAGGGTGGCGTGTGCAGCGCTCCGGCCGAGCTGGATCAATTTTTCAACGAGGTGGAGTCGCGGTTATCGTTTCTGTGCATCCGGTTCGGCGCGTTTCGATTCTGTTTCCCACCGACGACGCACACGGAAGCTTTCCTGTATTTACTGCGATGTTCGGTCCACCTGGAGTTTTTGTTTCCCATCGGAATCAGCGACTCGCCGCCTGCGGGGGTCGTCAAGTATGCAAAAGCAACAAAACGAGAATGTCTGCATTAGGGATGGGGAGCGTGTTCTTCCCATCTGAGTCACGATTGAAGGTCCAAGTGTCTGTTATCTTCGCTAGGTCGTGTTCGATTCCTCCGATCGCGGTATCGCGCCTGCTTTCTGCCGGAGCGTCTGGAGATTCAGAGCCATATCGGGCGTTGCTATTCTTTCCGTAGAAAACAGATGGCAGACTTGCTGAAAATCGTCCGGCTCGACTGTATCCGCACACTTCATAGCTCACTGGAGCCATTATTTTCGAGAGTGTCCTCAGGGGAGAAATCACGGTCGGGCATGAATTCGCGAGCAGCTCTTCAAAAGTGGACGGAAAGAAAGAGTTCGGGCTTGCAAACTTTTGGGAATAGGAGGAAACCAGTCCAGAAAACTGCGGCTCTAACAAGGCACTGAGCGTAACCGGCACGCAGCGTCGACACGGGATCGGATTGCATCGTTACCGTGCATGACACTATGCAGTCGGAAGCACGGTGGATCGTTATCCAAGGTCCTAGATGAACCAGAGCGCGCTGCGGCCTCTGAGGTTTTCGCTTCCGTGTGGGACCTCTGTTCCATTGTGGTATTATTTCTGGTTCTATTCAGATGTCCGCGTCTGGTGAAAGCTGACGGGAACGCCCAGATCTCAGCGGCATGCAGGGAGTCCTCTCCAAGAAGTCGGGAGAGGGGAGGGATCGTCCGAGCAGCTTTCCCGACGTCCCAGAACCTATAGGCTCAGACGAAGAACGAATAGCGAACCGGCTTTTAGACAAACTTCTTATTTTTTACGAACAATTAGTATTAATCAATAAGGGGGCCTATGAAGGATTTTTTCGGGGGAAGATGATGATGAGCTTCAACATGGAGCTCTATGGGCCAGAGTAGAATATTGGTGGGGGGGGGGGGGGGGACCATTGGGGGACCATTCTATCCGGGACCAATGTCGAGATGCTCTGTTTGAGCGGCATTAGACCTCATTTCCCGTTTTACGGAAAACGGGAATGGATTTTCCGTTTCCCGTAAACGGAAAAACGGAAATGATTTTCCGTTTCTCCAAAAAAACGGGAATTCGATTTTCCGTTTTTAAAGAAACGGGAATTGATTACTTCGGAACACTCCGTTGGACATAAGACTGCACACCTACGGAGCCACGCGCACGCGTTTCTGGCTCCAAATGAGGGTCCTATGCTCCATTGTTTGCGCCCTATCAGTTCGTATATTCCCGTTCTCGGTAAAACGGGAATCTGGAACTTCTGGAAACTTCATATGGGAGTTAGTCTCACCCGTCCAAAGCCATAGACCTCCCCTCCTGGCCACCGAACCTTCAAATAAGGCTCTAATCGCCCATCGTTCGCCCCCGATTAGTTCCTTTCATTTCTCGAATTACCGTTTTTTTGGAGAAACGGAAAATCATTCCCGTTTTCCCGTTTACGGGAAACGGAAAATCAATTCCCGTTTTCCGTAAAACGGGAAATGAGGTCTAAGCGGCATGTACCGCACCAGAGGCGGAAAACAACTGCCCAGATAAACCGATAGAAATGCGGTGTTATCTGAACCGCACCGGAACGAATGACCGCGGAAGAATAACCGCAGATGAAATCGCCTCTCGAACCCTGGGAAGCAACCTGGAAGTTGTTCCAGACAGCGAACATTGTAAGTCTCATGCTTGATCCCGAACTGCCAATAAGTTTGATGCAGGCACAATCGTAAAACCGAGTCATAAATAACGGGGGTGTTTTGCGCAAGTGTATGGACTCTATATTTGGGATGGATGCTTCTCAGGAGAGTAGTGTCTCGTTGGCTCGGAAGATTTGACCATAAAAAAAGGCAGCATCGACCTCGAGCGGCTTCGCATCTCTTCTCGGAGAGCTCCTTCAGGACGACCAAAAAATGCTGCGCCAACTGCGAGCAGTCCACTGATCGGTCAGCTTTCCGACTCTCCTGCAAGCACCCCGCTACGGAGCCCACAACTTCGTACTGCTGAATATTCATGGATTTCACTCGAAGCGTTTCTTAAGATGATTCGACGCACTGAAGGCAGCGAATTGGAACTTTCGATTCCCGGGGGGTTCTTTGAATTCCCAAACACTCTTTCCGTCTGCTACACGCGGACTCTTCACTCCCAGGGTTGATCCTTCGAGCTCGGGCTCCAAATTGGCCAATCGTCTCGCAGTCAACAAGGTCTGCGATGTCGCCATCGTTTTGCGGACTGTGAAGAAATGGTTTCGAAAACCTCGAAGAGCAGGTAACGTTACTAGGGAGCAAACAGGCCAGAAGATACCAGAAATCGGTGGCGGACTAACGGTGGGAACGAAGAGGGAATCTGGCCTGGGACACTTGGATTTTAACCGAAGTGACACCCTCTGTGAAGTCTGCCACGAAGATTTGAGCGAGGGCGCCGCGCCGTCGCGAATTTCGGCCGGAATCGCGTTCAGGAAAGTTCTTGGGACCGTACGGGCCCAGTCCAAGAGTATTTTTGGGCATCAGAACTTCATTCCCCGTACGAGTGGGATCGGGAAAATTGTTCACGAGGGGGCCGAATCAAATAAGGCATTAAGCCGCTGATGTAGTCGCGATCAAGATTCCGTTAAGAAACTCCGTTGGGCCTTTTGTTGACTCGGAGATATCCTGTGTGGAGTTCCCACTGCGCTGTTGTTTCGCTACTATCCCGCAAATGCAGTCTCACCGTCGTCATAGAATCAGTCGAGCGTGCTTCCGATCACGTTGCCTCATCGCGCTGTGCGACGTGTGCATGCGGTGAAAACTTACCGTGATGTAAACAGGCGTTGTTCACATGAGGATTATGCCAAGGTTGTTACATTCCATACCATCAGCACGATCACGCTGACGCATTCTCGTGCGTTCCTGTCGGGCGGTTTTCATTGTAGTCCCGCTGCTTCAGGAAGAAGGGGTGATAACGTGGAAAAGTTCCCTCAGGTTTTCAGGTACCTGCGTGTCGCGGCCGCCCTCCTGACGTTCACAGCCGTCTGCTCTTTTCCAGGCTTCGAGATGTCGGCGAGAACGAAATGCGTTCCCTGAGACGAATCAGTCCACGGGGATCCGTCTCCGAAGAGCGTCTCCACCTCGGGTCTCCGAGGTGACAGGCAGATTCACGAGCGGGTGCTGAACCACCAGTTGCTCCAAGAAACTACGCAGTTCCTCCCGAGTCCATGGCCTGCTCGGTCGCGCTTTGCAGCTTCGGCACCCGCGCTAAGCAAAGCTCACCGGATCAAAGGACCGGATCGGGAGACTCCCAAGCTCAACGTGGCCATCCCATTCCAATAGGTTGTGTTCTATTAGCTGCCTCCATCGTTGCTCGCGCTCGTTCCACTTGGTGCTAGAAAGCATCTCAAGGAGGCTTCTCCACTCCCTGAAGGATCGTTCTGACCGTCCTCGACTCTGGAAGTGCAATGTTTCACTCATCGTTACCTGGAACTGCTAGAGCCGTGAGAGTGGCTCGTCGTCAAAGAGGCTATCAAAACTACAACAACGCACTCATCGTCTGTCTGGCCGTCCATTAGCCCAAAGAAGAACGCTGGAGCTGCAGCGGACGTGAAAGCCGTTCAAAAAGAACTCTATGAGCTCATCAGCCCCGAACCTCCACTCATAGACTTTGAAATGAGAGCTCCCAGCCGTGAAACTTCATGAAAACCCAAACTCCGCTGTAGCCAGAAATAGAACGCGCGTAAAATTTGAATATTTTCTCCCATTACCTCAAGGCATTCCCTTCACCTGCCCTCTTCTTGTTTTCCATGGGTGTTTTCCACGGTTGCATCGGAAACTAGTGCAGTGAAGCAAAGCGATACCGAAGTCGGAGATCTATCAGCCAGCAGAGGCGAGGGAGTACGTAGTGTGTTCGCTGTTGTGGGTCGGGAATAGAACACGGGGATATTTGAATCCTTTCTCCGGGCGCGTAACACGACCTCGTAGTCTGCGCAACTCACGTAGTCGCGATTGCCAAAGAAGGCGAGTCCAACGCTTCGAAAACTTTCGGGCGCCGGATGGCAAGTTCGCAAACGTTGGCATCATACCATCGCCAATATCAATAAGGACGTGTCGAGCAAGTTCGCGATATGTTAGACCTCGTCAGATTTGCTTGTAGCTCCTTCTTGTTGGAGCTTTTCCTGCTTGTGCTGCGCCGCCGCAACTTTACTCCCCCTATCCTCGTTGAACGTGACAAAAGCAAAGAAACACGCACATGGATACTCGTATGAGCTGACTCCGGCGACGACCCGTAGACCAAGAGCTACAGAAGAGCAACGGACCGACCGATGCACGTGCTTGTGCGTTTCTGTTCCACTTCCGACACGCAACAGGGACGTTGATGGAAACAAGGCCCTTCGCGCACATTCGGTCGCTGCGAATTTGCCGTCGTAATCAGCAGTTGGGGGACACTGGAGCCGCGTTTTTATCCGATTCACAATGTTCTAGAGTCATGTCACGCTCGGAATGTGGGTTCTAGGAACGCCACGGTATAATCTGAACGTCCAACTACTCAGGTCAAGACCGTAGCCGCACTGCCCGTTGATGAACTCGCCCACGTATGGGTCTGTTTCTCGAGTTTCTGTTTCGCTGGAGCAACAGCCCGTGGCAGCCTATTCGATTCGGTACCCGAGGAAAACCGAAGCGATTAGTGTCGCTCGAGATCCTCGAACACATTTCCCATGCAACGGAAGGACCCAGAACGGGACGGGGGATTGCGCGAAAGCTTGATTGAAACTGACGCTCAAGCTCGCTGAATTAAGCAAGCGGCTCCACGGGCTTACGGATGAAAGCTTCCGTCGCGTTATCTTTCTTCAGAAGTTCCTCCGTGGAAACTCGAACGTGCGGAACAGCCGTGCCGGACAGCGTAGCGATGGAATCATTGCGAAAACGTAGATGCACGGAAGATATATGACAATGCCAACGTTGATGTTGTGGCTCGATAAACTACAAAGCTGTCCAATCGGATTGAGATCAGTTGTGTGACGATAATTTTCTGGAATTCGTTATAAGTAGTTGACGCTGGCATCTGAGATCGCCACGAAAATACCATGAGAGCTTGCTGTCCAGGATGAGGTTATTGTCCGGCTTTCGAAGTCTGTGGGCAGTTCGAAGTCGCCCAACGCGGCAACTCCTGCATCTCATTATTTCTGTGGAAGTCCGATTTCGCATCAAAGATGACCCAAGCAGAAATGAAATATTCATTCGAAAGGCGGCTGATGCGCTCGAATTCTGGACTTTCTTTAAAATTTCAGATTGGAAGAGAGGCCCCGCGCGTTCTCGGCGGGACGATTCGGTTCTGATGGGGCACTGTGCATTCAAGAAAAGCGCACAAGTGGAGACGGCTACTCCAACACCAAACTGAAATCGCAGATTTGATGCCATGGTGTCACCCGAACGGCCGCTGTCATCTTAGCTTGATTTCGCAAACGAACTCCCCGTACACGCGGTGGTGCCGTACTGAAGAGTAACAATTTGCACGACTGTGGTCGTCAGATTTTCAGCGTGACGGGGAGCAACCGTGTGATTCGGGATCGCCGCGCCGCCCCATAAGGAGAACTGAGACGAACGAAAATTTCCTCGACGGCGAAAACAAATACAAAGTATTCTAAAACATGTACATTAAAGGCAGCTATGGCAAGTTTGGACTTCCAAATGTCGAGCTAAAAGAAACGATTCGTTCCGTGTTCATGTGGGAGTTCCAACGCTCCATCATGATGCCAAGATTCGTTCGGACCGACCGTTTGACAACAATCTTGGTAACACTGCAGACGAAATATCAAATAACAGCCAAAATCAGGACTGCACCACAGCTCCGACAGCGCTCATGGATGGCTAGTGACGTAGAAACTATCACTGCGGTTTCTGTCATCTGGCGCAGATGCCCGTAAGAACGATATCGGATTTCGCGTCTGAGCCCAAAGCGGAGAGTTCGCTCAGCTCAAGAGCAGCTAAGCCGCCTTAGAAGTTCCGAGCTGACTCCAGCGATCGGCGCAAAGTTCAGAGCGAAGTTTCGCAACGAATCCGGAACATGAGACGAATAGAAATCTAATGGCACGGCTAATGGTATGACGAAAGAGTTTTGAGACATTTTTCTTGAATGTGAGTCTCGCCCACACGATTTGGTCAAAAGGAGCCGCCAAGACTAGTATTCTTCTTCTTCTACTTTCCGTGCAGTGATGTCTCGCCCTCACCGACAAGAGGGCAACTCGATACGGTGTCCGTATAGCGTTTCATCCCAGGGTTCCAGTTCCCGGGTGTCCGTGGTCCTCGAGCCAGCCAGATAGACAGACAGACAGACGATCGCCAGACAAGAAACTGTATTCAGCTTTCTCCTACTATGTTGCTCGAACCACAGGTCCACTCCGAATTGCCGTACAGGCCGTTCTGCGCTCTCCCACGATGATACACTCCCACGGCGGGATAAATCTCCCAGGCTGTGTGAAAGAAACAACCAGAAGAAAGACACTTAATCACTTTGTACGCGAGCATATCTTTCCACTCACGTTTTTCATAGTGGACCGGTTCCCCACCACGCAGTCGAGTAACGTATTCAACAACCCGCGAGTAAACAGAAATCCGCAATCAACAACGCATGCTTGCTTGCTTGCTTGCTAGCTCGCCCGTACCGCAATGAAAAGCCTGCGGCTCGGGTTCTGATTGTGAGTTTGCTGAAAACCTGACCGCGGAGTGATGGAAGGAGCCTTCGAGCGCTCCAAACGCGACAACGATGACGATGCGAGCGAGGAATCGAGAAAGGGGTGAGACAGGTGGATTCGACGATGCTCGAGGCGGGAATTCGCTGGCACCAGCCGCCTGCGCCTCGTTGAACGAAGTTAATTTGCGTCCATTTGTCAATGTGCACGTTCCGTTCTCAAGGACAGGAGAAGAAGCCGCTCGCTGAGCAAGTCTCACTCACATTGTATTGAAAGTACGCCCTGTATTCTGTTTCCTATTGATCGAGGACGGCGTAATTGCCGTGAGCCGAAGCGGCTTTCCCTCCGCAGGAACATCCTGCTGCCGGAGGGAAGTGGCAGACACTCGGAGCAGGAAATTTCAGGCCTCTACAACATCTGCGCAGGGAAAAAATCTTTCGCTCCAAGACAGAGCTCCGGCCGAGGAAATCTCCCGAGAGATTGCACTATTGGACTACCGACCCTGCGAGCGAATGGCTGCTGCCAGTTGAATCATTTGATCGAATGCCCCACCATCCGAGAGCAGAGGGAAGAGATTGTTTTTCATTACACTAATGGCAAAAACCTTCCCATTGAACTCGGAGCGTGAACGTCCGCGAAAGATGCTTGTCAGAACTGGGAGGCGCTTCGATGGCGAATCTGCATTGAGTGCGGAAAGCTCCGATTCCTGTTAGCTCCTGAATATTCTGGAGGCACGCGCAGTTCCCTTCAAGCGGAGAGAAAAAAAGTAAGGAAACCAAGTGCTCAGAATTGGGTTCGAGCTCGCGAAAGTTCGTCGGGCGAGCGGTCGCCGTCGCCGCATGAGAGCATCACCTCGAACGACCTTGTTGAAAAGGCTTTATAACGCAGCGCTTGTGTACGTCACCAAAGCAGCACTCTTTTGAAGAACGCGGGCAGGGGATGGAGAAACTTGAGAAAGAAGTGCTTCCGAAAATATGAGCGCGTGTTCTAAGCATGTTCCGTCTCCCGTCTGGAAACGCCAACCGACGGCTTCGCCTGACCGTGCTAAATCTTCAAAGACTCGAACCATTTCCGGAAAGGAAAAACATCCAACTTTCTACTTACGATCACTCCACTGTTGGAACACGAATTTTGGGGATTCTGGAGCGCTGCTTCACTTCTGAACGACCATTATGATCTGAACGAGTTAAGATCTCTCAGTTTCTCCGTCACCTAATTGCATACCGCCTTCGGGCAACTCGTGGACCAAGTTCGAATTGAGAATCCGCTCGGATCAAGCCCTCGGGGCTGAGGACATGGCAAGTTTCCGAGAGAGGCAGCAATTTTAACTGGGAAACGGCGATACCCTTGGACTTCGAGCCAACACAAGACTTTACACGAACAGTGGCGCTCGAAAGCTGTTAAGAACGGCGGCCTTTTAACGAATTCTTCTGGAGAACGTCTCAGGGAGCATTATAACGGAAAATATTGCGCTCGTCAACGTCGACGTCAAAACGACGCTCCGTGTTCCGGAAGCGGTGTAACAACCAGTTCGGCAAGAGTCGAAGATTCGGAGCAAAATCACACGGCTCTTCCGAAGACGGGAACGATGGCCAAGCCGACGCGCTCAGCGATCCCGAAACGGGCACACACTCCGAATCTAATAATACTAACGCTAGAGTGAGATTTTCTGAAGGTTTCGGGATATGTATGTTCGGATTTTTGTTTTCTATTTCTGTATTGAATTCAGTTTTGTTTTCACTCCTCTTGATGCCATTGTGCTGCGTTGTACGTGACCGTCCACGCAGCTATCTCCCATGAACGAACTCCCCCACCCCCCACTCGCTCCGCTTTTGGTGCTTCACGCTCACTGTACCGCAACCGCGGTTCTGTCTGGACAAACAGGACTCCGAGGTTCGTCGGTGGACTGCACGAGCGACAGTGACAGGTGGTTGCCATCCGCTCCGCGCCCCTCGACTAAACCTCGATCGGAGCTGTCAACGCATCAACGAGATCGACATGGTCACCTGCAACCTGTCGCTTCGAACGTTTCAAGTTGAAACGTCGGCATAGAGATATCTGAAAGCAGAGCTTGTCGTTGTCTGCTTGTCTCTGCTGTGAGGGGATCGACGCGCCCTAAAAGGCCAAAACAGATCCAACACCGTTTTTGGGTTCGGCCGCCGTGTACGTAGGCGATTTCTTCGGAACAGACAACGATCCATCCCTCCCGATCCGGAGGCTTTGAACGAACGTAGCGCAACGTAACAACTTCTCCATTTCTGTGCCATTTCAGCTGATTGTGGCATTGATATCCCGCTCATTTCAGGCTTTCTTTGCGCGGCTCCCTGATCAAACGACCTGCTCGATTCGAGTCGCTGAGAAGAAGGGCCTGATAGATGGTAGTGACGGGCTAGAACCTATCCCGTAGTCGATCCGAATGTTGAAGCGCTGAGCTGAGCCATCAATCTATTCGACAATAACGGACAACAAGCATGTCCGGTATTGACAGACTAGTTATTCCGAGACGGAGGTTTTAATTTCCGGAACGTCCCAACGTCCACTCATTTGACTTAGGGGCTGTTTTGAATGCTTCGCTCTTGAAATATGTCCGCGTGGAAAGAATCCTCCGAACTGAAAAGTTTGAAGAAATCTTTGAGCGGAAAATGGAACCCAAGTTAAATCCGCTTGAACGCCGAATTCAGCTCAAAGTGAAACATATTGCGCGCAGAGTGATTCAGATTGCAATTCAACGGTACGAAGGCGATTCGCTGAGGGAGGTGACTCCCACACCGATTGAGCGTATACATCTTCGGCGAGTCGCCGTGCTCTTGTCGGAGGACTTTCGGCAACAGTGCCACGGATAGACACCCTAACACTTGCTTCTTTTGCTCGTAAGACGCTTCTCTCTCATTCTCAGTTCCGTCAATGGCTCTTGTACGCGTGCTCGTACTCACGGTGTACCGTGGCCGAAGACTTTGACGTGAAGTCCAGGCCCTCGCCCGCCGACCGGCGACCCTTTCCTGAGCTCCATATTAAGAAGTGGCCTAAGAGCTCCGGTCTAACTGGCAGCTCATTGTTCAACTGCTTGATCTGGCAGTTGCTTCTTGAAACGTTTTGTTGATTTTTAGTTGAGTTTGCTTTCTACAAGTCTAAAAGCTAGCGAAAAATGCGTGAAATCGTTCATATTCAGGCTGGTCAGTGCGGCAATCAAATCGGTGCCAAGGTGAGCTTCATACCTGTAACCGCCAGGATTATCTACATCTGACTGAGCTACCCGATACTAGATCCATCATTATTCGGGAGCGACCCCCGGATACCCGAAATAACTTCCACACCGCATTTTGCCATCGAAGTCTCTGATGAGCACTCAGCGTCGTTCACAGAGGCATCATTCCGAGCTCGCGCGGCAAACGTTCTCGTCTCTCGGGAGAAATTCATTTCTGTTCCATACCGGCTTCTGCTCTGACTTCGTCAGCAGTGCAGAGCCTCGAACGCGGTGGAGACCTCTGGGGACTTCGGCATCGCACACAGTTGACTAACTCAACTCGAAAGCGAGGTGAATTCCAAATCTCGTCCGAGTTGCTGCGTCGAGCTCGTACGGCTGGTTGCGATGCATATGGCGGCTCGAACATGTTACACTGTATCCACTCGAAAACTGGAACCGTTTCCGGCATGACATCAATTAGAATGACCTCGTCCGCTGTCATGGAAAACGTTCAAACATCATTTTAATATTGGGCGTCAGTCTATTCGTATGCAGCAGTGGCTGTATGTATTTTTAATTGCACGCGCGAGCAATGAAGGTGAGTTTCGTGACTCACGATTCAGGCTCTTCATTGGAAACGTCATTTGAAGCATGCGCGTGTGCGAACGTCTTCCAATGTTTGCCTGTCTGCTTGCCCTCCCGGCTGTCTCTTGTTTCAACAATGTCGAACGTTCTCTTCGAATCCAACGGCTTTATCAAATTTGAGCAGGCTCTGGTGTCTGGGAACAAAGCACATCATCAGCACTTGGGTCTGAGAGTTTTCGAGTCTAGGGGTCTTGAGCAGCAAACGAAACGTCGTGAGAAAGTTGATCCAATGAATCTAATAAACTTCAATCGAAGTGCTCGCGGGCCCCGCCGTATTTTCGCCTCTCTTGCCGGAGTTCCGGGCATCGTTGGAGGGGAAATCTTCTCTGTGAACACTTTGAGAGTTCGAGCACCGTTCGGAAGACGTCCAGCCTCTTCCTCCCGGACGCTCTTGAGCAAGCGAAGCGGTAAACTAATTATGATCGATGCAAGGAATTCTTGTCGATTTTTGATTCCTGTGGTTAGCACAATAGCGTATGGTGAATGAGTCAGACCAGACCCGATCCTTGTATAGATAGAAGCCAGCTTCGATCCGAACGAGACGCCCACGTCTCCCCGTTTTGGTTGAGATGCGTGAGGGTTCACGGCTTCACGGCAATTCGTTGCCACGTTCCCAAAAGCGATGTTGACTTTGGTTCCTGTTGTTGGAGACAACAATTTGCCGATAATTTTCCTCAATGCTACGAGCGAGTGCTCGCGGTCATTTATTCTACTGGAACCCTTGCCCATTGAGGCAGCAAAGTCCCGTTCTTGGCCGGTAGCCGTTGCCGCATATCAGTCACGGTTCCAAATCGTCCAATCGTCGAACGATTCAGGGAAATTTCTTGGCAATCAAGAAAGAGCTTCCGTTATAGAGGGCGGCGCAATCCGCCAAAAGTAGAGAATTATTATGCGTGTTCGGGCTCGATATTTCATCTTTCATTCCTCGAGAAGAGTCGCACACGAGCGATTTCTGAATAACGGAGAGATTTAAGTTGAGCCTTTTTCTGCATCAGGGTGGGTATCAGATCAGAGCGGGATCGCGCAAAGTCATTTGTAGCATTGAGGTTGCGAATGAAATAATGGGATGGAAATCTGTAGCGGGAGATGAAATCGGAGGCGGCAGGCGGCAGGGTGGAAACATTTTCAGTACGAAACATTTCCGCTCAATCGATATGTATTGCAGTTCTGGGAGGTAATTTCCGACGAACATGGCATCGATCCCACTGGTGCCTACAACGGAGATTCCGATCTCCAATTGGAACGTATCAACGTCTACTATAATGAGGCTACCGGTGAGTGAGACTAATTTTCGCTGACAAAAGTGATATCACCTTTCAAGTGCAAGACCTAGCCGAGACCAGCGCATGGTGTCGCTTTCATCCGTCAGACGGGGTAGTGTAAGTTTCTCGGCGGCTGAGTTGTTATGAAGGTTCATCTATTGAGGAAGTCACCCTGTAAAGGGCCAAAAGCTCCACAGTGTCAAGGTCCACAGTGCGAAGAAATGGGTGGCAGAACCTTTCTGGTTGTCGGCTGGAGACGCTCGACGAACTCACGGCTCCCGTGGTCATTAAGAACTTCTTGTCGATCTTGTTCGGCGGACAAAGTCGAAACTCAGTTCAAACGCCACACAGTTGGTGGCCTAATGAGCGGTGTCTAGCTTGGGGACCTCCTTAACACATATCTGGGTCAAGGCAGGCTCACGCCTCGAACGCATCGGAGAAGCGGAGCTCAAGTCGCCGAACCCGACTGGAACCGTTAGTCATCAAGTCTGTTCAGCCGCTGAGAATTTACCGCTCGTCTGGGAAACCTTCTCGCGCACCCCGGCTTGTCGCAAGCACTTGACTTGATACGATGAAGGTTCCGAATTCTAATTGAAAGCAGGAAACTGCAGGCACCAATGTCCTTTCAGGCGGCAAATATGTACCGCGCGCCATTCTCCTGGATCTTGAGCCCGGAACTATGGATTCAGTCAGATCGGGACCTTTCGGACAGCTGTTCAGACCAGACAACTTCATTTTCGGACAGAGCGGAGCTGGAAACAACTGGGCGAAGGGACATTACACCGAAGGCAAGTCTAAGACTTCATGCATTGCAAGACGAAGCGAAAAAGTTCTTATCTCTCTCCAATCGAGGCTGCTTCACTCCAAAGGAATTCAGAGTTTCGAACAGCCGTTGACACTCTGATAAGCGGCGGAATCGACTGCCGCAACCGGCATCTGATGAATATTTTTTTTAAATCCAGGTGCTGAGTTGGTCGACTCTGTTTTGGACGTCGTGAGGAAGGAGTCTGAGTCTTGCGATTGCTTGCAAGGATTCCAGCTTGCACATTCCCTCGGAGGTGGAACCGGTTCCGGAATGGGAACTCTCCTCATTTCCAAGATCCGCGAGGAGTACCCAGACAGAATCATGAACACGTTCTCCGTTATGCCTTCTCCAAAAGTAAGTAACATGTCGGATTTTCAGATTCATGATACAGCTTGTCGTCGTTAGCTGGGAGCATGAATCTCGTATCACGACTCGTATCTGAAATCGCGTGTAGGGAGTTTCCCGGAAAAAGCCTGATTGTAAGAAGTTTTCTACTTCCTCAATAGGTTTCCGACACGGTCGTTGAACCCTACAATGCAACGTTGTCCGTCCATCAATTGGTGGAGAACACCGACGAAACATTCTGCATTGACAATGAGGCTCTATACGATATATGTTTCCGGACCCTGAAACTCACCACACCTACCTACGGTGACTTAAACCATTTGGTGTCAGTCACCATGTCCGGCGTGACCACCTGCCTCCGCTTCCCTGGACAGCTCAACGCCGATCTCAGAAAGCTCGCTGTCAACATGGTTCCGTTCCCCCGGTGAGTAGAACCGACAAGTTGTCAAGTTGTCGACAGATTCGCCCCCGTTCGGGTTGCATTCTTTCATCCTAGAGGCTTCGCCAGATGAGAGAAGGGTTCGGAACCGCACGTTTCGGTGCTCGACCATAGCATCCTCTTTGTGACGGATGAGAAGATCGTGAAGCGAATTAGCGAGCAGCGAAATGATGTCTTATATCGAATTTGTCGAATTCCGCAGTCTCCATTTCTTCATGCCTGGATTTGCTCCCCTCACTGCTCGCGGATCTCAGCAGTACCGAGCTCTCAGCGTGCCCGAACTCACACAACAAATGTTCGACGCGAAGAACATGATGGCTGCCTGCGATCCCAGACACGGTCGTTACCTGACTGTTGCCACTATTTTCAGAGGACGCATGAGCATGAAAGAAGTGGTGAGCAAGCTTTCGGGCTCTTCCTTTTCCATTTCCTGTACAAGGATTCCATTTGTCTCGAAGAGAGCAGTGTTGGCTATTTAGGCGACATCCGCCATCTCATTTGCGACGTACGCATCCATCCATGTTAACCAACTAATGGGATGAACTCTTTCCAAGGACGAACAAATGCTGAATGTGCAGAACAAGAACTCCTCGTACTTCGTCGAATGGATCCCGAACAACGTGAAGACTGCCGTCTGTGACATCGCCCCCAGGGGACTCAAGATGGCTGCCACTTTCATCGGAAACTCCACTGCCATCCAGGAATTGTTCAAGAGGATTTCCGAGCAGTTCACCGCCATGTTCCGCAGGAAAGCTTTCCTCCATTGGTACACTGGTGAAGGTATGGACGAAATGGAGTTCACGGAAGCAGAATCCAACATGAACGACCTCGTCTCTGAGTATCAGCAATACCAGGAGGCGACTGCCGACGACGAGGCTGAATTCGATGACGATGAGCTCGAACAAAACTAAGCAGGATAACAGCGAATGATTTGTGTCATTATTCCGAGTCTCTGCAACCAGGTCGACCGCAGCGAGACGTGGGAAATTTCCGAGAGCAATAAAATTTTACGCATTTACACCACTCTCTGCTTCCTTCTTCTAGCGGTGTTGCATTCATTTCCGTGATGGCAGAAGAGAATGACGACGTTCCTCTCTATTCATAAAATGTGGCCGTCTCCGCTACCATCACGCAATGCTGCGTCAGCTCCATGCGGGATGGGTGCACAATCAGTTATGAATCGGGGACAACGACAGCGGAGCGAATAATGTCCCTCTTAACCTTTCGGAGACCTGACTGGTTTATTAGAGGACCCCGTTGCCCCTCCCGTGTGCAAACGAACATCAGAATACGTAATGAAAGAAAGCTGCGGCCTTCCGCCGGAACTTTAGGCAGCTTTCCGTTTCACCGCGCAACCGTCTCGCTTCGAGGTGGAGTTCGTAGTCGGAAATGTCGAAAACCTAGCACAACTTCAGCACGGGCTGAAGGATGAATTCCAGCCACTCAGAGAAGTGTGACGATGCTCACGATGCTTCTCAACACGCTTTCGGGATTGCAGTACCACTTTCCGGTCTCAAAACGGCGGCTTTCGACGCATTCGTCGGAGAAAGTTGTCGTCGGCAGTGGACCATGAAGCTTGAGAATAAAGAGCATGAAGCAGGTCCTCGGCGTGGAATCTCGGAGCGCATCCAAGTAGCCCGCAATGTTTCGAGATCGTAGAGAAAAAGTTTACGACAACATTCTTGGACCATTCGACAGTATGTGGTGGCGTACTGCTATTGTTCATGCTGTCGTTGAGCTAGACGGAGGCAGTATTCTCGATCAGCGCCGTGAGAGAAGAACCCGCCATGAATCCAGCTCTGTGAGGGAGTTTTCCCTCGCCGTAATGGAACGCACAGCTTCGGATTTTCGTCAACTAGCCTGCGTAAACGAAGCGCAGGACGAACCCCGATTGAGTGGCAAACTCTGTATTGGCAACTCTGGGGCGAAATGGTCGCGGGTTCGCAGTCATGGCAAGGGTGCACGCCTCCGCACGGACCGCGTTGGACGCATTCCAAATGTCGACGTCGTCGCCTTTGTTAACTGAACGAGATTCTGCGTCTGCTCCACGGCTTGGAGGCATAAGTCCTGCGGCGGGGGTCGGTGTGCTCGTGGTAGTCGTTGCAGCAGAAGCAGCACGCGTCGTCTGGAAACGTCAAGAAAAGTTATGGCTGGACGATTTCGCGGTCGGCACGAGCCACTCGAATGAATTTCGAGGGCCATCGACTTGCCTGTGGCGAAAGAACCTTTTTCGGAAGTTCCTGCAACAGCAGGGGTGCTCATCACAGTCTGACCGGCTCGAATCTGTGTCACCGAAAATTTCAAAATTTGATTTGAGTTTGCATACAGTAAAACCGACTTTCTTCGCTGGAACATGGTAGTTGGCGTGGGAGTTAGCTTCGGAGTCACGGATGTAAGGGAGCAATTCGAGCAGAAGGGAATCGGCGCCTCGTTACACTAGAATCCGGGTATCGAGATGACGGTTTCGGTCCGATATCGAAAGAGAGGTCCCTGTCAGCGAGAAGAACATCATGCTGTACGGAAGATATTGATCTCTACTTCCCGTAAAGCCGTGGAAAGTGATCAGTAGTAATGGGCAAGCGGCGCGGATAGTTCGGAAAATAAGCTGTCAGGAAAATCCACAGTTCACGGGGATGGGATGGAGGCGAGAATCAATAGGTCAGATTACTTCGCGAGTGCGTGAAGTGCTATTTTTTTTATGAGTTTCCCGAGGCGGTTCCTCGCATGGATCTACTATTCCATTCCGCGGAATGATCTGCCTGTTCGGTGAAACCTTTCGAAGACAATGGAAACCATCTGGCAAGTGAAACCCCACTGTATCTTCCTCATCCCCCCGGAACATCGCTTCACGATGACGTTCTCCTACGCCCCACTCCGCTCAGCTCTCTGCTGAGAGGCTCTGACGTTTGAATAGCTTGGGCCTATATCTGATGGCACTACAGGGAGACATTGGTTCCAATAGCGCATCGGAGCTAGTTCCACGGCGGACCTGGATTTTTCCTAGGCTGACCCTATGGACCTCCGGGAATCGCAGAATGAGTCTACAACGCGATTGTTTAGACGTTTGAGGCGACTCGGCTTGGATCGTGATCCAAGCGAAAATAACACAGATTTTTAGGTTTGATTTTGAGTATCAGTATAACCGACTACCAACGCGGAGGCGGATTGTTTCCTGTTGCTTTAATTATTCCGCACACGGAAATTTCACTGACCGTGATATTTATATCAGCTCGATCGATCCAGCCGAATTCGTCGCCTCCAATATTCAATTCATACCGATGAAAAACACACCCGAGACCGCATGCACATGGACCGGGGAAGTTTGTGAACCACCGCTCTTCAGATATTGATTCATACGATCTTCCACCGCCATGCATCCCTTCTCCCGATGTAAGCTCGGACAAGATCCAAGGGAACGAGACGTAATGGGATATTGGTAGTTTTTCCGACAGTGACTCTCGACGTCAAAAAGTCCAACAAACCGCAGAAGGTAGCTCAACATGTACCGCAGAGTATGCGTAGCTGGTACGGGCGCGGACGTGGTAGGGGAGGCTGGTTGCTCCATGCCCCGGGGCAATTATATCAATTCGAAGCAGCGAACTACTCAGGCGCGTAGCCAAGATTTTCCTTTGGGGAGGACTGATTTTTTTCCCAAAGGGGTTCCCCTGTGAAATTCTCCGAAAATCGGTTGCTTGACCAGAAACCTCAACTGGGATAGTATGAACCAAGGGGTCCTGAGGAGGGGGGGGGGGGGCGGGAGTATTTTTACACCCTGAAGTTGCGGTGGAATACTGAATTGTTTGTTTCATGATTTTTCAGTACAAACATTTACCTATTTCTGGAAAGATTTATGAAATTTCCTCTTCTGATCCGTTCAGAAGAAGAAGAAGAGGGGTTCAGGGGTGAGCGAACCCCTGGATCCGCCACTGGCCCCCTCAGCCCACCCCTGGCTACGCGCCTGGAACTTCTTGCTGCGGCGGAACCAAACCCGCCGCATAATTGTAAGGAAGCGCCACCGGAGAAAACAGCGCGAGAGTTTCCCACAGGAGTCGATAACCCTCGCGAATAGAAAAGTTGCTCGCACTAACAGAGATATTTCCTGACAAGTATCACAGGCCGAAACCATGCTCATGTTCCCTGTTATCAATCATCGCTGATAAGGATTTTCCTGTCACCAGAGTGTTCCAAATCAACTGTGTAGTTTGCCCGTTCGCATTTGGAGAGCAAAGATTCACCTATGCTCCTCAGACAACATCGCCCAATAGTGAGTTCGAGAAGAAGCAGGAAAGCGTTTCCCGCGACAGAGCCGTGGTGACATTGTTGCATTCCAGACAGCCGTGAAATGGGCTTTGCATCCAGCGAAGTGTGCCCGTCCATCTTTCATTGCTCATGAACTATCTCCCAAAATACGTCACAGAATTCAGCAGCTAGGCCTGACATTCTACTCTAAGGGAACGCGTGATTTCACTGAGCTGTGCGGAAGCATCATGTGCTCCACTGACGTCCTTGTCTGGTCAAACTATCGGGCATGACACCCACATCGGGCGTGAGTGTAGCCGTTCATGACGCAAAGAACTGTAGTTGAATGGTTCACTGAACGAAGATTGGGGCGACGATTGATGATCATAGCATCCACATGATGTGACCCACTCGGTATATATGTATATGTACAATCGATGCACCAGCTGAACAGGACGAGGGATACACTCAGAAAGATGGATGTTCTGGGATTACCCGCATCACAGACCGTGCGAGTCGATCGCACTTTCGGCGAACCTCCTGAAGGTTGCTTCGCCCTCTGAATATTTCGCAGAGTTCTAAAAGGTCATGCGACGTCTGCAGCGTCCCGAGCCACGTACCCCGAGCTCTGTCATTCTCCGCACTGGGACGGGCTATAAGCATTGTATGTATCTCGGTGATTTCTATCGATCCGACACCCTCGGAAGTAAGACAGACCCCATGCACCGTAACTCACGATATGACGGAACAAGGAGGGTTGATATTCCCCTGCGCGCACGGCGGTTGCAATCCTGCATTCCTCGCTCTCATCCGTTGCATCGCTTGCAAAGGCGGTGCACGGGCGAAGATCCCATCAATCATGAAGGCGGATTGACAACGGCAACCTCTATGATCATCTATCGGTAAGCTTTGTGGGACGGTGGAGTCACTCTAGCAATTCGGAATGGGTTGATTAAACTCCCGAATCGCGAGATCACCACGAACGTTGATTGAGCACGAGCATTTTGTGGCGATTATCCAGAACAGATTAGCAACGATCTAACAGTGCTTGAGGTTCGAGTTTGCGGCCGAGAAAACCGCAGCGAGCTAACTCAGTCGGAGGGCGCAACGGGTATGACACTCCTGTTACTCTGGTAACACTTTGAAGCACGTGGACCTCATTTGTTCATGGTAATTGAAGTGGCTGAGAGGGTGGTTGGTCATGCTGGTTAATCCTTTGGAATAAACATGGAACTGGTCATTTATGTGAACGAACAGAGGGATTCCAAAGTTCTGTCCAAAGCGTCACCAAGGTTAAATGACTGTGTCGTAGTCTCCACCAAGGTCGGAAACGACCCACAGAATCGAGATTTTCAGCGCGATAGGCGAGACAGTATCCGACTCCCGGTCTCATCAGTCATTTAAGGGCCCGGGGAAGAGGATCGGAGTTGGGAACGCTTTAAGCCAGAGCCCGGTTCTCAAATATGAGAGTAAACTCTCGCGTGCGGCGTTCTATGCGCAGTCGCTGACATATGACTACAAAGGATGAACAACAAACCTGAAATGCCACATAACATAACAAGCTGAGCGAGCAGGTGTATGAATATGGAGCGAGATACATTTTACGCGATTCACCCATTTAACTTCGAGAACGCTGAAGAGCTGAATCTGGGACTTTCGGAACACTGTTTCCTTGCTGTGAAGTGACATCCAATCCGGCTCTGCACGATCTCTCCAAGATTCTCGCTTCACGAATGAAGAAGTGGCGCCGTCCTTCATTACTTTCTATCTCATCGTACTCAAGGTCTCTTATTGCTGGTCGCCATTTTTACTTATCAGCGCCGGCGCCGTAAACAGGAAACAACTCAAATTGGCTGAGTTGCGTCTCAAGCCTCTGTATTTTCAGCGAATTCGGGGCTGCTGGATATGAATGCAATCGGAAAGCGAAATGATGAGAGTGTCACAGTGAATCGGCCGGAGAGTGGTCCGGCTCGCTAACATGAGAAAATTTCCGTTTCTATTATTCGTATTACCCAGCGCATACTTAGCGAGGCGTACGGAGCAAGTGTAGTTCCTCACTGAATCACTTCACTGGAAGAAATCAGGTTCTGGAATTTTTTTCTGTCGTTCCGATTGAAGACTCGCACGTGACCGTTCGTCCTCTTGCTGCCAATGACCGCATTCCACGTCCCTGTTCAAGCGAATTCATTCTAAATTCATGAACTCCGTGCATGCATCGGGTCGAAGTGGTGGTGGAGCAATTCACAGCAAGGGGTCGATGTCAGAAACTCTTCTGTATGAACACTTCGATGTTGTACCCTCATTCATTATACAGTTTCGAGAGCATATTGCTACGAGAATCACGGTCGCTACTCCAAAGCGCACTCACCCATCAGACTGCCGTGTTTCGGGCCCGCGGTTCGATGCACTCCCTCACAGCTCAATCGCCGTCGGTGTCATCGCCAAAGTGTGAACACTGCCGAGCTCTTCATTCCTCAAACAAGTGTCAAAATGATCACAAGACGGATCTGGGTGAGTTCTACAGAGTTTTCAGCAGAATTCACCTGTGATCTCAGGATGGTGCAAGAGGACAGCTGATTGTAGAGACTGTTGAATGGTAACATGTAATATGCTAGGGATGCGGTACTAGCAAGGGAAGTGCACGATCTCAACCTGGAATTTCTCGACCAAGCTTGCGGATAGTCATGAGTTCATTTCCCTCATACTGGAAACGTGTTCGGAATCGGCTAATTCGTAGCCATTTCAGCCTTTTTAGAGAAGATGTGCCCCGAATCGTCGATTTCGGCCAACTTTATACCGCAGTAACAATTTATCCTCACTCATTTAGCCGATTTCGAGAACGTTCCTGAAATAAGCGAACCCAACCCGTGTCTCTGTTTGAGTTTGGCGTCGAAGCTCTAGGTTGAAGTTGTGCACCTCCCTTGTAAGCATCTAGCGGTCAAAGGGAGACAACTCGCGAGAGCCCACCGGGCGCGTAGCCAGGGGTGGGCTGAGGGGGCTTCACCCCTCCCCAGGACCCATTGGTTCATACTATCAAAATTGAGGTTTCTGGTCGAGCGACCGATTTTCAAAGAATTTCACAAGGGTACCCCCTTGAGTCAAGAAGATTAGCCCTCCCCCAGGAAAAACCCTGGCTACCCCCCTGGAGCCCACTGCAATCCCGCATCTGGAATGATTTCATTTGATCCTCGTAGACCACTGATACGTTAGGAATTCATTCCATCCTTATATCGTTAACCCGAACCTCTCTCGAAAAATGTCATCGCGTTCTCTGAACAGGAATTCATTTCAGTTCACTTTCTGGGTGGTCGCGTGTTCGACCGTCGATTTTCATATTGAGGCCAATCTTATTCCAACAAGGAGCGAAAGTCAACCTGCTGAGAACGCGTCTGGAGTTGAAGCTAATTTCAGGGGAGATCTAACGGGAACTGAAGACCAAACTCTCGAAGAGCTGTAAGTTGCCTCCGAAAGCAAACGATAATCATGATACTCCCGCAAACAACGGAACGGGTACTCTGACACAACGTCACCCTTACCGAATAACTGAGAAGAGGGGGGCGTAAAAATCCAAGAGAGCATCCAGTTCTGGTGCGATTCCCGAGTGATATGACTGTTCTGTATTCTGGACCGAGGTTGTTCCGTGATTGCTGAATCCCCCGCGCTTCGGATACTGCCGGCTTGTGAGCGAGGCCATTACCTGATTGAACGGGGAGTCTGCTTCTTCTCAGACCAAATTTTCCCACTTCCATGTCCGACTTGGTCCAGTTCTGCGTAGGTCGTATTGATTGCCTACAATATCGGGGAGCAAGAGTGCAAGTATTGCGACGTGGAACTTCATGTTCTGATTGCCAGGAATCACCTTGAAAGTCTTTAGATTCGAGATCGTCTGATGGCATCAGCAGACAAAACCTCACCAATCCGTGTCATCGTCACTGGAGCAACACAAACGCTGTAAACAGCTGGACTCAATAGAGGACCAGTCATTCAGCATGGAACGCCATATACAACTTCTTTTCACAGAAGGGCATAAAGGCCAAGCTATGACGTCACATGGGGCTTCTCATAGTAGTAGACCAAAACACGCATTCCGTTTGTGAGCCAACCTCCGTGGCGTGTTTTCTCCTCCCAAAGCTATGAAATATAAAGGCAGCAGCCCTACACACCGGCAGAACATGCAGTCCCATTGACGTAGTCTTTCTGAGGCTTCTCATGTTAGTCAGACTCGTCGGACATCTCGGATCTCAATGTCCAAGGTCACATCTTGGTGGAATCTTTTGTTGGCCCCGGTCGACTACGGAACTCCCTCGGAAGATGCCAGGCCCAGTTGACATCGAGGCTTCCTTCCCAATCTAGTCAATTTTCCGGGATATTTCCGATTTTCGCGAGACGGCAGAACAGAGGTCTCTCGGGACAGTTACGAAACACTGAACCATCCGGGCTAGAGGCCAATCGAGACTTCCTACGACTCCGTGGTTTTCAGCGATGCTGCGTTGTACGCATCTGGAGCCCCACCGTTTGTTCAGACGAGACTCGGGGGAATCCACGGAATCCGGAAGGATTACTTGGGTCGTTACGTTGACACCTTCCTCGGCATCCCGTACGCTCAGCCTCCCGTGGGAACGCTCCGCTTCAAAGCGCCAGACACAGCGTACGCTTGGGAAGATCCCATCAACGCAACTGAATTCAAGTCAGCCTGTCGGCAAACAGTGAACGAGTGGCCGCCCCATCTGACGCAGCATTCGCAATCGTGCTCCGAAGATTGTCTCTATCTCAACATTTGGACCCCCTCCGAGAAACTCGGGAAACCGAGAGCAGTCATGGTGAGTGAATGGGTGCTGGTTCGTCCACGAGCGCCTTCAGCGCCATTATTTCCAGATATCGTTAGCGCAGCAAGCAGGGGCATTGGTCTCATCAAAAACGCCTCGGCGAACCTGCAACTATTAGCACCAAAAAGTATGCTGACGCTAACATCAGGCAGAAATTGTTCAACAATACTTCTTTCAGGTTTTCATCCATGGTGGAGACTTCATTTTGGGCTCGCCTTCGTGGCCCGAATACGACGGCGGACTCATTGCGGCTTTCGGAGATGTAGTCGTCGCTTCAATGAGCTATCGACTCGGCCGACTTGGCTTTCTCGATGGGAAAAGTCACAGCGCTCCCGGAAATCAAGGGTTACTCGATCAGAACATGGCTTTGCGTTGGATCCACGACAACATCGAGTCTTTTGGCGGCGACCGAACTCAGGTTACCCATTCGTTGTCAATTTCCGTGTGGCGCGAGCAGAATGCGTGGTGACATCGTGATAAATAGCGGGAATGATTATCGGAGTCATCTGCTGTGCATCTTCTTGGACTCAGCGCCTTCGCATTGAGATCCGACTGTGAAAAAAGTTGCTCAGCGGCCGGGAAAAAAATCGATCGCTGATGACTCACTGAGCGGTGTTCCACTTTTGGAATATATTTAGCGGTCGTTGGAGCGGCTCGGCAACGCATCGGAAAAGAGATGACGTGCCAAGGGATCCCGCATGCGTCGCTTTACGCCACAACGTTCGCGTACTCGTGATTTGTCGCACCGCGTTAGGGAAGCGGAGCATGAAGAGCGCGGAGATATTTATAGACTTGAATGAATCCAATTTCAGGTTACTTTGTTCGGTAGCGATTCAGGTGCCGCATCGATAGGTCTCCATATTCTCTCACCGATGAGCGCGGGGCTCTTCAAACGAGCAATCCTTCAGAGCGGAAGTGCTTTCTGGAAATCGCGGCAAACCAAATCACGCGCAGGTGGTACAACGCTCCCTTCCTCTCGAAACAAAACCATTACATCCCCAACCCTGGAATGGCCGTGGGCGACGATGCCAGCATCCGAGATAGTAGGGATGCCACAGGGGAAGATACTCTTTCTATACTTCTTCCCTGACTTTCGAGGAATTTGACCCACAGAGCACGTGCCTCTCGGGACTACGGGAAGCTCTGAGATCACCAACTGCTCAGTCTTCCCTCGAGAAAGTCGATTCCAACAGCCTGACAGGAGGAAATCTTGGACCGTCGCCTATGACAACACCGGTCCATATCAAGGTACGTGATATCGAATTTTCTAAAGAATCCTCTCCTGGTGCCGAACCTGCCGTTTGCATATCCCTGACTGCCGAACGAATCGTGGAGTCCAATAGAGGAGGAACGTATTAGAGGATACTCTGAGCAGATTGGTAGCAGCTGCCGGAGTGTAGTGAATGTGGATTCTGCGACCACTCGGTTCGTCCTTACGCCTCACCTGTCTCGAAACAACTACGAACACACTCGCAACCAGGACTCGGAGCCCGTGTTGATATTCTTAGCACCACCTAAAACCGTCGAGAGAGGTAGCAGTGGACTCCACCATTGACATGAGTCCGAAGGAGTCCTGTCATCCCATACACTCCGAGGACAAACGACACGGTTGCGGACGTGCTCTAGCGTATCACGTGATAGCATCAAAACATTGTTGACAGACGGTTGCTTACACACGTTGGTCGACCGGCGATAGACGCCCAAAATGATGCTCGTTCGGATGGATGGCACGCGAGCTCTGAGCCCCATACCATCCAAGAAGCTCCGGAGCTTTTGGAAATTTCCCAGAGGGAGACGGGTTTGTGTTTTCCGTTGATCCCACGCTGACGCACCTAGACATCATCTTTGTTTCCGCCCTCCACAAGTCTTATTCCGCGCTGATCCGAAGGTATCGTTCGTCTGAAAATCGCTCTGAATTCCCTCCCAGGTCTCGACTATGGCGAGATTTCCTCGGGCAGGAGTATGGACGATACGTACGACACCTATGGACCCACATATGACAACGATTTTCTTCCTTTGAACCCGCATATGTCTGCTTCGATGGGTATTTTCAACGATGTTGAAGTCATGGTTGGTAAGTTATATTTTGAGGTCAAAGCCATTTTCGGCAGGGGTAATCTGCTGGAAGCGCGAAGCATGGAATATTTTCCGTCTTGCTGACCTTCAGGGAACTGGGATTCTTTCCGATTTTCACAGGTACCGCAAATAACGAGGGCGCATGGGAGTTCATGAGAGCCAATCACTGGAGGAATTTCAACTCAGTGGATAGTTTCAAAGCCATAAATCTCTTGCGATTCATCAAAGAATTCTTCGAAGAGTTCCGGTTCAGAAAACTGGTTGGTAAGTGTCAGCTAATTTCTTAGTCATTTCGAATCATATCTACTGGTCGAGACATACACATCAATTGACTCGGTTGTGCGTCGAGAAACTTTTCTCCGTGTGATATTGAACAGCATTAAGAACGAATGAGCACCACCGTAGGAAGTTATCCTCAATCAGAACTTGGACGCTTACTTCGGATTCGTTCCATTTTGGGCAACAACCGCGGTATTCAACAACGAGGAAGTGTAGAGTTTGGGGTACGTTTGAAGAGGCCTCATTCATCAGACGCGTCGGGTCATTCGCTGGGAGCCATGGCGCTGTTTTCAGGTCACAGCGAACGATGCGGTAGGATCTTTGGAGTTTGGCCAACATTTTTTCTTCAAGCTTTCCGAGGACAACTACATATATGGGAGCGCTGGCGAAAGATAATTTTTTGAGTCCTCGACAACGGGGCCAAGGATATAAAGATCGATGGCATCTCAGACTCGATCGTCTCACATGCGAGAAGTGATTCACTTTCACCGTCTCGAGTGAGAGCTCGGCAGATGGCCGCAGAGCAAAACTTCTCTGCGGTCGAAGCCGTTAGCCCAAGACTTATAAACTCGACATCCTGCTCCCATGCGCTCCTCGTCACATATTGGTTATATTGCAACTCTTCATGCTAACCTTCTGGACGACTTCTCCGTGTATAATTGGCTCGGGCGCTTCCAAGACTTCCGAGAATCGACAGTCGTCTATGGAAAACTGGCTTGGCTGGTGGTGGAGTTCGGCATACGAGATGTGCGATGTAAAGCAGATTATGCGCTTTTCGCGCTATTTTCGGCTTCTATCAAACCGCGAATATACCTTTCCTTGACGGGAGCCAAAACTCCGATCATCCGATGCCAGTTCGTGAATCTGACAGGAGACGGCTTCGATCGTACGGAGAATGCGGGGATCTTCGAGTTTTGCCTCGGTGGTCGGGGACAATTGACTCGACCATGATGGATGAGATATCCCAGAGAGAATCAAATTCCCCGGAAACCTTGTCATCGAACTCCCTCTTGCAGGTCCGAAAGCCACGGAGGGAATCTATCATTATTTCGCTTCGAATCTCCGAGGGAACGACATCCAGCATAATCGCCAATTCGTATTTGACTTCATCGGAGACTATGTGCACACTTGCCCGATGAATTATTTCGCTGAATTTCTGGCCGATCGCAACGTTTCAGTTTTCTACTATCGGTGAGTTCCGAGCATATTCTCCATCACAATCATATCCGCCTCGAATCTCAGCCCGATGAGAAGTTAGCGTTAGATCACGACGAGGTTGTCAAACTTCAAAGCGTAGCAGGCAGCGCCAAGCTCGAGTTCTCAACAGAGATTATTCAAGAAGATATTCGGCAATTTTTCATCCGACTCATATTCGGCTTCTCACAAGTCGCTGCTGAAAGCCGAATATTCATGAACCTGATTCTCATGAGGGATCCCAGCCATTTCTGGAGATCGTCAAGTGCAGTGGAAGCTCGTTATATCTTTTTCTGGGCAATTCGTGACATTTTGCGCTTCTACCCACGGGTTTGAGCGTTTTACGGCCATTGCTTGGTAGATCTCGCGGATGATCCAGAGTGTTTGCTACCGATAAACGCGGGACCGGAGAATGGATTAGTATCGAAATTGAGATGACAGCATGCGATTCATCTAACCATGCCCTCCTCGAATCTCAACGAGTCCTCCCAGAAGCTCCGCAAGAATCTCCGCAAGGAGCGTGAGACATCTCTTTCGTGCGCGTTTCTGCTCTGAATAGAGTTTTGTCATCATTTCAGTTTCGCTCAAGCACCGCACCATCATCCTGAATCCTGGCCGCTTTGGGTCGGCGCGACTCACTTCGATGAAATCCCTTACGTTTTCGGAGCACCGTTGCTACGTTCCGCCGAGTTCTCGACCGCGGAAAGGGATTTTAGCGCCTCGGTGATGGACGCTTGGACTTCTTTCGCCAAGACTGGGTGAGCTCTTTCGGAATCATCCGTACCATTATTTTCCAGAGTGGTGGTGGAGAATCCGGCTCAGCTCTCAATAGGTCGTTGGATGGCGATAAATTAAATCAGTTCCCCAAACGAAGAACGAGTATGCCTCACGGCAGACCGTGGCGCTCTCTCGGTTCTTTCTTCATTGATGGCACGTTTCCTCACACTCCTCCATATTTCACAGTTCGCCGGTGACGCCAAGCGGTCAAGCATGGCCGAAATACTCCAGGAAAAGCCCGGACTATTTGAGAATCTCAACACAAGGTTTCAGCCGCCGGGACGCTCCGAGTAAGGAGAACTGCAATTTCTGGAGAAGCTTTCACAATTTTGATGTGTGGAAGCACGTCAGCGGGTTAGAGTGAAACCATTGGAGAATTACGTCGGACAAAAAACACATCGGCGGACACACTGAGGAGCATTCCGGTGATGTCGGAGGTTCTGGGTCCGCGATGGATTGGAGGAAAAATGGAACCGTATCCCGGGTCAGATGATCTGGAGCATGTACAGTATTTATTCTGCGTCCCTTGAAGATTGTATTCGCAACTCGGAACTCAGAGTGTTTGGGGAACTCTGAGCTTTTTCTGCTCGAACTTTGGGGAATTGTTTGGGAGTATTCCCGAACCGAGTTTTACTTTACAAAAGCAGTATCGCTTGAAGCATGGTAATTGTGTCCCTAATAAAGAACATACAGAGAGGCTGGGTTCATAACTGAATGCTTGGCTTTGCTTGTCTATTTCCCACTGATTTCTCATATCTTGTCCCATCAGTTGATCCCAGGTCTTTCCAAATAGAAAGTACTGAGTTGTTGTGCGTGGCCTCCTTTTGCGATATTCGAATCGACTCACTGATACTGGAACGTACGCCCCCCGTTCGTTCTGAATGCTGTGATGCAGCGACACAAATTCAAGAATCACCGTGACCACCATCAGGATCTCGCTCGTGACTATTACCTCGGCCCTTCTCCGGCGATGAGAAGGAAATAGCTATCATCCCCCGCCCCTTCGGCGAAGCCGGGATGGCTGCCAAATATAGCATACCAGAAATATTCCAAGTTCAGGAAATCAGGCGACTTCCAGAACGCGCATCTTCCCCGGTCAATCGTTCGATCCTTGCCGAGCGATCAATCCGATCAATTCCTATGCAATACGCTTCCAAATGGTCTTGGGGATTTTTCTTAGGGAGGTCGATACTTCTCCGAACATTGACTTTCCTCCCCTGACTAAGAGCGTCCTATCTCTCCCGGTTGTTCCGCTCCATTCTTATAGCACGAGGTTCGCGGCGCTCTATCCGGCCTCAAGAGCGCTGCCAACAGAACGCCGGACAACTAGCCTGAACTCTCCTACAAGGGGTTCGCAATTTCTCTCCGAGCCTCTCAGGATAAGTTTCCCCTCCATGCATGAGGATTCAAAAATTCCCGACTCTTCGCCTTCGGCTTAGGCTTGAGGCAGTTTCTTTTTCTTTTATTGCGCCCAGTTGGGCAGTAGTACTTTAGTACATTTTATCTACCGGAGGGCGAAAGCTGTGTCATTGACCGGTAAGCGCTTCTGATGAGCTTCACACCAGCGCACGTGCAAGATCCCACAACATGCACGTCAGCCGAACCGCCGGTCACCACCACTCATACCTATCCTTTTCCCACCCTGGCGGCCGCCGCCGGGAATCGAACCGCCATCGAGTCTTTGTTACGTGGATTCGCACTGGCAAACGGCCGTTTGATCCCCTTTTCGGACACACGGGTTGAATCAGCTCCAACCAACGGTGCTTAGGTGAAAAGAGGGACCTAGCGGACCCAACCTCTCACCAGGGGGAACGAACCGAGCTGCCATCCGTGCTCCTCGACCCCAAAACTCAGCCCCGCAGACGCACGGTTACAGTCCCCCGCCGAGGGGACCGACTTGAGGCAGTTTCGAGACGAAGTATGCTCACAAAAAAGACAGCGAGGTTAGAGACGCCGCTATTCTCATGATCTGTAATGAAGGGTCCTGGCCTCTCCCGATACTTTCGAACAATTTTCAGGGGGCTCACAATATGTAAGGCGAGATTCCCATTTGGAACGCAATCAAGCAATGTAGCATCTGATGTAACAGACAGAAGCCTGGAGCTGACTGAATCATCAACTTAGAAAGCCGAGGAGACTCCGCAAAAATCATCCGCGGCCGAGGACTTGTGGTCCGAACGACCAGCATGGAGAGTTGAGAAATCCTCAACATGGAGAGGTCTGGGACGGCAAGGACTCGATTTTGTGTCATGGACCGTAAATCTTGAACGCTTCTCACGCTCGTCCTGACCACGGAGACGTCGCATCCCCGAACGTGAGCTGAGTCAAGGCGTTCGCTCAAGTTGAGCGCAATAGAGTTTCGTTAAAACGAACATGTTAGAGACTTAAAATCTTGCTCCTGTGACAAGATTCGAGTGTGGCTCGGCCGTGCCGAATATCGATGTCCGATCTGACAATGCACGCCATTTCCATGATTCCAAGCACGAAGACGGAACAAATCGCTCGCTCCATAATTGCCGGAAATCCCTGGCATAGATTCCGATCCTCTTTGGGGGAATAGCCATTAGACCCGGCTAATGGAGAACATGATTCAAGATGGACTTCTGCGGTTCGCGGGCATGCCGGGCAACAAGTCCGATCCTCCTCGGGAAGGCCGCTCATCAGAGCATGCCTTACCAACGAAACGTGTGTTGACCCCTTCTTGAATCTTCGGTCACATCACAATCCAAGCATGTGTCCGAGCTTGACACACGACAGCGCATACCGCATTGTCGGAGTTAGTTTCAACCGCTGAGCCAGCTCGTTGCGTGAACATCATAGGGATCATATGAATCATCCGCCTGACGCGGGTCACCCCACGTCTGGGAGACCGGAACTTCATCGTGAGCCACTCCGCCGTAACGAGAGCTCCCCACCGGTGATCATCCACTGTCATAGAATTTCGTTGTCACATAACCATTCCGATATGGACTCTTTGGCGGGCCAAACAAAATTGGAAAACGTATGCATTGAAATGAAACGTTGCAACCAAATTTTGCCGTTGTTCCATGAAAGCGGTGACCGGCCACCGTTCTACCCGACCGGACACAATACCGTCTGGCCCGAAATGGCTGACGACTCTTCTTGAACAATCCCATCGTTCATCATCTAGCTCCTCTTTGGCGTGTCTTCGCTCCACAGTCAGCACGTGAACTCTCGTGAGATGGTCCCCTCATGTTCTATCCCAAGAAGGCTTCGGTTCTTCCGAGTGACTCCGTATCCTGAAAAGACGAATCTTTTCATCCATTGTATCTGTCTTCTCCTTCCCCGACATCCTGAACTTGTACCATGAACAAACGCTCCTTGTACCTTGGAATGAGAGTTTTCTTCCAACAAGGTGGACGCTCCCTTCTTTTTGTCATCTGGGAGGCCAGACCAACTCCCTTCTGGTGGAACACGTCGTGCTCAGCCTTTATGAAGGCACTCTTTAGTCCAGGGTTCAATCCATCGTCGCAGGAGTCGGATAGATTCTCGGATTCAGCTCCGCTCAAATCGTCAGCGAGAAACTCGTCAGAGAATTCCATTCTCGATGAATCCGGGAGAGCGTCATGCAAACCAATGATCTTCATAGAGTATTAGGCACTGCAGTCTCGGCGGGGGGCTCCCAAGGCGTACAAGTGGGCCCATGCTGGTTGGCGGATATCTTGTGATGGCCGTAGATCGTCTACCTGAGTGAGTCCGAATCTCCCACGAATGTGGCGTTGGGCTTGCAATAGCAGGCTACTCAAGTGACTTACGGAGCTGCTACTTGCATAAATCTTTCTTAGCGAGATTGTGGTCATCACAGCGACTCGCCAGCAAACCCTAGGAGCCCTTCTGACGCCAGGATGCACCGCTGATAATCCGGGACCTCCGGTTTCAGATATTCGGGGGTGAACTCTGACTCCTTTCGGTCACTTTCTCCGATCTCTTCGAGTTGACGCGACACTTTGTCAATTTCACGACTTCCATGAATATTCTCAGGATGATTAGTTTCATAATTAGTTTATACCCTAGGTAGTCATATGAGGGCCTAAGCGATCCACAAGATCCGCGTCCCCATCAATAAACCATCATTTCATTCATTCATTCATACATTCATTAGATGAATCCATAAGCTCAACAACTACCAGCGAAATAAATCAATATTCAGTCGCATCATGGAGGAAGGAAAAATACTTTGAAGAAACTGAAAATCTGGATCAGCCCCCGTCGAGCCCCTGGATCCCCCACTGCAAAGTTTGCCCCCTCGGCGTCTTCGGCGAGTCTCGCGAATGAATGGTGGAGGTGAATGGATCGGCGAAGCTCTCCAAACCCAACCGAGTCGAGTTCTCTTGGGCGTTCCGGAGCACGCCGTCTTTCGAACTGACCCTGAAACTCTGTGCGGTCTCAGCCGGCTCGATGAAGTCGTCATGGAAGCGCACTTGAACCTCATCCTCGCACGGAGTAAGGAAAACTCGCACTTGATTCTCAATCCTCCACTTCTAGACGAGGGACGTATGGTCAAGCGCAATCAACGCTTTTGAAACTTGGAGCGAACAGCACATCCAATGTCGTCAGTCCATTCCTCATTCATTGGCGCCAAGCAATGGATGTTCTCCATTCCCTCGCCTCGTGAATCAGGTTTTTAGTCAATTTTCTCGTCAGTGTGAAAAAGTGCGCCCAATTTTGCCGCGGAGAAAATGCCGCCACAAAAATACCGGGACGAAAATGCCGCGGAAAAAAACGCCGCGAGAAAAGAAGGATAACTGTATTATCGAGAGGACTGATTTTCGCGGCATTTTTCCCTGCGGAATTTTCTGGCTGCGGGATTGTTCTCGCGACGTTCTTTCTCGCGACGTTCTTCCTCGCGACATTCTTTCTCGCGTTTTCTTTGTCGCGGCATTTTCTCAGCGGCAAAATTGGGCACACCCTCGCTCGAGTGCTTGCTCTGCGTGCTTGCCAATTTCGGCTTCGCTGAGTTGGATCTGGACAATAAAACTCCGCATACACGATGCATGCAAGTCGATGGAAGTTGCTAGCTTCAGTCGCCCGGAAATGACAGCGCCTAATGGAGTACAAGCGTTCCATCCACCGAGTACAGGATCCAGAATGCGAAAGCTGCGCATATGCGGGATAGTGAGCCGAGTAAAAACTGTTGTTCTGCGATATCCTGCGGGAGGAGCAACGTACATGATGATTCGGTCCTCCGTCAAATCTTACAACACTCTTCGTCGAACGCTCGGTGCCCCCTTAGTGAAGTGAGTTGAGATATCATAGATTCTCATGTGGTTCGGGCCTGATCGTTCACCTCCTAAACTTTCCAAGGTTGCCCTTCCGCCATACGATATCTGGCAATGATATGAGGAATCCCCTCCTCCCGAGTTCGGGAAACTGGTTCTAGCGACGAGGTCCATGGGGATTGTCGAGCCATCAGGCTAGAATAGATATTGTCAATGATCTTGAAAGCTTCCCCTCTGAGTACGCTCCAGATGACGGGGTCGTTATGCATTGTTGTGAACGAGCTTCGAGTGCAGAGTAGTTTCGCCTCCTTTCCCTCCATAGTATATAAGCAACCAGCCGGCCTTCGGCCGGCTGGAGCCGGCCGCTGCCGCGGCCCGGCGTCGGTGCGCTGGCGGGGGCGTCGCGAATCTCGACCACGGTAAGCGGAGCTGTTCATCGAGGCAAGCCGTCAGCTTACTCAACCTAGCACGGTGACGCAGAGCTCGCCTCCAAAAGTTGCAGTCCGTCGCCGATCGCTTGTAGGAAAAGGTGTTGGAGGGGTGGGGTGGTTCCGTTTTTCCGGACTTGCAGTCCATGCAAGGGACTGCAATGTCGGAGGTTCCCTTCGCTTGGCGCTTGCCCGCGAGAGGCTCCTACGTGTTGCTGTGGCCACACAAATGGAGCGACATTCGCAAGTTCGCGTTCTTCACGGTGCGGAGACGTCGCACAGTGATCGAAACCAAAAAGTGGAAAACTATTACGGTACAGGCCAGCCTCTTTTCTGGATGCGTCATGGCTCGGAGTATTATCCACCATCGATTTCGGTACTTGCATCCATAGTTCCGGCATTTCTGGAGGCGAAAAACCTCTGAAACACACCGATGTCGAGGGTTTCTAGTCAAAGCCCCCAGCCGCCCGAGTTCCTTGGGTGCAAATCGACATGGGCTTCCGCGTCGAATAGATGTTCCTCCTTGCTTTGAGGATCCTTGTGTTTTTGGGATCGAGACACCCGACTCCAAGGGAAGCCGTCATGGAGATCGATTTGAAACCTTTCTCCCGCGCGATTAGCAGAATCATTCCTTTGCGCTATGTATCCACCCAAGCTCAAAAATTCGAAACTGCTCACCTTGGAGAGGCCCAACATATTCTCGCAGATCCTCACGTTTGCTCTTCGGTGTTGATTGCGACGCGCCGACCATCCATATGAGGATCTGCGGTCGCCAGTTACATGTGCATGACATCGATTGGTCAGTTGGCTCCTTGGATGAGCATCGCTTTGGCTTCTCCGTGTTGCTCTCACTCCACAAAGGGAACTCCACGCGCGAGTTCTCGTTCATCAGGCTGTCGAGGCATCGTCACCGCAACTTCGGAGGTGGCGCTCTATTAGCACGACTCCGAAGATTGCCATTGTGGCGCTCCATTGCGTCAGCGAGTTTACGACGGTTAAAAACTTCAACGCATTCGATAAGGGTTCCTCCGTTTGCGATCACCCATAGGCTGGTGATCAGAAGTGTCAGTAGCTTCGAAAAGTGGACGAAGCTCAATCCAAAGCGGCCGCCAGCGCGCCCTGTGACGTCATTTCCTGAGTTTTCTTCAGTCAATATCTGGAGTTCCATCGAAAAGTTTGCGGCGAAAATTAGTAGTCATCCATGGGCCCTCTGAATCTACCCACACATCGGATTCCAAAGCAATCGCGGCTCTCCTTCTGGCACTTGCCATAGACTCCAACGTGACAGACGCAGCCCGCCACCTAAGCCGTTTATTTGTTGTGTGGATCATCGTCTCTAATAAAGACACTTCGTTTTCCCGATACTGACAAGCGGTCTAGTTCCTCCTAGCTAGCACGGTCATAACATGCATCTCTTTCAGCCCTCCTTCAATCGAATGTGATCGCCCTGCAGAGTGCATGAATAGTCGTGGTTCGAGTTCGCATGCTCACCCACCTCTCCTCATCGACTTCTATATAACTTTTCCCGAGTGCCACCTGGCCGCAAACGCCCGACTCCTCGATGGGTGGAAAACGAGCACATACTCCGCTCCACGCATAATACGGCCTGCGATCAATCGTACTGCAAAAGAACAGATTGCGTATGTTGAATACATCGTCATGCAAGTATCGAGTTGGCACATCAATCTTCCGGCTGAACCAGCGGACTGGACATGGTGGAGACATCTGGCCCCGATTTCGGTGCTCCTTTTGGTTGTTCACTCTTGAAACGGCGATTTCACGACTGACACTAACAATTCTGTTATCAATCCACGCGATTAGCGATCTTGCATAGTCGTCCGCCGTATCGGGGCTCGGAATTCGCCGTGTTCGCTGTTAACACCCCAACTGATTGAAGATCGTGATAGCTCGATAACCGATCGCCCGGTCCCCCGGCACCGCCTCACGTTGACTGAGTGCCCGTGCCCGTCGGAAGACTCACGACCGAACTCCCATCTGCCCGTGATTCAAACGAACCGAGATCCACACAATCAGCCATCTGAATTCATCTTGGATCGAGCTAGACTCTGAAAATGAGTCTACGCGAGTTCCGTCGGGAACCCCGTAAGCTTTAGGATCCCATGTTTGGAGAAGAATTCACGGAGCCGCTGCGTTCCACTGGGGCTGGTTCCCCATTGTCGCAACGTGGAGAGCTCAGCGGGATTTACCCAAGTTTCCCAGTGTGGATTCACGCCAGTCAAGCAGGAGCTCACGGCTCACTTTTATGGGCTCGGAATTGAATTATTTCAGGAGTGCGCTTCGCTCATCCTCGCGAACTACATAATACGACGAGGCAGGACGTGCTTAAAGCTCTCTCGCGTGCGCTCCCTCTTTCTGAATTGGATACGGCTTATCTGGTTTCTACAGGAAGGGAAATTCGACGCCACCGGGGGTGAGCTTGCATTTCATGCAAATATCTGCTTCGGGTTTTCCAGCATGAGAAAATAAGAGGGGAAGGGGCGGGAATCAGCGGATCACGAGACGATCAGCTCGATCGATTACTTTCCGATACTCGGCCGTTCTTTGTGACAGTGTCCAGAGGTCGCTCTCTGCAAGAGTTTTGAATTTTGGCAATCTGGAGGAGGGAAGGGGGCACCTCTCCAGGGCGAGTCGTTTTTGGGACAGATCTGAGATCATGCGTTTTCATCACAGAAATTTATGGGGGCTGATAACCGTGCGGTTCACTTGGTTCTCATGTGACGGTCTCCGTAACTGGCGACGGCGCGGCGGCGTCGTTCTCTGAAGACTCTCTCCTGGCGAGGACATTTCCAGCTCCAGGAGGGGTCCGCGGCACGAAGAAGATCAAGAAGCACTGTTTCCGACCCCAGCTCTATTCGCGTTCCTCGCGGGGAACCTCTTGGATGAAGGCTAAGCCGAGACTTTTCGTCGGATATTGCATTCCGTTGTAGCCACAGCCAGAGCTTGGTCTACAGATCCTGATCCGAGATATTCGCAGTCCAGTAGGATTTCACTCAACCTGAATGAAATTTTCTAAAGGTCGAGTATCGGAGCTTGGTAAGACCTTAAGCCCTCGGATATTACAACCGCCGTCCGAGTGAGTGAGCCCCCGTGGGAATAAACAGAGGAGATGTTGGCTCGACCTCGCGAGGGAAGTTCTCAAACTCATATCCGATCGGCATTACTTGCCACCAGAACGCGATCGACGCAGATCGACCTTTGTTAAAACGTCGGCGTCGGACTCGTTTCGGGCACGACACGCCAAAACCTACTTGATCCTACGATGAGTCCTACTCTGGTCTGAAAGCGAGCATTGGAGGGCTGGTCTCCTACCGAGTCGTGTGATGTATGCGTAGAAAATCTATGGCATTCCTCGAATGGCAGTTCAGGGACCAGCTCGTGCCTCGATCCCGGCGTACACTACAAGTTTCAGAGCTCTGCTTTGAATCGTGTCCTTAGAGAATTATCTTCAGCAGTATACGACTGGATTTTCGATCGCAAACTAGCCGTGTCGAAGCTCTTGATCTCATGTTAGCGTGATCCAACTGACACATGAATGATGAGTGCCACCAAGCGCGGGCTTCCCGAAAATTACGAAACCGTAATTCGAAATATCGATTACTGCTAGTAGGGAAAGAATTTTCCTCGTTCGGGAAGTTTTTCCCTTCTCATCGTTGAATGGAAGCATGATTTAAATAGTCGATGCACGCGCAGCGGAATCTATCGCCTCCGCCTTACGACCCGACTGTCGAATACCGAGCGTTCACCGCATCAGATATGAGGATTTTCATCGTGACAGCCGTCGCCGCCATGCTGACGGCTCATTTCACTGCCGAAGGTCTCCTCCTAAAGAAAAAGAGGTGAGAACTTGATGTGATTTAGCTGTCTTTTTCGTCGATGAACCATTGGCTTCTCCCAAGGTCCGACTTCTCCACGTTGTTTCGTGCAACATTCTATCAAGGGCAGCCTACAAGCCTCATTCTTTTCGGGGTTATTTTTCGCGATATCGATGATAACTGACCTGTATACGGTGGACTTCTTCCAGCAAAAAATCGGATAAGGATTCTGGCGGAGACCACAAGCATCGACACCATCATCATCACCATGTGCCGCATAGTCATGCGAAACATGTTTCTCACGCTTCACATCATATGACGGATTTCCATCATGGTGGTGAAGTTGAGATCCATGAGATGGACATTGGTCACGCCAACGATTTCATGCACAGTAAGTAACGAACGAGGCACACCACTGGACCTTTCTTTCCCGATGAATGTCTGGAAAAGGCAAAGCGCTGGAAAATGGACAACTCTCCGGGAGTACACCTCGCTCCGACTCAGCTGAAGGACGCACACACGAGTCCAGTTCATTCAATTACTTTATTTCAATTGATTCATAAAAATGAAAAATGACATTTTCTCTGCTTCAGTGATTCAGCATCACGACATGCATGCCGCGCGCCCGATGCCAATGATGATGTCAACGCCTTTCATGCCCCGCATGCCATTAATGGCAGCAGGGATGGGTCCTCTGATGGCACCTCCGTCGAGTCCTCTGATGGCAGCTCCGATGAGTCCGATGATGACTCAGATGATGATGATGATGAACATGATCAATATGATGAGAGCAGGCCGACAATCTGAACGGTTGAGGGCTCCTTCGGGAATGTCCATGATGAATCAACAGCAGTCCGCGATGATGCCGATGATGATGAATCAACAACCAACATCAATGATGAACATGATGAGTCAACAACCAACTTCTATGATGAGCATGATGAATCAACAACCAACTTCAATGATGAACATGATGAATCAGCAACAGTCTCTAATGACGCCGCAAACGATGATGACGGCTATGGCAAGCGATTCATCGCCGACGAGAATCAAGGTCGCAAGAGCTGACACCAAAGATAGCCACGGGACCGCGGCGACAGCCGAAAGGCGTCTCAATTTGGCTGAAGCGGTGGCTTCGATAGGTTCTAGTAGCTCTCAGAAAGGAATGGACCAGTCACCTTTATGATTCGCCGGCGGTAATTCCCCTTACTGGGCGTGCTGGACGTAGTTTCGGATGGATATTTATACTGATATTGGTTTGTGCGTGAACCTTCGTGAACCTTTGGTTCCTATTTTCACCGAGAGAATATAATAAAGGTCGTCTTCGTCAAGAACTGTGTCGTTCACATCCAAGGAGTAGCCCTTTAGTCCGTGGATTTCTCTCGGGAATCCGACTCGAGGCCCAGTGTGAACTTCCTGAACAAGATCTTCAGAGTTTCGCCGCAGTCGGGAATGAAATGAATCGAAATGAAAGCGTCCATATCGATTCCTCGGTTGTGTGACTGGTTACATAGCTGTCATAGCATCTCCGCATCAGCACACAGTTCACTCAGGATTCGATGTTCTAGTTTCGCTAATTGGATGAGACCATTGGTTCGTCCATCAGCGATGGGGAGGAGCAATTTTTTTCCCCCGAACTGGTGTCTCCCTTCGGCCCCTAGAAGAGGCTCCAAGAGCCTTTGTAGCGGGGGTTGAGTACCGGGCCTCGGCATACGATCATATGCCGGGTATTCAAGTATTCAGCGAATTTGAAACGAGCGGGCCCAGAGGAATTCCGCGAACGGAACATCCATTCGGATTCTCTCGCATCAGAGCGTTACGGCAGAAAGTTGATTGATATCATCCGATTGAGGACACTCAACAGTTGCGACGTACATCGGGAGCAAATGAGTGGAATCGCCCGAAAATACGATTCCACCAGCTCGTGGAGAGTTTTTATCCCCCAAGTATTGCGAATTCTGTGCTTCGAGAACGACTTTTATCTGAACTCGAAGAACATTCCAATCCCGTTTCCAGCGGGGCAATCCGCTGGAGATTGCTTCTTGGCACAGCTTCCATTCTATCTGAAGGAGTATAAGATCCGCTGGAGAAAACATCTTCATGTCCTGCTTCCTGGATCAAGCGTGCACGATTCGCCGGCGAAGAATCCAGACGAATAGGACATCGACCTTCCTGCAGAGCCGATAGCCCATGATGGAATTCGTTGATTGCGTATATGGTGACAAGAAGTTTGGCGATTCCGTTTGCATACTTATATCTGGAAATTCGGCATTTTTCGCAGTGAAGAAATCTGGGTCGATGTCGGTGAGCTTCGATTCCCTGACGCTGCTTGATTCGTTCCGAGTACTGGTGCGTGAATTGTCGAAATGTTACGATGACACAACTCCCACTTGAGCTGCGGCGCATTTAACGGAATAATTCCCGGAAGGTTACCCATCGTTCGGTTCGTCCCTTGGATCGGAACTGACGGAATGTTCGAATATCTAATATCAATCATGGAGACCATCGACTCGAAACTGCACTGCCATAATGTTCTCAGTTTGGGCCCCTCTCAGAGCAACGGATTTACCCACATCCAAGTAACTCTAACTTCTCCATTCTCGATGGTCGCGCACGAATGTGCATGAGTCGGGTTTCAGGAGAAAGAACCGTAAAGCGAGGACACTGACGAATTTTCCACCGCCCTCCGAGGACAGCTGTCGTTGACGTGGAGAGGTCTCTTTGTGAAACGAGTACGTACAATTGTGAGAAAGGAACGAGATTGGCAGGCGGGTCACGTAGTTAACGCTGTGAATCGCCAGATCTACACTGTAGTAGCCAAGACTTTCAGAGAGGGATGGCGGACCTGTTCTATCAAGGTAAGAGGAGATAGGATCACTTTGGATCGTCTGCACTCCTGTTCTGTCCCCATGTCACGTCGAAGGATATGTTTATTGGCGTATCGGTCGAGGCTGCTGGACGGTAAATGAGGTGGAGTCGATGTTTCGAGCGCTGCGCTTAGACGACGCAAAAGCGAACTCCCCAATACTTGCTCACCGTCCAACCTCGTACCCTTGCTGCATAGATAGGTATTCATGGAAAACGTACAACCGGCGCGGAAAGAAGTGGAAGTTTCATAATGCCAACTCATCAACTTCTTCCAACGGTTACTGCATGGGTCGTCGTTCCACTCTGTTCGAGCGGTCTCGAGCAGGAGAGTGTCTTCTGTGAACTTTGGTTATACAGTCGACTCCGCGTGGTTGGGTCTTCGTATGATCTGGGCGACCGCTTATACGAGACAAAAACGGGATTCGCGGATATTCCACCTCCAACAGTACACCACCGCTTTATCGGGGCAACCGCTCAATCAGGCCAAAATGGTCTTTCTCGGTATGCCCCGATTAAGCGAAGTCGACTGTACTCATTCGACACGACAATCCAATTTATCTATCAGTGTTGGGGCAACGGAACTCCTTCCGCTGCGATTCCGACCTCGTATCGCAGAGGCTCTTGCAGTGAAAAGGTGCGAATTAAGTAAGTTTGGGAACTTTCACTTGGACGGCATATCTCTGCGGCGGATATCATTTCAGTTAGGATGGAACCGAGTCGGGCGACGGAATGACAGGGACGAGGAACCTGATATTCTCTTCCACGAGCCCTCAGTCTACACGGGATCTGTTCCGCTCCATAGACATCGTCCACTCTTGGCTCCCAACCGAACACTTGTTCAATTACCCAGTTCGGAACCTTTACTTCTGCCTAACCGGTTACTCTTACAAGGGGAGTGCCGAACATGGTACAAACCGATTGAGCTGAAACCTGGCCCAGAAGATACCCTACCCGAGCCTAGAATAACCCTAGAATATTAGCTGCGTATGGCCACTTTTGCGGTCGCAGCGCGACATCGAAATATTAAGCATTGGGCATATGGGGGAATTGGAACAATTGGACAATTGGGCCTGTGAGAAAAACGCTATATTGAGCGAAGATGGGCCCACAATAATAGCTTGTGCAAAGTGAATCTTGTTCAATAATCCTAGCTGCGCCAGAGGTTAGGTTGACCGTGGTGGAGCGGTTCCGGCGACTTCGAGGCCAAATCGCTAGGAAAAAGGACCATGCTTTGTCTAATCTGGGATCAAAAAGGTCTGCTGTACTACGAACAGCTCCGACCGGGCGCAACCGTTTACCAGGCCCGTTACCAGCAACAACTCAGAGATTTGACCTCAGCTCTGCTCGCGAGACGTCCGGAATCGAACGAGAGACACGAGGGAAAAATCCTGCTCCATGACACTGCATCGGCTCGCAGAACAGTTGCGACGAAACAAGTACTCGCTCAACTCGGCTGGGAAATCTTACCCAAACCGCTGTACTCCCCAGACCTTGCCCCATCTGACTACCATGTGTTCGCATCACTGGGACATGCCCTGTCGGAGCAGCGCATCGCCAATTTCGCAGTAGTGGGAAAAAGGGTCGAAGATTGGTTCCGCTCAAAACCCGAGGAATTCTTCCGCCGAGGGATACGAAAACTCCTGGAAAGACGGGAGTCTTGTGTGGCTAGCGAAGGGAATTATTTCGAATAAAATCGGTCTGCTGTGTTTCCTGTGATAAATAGTTGTTTTTTAAAAAAAAAAGTCCGGTTTGATAGTTGTAGACCTGGTATATCACCCGTATCTTCACAACCATGAAAAATCGTGATTTCAGTAGGGAACCTCCTCAAGCGCTCCCAGCGAGATCACGTGATTCGCCGAGTGGGCAGTCAATATAGCGTTCTTCTCACAGGCCCAATTGTCCAATTGTTCCAATTGCCCCAAATGCCCAATGCTTATTATTTCGATGTTGCGCTGCGACCGCAAAAGTGGCCATACGCAGCTAATATTCTAGGGTTATTCTAGGCTCGGGTAGGGTATCTTCTGGGCCATGTTTCAGCTCAATCGGTTTGTACCATGTTCGGCACTCCCCTTGTTAGATGGATGTCGGATCGAAATGTTCATCGTCCCATGGAATCCCCTGTACTTTTTCCATTCGACCCGGATTGCTGAATTGTTATGAAGCACGCATAGTTTCCGTTCTTTCGTGTAATCAAAATGCAACCAAAATCAGAGATCCAATTGCTCTAGATGCGTGCTGCGGAATGTATTTCATTTCCTCGCAAAATCATGCTTCATCAGAAAGTGAACTCGCTCCCGCGAGTTGCACGTGTTTGTTTGTGTTTTCATGCATCCTCATCCTAAGATGACCCCTGATCCAGGAGGGGGCTAAGCCCAGCAGATACCGGTCACAGTTTAGAAGAAAGACACCGTTGAACCCACCCGGCAGCAGGGATCGAACCTGCGACTTTCCGCTCGACGCAGCGTGTACATGGCAGCGTGCAACATTCTTGCGCCGTGCACGTTTCCACTCGACCACGCGGCGGCTCTTCAGCCGATTAGCGAGAATCCCGCATGGAGAGCATCGGTTCATGAAACATCTATGGCTATTCCGCGGGCACGCGCTTAAACTGCCCAGAGTTATCTTAAGGAATCCTTGGGCTACCTGTCATCCAATTATACTCATTCTTCGACTTCACTATGTCCACGCTACAAATAAGTGATCGTCGAAAAGCATTTCAGGATATTTTGAGCACTTTATTCGAGGTACGGAGGTGAGCCGGTCCCGATCCGCACTAGTCACAATTGCTTGAACTTCTAACTGGGTTGACTGACAAGTTGTTGTGGGTGGCTAGTTTCGGTCCACTGTCCTCCCGAGCTTTTAGTCCCTCAAAAGTTCTCAAAATCGAGCGCAATCTTTCTCTGCAACAGAAAATCACCAAAGTTCTCCGGACCACAGGATGATGGCAGGGTCGCTATACGTTTCGGCGTCGTCTTCACAAAATGATCACAGTCCAAATGTTTTCGCAACAAGGTGAGTGACTTGAATTTTCCCTTACAATAAACGCAGCTATGTAACGGCTTGCTTGGCTTGAGAGAGCTCATCAGGCCCTTGTGCTTCAGTTCAACGTGTGCTTTCAATTGATTCCCGTGGGCAAACCTGACGGCGCACTTTGCACACTGGTAATTGCAAACTACTGGTTTCAGAGCCGTCTTCCTCAGAACGGGTTTCGCGCGTGTGTGCGAATGAGCGGAATTATCAGCGGCTGAGAGGGTATTGAAGTCAGCGATCAGCTGTTCTAACTCGGCTCTATGTAAGTTCCTGACATGATTCTGGAGAACACCGGAATAGATCGGGTAGAAATCTCCGTCTTTCCAGGGGTGGCTGCCAATTTCGATGTGGTTGATCAGTTCAATTGAGCTCTCAAAGCACACTTCACAGAACGGACACTCGTATTCTCCGCTGCCCAACGGCCTGGTCGGGTGCTCTTTCTCCATGTGGGCTTTCAATGTGTCTTTCGTCGCGAACTTCAGAGTACACACAAAACATCTCGGCGGCTTCGGGTCGAAAGATTCCGGCAGGGGTTTCTTCGCGATCGGAGGGACTTTGACATCAGCAGGGGAATGACTCCAAGTGTGGATGGACAATAAGATGAAGTGGGTGAAGACAGCCTGACATGCTGGGCATCGGAACACCCAGTTAGGATTCCTGGTTACATCGTCGGATCCCATCTCGGTGACGTCTAGCGGAGGAGGCGGAGGTGAAGGGGACTCCGGGACATCAAAATGCACTGAACGTCTGTTGCTGCTCATACCAAAGAGAATTGAAGATATGATGGAGCACCGTAGATGGCAGTTCCTTGCGCCTGACAAGCACGGCCAAGGAGATGAGGTGGGTTTGATGATAGAAGCGACCGGCCGTTGGAAAATTTAAATATCCGTTGTCGGAGCGTCAGCTGCGCGACGCGGGTGAACATTTGAACGAGAACGGATGAACGCATCATTCGCACATCGGGCGGTTGTAGGGGGCACGGACCGTTCCCCCATCGCCTTCAATAGATTTCGTGATGAGAAAGTAAGACAGCGACAACACATACTGAGGTTTGCTCCGTAAACTTCGCATGTATAGTCGTCCTCTCGTATACTTGAACTAGGAATCGGGGTTCAAAAGATCGAAAATGCGTGTACTATAGAAAGTTTTTCATGATAAGAAACGAATGCTGTCTCCCCCCGTTGAAGGAATCTCAAGCCCAGCTCGAGGATGAACAACCTACAGATCGAGCACGAGATTGATCCGGTGTATGGCATGATGATTGTTTATTGTTTTGCTCAACTCAATCTATTTTGTGGTGCGTTCAGTGTTTCGATTATATTAAAGCTATTGTTCATCGTTATAGAAGTTCTGTCGTGCGCGATAAGTATTCGTACATGTATAGATTTATAAACTAACAATGAGTTGGGAGGTGTTCACAGATTCTGACCTGACGCGGGTGAACGCGTCTGTAATCTGAAGCCGAGTCATCCACATGGATAAGCTCGACCGAGTAATTAGCCTCGCCGGAGGTTTCTCGGCGGAGCGGAATGATCCCCGTTCGTGCTACCAGTTGAGGACACGAAAACAAAAACTTGTAAAATATATACTCCCATCTCGGGACTTTTATAGAGCATACACTCTATTTCCAGAGTCCTTCACGTGAGACTAAGAGCTACACCGAACTATACCTAGAAAAAACTACGTACATCATCACAATATCCACGATGACTTTGGTCGAAAGAAGGTACAGCTGTCCTTGCGAAAGGTCTGTAGAAAATGCGACGCTTGAAATTTTGAGTGGTATGCAGAATCATTGTGCAAGTGAGCGTCCCAGCGGAAAATGGGGCGTTTCGAAACGGCTCATAGTGAGGGCGCGTTCAATGTTCCAATCTGGCTCAGTCGCTGCATGGTCTTCTGCAAAACGGTGGCTCAACCGCAATGAGAGCCATCGTATCAGAACGGCGGAAGAGCTTCCAATCGCGTTTGGCCAACACGTTGAACCAGATTGGAACGGTGTCAGCGCGTTCTGAGATTGATCTCTGTGAATCTAGGGTGAGAAGAAGTTTCTGTCCAAGTGGGAAGTGCTCGAGGTCTTGCATCCGCAGAATGATTGAAGGTGTCAGGAAGGCGAGCTTGGGATCCGGATGCGTCCTATCTGATCGGATCTGCTGTGGTCGCAGTGCTATGCGGAGAAGAGTCCTGGCTTCGAGTCGTGGCCGCAGCGGGATTGCGCTCTTGGGGAGCTATTCCGGGTATGGTTTTTGGAACACGTCGATGTGTTTCATCAAGCATTCGCGGTTGCTGGGACGCTCTCTCCTTCTTTCTTTTCTGTCGATGGCTGCTTCTGATTGTTCCTTCTCCTGAAGGATCCTCGACCTCTGAAGCTTCCTTGGCCTCGCCGTCCACCACGCTCTGTAATTTTCACACTCAGGTTATCGAGGCGAGCCTGCGGCAACGATCTCAGAATCCAGGATGGATTGATGTCATATTCCCCATGAATTCTGGGCTTATTATTTCTCTAGACATTGAAACTAACCTCCTCCGCTATTGTCCCCGTTGCTGTGATTCTGTTGACTCTTTTGTGAGTTCTCATCGTTTTTTTCCGTGCTGGCAGGAGCATTGTTACTCTGTCGGCGCGGTCCGCCGAACCGATCGCTCCTGAAGGCGGGTTCAGGTCTTCTATTTCCGTTATAACGAGGGTTACCATCGTTGCCCTCCTGGCGATGTTCGTCTCTGTTGTTGTTGTTGTTGTTGTTGAAGTCTCGCGGAGCTCCTCCCCCATGATATTCACCTCGACCTCTTCTCCGTGGACGCTGGGGTCGTCCTTGCTCTTCTCCATACAGCTCGTAGTACATTGCATGGCCCCATTTCTGTTGGTCGTCGCCTCTGACATTGGAACGAAAATTAGTCTCTCTGGATCTAAAGGAGCCCAGACTGATACGAGGATGAAGAGAGCCTCAAGGTTCATACCTTGAATCCTGCCTGCGCGGTCCTGGATAACTATTCCTTTCTCGAGTGTTCCTTTGAAAGCCCCTATCCTGTCTCTGCTCCCCGGCGGGGTCTTCATGGGGTCTCCTTACATTCTGGCATCCCCCACAGTTTTCGCATTGTCCGGATGCTCGATTGCCGCGCCTCGCGGACGGGATGCGCGAAACTGAGTATGGAAAACGGGAGGAATCGCGGTGAGAAGCTGTCGGCCGAGTATATCTGTATAGCTATCTGGGAAGGCTGAAGCGGCTTATTCTCAGAGGGTTACCTTTCTTCCTGTTCTTCCGATCTGCATCCCGCTGCTTCCCGTCATCTTTTGGCTCCTTGGAGTCGTCAGCTGCTGCGAGGCCCTTGCCATCTCTCTCAGGGTCCGAAAGGAAACGAAATTTCGGATCCTCAGGCGGCTTGTCGTTCTGTGAATCGAATATCGGAATGAATGTGCAGGCTAGAGGAATGGTGATATATAAGATTGAGATTTCCCGGGAAGAGCTCTTAGGCTATGGAAGAATAACCTCGGCCAGTCTCGAGAGTCGCTTTGGTTTCGAACTCGCCGACGCTTCCGGCTGCTCATTCGACTCTTGCACTGAATCATCATCCTCGTGAGATGAGTTTTGCGTGTTTTCTTCAGACTCCTCCAAGAGTTTGGTGTTCTCTGGTTTGTCAGTGTCGCCGTGATCGTTGGCCTCTACCGCATCAACATCGGGTTCCACAGAATCATCGCCGACTGAATCCTTTGCTTGTGGCGCAGGATTCTCTTCCGGTGTCGGTTTTTCATTTGAAGCGCCTCCGTCTTCGGACGAGTTTTCTTTCTTCTCGGTTCCTTCGCTCGGCGTCTGTATGCATTGAAAGGACTCATGAAAGTATATCAGTTCTGTCTGTCGAAGCGGCGACGGCGATGCAGGACGACTGGGCGAGGACCTAATCCAACCAAAGTCATCCATGATTTGTGTCCCCCAGCTTGTTCTCCTGCCCAGGCGTCGCTTGCGCCGCATACCACGTTTCCTTCAAGTGAAACATCCATTCTGACTTGGAATAGCTTACATTAGGATCCATGGTGAACTTGCTTCCCTCTTCACTGGAGACTCCTGGAATGAGTACAAAACTAAGCGGAAGCGACGGCATACTCCATCGAAGTTCTTGAGACAGCCTGAAGCACCAGGAAATACTGCGTACTCTAGAATTCGGCCCATGAGGAGGGGCTCACACAGGATTTTTTTTGGTATGGCGTCAAGAACATGCTGCCCCCTCCCCCCTCTAAATATGCCACTGCGCATGAGGAACATATCAAATGAGGGACTCTTGCATTGTGCATTGCCCTGTGATCAAGGAGATTTCCTCTAAACACGGTGCCTACGGGAAACGAAAGGTTACGCTAGATTTTAGTATACCTCCCGAGACTGGGTGCCCTTTCGTGCGGTGTGAAATACGGACAACGGGCATCTGTATCGGGGAAACAAGTGCTAGGAACATCTCCAAAAGTTCACGCTTTAAGGAGAGATGGGGGGCCACGGACAGAGTTTCCAATGTATGCAACAGATCACTGCCACGCTATGTCGTCGGTCGATCTTCACCATCTAGGTCGCTCAAATCGCAGCTGATTACATATGGAGACGTAGAATCATCTGATACGCTTTCGGGGATAGCGGCTCCACCAGAGAAGAGCTTCTCGGACACTGTGTCTCCGGTTTTGTGACAGAGTTGTCGTCAATGTGCTCCAATGCGATAGAGGAATCCGGACGGGATACTAGCAATGGCATCCTTCTCCGTAATTTTTCGACGGAAGATATTACAAGACAGATCAAGATAAGCTTCCGTGATATGCTATTCAATGGTTCCGCATATCGAGGCTTCCGATATTTTTATGAGGTTGGATGATCTATCACAAAAAGTCCGCTGACATCCCAAATCGTTTCGACGAGGTTCAGAAGAACGAGACTCGGAACGGAATTAGATTTTCTAGCTGAGCGGTGGTCTTGCAGTACCTCCGCCCTAGAGGCGACGGGCGTCACCTTCAGCTTTCGCCAAAGTTCCCACAGATCGATCGATTTCAATCTGCGACTCTCTTAATACGACCGAGAGGGACAATGACGGGCGTATCCTTGGGAGAACAAGCTTTAAAAACAAACGTCACATAAAATCCAACAAATCCGGCACTTACCTTCCTGCGTTTTCAGAGCATTAGATCTGTGACTTGTGACGGATGGTAAGGTGGCAGCAGTCTGTCAGGCAGAAATTTCTCTTTCTCTTCTGCTAGGAAAGGAGGGGCTAATTGAGCTGCCATGTCGATTGAAGTATTCTTCGTCTAAACCCCTGGGTGAATTCTCCATTGCCATCAGTATTCTTTTCATCGTTGGAGCTGGGGACGAGGAATCGACTGCAGGCTCCAAAACGGTTTCTACCCCGTTCCAGAGTGTATCAGTCCCCCGACGATGGAGCGACGGCGAGGTGCTCCGGAGAGAGGCCGCCTCTTCGCGACGGCCGTCCCAGGCCATGCAGAGCCGGCAAGCAAAGATCATCGTCGGAAGCGCCAATTCTCTCAAAACATCAACGAGGGGCACTCCGGAGCGCCATCTTGCTTGTTGTTGTTGTTGGACGATAAGAAGAACCGACACTCATACTGAGGCCACCGTGCGCTCTCGGAACGTTGTTGTGAAACCATGAAGATGGCCCAACATTGAGTTCATAGAGTTCGAGTCATGCACATCAAGCAGGTAAAGCTTGGATTGGTTTCCTTCTCGCGTCAATATTGTATCGCCGATGTTCCGCCGAGTCTTGATGATCAGTGGATATCAAAGTGACAGCTAAGGCGGGCTGCGGCACCGATGCAGCATATATATTGCATATGACATTATTTCCTCTGTTTGGGCTCTCGAACATCCATACGCGACCTGCGCAAGTGTTCCGGCTCGCGCTGCTTCGGCAGAGTTTCGCCGGATCGAATACATTAGAACGTTAGGGCTACCGCCACTGGGTTCCTTTGATGCTTTCCAGTTGGTTCCTTCAGGTTCTTGCGGACCGCACTGAATTTCGATCGTATGGAGGTGCTAGATGGTTCCTGCGCGAGTTGGGCAGAACTTGAGCTTTCTCGAACATCCAAACGCAGCGGAACAATATTCGTAACGTTCGATTTGAATCGAACGGTAGCATATCAATTGAGAGAGATTTTCGCCGGAAGATCGGAGTGTCTTGCGTACTGCCGCTTTGCCATGTCTTCCCGCTGATGATTGAAATTAAGCAAGACCTAATGAAAGCACCTGTTCAATCCGCAGATCATCATCCAGGGGTTTCGCTCCTACAAGGAGCAGACCGTTACGGATCCATTCAGTCCGCGCCACAATGTCGTTGTGGGCAGAAACGGGTCTGGGAAATCGAATTTCTTCTATGCAATCCAATTCGTCTTGAGTGATGAATACGCTCACATGAAACCAGAGCAGCGGCAGGCTCTACTCCATGAAGGAACAGGTGAGTTCAGTGGCCTGACTCAGAGCGCGGCAAACGAACAATGTCATGATTCGAGCCTCCCGGTTCCTGACCGTGTCGAAAGCTCTGATGTCAAGATTTTGAGCCGGGTCCGATATGCGAGAAGTCACGTGATTTTTGCTCCTACAGGACCTCGGGCTCTATCGGCTTACGTCGAAATCATCTTCGATAATAGCGATGCACGGTTGCCGGTTGAATCGGACGAAGTGGCGATCCGACGTGTCATCGGAGCCAAGAAGGACCAATACTTCCTCAACAAGAAAATGGTCACCAGAAGCGACGTCATGAACTTGCTTGAAAGTGCCGGGTTCTCACGATCCAACCCCTACTATATTGTGAAACAGGGAAAGGTCAGCACTGCTCAATAGTTTTTAGTTCGTCGAAATTTTCGTTCCTTCGTTGGTATATAAATTGTTCATTTGTCATCAGAAGGCTGATACTATTGAAATTCATTGATATATCATTCATTATTACGTTGAGTATACAGAGAGTTATGACCCGATTCACCGGATTTCTCATCCATGCTTTTTGAAATTTCAGATCAATCAAATGGCAACTGCGCCTGACTCACAACGATTGAAGCTTCTCCGAGAAGTCGCTGGAACCCGCGTGTTCGACGAACGGAGGGAAGAATCGAAGCAGCTCATGAAAGAAACCGATTCTAAAAAAGAAAGAATCGAGGATCTTCTGAAATACATCGAAGAGCGACTTGCCACGCTTGAAGAAGAGAAGGAAGAACTGAAAGAGTATCAAAAATGGGACAAGATGCGGAGATCGCTCGAATATACCATATACGACCACGAGCTAAAGGACACAAAAAAGAAATTGGAAGAGCTCGAAACCCGTCGTGAGTCCAGTAGTTCGGTTACAGAGAAACTCCGAGAGAACCTCCAGAACGCAGCTGAGAAGATAAAGAAACTCAGCAAAGAGCTCCGTGAAATCAAACAGAAGGTCTCTGCCAATCGCGAGGAGAAAGAAACCTTATCGTCCGAAAACGCCGGAATCTTGAAGGAGAAAACGAGACTCGAACTCACTATAAAGGATCTGAAAGATGAAGTCGAGGGCGATGACAGCTCCCGGAAACGCGCCGAGCGTGAACTAGCCAAATTGAAAGAGACCATCTCGCAGAAACAAACAAAGCTCGATGAAATACGACCACAGTACGAGACAATGAAGAAGCGAGAGGAAGATTGCACTCGGGAATTGAGTCTGAAAGAGCAGAAGCGGACAGAGTTGTACGCGAAGCAAGGTCGCGGCTCTCAATTCACCTCGAAAGCAGAGCGAGACAAATGGATCCAGAAAGAGTTGAAGTCGCTGCAGAAGGCGATTCGAGACAAGAGGGAACAAATCGATCGACTGCAGGACGAGGCCCAGCGAGACGCCGCCAAGAAGGTGATGCTCGAGAAGAAGATCGAGGAGCTCACGAAAGAGTTGGAAAATCACAGGGACAATATCGACGGTCAGAACAAAAGCTACTACGATATGAAGAAGAAGAAAGACACGCTACAAACAGAAAGGAACGAGCTATGGCGTCATGAAAATTCGCTCCAGCAGCAGCTCGCGGGTCTAAAGGAAGAAATGCAAAAGAAGGATCAAGGTTTGAGGTAAGACTTGTTCGAGTCGCTTTGGATTTATTCGAGTTAGATATTCATTCCGAGGTCATTGGGGATATATATTTCAAGCCGAGTGCTAGTTTTAAAGTAATTGTTGAAATTCTGTCCTCTTCAGATCGATGACCGGGAAAGCAACACTGAACGGTCGGGATTCCGTGCGGAAAGTTCTGCAGGCGTTCAAAGAGCGTGGTGGTCAATTCAAGCAGATCGCCGAACAGTATTACGGCATGCTGATCGAGAACTTCGACTGCGAGAAGACAATATTCACCGCTGTCGAAGTCACTTCGGGCAATAAATTGTTCTATCATATCGTTGAGAACGATCGGATCGGGACAAAGATCCTGCAAGAGATGAACAAACAGGGTCTCCCCGGAGAAGTGACTTTCATGCCACTGAACCGTCTTGTCTACCGAGAACAGGATTACCCAGAAAGCAACGATGCCATTCCGATGATCTCTAAGTTAAAATACGAGCCTCGCTTTGAACGCGCGATGAAATACATCTACGGGAAAACTCTAATCTGCCGTAACCTCGAAGTCGCCACTCAAATCGCCCGAACATCCCAACTGGACTGCATCACTCTCGACGGTGATCAAGTCTCTCACAAAGGAGCGCTGACCGGTGGCTATTTCGACACGCGTAGGTCTCGCCTCGATCTCCACAAGGGCCACGCCTCAGTGACGAAAGAGATCAAAGACGTCGAAACACAACTCGTCGAGCACAAGCAGAAACTGCAGAAGATCGAGAGTGAGATAAATCAGGTCGTTGCCGACATGCAGCGCACTGAGACCAAGAACTCGAAGAACAAAGACGTCTTCGACAAACTCAAAGCTGACATTCGCCTCATGAAAGAAGAACTCACAGCCCTCGAGCGTTCAAAACAACCGAAAGAGCGTTCGCTGGCCTCGTTGGATTCATCGCTCAAGTCCATGGAGTCAACGGAACAAAGTCTCAGGTCGGAGCTGCAGCAAGAGCTCCTGACCCAATTGAGTGCAGCCGATCAGCAGGAGGTCGACAACTTGAATGACGATATACGGAGATTAACTCAACAGAATAAAGAAGCCTTCTCCGAGCGTATGAGACTCGAAGCTGAGAAGAACAAGCTCGAAAATCTGCTCAATAACAATCTCTACCGACGAAAGGAAGAGCTCGAAGCGGTGAGTGACCCCGTATGATGTAATCTGGCAATTCCCTATAGCAAAAATCACGTCGTATCAGATTTTCCCAGGTCATTTTCGATCGATAGGAAATCAGCGCCGATCTAAAACTCTTACGATTGTTATTTCCTCAGGCCCTGCAAGAAATCTCAGTCGAAGACCGTCGGAGGAAACTAGAAAACTGCCAAGCCGAATTATCAACGGTGAACTCGCGAATCGACGACGTTCTCAAACAGATGCACGGTTTGGAAAAGCATTTGGAAACGAGTCTCAAAGAGCAAAAAGAAACGCAAGGCCAACTGGAGCATTGGAAGAGCCAAGAAAGAGATTGGCAAGAGCGGATCAATGACGATGCAAAGGATCTCGAGAAAATGAGCAGCAGACAAAGTGTTCTACTTAAGAAAAAGGAAGAGTGTATGAAGAAGATCCGTGATCTAGGTGAGTGGAGGGACTCTATATTCAATGGAATGATGGAGAGTTCAACTTCCGGCAAATCGCCGACTTTGGTCGTCCGATTCTATCGATACGTTTCACGGCTTTTTGACTCGAGAAATCAAAACGTGTGATCTGCTTACAGGTTCACTGCCGTCGGACGCATTCGAAAAATACCAGAATCTGACCCTGAAGCAGCTCTTCAAGAAACTCGATCAAGCGAATAACGAACTTAAGAAATATTCGCACGTGAACAAAAAGGCTCTGGATCAGTTTGTGAGCTTCTCGGAACAAAAAGAGAAGCTCATGAAGAGAAAAGAGGAACTCGATCGTGGCGGAAATAGTATCCGCGAACTCATGAACGTCCTGGAACAACAGAAGTTCGAAGCGATCCAACTTACATTCAAGCAAGTGTCCAAATATTTCACCGAAGTCTTCAAGAAGCTCGTTCCTCAAGGGCACGCTAACCTCACCATGCGTACGGATAAGGACAAGGATGAAGAGGACGATAAGGATGGCGAAGCTAGTGACAACTTCACCGGCGTGGGGATCAGGGTGTCGTTCGTTGGTAAAAACTCTGAAATGAAAGAGATGCAACAGTTGTCGGGTGGGCAGAAATCTCTGGTCGCTCTCACGTTGATATTCGCCATTCAGAAATGCGATCCTGCTCCTTTCTATTTGTTCGATGAGATCGATCAGGCACTGGACGCGCAACATCGGAGGGCCATCGCCGAAATGATTCACGAATTGTGTTCCGACGCCCAGTTCATTACGACAACCTTCAGACCAGAACTTCTCGTGAACGCGGACAAATTCTACGGTGTCAAATTTAGAAATAAGGTGTCTCACATCGAATGCGTCAGCAGAGACGAAGCTCGAGACTTCGTCGAAGACGATACCACACACGGTTAGTCTCAACGACGAGGAGCAACCCGGTGTTCAGAAGAGCCGAGAAGCCGTCTGCGTGCGAGCTTGCCACAGATGCGGCATCTTCGCAAAGCAGACGAAGCTCTTTGGAATCGACGCACGCATCGTACTTATAGGGTTGGAACGGAACACAATCCAAGTTTCAAATAGGTAACGATCTAGATAGTGTCATTTAATGTGCCTAGATGCAGCGAGCATGAACCAATCATGGTCGGCTTATGTACATGCGTAAATACAACTAATGTGTCAATGTATTTGATCAGTACAATACAAACATGAAATTCGAGCTCAATGCTCCGATAAACGCGAGGGGTGTTTTTGTTTTTATGTTCCGAAGTATTTATCGATAGGCTAGGAATCACGCCTGCTCTTCTCCATTATTGGTCTATCTTACGACGGTGAGAATAGAAGAACTTCGCATTAGAGGTAGAAAAAACATCGTGTTTTGTCAGATCCGACATGACCTAGCTGACCCAGCTCACCCGGAACCACGGTGGAGTTTCATTGCGCCATTGCGGACGGAAACGTCTGGGGAGTTCCCGGAGTAAACACCCTAGACTGGGTCGAGTGATTACTCAATCGTCCCGAAAATCAGGGAGAGCTCAATCGTCTCATAGCAGCTACACAGGATTCGGAGGTTATGAACGGTTTGTACAATTCCGCTCAAACGAGAGTGTGCTCCGGGAGAGAGTTCTACGTACGAGTCGTCCTTGGTCTTCGCGTTCGGAATTCAGGGCACCCTTGCTGTGATTCGATTGCTCAGGAGCTCAATGTCAGCGAGCACCGCGCTAGGAAGGCTGTTCGGTAAGTTTCCGGAATTGGAAGGGTAAGAACGGATAAGTTGGGGTTGGTTCCGCGGTTATAGTCCGCGTCATCACCGGCAAGCTCGAGGCAATTCATCAAACGTTCTACTATCATTTCGATGCAAGGGTCGCGGAAGGGTTCCGAGGCGGATATCACCTCAAAATCCGATTCGAATTTTTGACCCGCGGAGAATCTTTTCAAATGTGTGAACAGGAAGGAGTCACCAGGGGCGTGCAAGGATTCATTCATGCGGGTAGGGGGGGGGGGGCGCTCTATGTTATGGGGGGGCGATTCGATACTACGAAAAGATTATCGGCCCCTCGCTACGCCACTGGGAGTCAGTCGGTGCCAAATCCGTTGAATAGGGTGGCTGGGTGATGAGGGTGAAGTTCGATTCCTCCGATTTCTCCATGGCAAGGCGGTATGTGTGCGAATTCGCCCATCGTGACCAACGGCGTCGTCGGCCTTCAATGAGCTTTCTTTCTCACCGAACCGCGAAAGCCAGTCTCATGAACTTCGTCATCCTTAACAAAGAAAGACTGAAGTTTCGTTGTGTGCTCTTGGAAGTTCTAAAAATGCGCCAAAAATACCCCATTCCGGAAACTTTCTGAACAAGGTAATAGGAGCGGATACATCTCCGATGGCAGCGTGAAACGCAGCTAGGGTGCTGGAACGCTATTCAGAGCATGTTAGTTTCTGTTCGATCTTCTAGGACGACCGGTGAAGCAGCAATCAGCCCGGCATCATTATGTGCACCTTTGTTTCAGAGCTTTGCTTTTGACCCCTTGGGCGCTTGCAACTGGACCAAACTACATCTTCTTGACGTCAAAAGTATGAAGGAGTCTGCGCTACAACGAACAAGTCAATAAAAACGATTCGCGATGGCTTGATATGCCTTTAATGCCGATTTGTTCCGAAGATCTGAATGGTCGAGCCCACGAAAAAGGGCCACCACTGCGAGATGAAGTCAGCCCGAACTCCACTTCCTGGTCAGGCTGCGCCTCCGTTAGCCGAGTGGCGCGCTCTCTCCTATTGAGTGCACACGAGGCCGCTGTTACCATAGTTACTTAGCTTTGCCGGTTCACGAAGTTTTCAGGCCAGTCATTAGAGACGATGGGAACTTGAGATCATTACGCGGGCTGGGTGATTCCTTCGTCTGATTTGAAGCTAATTGCTATTTGTTCGCCAAACTAGAGCATCTATGCGGACTTCAATGATCCACTTCCTCATCTGGGACAAAGTTTCTTGAGCTTGGAGCTTTTATCAGCTCGTCGGTGCACCGGATCCTCCGTGATTCCTTGGTAGTGATGTGATCAGAGGAACCTGGAGAAGGTGAGTTCTCAGAGGTGCAGCTCCGTATTTTTTTTTGGTATTTTCACCCCTCCCGGCACGCTCATTAGTCCGCTCCATGTGATCGGATCCGGATGGGGGCCAATTACTGTTGGTCTTCCCCTTCTCCACGATCTTGTTCCCCCAAATTGATACGTTTCCTAGAAACACTGCGGAGTTCAAGTATCGAGGGGAGCTGTGGCATAAGAAGCGTTTCCGTGGGTTTCTCTCCCGCTCGCGTATGCATGACAAGTTGATCGAAAACTTCTTCCGGCGTCTGATAAGAATCGTGTACAACGTAACATATTACTGAACAACTTCCGTCCGACTCTGAGAGGGCGGCAATCCAACCCGGAGTACGCCCCGCGCAAGCTTGAATAAGTCTCAGTTTAGCATTTGAGGGAAAGATTGAAGCTCTGTCGACCGCATTGTCAATCAACTTCGGTGTTTTTCCGCAGTGGGCACCGCTGAGATCAATTCTCGTCCCCGTGGCCAGCCACCTCAAACCAACCCGGAACTGAGCAGCGTGGACTCGAGCGGGGAGAGGCTGAGCGGATCGTGGCAAGGGGACGTGATATCCGGATGTGGGTCGTGTGTGGTTGGGGTCGCGGATTATTGCTCTGCCTATGGCGTACGCAGACCTCATACGTTTCCTAGGGATGACTCGAGTTTAGCGAGCCTCGCACTCTGCATTTGGTTCAACTCTCAATTTGCCTCAAGACTCAAAGAGTGACTAGCGTGTTTCTGAGTGGTGTAACGTGTGCAGAATGAAAGCTCTCACTCCGGAATAGAAGCGAAAAACTCGACTTCGAAAGTGACGGCTCTGAACTTTCTCTCTAGATGCCGATTCCACGCCAAGATCTTCATCTGTCCCACGGGCTCTGGGGCTTCGAGGACGATCCCAGCCAATTACCACCGGTCCATCAGATGAAAAAGACGCATATAGCGAAGCAAGAGTGGAAAAGGTGAGTGATTTGCGGTGGTCCGATATATCATGGGAAAGCTCCAGTGAAGCTCGACACCTGAACTCCGTTTTCCAATTTTTTTGCTTCCCTAACTCTACTAGAATTTGTCTCTTGGTCACCAGTGTAGTTTGACCATAGTCGCAGAGGCAATGGTCTCGTTCTCAGAAACTCGAAATAGTTCATCAGGCGGAACTATTCCTGCCACGTACCGGGTGGTGTCCACGGACGTCGATTTTCACTCGACCTACTACCACCTGATAGAATGAGGGCTGCGACCGCGTTCAGTTCGTCGAAACGACATCGAGTGTCAGTCATATAGCTTATGTCCCGTTGAACTGAAATCGAAGTCGTTTCCCCTCCGAGCTCGGCGGGGATTTGCTCGCTCCGAGCTGCGTTCTTCTGAACGAGCTACGGACGGAAGTTCTCACAAGTATTGTACATATTCTCAGGCTCATCGACATCCAGCGACACCTTCTTCTGACGCACAGTCGGGAGTCTAGTTCGTCAGCGTCCTCGACCCCGACGGAAAAAGACGCTCTCAGCGATGGGCCCCGTAAGAATGAACCGAGGAAGAAATCGAGGGTGCAGGTCAAAACCTCGACGGGATCCCGGCTTCCCAACAAGAAAAAGTCAGTTCAGATCAATGCTGTTTTGCATCCGAATGTTTATTCGACTAGGTATCTCCCCCTTTATCATTCGAAATATTTCACCCCACGACTCTTGGATCACGTATGGAACCGAGATGATAAATTTTCGAATAACTTCACAGAAAGCCTAGTACTGCCGAGACCGTGAATGCGGTCAAAGTTCAGCGCAAAACTTCGGTATCGTTGCCGGTTGAACTTGACGACTCTGCAGCAAGCCCGGTATCTCGTGAAAGCTCCACCGCTCCAGAGCTGGGTTTCTCTTCACAGAAGCAGATGAAGTACAGCATGGGAATCAAGGGTGAACAAAGTGTTCTGCTGAATGTTGACACCCCTCCACCTTCGACGATGCTCCTGGTTGACAGCAACTACTCGGGAATCGGCAACGGTGAGTTCCGGAATTCGATATGGTGATTCCTGGAGAATATTCCTTCGGCTTATTCAGGGCAAACTTCTTCGGTCCCGACACTGAGGGAATAAAAGAATAAGAGCTCGTTCTTGATTTCGCGGGTGGGTTTACATACATGGACACCATTATGAATCATTGAAACTGGAATGCATCAAGCGCGGTAACTTATGACTCGGGATGCAATTGGGGGGTCAGCAATTACAAATTTTCGATCGCTCTATGAAGAATATCCATCGTAAGACAGTGGACTCCGCTCGGACGAAGCGCTCGTTTGGACTGAAACTTGAATCCCCGATGCATGGCCATGGGCCAGAGTTAGCCCGTTGAAAGACCTCTTGTCAGTCGTACCAACGTAGTCCGCCTCCGATGTGTTTTACTGGGAAGGCAGATTCCACTGTCGTGTATGATGTGACGTAACCATGCTGAATGCGCTTATGGCAGATCGGCAACTATAGTCCTGCGATAGGTCGACTTTCGGAACCTCCCCGCGTGAGCGTGAACCCGCGGCAAGTTATCGAAGAAACTTCGATCGCGAGAACACTCAGAATCGAGTCCGGATCTATTGAGGAATGAATTCGCATCGGTTTGACGGATCGTTTCAATGTGCTTCGCTCTTTAAGACGGCCGGGTGCGTCAACCCGAGCGTGAAATCTTGTGCAGCGATCGATTCCGGGTGTCTCAAAACGGCAATCTCGAACGCGGAAGTCCCAGCCCGTGGTCTACTGCTCGTTCCTCACGCACACTCGAGTACATGCGTCCAATCCTCTCAGTTATGCAAGTCTTGAACATAACAACGGTTGACGCTTCCAAGGAAAGCCTTGAGTTTCGACTTCCAAACCGTCGGCTTTATCGCACGGTTGTCCTCGAGTTCTATTCCGGTGAGTGGAATTGGGAAGTTGATTTAGATCCAGCGGTGGAAACTGCGAAACCGGGAAGTCAGGCCGCGGAGACGCCGCAGCTTCTCGAGCATAGATACAGGTGCTCTCTTTCACTTGAGGATATCAGTCATTGGCCATAGTTCCGTTGTCTATTCATCGATCCTCGGCCTCTCACTTCGACGGGTTCGTCGTTCGCCGAGTATTGATTCCGAGGCGCGGCGTCGTCTCAAGGAGGAGGGATGCGCTAGCCCGTCTTGGCGAGTCGCTCGAAACCGCTGTGCAACTTCAGCTCATTACCGTGAAGAGTCCGGAGCGAGTGACGAAAAGCAAAACTCGTAGATTTCTTCCTGAAATCGAACCTGTGTGGTGTTGTTTTCGTTTTGAAGCTTGGATCCCCCGCTGCGAGACAGAGTGGCCTGCCGTTCATGGCCGCCTGCGCGATCGATCTCAAAGCCACGGGCAAACTCGAGAATACGTCAGCTTGAAATGTGGGCCTAGTTCACGGCCAGGCTTGTGGAATACAGCGTTGCCTTTTTCGCCTTCTCTATGACCGTGGCTGAGTTTGGTCGTGTTTCGATGTAGGAAAATGTCCGCGCGAGCGAAAACTTCCAAAGTAACGTCAATCTGTCCGCGAGAAGCCAGGCGCTCGTCTGTCGCAGAGATAAATTTGGCAAAGATCCGAAAGAAACCTACGGTGCGAACTGAGAGGAGATTCAACGGAAATCTGTCGGAGTCGAGGAAGCGTGTCGAGTGGCAGGATTTAGCGGAACGAGCGAAGAAATCGAATGGTGAAAAATGTCTGAGCTATGAAGGTGAACCCAATAAGAGCAATACCAGCGAGTCAAGTCGAGAAACGGCGGACCAGGAGGCTCCGTTTCTCTCGCGAAGAAACGTTCCGTGAACCCTCATTCGGAAACATTCTGATAATGAAACTTTCGTTTTCAGAGAAAGAGAAGAAAACAATGCTTCGCAGTGCTGAGATGATGGAGACCTTGAACATCTTGCTCCAGAGACGATTTCAAGAAGTTGATTTAGCGCAGCCTGATAGCCTTTCGGGATCATCGCGTTCCACCCCGATACCTCCAGAGTACTTAAACAACGTAAGTGAAACTTTACGTAGTCAACATCCATCTCATTGTCAGTGAAAGACATCTCCCCATGCGAACGGCGAATAAGCAGGCTACTTCCCCCTCAAATGTTCATGGGCCGCAGGAGAACTCTTCTTCATGCTCTCCGTCTCAATGTTTCATCCATTCTAGCTCAATGAGAAGAAACTGCAGCTTCTGAATAGGCTGCAATACAATCTGCGTGGGCTAATGCACGAGCGATGCGTGCTCATAATCAAACGAGAAGCCATCACGAGATTGGATATTTCCACGCGTCTCCATGACCAAATCAAAACACTCGTTAGAGAGCAGTGCTCAGAAATGCAAAAATTGATGGAAACTCCAAACGTTCCCGTCGCTGAAGTGCGGCGCTTGATAATGGCCGACGGCGAGCGAGATAAGAAACTGCCTGGAGGGAACACGGTGCTCGAAGATAATGCGCGCCTGCCGAAAATGCTTGAGCTTCTCAACGAGGTTTCCATAGCATCGCATTGGCTCAGGCGGTGAGTGGCCGATCGGATGACGCCATATGATGTTCTGGAGCACTGTCGGAGGCCTGATCCGCAGCGGAAGAAGCGGATCCCGACATTGATTGAATCACCTAATCGAACTCCACCTGTTTCAGCTACATTCGTCAGATGGTGGAGTCATTTCACACGATGATCCCACCATCTGTGGACCCGCTTCTGTTGGCAACTCATCATCAGTTGAACCAAACGTCCGAGGTAGCTTTTACGTACGTGTCTGCAGCTTTGAACGCGAAACTGCGTCTTCTGTCTCGTCTCGATCCCGTCGACATCGACCAGGACATTCTGCAGGCGATGTTCGCGCAGTGCCAAATTTTCAATAAAATCCTCGAGTTCAGCGGAGTTCACGCTCATTCGGTTTCCCCTATCAAAGTTCCGAACGTAATGGAGCGACTGGGTAGAGAGCAGGGCCACTTGGCCGCTCTGAGAGCGATGTCGAAAGTTTGCGACGGAGTTAGGAAGAAAGTGGAAGCCGTTGCCGGAGGTACGGGCGGTGAGTCGGTGGCATTCGTTCAGCTCTGATTTGATTTCACAGTTCAGTGAACTCTGCTATCCTTTTTTTCCTTACCACTCTACTAAACACGTTTCCACTTTTTCTCCCATAGCAGACGGCAAGATAACTCGTCGAGAGAGTCTCGATTTTGAATGGTTGACTACGGACCCGCATGATCGTCCAGAACCACAGAGCCGACGCGAAATGGTTGGCGAAACTTCCGACTACTTTTCGGATTATTCGACGGGAACAGCAGTCAACAACCGACCGTCAACGGGGAAAAGTATTGTCACAACTCCAAGGCTCCTCCGCAATCCTTCTTTAAATCGAACGAATCTGGAATGGTCTTCGGGACGAAAATATCCTGTCCGAAACATCTTTTCCGGGTCGCACAACAAGAGCGCCTACTCTGCAAACGCAGTTTCCTGTCCAAATTCGATTCCAGGTCTATGCATTCCGGCTCAATAAAAAAAAATCGTTGCTCTCTTCTCCGCCGCAGGAAAACCGACTGAAACTCTCTGCTCTATCGTCGACTCCATTGTGCAAAGCGCGCAGAGCCTCCTAATACGGAGTAACTTCGTTGCCACTGCCATGTCTGTCCACGAAGCGGAACCTTCAAAGGAAAATGGGAAACGACAAAAATGGTTCAAGCCCACAGCGGAGCACGCCGTCTACACATGCATCATGCAGGTGAGAGTCAACTGCCGTGCCGGAGTAGCATGCGGAACTCGGTCCGATTTTTCAGATGAAAGAATTTCCACGAGATTCTTCTCCACAGACCATCGCGACCGTATTCTGGGAAGCTTACTGGAGCTCATTCACCATGAAGGCTCTCGAGAGCGTCGTCGTTCCTGTCCATAACGGTGGTCCCTTCGGAGGAACGCTATTCAGTTTATTAGGGGTCGATAGTCGCATCAAAACCCTGTTTCTCTCCCTCGTCGACTATGCCAAGGATCCCTACGCACAAGGTGGGAACTTTGGGCACCGGAAAATTCACGAGGCTGAACGGAACTCCGTGGAGCCTTATTAAACGATCTCGTTGACGAAATTCAGTTTTTTTCAATCGCAGATCTCGACGAGGACGCTCTGAACGCGATTTCGAAGATATACCAAGAGATCTATTTCATTGTTGCCACGAGCTGTTGGCGAAACGGTGAGAAGCGTTCTGCATGTGGAAATTAACGACGGAGTCTGAATCCGCCGCGGGAACGACTTGTAGATCTCAAGTTCTTGTTCAAACTTACAATCTGAGTCGTTCGTTTGCCGCATCTCCTTTCCAGACATGAGTCGAGCTTGTATCTCGTACGCAATCCGTCGCAGCAAACCGATCCCCGTAGAAGGAGGCCAGGTCGGCACAGACACGGGAAGGCACTTCCACAAAGCCTTGCAACCTCTATTGGGTTTCATCGTTGGCTGCCCGCAAGACGCGCGCTCACACAATGTGGTCCATCAGGTTATGAGTATGTCGTCCGTCTAGATTTCATTTCTGCTTGCTTGTCCTCTTGGGGTAGCTGTTCGCTGATAGGTTGGCCGGAGTCTGACCTCGCCAAACAAATAATCCAATCCGCAGTCCGGCAATGCGCAACAGACACACTGAACATGGCAATCCAATGGCTTGAGGATCGACAAATGTTCTCCTCATCTTGGGACCCCTACCAATATCTAATCATGGGCTACTCGGACTTGAGTCGGATGCGTTATCTCTTGGTCAGAAGCAACATGCTGAACTCAGCGAGTTCAGCTTCCGTCACCACGTTACGGAAAGAGAACTTCTTGTCGCGTCGTTTGCCCCAATCGCATTTCGCAAACTGGATCTTCGTGAAAAGCACCGAAAAAGCTTATGCTCAATCGGTGGCGTTTTTCATGGTGAGTGCGAACGACTGGGCTCATTAACGCTTCTCTCACGGGTGTTTCACAACTTGTGCGCTGATATCGCTTAAAGGAGTAAATCTCCAACTCAATTTTCCAGAGCTTGGAACAAGTACAACTGCGTCAGTTCGAGAATCATTGCAAGCTAATGTGCTCAGAATATTTCGCGGCAAATCTGCCACCAAACAGATACTTCAAGAGGAGAAAGATCGGTGAGTCCTTCAAGACCTTTGGCACTCCACTTTGGCGCCTCAGGAACACCCCGACAAAATCTATTCCCCATGATTTGGTGGGACACCAGACGAACTGATTTGGATGTCGCTTCATTTCAAGATAAAATCCATGAGATCAACTACATCGCCCCACTCCTGCAATACCTCCTCGCACCCACGATAAAGGCCGTTGAAAACCACAGCGAGTTGGTTCAAGAAGAAGTTCTCAGGGTTTGCTCCAAATGTCTCGTGGAGGCATGGAAAGAATCTATCCAGGAGAAGATGATCATGTTCAGGTAATATAGGGTCAAATCAGGATAGAATAACTGAGGGGGAACGTCACCTTTCGTTGGCTGCGCGGCTCAAATTATGCTCCATCGATCCAACTGGACCGAATTTCTCAAACTAGGGAGAGACGTTTCATACACGCAGCACTCGGTCGTGCACATGAGAAACTATGGAAGCGTTCTTACATCGATCTTACTACGAAATGACTCGATTGAACGATCGGGACCACTCCCGATCTCCCCGTCCAAATCGACAGTCGCGAAGCAGCGATTGACATGCGTGAGACAGCACTGTTCATGTTCTCCTAAAGACCTCCCAGCGAGTGGCTGTGGCGCCAACAAGATCATCTTCGACATGGACAGCCCTCTCTGTTTTAGAAGGAACCATGTGTGTTCGAAAACCGTGATCGCACGTTCAATCCGTTCGTGAACTTGAAATCCGTTTCCAATAATTGGTTCAGATGCGGCCTCCCGAATCCGAGAGTGGCAGGAACGATCCTCCTCCCGTACCGGAAGTTGACGTTGACGACAACGAGGATGGGAACAGCAGCAATAATAACAACAGTGGCAATCATCACCGACACAATGGACATTCGAACGGTTTTGCACAGAGACCCGCGACTCTACCAGTGGTTCAAGCGAAATGGAAGATCTTGCGCCACATCCGACCTCGAGAAACCTCCATAATTGTTTCGGAGACGGCGTCAGGGAAAACCACGGAGATCCCGAAGATGCTCTACGAGAACGGTTTCTGCGGGAAGTACTCTCAGGGGGGCGCGATCTGCATAACGCAACCCCGTCGCGTGGCGGCGACCAGCGTGGCGCGCTACGTTGCCAAATCAATGAAATGCGAACTGGGGAGCCTTGTCGGCTATTCAGTGCGGTTCGATGACGTGACATCCAAGGAAACTAAAATCAAGTACCTGACGGACGGGATGTTGTTACGGGAAAGCTTGGACGATCCTGATCTGATGCGATACTCGACTGTGATCCTCGACGAAGCGCACGAGCGGACCGTCAACAGTGACGTACTGTGCTCGTTACTGAAGAAGCTACAAGCAAAACGAAAGCAGATGAATCGGCCCCTCAAACTGATCGTTATGTCAGCCACGGTCAACCCTGAAGTTTACGTCAAGTTCTTCAAGCTACGGAATGAAGACATATTCTTCCTCCGCGGTCGGCAATTCCAGGTCCAGGTGAATTATGTCGCGGACGTTCAAGAAGATTACGTGAACGCAGCTCTCATCACGGTCCTGAAAATTTTGCGGTTGAAGGACAGTGGCGACGTCTTAGTGTTTTGCACCGGTCAAGAAGAAATCGAGTCGATGGTCAAGAGCTGCAATGAACTCGGTCGATCCATCGGTGCTGACCTCAAAGCGATGGCATTGTACTCTGCCTTGCCACAGGCAGCTCAAGAACGCGTCATGCACCCTCTACCTAGTGGTGTTCGTAAAGTTATATTCGCCACAAATATCGCAGAAGCTTCGATCACGATACCGGGAGTGAAATTTGTTATCGATACCTGTCGGATGAAATGCCGGCATTACAATCCTACAACCGGTATTGAGATCCTCCGTGTCGAGAAGATTTCGCAGGCCCAGGCGTGGCAGCGTTCGGGTCGCGCAGGGCGTGTGAGCGATGGCGAGTGCTTCCGACTGATAACGGCAGGTGAATTTAACGCTCTGAAACAGTTCCCTGTGGCCGAAATCCGGAGATGTTCGCTATCAAGCGTCATCATGAGTATTATAGCTTTGAAACAGGACGTTAAAACTTTCTCCTGGCTCGAGAGTCCACCAGACGAGACCGTAAAGCAAGCTCTGCAAACACTTTCGCTCCTAGAAGCGACCGAGGTCGACGAAACGGATGCGCTAGCCCTGACGCGTTTGGGTTCGATGATGCGTCGGTTCCCGCTCGAGCCCACTTTCAGTCGCTGTATTTTCGGAGCGAAATCTTTGAGTTGTGTTGAACCGATGCTAACAATCATAGCAATGTTGAGCTCCGATGGCTCCCCACTCGTAACTTCGCGCAGGGGATCGGATGAAGCATCGGCAGTTAGCATCAGACAATTCGGCACCAATGAAGGTGATCTCATAATGTATTTGAATATATTCACGAAATACAACCAGGCCGACGGCAACAAGGAGTGGTGCGACGCTAATGGAGTCAACAGAAAAACGTTGTGCAACGTCAAGAAAATTCGATCACAGCTGAGAGATGTGTGCGGCCAGCTCAGCATATCTCTTACGAAGTCGACGAATGATAACATCCGACGGGCTCTCGTCACGGGTCTCTTCCGGAATGTTGCTTACCGAGTGAAATCGAATCAGTATCGAGCATTGGAGTCGAAACGCGACGTTCTGATCCACCCTTCGTCCTGTCTTTTCCGACAAAACCCCGACGTAGTGCTTTTCACCGAAGTTGTCAAAACCAGCAACTGCTACATCCGGAACGTCACCCCTATCGACATCGACTGGTATAACAGCCTTGCTCCAAAGGACTACACTCAAAAGTATACGATTCCCAGTTGTACCGACGACTAATTGAATCGTTATTCGCTCGGGCGGCGCGGTCGAAACCGTTTTATCACTGTTTTCACGACGGAGCTGTGAGGGCATCCTTGCGCGAGCTAGATAGACTTATTTTGTAAATAATTTGTTCAAACTTTGTTCGGAAACAAAAGCAAGCCATGAATAAAATGAAGGATTCTGTTTGATAAACACGGGCTCTGTTTCCGGATGATACATCCGTTCCGATGAGCGGGGAAACCCAGTTAATTTCAACGACTCCGAATGTCACATTTCGTTCCAAAAGATTTTCGGGTTGTGCACTGGATTGGGATCCATAGCTTCCCTGAAGAACGGTCTGCTGACAGGCTACTTGCGGTTTCACCTTTCATTCAGACATTTGCCTCGCTCCATTTTCAGCTATGCGAGCGCCTTCCACTTGCGCGAGGATATTCTGAAAACAAAAGATATCATCCTGACCTCAGCGCTGAGTCGCAAAGCCAAAGAATCGAGTTCTCCATACTTCAACAATTTCGTCGCGATAGCATCGTTCTTGATGCAAGATCCACGAGTTCCAGAAGGAGAAGAGAACGTTGGGAGAGGCAATCGAGTCGCTCCTGCATTAATGGATCAGCCCCGACTTGGTAAGTAAGACGTTTCCGTTGAAAAATGTCACTCGGCTGCTAACTTCCTCTGCTCTTTTCCGCCGACTGACCTCATTCCTGTTGCATGGAATAATCTCGTGGCCGGACTTTCGTAAAAACGTGTCCAGTCCGAATCGAGGCTACTAAATCATTCACGACCTTGACTTTTTCCCTTGTAGATTCGCGGGATTCTAGCGACTCAACGCTTCGGGCTACGGAACTAGTGGATCGCGACAAATGGATGCGACACAAAGTAAAGCCAATCAGTTTCTGTCTGTGTTAAAAGCTTGGATGCATTGGAGCGGACACTGCCAACTCGTAAACTGATTGCGCGGATCCAGTAGCGGAGGGTACGAAACGAGTAACTCTGACGAGTACATACTATTTACTCCAAAGTTTCAATAAAGGTGATTGGAATTTGGCTGTGCATTACTCTCATGCAATGATTTCCATGCGAACGGAGAATTGAACGATGCCCCGACCTTGTTCCCTTTATCAATGGACCCATTGATCGAGGAGTAGCGTGGCATCGTAGTCACAGATTTTGACCCACTACCATGGGGTTATCCAACTCAGCGGTTCCTGACACCTGTTTGCCATGGTGATTTTCTCTCTCGGCCTTCTCGGCGGTCAAGGCCAGCGGCGATTTCGTATGACGAGGACCGAAATGGAGGACTCCAGCTCACAGTGACACAGTCGGCCGTCAATGCCAGAAACACATTGTCGCGCCTACACTCTATGTCGGATTTCGGCCACCACTGGCCAACTGGGCGACGCCGACTCGAAATCGACCTCCTTCCCGCGCTTGATCATTCGCAGACGTCGCGGATCTCCATAGGGTCCGACCTTCTAACCGGAGTTCGATTGCCCAAACCCTTCGCCCAGCAGACTCTACTTCAGTCAAGTGGAAGGGTACACAATATTCGGCTGTTTCTCCCGTTGAATGGCTAAGAACAATACTTTCATGTCGCATGATTTTCTTCCTCTTCACGATGCCGGGGAGTAATCCGAGGGGAAGCAAGATTGGAGCCTCATCTCGATCATTGATTCACAAGGTCGCAGAAGTGAGTTATTGCAGAAATTTCGGAACCTGGACAAATGGCATTTTGCCGACCCCAACAAAGCACAGGTTCTCTTCCTGAGATGTCCCCGGAGCAGTATTTCACCGTTCTAGTTGGGGTATTGCACGATCCTCTCGCTACGGACGACTCGGAGATCTCAGTCCAGGCGCATTTCAGCCCATTATTTGAACGTTTCTCAACAACTACTGCCTAGCTACAACTACGTGCGAAAGTTTACCGTTATCTCATTTTAATGAAAGCAATGAAATTCTCGAATCTCATGAAACTCATTGTTGATAAGCTGCCATTCTCTCCTCTGTGAATTTCTTGAATTTTTTTTCTCACTTCAATTTCGAAGAGGAAGTGCAGGGTGGATATCCAGAGGGACGACTCGCGCTGCATACCCCGGGGGTGATCGAGATATGTGAGACAATCTGGAGGATAATTGAATTCAGTTCAGGAATCTGCTCAAGATTCCCTCGTACAAGCGCGTAGACGTCATCGAATCAAAGGCCAAGACGCGACTAGCCACCACACAGTCTGCCAGCGCGTCCTCCAGTCGTCATGAGGTTTACGGGGGCTATTCACGCACGCACGTAACGCTTACAGCCTTGATGGCCCTGTTTTCTCTCCTATTTATTTGTTGTTGTACATCGCGCTTTGGAAAATCGGTGCAATCCGTTGATCATGTACTGATCGTAATTGAAAACTCTCTGTTCGACTTCACAAGGGCTCATAGAAACCAGAAACCCTTTTCTCGCCTCCGAATCATTGAGTTTTGAGCGCGGAACCTCACTAATTTTCAGTTTCCGGAGCGTGCTTGCATAAGTGCGTACATATCGAGAGATTCAGGGCGATCCTAATCAGCATATCGCCGCTTAGATGTAACCGACCTTGACTGATAAACATTGAGAGGTGAACTCTCGAGGAGAGTGGTGATCTCGGCGTAGCAATATTTGGAACGCCGAGATTATCGTTCTCGCCACAGCTTTACCCGTAAACATCTATGATGCGAACGAGCATTGCTGTCGAAGGTCCGATTATGGTTTTCCGAATTGAAAACCTCGCTTTCGCTAAAAGCTGATCCGTTGTAATGTGATTGAAAGCATCGGACGCATTTTTCTGGGATTCGGCTTCTTAGTATCCCCAGGATTGAAGTACTCCCAGAGCGTTCTTAGAGCTCCAGAATAATGACTCCTTGAGCCGTTTTCATTCTTCGATTTCAGTTCATGGAAAAGAAACACGGGACGGTAAGATGTCATTTCAGCCGATGCAGCATGAGCTTTTCTCTTCTGATTTCTCCGAGACGTAAGCCAGCTTGTGCCATTCGCGAATTGTTTCGCGTGGGTTTCTGTGTCTACGTGCGAAACTTTCCCGTTATCTCATTATAATGAAAACAGTGAAATTCTCAGCGACTGGAATGTTGTGCATTCATTGTGGAGCGAAATTGATCGGAAGCGCAACACGTTCCAATCAAGCATACCGTCACTCACAGAAACGAATCGCTCGCTTGCTCCCTTGATGAACTGCACCTGACACGAAGAATCCGATTACGATCAGTTACATGAATAAGCAGGGAGGAACACGGCGCGGAATTCCTGATCCAGGGTTCTATGCTGCATTCACTACGTTTCCTTCCCTCGGACTCTGGTTTTGCGGACAAGCGATCGCAACATCCACCTTCCGATGGCATTCCCGGAACTACCTGATGTTGAACAGTTCTGAGTTCCATCACCCTGAATTCTCCACTCGAATCCGATGTTCATGATCTCGTGTATCACCGACCATCCAATCACCCCTCGATTTCAGTATCGCCCTGTCTCGATTTTTCGTCAGAACCTTGTATCGAGCCGCCGGTCGGTACAGCTGTGCTTCTCTGGCACCGCCTTCGGCTCGAAGACACCTCCTCTGCGTCCAAGAATCCCAGACAATTATTCCTCATCCTAAATCGACTAGAATCGGAACACTCAATTAGGAAGTGGTGCTCAGCGACCTTGTTTACATCGGACTCAATAGGAGGCATTCCCTGATCGTCTCTGAATCGAGTCTGCAGGTTGTCGAGTTTCAGAGTGGAAATAAATTGAGTCGCATGTCTCGAGAGCCTTCTCCAGTTTGATCATTATTGAATCCCATCCATCCGAAGTGGGGCTGCGTTGCTGCAACTCGTGCTGTCGAGTGGACGCACGAATGAGCAAATGCTTATCTACTTCTCCTGAGCATCAGTCTGCCGTTGTAAATGGGTCACCCAACTTCCAGAAGTCGGTCTGACTCCGTGAAGTGTGCGATGTAGGTGAAGTGGGAGAGAAAGTTGCTTCGATCCGGAAGCCGGTGAAGCGGACAGCTATGAAATGCTTCCGGACGACCGAGCTAGCCCACGAATCCGCCACACAGTGGTGCGTAAAAAAGACCAGGAGACACTGCAACCGTTTCCCGCGCAGCCGTCCGGGGGCTTCACGATCAATGGTGGCGAATTGTGACGATGTAACAAAGCTTGGGGTCAAGACACAGAGAACCATGCGGACTCCCTCAGTGTCGGGGAGATATCATTGTGTCATTCGTCTTTCTATACCAGATTCCCCGCGGGAACCTTCCCATATTGTGGCTAGCCGGCTGGCTGCTGACTAAATTGGTAGGTCACCAAGGAGGGGTACGTTGCAATCGTCTCACCCGGCCTTATCAAACATCATCCCACGTAAGAATGCTGAATCTTCAGCGAGCCGAGCATGAATGAGCGAGTCGATTACATCTTGAATCACCTGAAAAAAAGGCGATTTATCTGTCCAAGGACATTTGCATTTTTTTCTAATCCGGCTGTCAGAAACAATGAAAAAAATTGAAGACTGGACAGAGTGACAGGCCATGTCATGATATGAATCTCCATGCCGCGATTAACTAGACCACGTCTTTCTTTTGTGACGTTGACGCTGTCTGAGCCGCTTTGTGAGAAGGTTGTGCCCTTGCTTCTGACACAAGGACTTATCCGGTCAATATTGCTATCATGCTTTCGGTTTGTTTTTTCGTACCAAAGCGCTCAGTCACCCAGAAGAAACTCAGGTTCTAGGTTCCGTAAACACACCAGTAATTATCTGGACAAGCTAAAGGAGAATCTGGAATCGAGAATTTCGCGCCTCTAAAGCCGTTACTGTTGTTGACAGCGAAACTTTACGATGACTAGATAAGCTAGCGGGCTCCTCGTCTTGATGGGTGTAAGAGTTGTCGAGAAAATATTTTTCAGCAACTTCCGGTGCGTTCCGCGAAATAAGGGTATCGAGCGAAGCTTTCTATTCCTGTCCGCTTCAGCCGAATGATTTGTGAAAATATCAAAGTCGATTGATACGGCAGAAGAGTAGCTGGTTGATTAAAGGCCGTCTGGAAATTGGAGCACTAGCTTTGTGTTTGATGAGTCATAGGTGATGAACAGCCCCCGTTCGTCGAACCATGAGGAGAATTTCCGTCTTTTGGCCAGACTGAGCACAATATGCGCCGAATTCTACCACTCCGAGTCGTCTGCGAGAGTGATCGTAGTCGGGAAAGGAAGGACCCACACACGCCCTCGGGGTCTCGGCTCTGACAAATTAAATCTCAGAGTGCTTCGAGGTCTCCCGTGTTCTCCCTCGGTGTGGCTATGGATGAGATTGAAGCTCTCCGCAGGTCCACCAAGGAAATTCAGTGTTTGAACCGGGGACCAGAATGTGTGGTTGGTGAGTACACCACTTCCCAACAGCCTATGAATACGAAGGAGCTATGGGAACCTTTCGAACTGTCTGAGGACTCGTGGAGAGTCGCGAGGGAAGTATCGGGGAAGCTCGATTGGACTCACTGAAGAGAATACAATGCTTCTGACGAAGTTCTGATGCACCCGGGTTCTGCGAATCCGTCCCCGGCGCTTGTTCTCTTCTCTTACATTTCGCATGCATGCTCAGTTTTATTGCCGGCTGTCGTGGATGCTAGTGAGTCATTAACAACGAAAGCAGGAAAAGTTCGCCTCTTGAGTTCCGCCTCTTTGTTATGTTTCGCAGATGTCTTGGAGTACTACCCTGTTTTGGTGATCAGCATATTCGCGGTATTTGCTCTGGCAGCAATCATCATCATACCGTACGCTCTGTTTGTCACTGATGAAGAGGAATCGACCAAGTAAATCCACTTTCTCTTTTCTCTAGACTAATGTTTTCCCTCACGTGCTGAATATCTCATGTGGAAATTCAAATGTTTCCAAACATCTGGAATGCGCATAAATGCACCGCCGGTCCCAGAATCAGAAATAATTCATTAGCAGGCTCAAGATCGAAGTGATACGTCGGCCGAGCGCCTTGGAACTCGATTTGGAAGGAGGTCCTCTCAACACGAGCGTCTCCGGGTTCACACACGCGTCGCCGATATCGGAATTGACCCATCATTTCCACATGAAGAATTTCCTTCATATCGACAGCTTCAAACAGTACGCTCGCCGACTGTCCCAGGTCGCTCATCTGGACTTCTCGACACACAGCGAACCGAGCTCTGATTCTGGTAAGGGGTCGATGCGGATCTGCAATCTTAATCGAAATTTCAGGAAACCGCCAGGCAGCTTGATAAGACGCCTGTCTCTCTACGAGACTTTTCGCGGCGAGAAAATCACTGAGTCCATTCTCACATGCGTCGTCTTCCGCGGTTGCTGGCAAATCGTCATTTGAAATTCATGGGTCATCGTCGCGCGGACGATTTCAAGAAAGATTCTCTGCAGGAAGGCGTCTATTCTTGAGATCATTTATTTGTTAGGAGAAAAGCTGGACGATCAGTAGAGAATCTCAGTTGGTGGGGGGTGATCTTTGAAGGGAGCCAAAGGTTTGCGAGACTAACCAATATATTGTTGTGGTGTTTCCGACCTTGCAGGCCCTGGATCGAGCAGCTCTGAATGAAAAGTCTTTGTTCGGCCATCTTTCTGTGGGATTTGTATGGCCTCTGGGAATTGTGCAAGACAATGATCATCAGATCAGATAATCGTTTGTGTGCGCGAATGTGAAAGTTTCGCACACGCTGAGACGAGCACTTCGAAGTCGGGAATCTTCCGCTGTTAGAAGCTATGCACACAGAATCATGTTTGGCGTTTGCGGATTTCACGGCCGTAGATCTCCGTCTCCCGAAAAAAACATGTGATATTTGCGCACACTGACAGTGTCGCTGACCCGATCGAGAGATTCTGAACAATAAACGCATCTACTTTATTCGCCCTCCTTTTCTATGAATGTTGAAACGGCTCGGCGGAGCTGGATGACGGTATTGACTGCGTGTCAGAAATCGGAGCTCGGAGCGGTCATTCCTCGGAATGTGGAATGTTTCTCTCGATGATCGAGACTGATTCATCGGCGCGTGGGTGTCGCCACTTGTTTCAGTTTTAGTGTAACACGTCCGAAGATAGCAGCGGTCAACACCCGATGACTCCGGAACATGAGACGGCTCGGATTCGGAGTGAGGTCGGCCGATAGATCGAAACTTAAAAAAACCTTGGAGGAGCTATCCTGATTGCTAATAGATTATAGCGCGTATCTATTAGCCTGATATTCGTGTAAGATTCGGATGACACATGCTAACATTCATTTTGCGGTCAAGTCTGTGTGTTCCGACATCGCGATCAGCGGTGTCGAGAACAGCTGTAATGCGGATAAGACATACAGGCAGAGAGTGAACATGACAGGCTGCCCGAGCGTCCTAATGGAAGTTGCTTGTTACGTAGCAAAAGCTCCAAGTCTAGGTGAGCGAGGAGTTGACGAGTTGTGGGTGACGTTGCGTGCCTGAGAAAGCTATATTTACCTCCGTCAGGTGACAAATTTACTTTTCGAAAGAAACACTCCCGGCTGATGACTCGACGTGTCGGTAACAACAGGAGAACATGCCCCGAGTTTTTGCAGTTCGACAAAGTTTTCGAAAGTCTATTGTTCCGCGTCGCTGCTCCTGCTGCTCGTGGCTTGCTTGCACAGTAGTATCGAACCGCAATGACACCACACCGGGACGCGTGACCCACTCGATGTCGACCGAGGAACAGTTATTTGCTTTCTACCATTGTTTCGATGTATTTGATGGCCGGCATTCCGGTAATCAAAGCTCGTCTCTTCCGCTTCTGGTTGACGGAGCAGTTGTTTGCTAAACAGATTCGGATCGGTTGGCGATCCCGGAGCGAGTCAATCGGATTGACATGGCTTTTGATGTCTGTAGACGAGTGAATGAATGAATGGATGAATGAAAAATTCATGGATTAGCAGAAACAAATCTCCTTTTATTATCATCGGTATAATTTCAAGTTATGTTTAGGGTGAACTTTACATCGAGATGGGATAATACTTCATTCTATGCTCACAATCTAGGACAGCGGAACAGCGTCTTGTCGGAATGGCGTTCTACGAGCGTTATATTAGGAATATTCTCTAAAAATTCGGAACGAAATTATGGAGTGGAAGCAACGGTTGTAGCGACGACCTTCATCTTTCATTTAGGGAGACTTGAAGGAAGGTACAAGAAATATGCTCGAGTCGTCGTTTTAAAGTAGGATTCACAAGGCTAATCACGGCAGTTAGTGACAAGCTGGAAAAGAGGGGGCAAATAAACGGAACGAAACCTGGTTTCTGTCCCGTTGAGATGAAAGTTGCAACGACTAAGTGAGAGGATCGGAGACAATACAGTAGTTTACAGTTTACCGACTACTCAAGCACCAGAATAACCTGCTCAGATAGCTTGCTGATCATCGCCAACCCTGTTCGAAGAAAATAGCGAACGGAGCGGTGACTCAGCAAAGGTTCGCAAGCCAGCTGATACGCTATCGGTCACGACTAAGGGAGAGAACTCTTTCCTTGCGGGTGGATTCTTCAGAAGAGGAAAAAACCTCTCCGAACAGCTTCCTCCAAGTACGATAATCGGATTCTCTCGTCGTGGATCCATATTGAATCGCGAAGGCTCGTAACGCGGCAGCAGCGATGGCAGGGAAACGCCAAGCTCTGAGTTGTCCGTCTCAAGATTCCTCTTTCGTCGCTCAGTTGAACTGAGCTCGGCTTACTATACGGCTGTTGAGGCTCAGCTTGATGGGCGTCTCGCGCCCATGGTGGACTTCAAAAGAGATCTTTGTGACCTTCAAAAAGCAGATTCTTCTGTGGCTTCATAGTCTCCTTTGTTTCTAACGCTGTACATACACTGGCCCCAGGAGCTGAAGCGCCTACTCAAACCCCGTGTTTGCGAACAGTTCTGTTTTGCCACGAATTCCTTCCTCGCTTTTGATCTATTTTTTTTTCTTGCGAGGCGGGAGATCCTCAACAAAACATAATCTCCATTCCGACCGTTCTCAGTCGATGCCTTACTTCTTAGTAGTGGGTAGAGTTTTTCCCCTACTACACTTCTTCATCTCCGCCAACAACTCCGTAATCACCGTCATTATCATGTACGGATGAATTAATGAATCTATGAGTGATTGATGAATGAATGAATGAATGGGTGAATGCGATCATCACACAAGCGTCTCAGAGTACGCTCTTAGTTACACTAGCGAAGCAACGGCTGCTCTTTGATACTCGTCCTTGACAATTAATTAAAGGTCACACCTCGGGTACCTAGTTGTCAACCGGCTACACAAGAAACTGCGCGGTGGCTTGAAAGCCCGAAGTTGTTTGGCCTGTGAGATTTTCCTCCGGATCATTGATTGGATTGTTTGTGACGGTAGCGGTGGACTCTCAATTCATTCTAGCCGAGTACGCCGGCTCAGCATTCAGTGTCCGCCAAAATCGAACGAATGAGCGTTGCCCTCGATTCTTGCACGCAGTAGAACTTCCTCCATCGCCGATTGCGGAGCGTTCCGGCTGATGAGAGCGATCGCGATCGCCGATCTCACCCAGTATGATTCCTTTCCATTAAATAATCAGGCATCGTAAAACGGCGCTGTGGCGATAGATTCCTAGCCGAAAAAGTCTTTCGTTCGAATGCGTAGCCAGCGCACGGTCTCTAGAGTACTGAGAATGACCACCACGCATGCGAGTCCGGAATGAAAGTTAAACCGAAGCGGGTGGCTTATTCGCAGTATCCGACTCATCTGTGGTTGTGACCGTGCACGAGAAGCACGATCCCTTGAAGCCGCATTTTCCGCCGAGTATGCACGGAACGGCGAGAATCAGCAGTGGAGACGCCAGGAGAACGAGGAAACCAAAACCGGCGAAGATTCCCAGCACCTGCGTTCGATGCCACATCACCGAAGCTCTCGAGTGACCTAATTTGTTCCTACACGGTCCCTGATCGTAGTGTCGCAGTAGAAAGTCGTCATCCAACGACGCCAAACAGAACCAGCAAAATACGTGTCGACAATTTTTGCAGAGCATCTGCGCGCAACCATCTTCTCGCTCGATCAGCACGCTGCAGTGCGGACACCGTTTGATGCCTGGAATAAAAAACGGTCACCGTTATTCTTAGTCGGTCCCACGCGGGTTTTCAGCTTCTATTTCGATTACAGAGGCTTTCAGTATTACGGCTCCCAGCTCGTTCGCTCTTGGTTTCCTAAGGATCATTCAACTCTAGTGGGAGAAAAATAGCTGGTTACGGCCAGAGCTACAAGCGTCGATTCCGCTCCGAATGTGAACTTGTTTGTACGCGTGTCGATCGAGTAACCGTTATTCAATACGAACTCATCACCTCATTTGTTGAGTGAACATTTATTCTTGAGACATAATTCATGCGAAACGTTTCAGACGTAATTCGTGAGGCGCACACGTTTTGTTACATCAAGTAATTGGGACTCGTGGTCGGAGTTCCGATTGTTATTCGAGCTAGCGAGTGTTTTAATGATCATGATGGCATTCGTACTTTGAAGTGCGCGATAGGGTGTAGGAGTGGTGGATGCATTCAAACGAATAGATGCGTTGGAGTAAATGGCGTAGCCTCATTTCATGTAAACATCTCGCAACCAGTCTGCATTTTATATAATATTCAGGAAACAGCAACACAGTATTCAACAAGATTGAAGAATATCAAAACTGTAAACTTATCGTGGACTTGTCCGCGACTTCTCGCAATCACCCAAGGCGTTCGCATGAGTAGACGCATGAGTTCCAGAGCTTGACATTGTTCTTGACCACCCACACGAGATCGAGCGATCTAACTATAGAACTGTTACCGAAAGCTCTACTGCCTCATTCCCCGTCTCTACGGAGTTTCGATATCAACAGCAGGCTTACTGCCAAGACAAAACCCGGCCTGAACCTATGCGGATTAATTACTCATGCCACTGATCCTAATCCGATCAGTGAAAACATGTTGATATCGTGAGCGACTTTCACTTTATTCCACGGTTCGTGCGGAAAATTCCGTCCAAACTTTCTCGCATCTTAAATTACCACTTCCCTGTATCATCCCAATAAAATGGAAATTCGGCTGAGAACGGAACGTTCTCCCTGTGCTCGTTCTTCGGCCGTTCGAAATCTTCGTAACGACGTAATTCTTGCAACTCAAGCAGAATATTCTCTTGTAGAAGCGAGATGTGGCGAAACGCGCTAGATCGCTGCGTGTCCCATCTTGCTCAGAAAGTTTCGACGCGAGTATTGTTGCGAAGTCAACTTCCAGAAGCCCGCTTGGAACGCATCGTTCTTCGAAACAGTGTTTTTCCAGGTTTTCCGATGGAGGGATTCTTCTTCTTCTCGTCGGTGGCCGGCCAGCTAGCGAGATAGTTCGTTCCAGTTTCCAGCCGCATGATTCCGTTTCCAGGGCCGACAGCGACTCACTTTCGCTGAACGCACGCAGACCGCGCCGTCTATGCGGTGCCCGCTCGCCTGCTTTTCTCTTTTAGTCAGATTCGTCGGAAACCCGGTTACGATAGAGTCACAGCTTCAGTTCTGGGTCACTCCTGTGCCAACAGCAGATGCGGCGCGGCGCCAGCAGCAGGGCCGCTGTCGCGGAAAATCGCTCCCTGTGCTCCGATATTGCGAGCGACGGCGCGGCGTTCGAAAGCAAAAGCCTTCCATCATTTGGCTTACTGAGATAGCGAGCATACGATGCCGAATGGAGGCGATAACGGAACCGTTGACGCGTTGTCCCGCTCGATCAATGGACATCCGCCACACCTTCTATGATATGTCAGGGATGAACATACATGGATGTGTGGAAAAAAGTTGCCCCATCGCGTACGAATCGACCGCGACTCCCGAGTCATGAGCATATGCACAGCATGATTCTATGGTCCCGAATCCTGTTCGTGCGATTCTGGGGAAACCCTGAATCTTCTGGCGCCTAGAGCACGTTGTTGAAAGTGGAATTCCCTCCATAAAACTCAATCTGTCGCGGGCCCTCATCTCATGGATCGCGAACCACGGCACGTCCTTTCTCAGACTTCATTGAGTCACATTCCTTCGCGAGACAAAGGGGTCGGACTCTGCGGAGAATCAAAGCCATCAACGTGATGGCTGATTGGAAGCTCTTCACCATGAGCTTGACCAGCGCTCAGAGCAGCTCGAATTGATCTCACCGCGCGCGCGACTAGGATCAAGAACTTCTTCCCGCACGGCACAATATGCGTTCGAGGTTGTTGTACACGAACGTTGGGCATGATTTCGGTATAGGGAATGAACTGTGGGAAAACAGATTTATTCTCGGCCGAAAGGGAGGTTCTTCTGAGGAGAGATTCGGACCTTGATTCATCTCTGCTGAAGCGGAAAGCCCAAAGAGCGTAACAGAAGGTCCCGTAACGGTCGGGCAAGGTCCGCAACCACAATTTTCCTATTATCCCATCAGTCACCACTATTATTGTGGCGTTCGGTGGTCCGGTCGCTCAGCAACTTATCGAAACTTTGATGGCAGGTCTCTTCGGGAAACCGCTCGAATTGCACCAGATTTTCGGTTGTCGACGCAGCAGTATGCTCGGAATATCGAGCGACGCCCTTGTGGGCCGCCTTCGCAAGCCGCTCCATGCAATGCATGCTCTTGGGATACGAAAATTGCACGGATTCTGTTTTTCAAAGAATCCAGCATCGATTTATAATCGATGAAAAAAAATTCACGAACGTTCCGCCGCTGCAGATACCACAGACATCATGAAAACTATATCCCCACAGGTGACAGCGGCGGCTGCGGCCACGTCGCGTCGTAGCGGTTGGCGCTGCGAAACGCCCGCGTCTTCCGGTACAGAAGATGTGCTCCAGAAAGTCCAAAACCTTTGAAGATAGTGTGAAGGGCAAGTTGTTGTTGTTTCAAACAATGCGGCGTAGAGCCAACAGAAGTTTTCAAGAATGGAAGGCGGAAGACTTGATTCAGTTATCATTATCTTCAGGCTTCATGTGTGCCTGGACTGACGAGAGCGTTGCACTTCTGGCAGCCACCGAGATTGAACATCGGGAATCTGGAAAAGCTCGTCACCATCATCGGTGGATCGATCGACGATCTTTCCAGCTTTTGAAAGCAATGCATGCCATCGAACGGCAAAAGCTGACTAAAAGCAGACACTTGAAGGTCGCTTACATAAAGAGACCGTAACGTTACGTGGAGCCCTTTTCTCAAACAGGACGATAAGAAGAAGATATCAAGGCTTTTTTTGAGAAGTGCTCCAAATGATCATGAACCTGGATTCAGAGGACATCCCCACATGAGCTTGCTTCACGTTAGAAGAACTGTTGACTGTTCCCCGAGATCGAAATCGCTGTTCATGAACTGTCAGGCAGCACTGCCCGAGTACGCTCTCCACGCCGTGTTCTCATTACGGTAGTGCGGTTTCCGTTTCAGACGCTTCCCTCGCTCGAGTCTGACTGGCAAACAGTTGTCGCCGGCGGCGAGCTAATTTGCCGCGGTCAGATGTGCTCCGAACCTTTCGTTTCAGTCGCTGATTTCCTTTCATTGCGACTCTCAGGTGATGACTGAATGTCTGATCTCAATGATTACGCCCGACTTTCTGACCATGGCAACAGCCTTTTCCAACTGCTCCGAGAATGAACCGTTTCGAGAACAATGGTGGCGACTCTCAGATTTTACGTGATGCTCCACAGGGGTCACGGGATTGGTTCTTCCTCGGTGTACGTGATAATTTTCGCCACTCATCTCTCTGCAGTGTCGCTCGTTATCCAGCCAGAATGATCGCGGATGACGCCAGACTCATATTGCCGGCAGGAATTCGCGTACTTTCTCTGCTGGAATCGACTCGGAAGCGAGAGCGAAATTATCTTCGATTTGGTCAGACTTGTGCAGTCGTACGTGGTGATCCAGTTTGGCTTTCTCTTTCTTAGGCGAATGCGCGCACGCACGCACAGACACACACACACAACCAGAAAAAAAATCGACCGAGAAGAGGAAGCAGAAGCTTCATAAGCTCTTTCGCGACACGGTCAAATGTCCTTGAGTCTAGCGACTTTTCCGGAATACATTATGGCACAGGTCGCCGCGTCAGCAACATCAAAACTGCTACAATGTAAGAAAATCACACAGTTCTTCCCTCCAACTTCCGTTCTAAGTAAGAATCATCAGACATCATTCAAAGTGTCTTGGTGACCGACCGTTGCATAAGATCGGCGCAAAAATCACGCTGCTGTTCCAAACCAAACAATTGTTATGGCTCTGGAGACATATTCTCGGTCCGCGACACGTTATTTCAAGGCATTTGTTTGGGACGTAAAGGTGGTGCGACTGGCGATTCAACAACAACCGGCACCATCACCTCCCTTATAGCATCAAGGAGTGCCTGGAGGAAGAACGCAATACTTGGAACGATTCCTCCACCTCTTGGAATGTTGGGGTCTCCGCGAGGTATACCCCGTCCACCAATTTTCGATTCCAAGTGAAGGAATCCCCGAATTCTCAGCACTACCAGGATCCGCAGCCAATCTCCGTTCTCCTGTGTTCCATTCAAGAACAAGGATTCGCTTTCTTTCGCAGAGAAAAGCGTGTTTGGTTGTAGCGGAAACGGGAGAAGAAAATAGATTGATCGTGATTATGCTCGCGAGATCACCCGCTGAAATCACAGATTTCGCTAATGCTGTCCTAGAGAACGGTTTAATGTCAATAATCCGAAAGCGCCCGGTGAGTAGGGTATGATTGATCGTGACCGAGCCGTTAAGACGGTCGTTCAGACAGACGGTCGTTCAGACAGACGGGCGGGCGGGCGGGTGGACGGACGATTGGCCGGCGCCGCGCCGTTAGAGGAAGCGAACAAAGTGCTTTTCTAATGAAGGTACCCGGAAACATTCAACTCCACCGACTGCAGTAATTTGTCCGATTCTAAGCTGGCAGTAAACAAGCGTCGCGAATCATTCAAAAAAAAAACCTACCTGTTAGATCTTGCAGCACATTCTGGAGGACGGTTGTTTCATCACAGTCTTTGAGGGGATGCCAGGTGTCCTGACAGACGGCACAGAATGTATAACTACACTTTGAACATTGCAGTCCGTAGGGGTCCGTTGCTGGCTCTGGAAGATGACAAATGTTCCCGCAGGCCGGTCCTGGGCAGAACATTCTCAGCGGATCGCGGGACACTTGTTGGTTGAGCAATAGAATCGCCCATCGCTCGAGGAGTTGGGGTTGGTCTTTGAGGAGACGACGAACGTTTGACTCTCGAAGATCCATATCACAGCTGGCGTGCGGGCACGGTATTGTCGCACGGCCGTCCTGCACGTTGACGGCAACATGCTGCTGTAGGCACTCTGTGCAGAACGAGTGCGCGCACGGCTCCAGTCTCATGCATTGTTTCAGACTCACTACACAAAGGCAGAGCTGACACAGGTTGGCGACGGCCATATCCGACATTGGGACATCGTTCGCTGACAGCGATCGCACAACGTACTCATGCGAACGGACGTCCTTCCTGGAAGTTGATACGAACGTCTGACTCTTTGGCAAGACTCTGCCGAACTTCTGTTTGTTCGACGCACTCCTGAACAGCCAACCGAACGGAAGACATCCCCATCTTGACCGGCTGTCTTCCTGGGCCCACTGGTGAGCCACAGGCCCGCTGTGTGACATTCCTTTGTTCATCGAAGGCAGCACAAAATCATCACGGCCTCGCGAGCACTTTCACCGCAAACGATTCCCGAGGATCAGGCACCTGTAAAGTTTCTAGATTAGCACTCGCTGAACTGTGCAGGCTACAAATTGGTCGGGACTTTTTGGAATTGACGGCTATCCGGCGATCGCCCTAACGAACACACAATGACAGACTCAATGTCCGGTAGCTACCTAGTTGGATTGTCAGGAAGACTGACCACTCGGCCAACAAAATGAGCGAAGGAGCGATTGACGGGACGACGAACGCCCGGTTGTAGAGTATCACAGATTGCCGGCTTTCGATCAGAACGGCGCGCGCCAACAGGGCCCGTTAGTTGCGGGCGAGAGAAATGACGGGAAAGAGATCCAAGGGCCACTTTCCACTTTGAAGACTTTGGCTTGTGCCGCGCGCTAGGTCAAAAGTTCACCCTTACAGGATTTCTCCTTCGTAGGAATCGCCACAGACAGTTAAACAGTCAGACAAGACTTGACGGACGGACAGATGGACAGTTGGACACACTCACAAGTCACAGACAAACAGCTTCAATGTAGGTCAGAAGACAGAAAGAGGCCGAAATTAGCGAAGAGAATCGGAATCGGTCACTTCGGGTGTCTATTATGGCCAAGCGACGGGGAAAGTGGGAATTTCAGAGCAATCCGATTGTACTCAGAACGCCTGAATTTGATTTGGACGGACGATAAAATCGGTCCCCATTCAGCGCCGTGTGCTCGTCTTGCTTGTCAAAAGCGACGAGAAGAGGTGGCTGAGCGTTATGGCCGATACGGTCCAACCGGAGTCCGCTCTATTACCGCTAGTGCAGGCAGAAGACGACTTCTGAGTTTGGTTTATGGGCTTCCGTTCTCCCTAGACTGGCAGTGCCTCGGCCGATCGGAACGGTTTTCAGGGGGAGCAAGATGCAATTGAGACTCGGAGAGTTCACCCAAGAATCTCATGCACAACAGTTTTCTCGTCAATATTCGCGGAATGGCAGCTTCAAGCTAGCAATGACATCAGGATTGGCGTCATTGAACGCAAACTCGAACGTTACGGGAAACAGGTCGACTAAAACGAATTCCGTGCGTTTCGCTCATCACAGTTTCTGACGGCTCTCTCTGTGCTGCAGTTGTTCCACATCGTGAAGAGATTGCGCTCCACTTTCAGGACAATTCAACGGCTGACCGACCTTCATTCTCAGATTATTCACACCGCCAATATGGGGCATGCAATAAACCTTGGTGGAACGTCGGGCAACTCATGTTGAACAGAATGATTCCTCACCGATTCGCAAAATATCCCAGGTCACTCTCCTGGTCCACACGGAGGCCGGCACTTCTAGATTCTGGTGACAGCCGCGAACGTGTGACAGATTCTGTCAAGCTGAACAGTGTTTGAAGCAAGGGTTGCGAACAGAACTCTTATTATAAGCCAACCGATGCAACGTAATCTAAGCGAGACAGAAAGGGGAACTCGGTAACTCGACTTCGATGGGAACCGATAAAGCACTCGGGTTGGAGTTGAAGAAATCCTCTCAAAGTTTCCCCATCCCGAGCAGATTCCGAATTCAAATCAGATGACAGCGTTTCCATGAGCCCTTGACAAGCCGTTTAAAGCCCTCGCCCAGCCTCGAGTTGGAGCTGACGACAGTTCGACTCGATGAGAGATTTTCCGACACAGCGCAATCGCGGAGACGAGTCGCAATAAGCATTTCAACATAATGGTTTGCTGTGGTTTTCCCCTGTTTCCGGGTTGAATGGAAAGCGGCCTCTCTCTCTCTTTCTCTACAACTATCGGTTCAGCAACACCCTCTCGAGAGCTCATTCAAGTATGATTTCATCGAAGGCTTCATTGCGAAACAATTGACCCCTCGAGCATCGTCCCAGATTTCTTCCGGTCCTTTACCCACTTTGCGAGATTTCAATCTGAGATATTGCGAAATCGAAGTTACGAAAGCATTAGGGATCTTTCCGGAGACTCGTGGACCCAGTGACTCATTTCAGGTCAGTCTCCCCGCTGCTACACTCAGATTTTCCAGGAAAACCATTGATTGTGAAAGTCGCCACCATTCCAAAGTTCTTCCTTGAGTCGATCATCGCCATTGAGATCGATACCGTTCGTGTTTCCCCTGATAATGGGTCATTTCCCGCGGAACATCGCTGAAATCGGCGCCTCGGCCGCCTTTGTATAGAAAGTCGATCTTTGTCGGCACGGGATCGACGGAGACCATGTCCTCCCCAGCTTCTCGCTCGCCGGAATGAGGTTCCCAACGGCAAACAGTCCGCGAAGTGGCTGCCGCCGGCGCCGCCGTTGTGGACGGCACTTGGTCACAGTACGGTCGCATCCCAACGAATCGCCCACGCCTGGCCTATATTCGAGTCGCGCACGGATTTCGCATAGTAATATATTTTGTTATTGCTTTCAGAAGATCGCGGCAGCAGCATCGCCGGTACTTGTTTCCCAAAACATCGGAGCACCGGACGGAAACTTTGAGCGCCCTCGAGCAATAGAGACAAGGCTCATTGAGCACGCTTCGCCGGAATTTTCCTACAATCCTTGAACATTCCGGTGTCTGCTCCCTATTATTTACATCTGAGCTTGTTTTGGAAATCCGCTCAAAATAAGTCCGAACTTTATGACGGTCCCGGCGTTGTGTTTTACAGCTCATCGTTCGAGGTATCAACGAGGAGAAAGTCGTCGGAGTTTACAGTTAGACGCAGACGACCCAAATTCGTTCGGAGGTCACACTGTCTTCCGCAGATTCCGATTTGCCTCTGGAAAATGAATTTTCAACACCGACCGGACGTCAGCACTCCATCCCAGAGATTCCGGAGGACTGAACGTCTCTTCGAATTTATCCGGGGACTCGAGCAAGGTACCGTGTTGGTGATATTATTCGAGAAGAACCTAGTCGATGAAGCAGCACCAGATGCAACATTAGTCAGCGCCTTATGCACGTCCATGCGTCGGGCTCGCTTTCGGGTCCACTTGCGTCAGTCAAGAGGACTCCGTCAAGCTGTCTGAGTTCAAGAGCCTCACCATGACAGGAACCCTGAGGCGAGGTGGGGAAAACCAGCAGCATGAACGCTTTGCCTTGAGGTTCGAGACCTCAGAGTAGGTAAAGATGGAGCAGTGATCAGCGCCTCTCTTACGGAGGGCAGTAACTCGAGATCATCGATACCTTTGCTTGATTCGTGGTAACTCGTCGGGGTTTTCCCTCCTACGCGAAGCTTTGCTTCCGAAAACAACTCACAACGAGCTCAAACTCCGCGGGAAATTTAGAGCTCTGTTATGCGGTGCCTTTTATGTGCTTTAACGGTAAACCAGAGTCTTTTGACAGAAACGCGGAATCCTCGAGCTCATTGATGAATTGTTCCTCTGACGAGATGAGCAACATCCAGTGCGTGAAATTGGTTCACTATTAATGAGGCAAGTTCCTCCAATTTGTCTTTCAAAGGCTCCCATCCAGCGGAAACCTGAGCGGAGGTTCATTGCCTGTTATAGTTCTCGGAGAGCATCGCTGCTTCTTCTGAGCATCGGGAACGTCAAAATCTCGAGCAATACGACCGGTATTGAAGACAGTTCATTGACTGCGCGGCCTCCTCTAACTTGAATTGTGACAGCCAGTGCATTCTTTCCAAGAATATGTTCAGTTAAGTCGTTGACTCGGTTGCGCTGCGATCGCTGCTGCGGTCGCGGCGGCGGTGAGGCTGATGCTGCCATGACCCTGAGCGGCAAACTCACTTCACCTCACAGCATAGAGCGGGCCGAGTGACGGCTGCGGTCTTACTTTAGTCTGTGAGAATAGCATGAAGTCACTTGACATTTGTCAGCAATGACTCATGATCAACGCCTTAAAAATAGAACCCGAACAGCCTTGAAAAATGAACCGGAGAAAATAACTTGAACAATATGCTCTGTCGCTAAACCCGCGACAATTACAATCAACAGCCAAGGAGCGAGAGACGACAACAATAATAAAATCGACCTTTCAGCGCGAGAGCTTTCTATAAACGGAAAGAAACGAACAGCAGAGGAGCATCATGAGATCAGCGAGCCTCGGAGTGATCTGAAATCCTACGTCTTCCAACGAGCTATTCGTAGATGACCTACGTTGGTTGGTTGGTTGGTTGGTGATAAGTTTGCGGGCTTCCCGCTTTCGTTCGTTCCGCTTGCACTGCTGCTATTTGCAGGAGTGAGAACGAGGATAATCTATCAACCGACAGGAGTAGACGTTGTTTTGCGGCGGGCGAGGTCGTTACGTTTCGATTTCTGTCCGGAGCTTGAAAGCCTGTGCGTAGGAATAAGGCGCTGAATCCCGAGTGTGCCTCGAGCATGGACGGAATCCGCTTTGGATCGCGAAATAGCATAGATCCCTGTTTGTGTCTCTGGCCGGATGACTGTCACCAAATCTCACTCAGTCGGATCGGCGTCAGCGACAACAGTTCTGTTGCTTATTATAGCAGCAGGAGAATTAAGTTCCGCTCCATTCGAAGCTCCTTTGGGCTGGAGTTCAATAACAGAGTGGGAAGATATCACGTGCCGATCCTAGATGACTGGTCCTCCGACGAGCGAGCGAGCGAGCGAGAAGCTCCGGAGCTTTCGTGGTCGGAAACTAGAGATTGGAAAGATGGATCAGCTGCACCGGAAGACAGTCGTCAAAAGACCAATCTAAGGTCTTGGAATGCTTGCGGCATTCTTGCTAGAGAGGAAGAGAGCGCGAGGAGCGCGCGCGGAGATCAAAGGACTCTAGTGACGATGTCATTCGAGCTTCCGTTGTTGCCTTTACAATTTGTTTTGCTCAAGGGCTGGGGTTCATTCCATGGATAAGCAACCGATGCTCGCATCATTCCTACCCGACGAGGTAAACAGCCGGCCCTAAACGAGTACCACATGGAGAACCATTTTACGATCCAACTTTCGAACACCGTGAATCCCGTGAAAAACAAGCATGGGTTTCCTACGAATCCATCACGCTCGCTCCGTGACGAGGGAGAAGAACGGCGGGAAAACCACGGTGACCGAAAGGGGGCTCAATGATCTCGAAGCGAATAATTTGCTTCAGGCGCGCAACAAGACGTCGTGTCCGAGTAAGGACGTGAACATGATGGAAGTTGGAGCTCTGGAAGTGACCATGCGAGAAGGATCTTTGATTCGAGGGGGCTCCAACGACGTTCTATTCCAGGAACACGGAACAGCCACGGATGGTCGAAAAGTGGACGAGCTTGACATAGCGGATGCTGAATCAGCCTTGATGCAGTATTGGCTGCTTCCTGGATCCTTCCGCTCTGTGGTCAGCGTCCAGCTTTCAGAGGACTCGTTTCCGATCTAACGAATCCGGAGCTGGCAGTTTCAGGTCCACATTGTCCGAATGTCGAAGACTCAGGTGATCTGACAAAGTTTCGGGATGGCGCGTGATCGATTATTATCATTTGTCCGCTATGTTTGGCCGTTCTCAGAGGCTCCCGAAATTTCAAACGCATCCCCGGCCTGGATGTGCAACGTCCGTATCCTGAGTGCTCATCACTGAAGGTAAAAACTTTGCGTGTACGGGTACGGTGCACGCGTCGCCGTCAACGAGACGTGGATATCCAGCGGGAGCATAAAATTCGCAAAACTTCGGAAAAAACGGAAGCATAGTTGGTGGCCTCATTCGGCTGAGTCGAAACAGGTATGAGCTACGTCGATTTGCATCGCATGAGGACCATTAACCAGATCGCATGAATATAACGAGCGTGGAGTGAACCGTAAACTAGGCGGCGGAAGCAGGGTCGAATTCAGAGTGTCAAATACAGCCGGAGTTGTAGTCGTGATGTGATTCTGGTCAGCGGAACCTCTTCATGGATGCCATCAAATGCCATCAAAGTATCCGATTCGCGAGGTCCTCAGATCAGTCATCAACTGAGCGTTTGGATGGAAGTTTCGGAAGTCCGAAACAGCTACTTGAGTCAAAGATAAACAGGAGCTCAATCCAAGTGCGTCATCTGTGGAATCGCCGGATCACTTTCCATTATCCACGGTCCGATTTTGTCGCATCCATCGCGAAAATGCTGAATCACAAAGCATTGGGTTTCCCAGCAACGACGAAGTCGATCCCAAATTATGGTGTCATGATGAAGCGTACCGAAGCTCCAGACTCGAGGGAAGAAACACAAATATGTCAATCAGATCGAAATTCCCACTGCCCACTGTCTCCTATCTCAGCATCTTTCGGGGCCTCCGCAAGTTCCCACGGGTCGCAGGGTCTTTCAACGAACACGGAGGCCGATGACATTCTGCGTGAATCTGTTTGAGTTCTCGCCAGAGTTCCACGCTAGCATATTCAGTCACGGAAAGTCACAAAAGGTGTGAACTGATGACAAGCGAGCGAAACAGTGTTTTCGAACGCTTGAACAGCTTTTCGGCACAGGATCTACCTGATCAAACGATTTGTTTCAATGATCTGACAGCTGAGCTTCTCCCCTGCACATACCTGAGTCGTTTTCAAAAGCTTCAGCGGGTGATATTCAATCCGCTTAGAATCGACAGCTGAGGGATCGAGAAAGGCGCACTCGGAGAATTCTCATGCCCGATTCCGGAGAAAAACTTCCGTTTTTTTTCACAATATCCGATCGTACGGTGAATCGGCCTTGCTAGATCACAAACACGGTGGCCCTCTAGCAGGCGAGAGATCTCCGGGTGCGCATGTGCGAATGAAGGATGCCCTCACTCGTATCGGTGAGGGCGGCAGCCCCGGAGGAAAGGAACGGCCACACTGTTGCCATAGAGAGAAGCATACCTTCAGAAAGGGAGGGCACACAACACGTACTCGACCCGTTCGCTGAAACACTTCCTCTTGACGTAAATCGCGTTGAGGTCGACTCGTCTACACGAACAGCTGCTCCGTTGCCCCTATGGAGTTCAGACCTTCTCCACTACTTGGTGAGCGCTCCCAGTCGCTCTACCTGAGAGAAGTGTTTTTTTTCGATATTGGATACCTTGGAAGCGACTGCGAAAAAGATGAAAGGAACAAATTACCTCCAGTAGAACCTCCGCTCGAGACGCAAGGTGGCTCAGACGTACATAAGATCTCGATATGCGGCTTTCTACATGGGAATATCGTTACAGAAAACATCGTTATATGTACCGATATTTCCTATACAATGAACGGGTATTGCTCACTCTTCCGACCGACCTGTCTTACAGTTGGCAGCTTCCGTTGTGAGACTCAGGTCATGGCGAAGCTGGTCCAGAGCGAGAGGATCATCATTTCCGTGCGAATGGCGGGAAAGATGACAGACATCGAAAGATGTTTACTTATGACGGGAAGATCCTGCACTACACCGACCGCACCCGTCTTGATGGAGACCTACGGATTCCACGAATCGAGATGTGTTGCGTTGTAATGAGTAGGCGATTAGGTAAATGAGCGCATTGCAACCTATCTGGACCTGCAATTGAGGCTTCGTCGACTCCACCCAGCTCGAAGGAGAAGCTTCGTCATGTTCTCTGCATTTCCCCGTCGGCGAGCTTTCCAAACGTTCATTCGGTCGCGTTCCTCAAATAACAACATGCTAGTCCCACTGGAACTGCAACTCGCTGTTTCTTATTTGAAATTGTTCGGCGTGCAAAGCCCGTATCCTGGCGGCTTGAGCCACCGCGTTCTTCAATATACGGGTCGTACAATCGCCCTCGGGGGCTACCTCGCCGTCGTTTTGTACCTTATCCGATTTTGGCCGACGATGTTCCGCATCTTCAGCCTCGCGCAGTACATGAGAGTGATTCTCAACCTTATGAACGCGTTGTCGCAACTGTATTCGTACTTTCTGCTGGTGAAATTCGAACGTGAGCTGTTCGATGTTACGTCTACCGTAAAAACACGCAAAACCATGCATCGGGCTGTCATCATTCTGTTTCTGACAAGCGCGGCTTTCGTGTCTCCTGTGTGCAGAGGTCTATTCTCGGTGATGAGAGAGATCGAGGACCCCATGAAGTTCTCCAATGTTCGTGTGTTTGTGATCGCCGTGTACACGCCGCTGCGCATATTGTGGCACGTCGCAATACTCATGTATCTAATAGCAGCCCTGGGATTGTCCGACGATATCGAATTATTCCGCGAGCAGCTGCGATCGACTCCGCACATGTCGTCGTTTCCACTGGCCGCAATTCTTTTCAAAGAAAGATTCCGTCGGAGAGTTGAACTCATCAACCGAATATTTTCGTTTTTCGCCTTGCAAATCTACTTCAAGATATTCAAAGCCTCGCTGATATCCGTTGCGATGGTCGTCATTCGTCGGGGCACATTTGAAACTCTCGGCTGGATGCTGCCTGCTGTTCACTACACGTTGGAAGCGATCGCGCTATCTTCGGCGAGCTCACTCATTGTCGGACGACTGCAATCTTGCACGGATACAGTGTCTCGAGCTCTTCGGCGAAGAGACCTCACGTCAGACTGCGCATCGGAAAGCTTCAAGTCAGCGAAACGCAATCCGTGCTTTCCGCATCTTCAACCTACATGGACGGGGAATACTAATCTTCTGATGTCTGAACTCAAAGCGACGCTAGATTTCGACGCAGCTCGAGACTCGCTCACGATTTTCGATCTTTTCGTTCTCCGCCAGTCCACGACCCTGACTTTCTTCGTCGGAATGGTATCCTGTATTTCTATAATATTGCAATTCGACAGCAAAATAAACCCTGTCTCTTAATATCTTGAATCCCGAGTCGTAAAGCTTTTCGAGAGAATCAGCTTTAGCAGTTCTCGGTACGAGAGGGGCGGACGAAAACAAAACTTTAACAGCCGATGGAATCAAACATAGCACGAAATCATAATTCAAGTTGAGGGTAATGGCGGTAAACAGGGGGGGGGGGCGAATGCGTCCCAACTCACGACCAGAAGAAGAAATCCATCGAACTCGTTTGCGGTAAGTATTGTATTAGTCCATTGGCTCCATCCACAACTTTGGCCGGCTTCGTGGGATTCAGTCTATAACAACTCGCTCCCACATTGTATACAGTTATTCTCAATATATTAATCTAAACAAAAATTCTCGGAGCTGACAACATCCATTCCTTATCAAAACACTTCGTTTTCAATCACAGTCTCTCGTGTAAAACAATGCATGTCTTATGCAAATACTCTTCCAGCCCATACATCCACCGTAGAGGATTGACTTAAAAACAGTGACCATCTGAGCGTTCCAACTCAACGAGAAATCGTACAACTGATTCCGATATGAGCCGGTTAATGTAGGTAAAAAATATCCGCAATTAAAGTTCCAGGCTCGCTGTGATCGCTGTAAAGAGAGCTTCCTCGGAGGGGGTCGCATGAGTCCAAGCTCAGTGAGATTGATGGATCGGATCACTACGATCAGTAGCGATAACCGAGGATGTCCTGCGTTGAAGATGCGTCTGCAGGCAGATTCACGTCGATTGTGTCCTCGACGCCGCCGTCTTCATCGGCGTTCTTTTGCATTTTGGCGAACGATAGGAAGATCTGTTCCAGGGTCGTGTCTGAGACGAATACGTCCTCGAAGAAGAACTTCTGATTGATTTCATCCACTTTGCCGAATAGCGTGCTCCAACGGAGCGACGTATCCGTGACATGGAAGTGCATCAAGCTCTGAAAGGCGGGAAATATAACCGGAATTACGCTTCACATGAAACTCGCGCGGCTTCGTTAGCCTGATTAGTGCCGTTCACACTCTCTTGAAGTCTCGTATGACGAGCGGTATCCTAAGAGTCACAACTTAACCCGCCAGCGGACCCACTATATCGCGCAGCTCATAATTGCTGCTAGAGTTCAAGGCTTTCGAAAGCGCACCTAACCAAATCACGAGTCGAATCGATTCGCATAAATCGACACCCACCTGATGATGCTCTCGAAGGACGACATTTTTCGGGAACATGGCTTCCATGGTCTGCATCACGTCAGATGCTTCATGATGCTGCCCCGAACGCATTTTTATCAACACCGTGAAGCCTTCGCCGAACTTTGACTTGAGATGCTGCGTTGAGCCCAAACAACGCAGACGACCGTTGACCATTATACAAAGCCTTGAAACAAAACTCCGTTTCAATCTCCCCGTGTACGCCAATGCTTGCAAGCCCTTCTTTCAATGGACTCTGCCGTCCGACTCGGCAGCTGTCGATGTCGAGAGATTTACGAACGCAAATGAACGGTACCTGTGACACAGGGCCTCGCATTCTTCCATGGAGTGACTGGTGAGAATGAGCGCGCTCCCGATATCCTTCTGAGCTCGCATCAGTGCGTTCCAGATTTTCCGACGCGCCGAAGGATCGATTCCAGCTGTGGGCTCATCGAGGAACAGAACCCGAGGGTTGCCGATGAGGGCTAGGGCAATCGAAAGCTTCCGCTTGTTCCCTCCACTGCAAAGTTCACAACGGAATGTGTATTGAGTCGGATTGCTCAATAAACAGCGCTGCGAGCAATATCAGGGCTTGGGAGCCCTCTCGTGAGCAATCCCAACGCTCAGCTTACCTGTAGGATCCGGCCGGTTTGTTGGCATGAGGTGTCAGGTCCACGATGTCGATTAGAAAGTTCACCACCTCCTTTGTGCTGCTCCTCGGGACTCCTCTAAGTGAGCAGAACAGGTAGAGCAATTCCCTGCCTGTCATGGTGGCGATCAGCGCATCGAATTGAGGACAGTAGCCGATGTGCGTCTGGAACTATTTGGCGGCCTCCTCAACATCAGGAGTATTGCAACAGAATCGACAGGAATCTTGAGAGATCAGCCCGCGTGCTCAGAATAGGGCTTTGTATGAGAGCGTCATCGATACTAACTCTGCGGAGACTCGTTTTCACATCCGTATCGTCGATGTAGGCGTTTCCACGGCTCATCAGGAGATCGCCAGTCAACATTCCGAAAGTTGTCGTTTTTCCAGCGCCGTTTACGCCCAAAAGTCCGAAGCATTCACCATCGTGAACCCTGCAAGTGGAAACAAACCGTTTCAGATCAAGGTGTGCGTCCAGGGTGGAAACCAGTTGGAGTAGAGACGGATCTCGAGATCCATCTCCGAGTTCGTATTACCTGAAGGTCAGATTGTCCACAGCCAGGAAGGAGCCATAGTATTTACTTAGACCTTGGACAATGAGTGCTTCTTCAGAACGCTCCCGGCTATTCGGAACAGCCAGTATGTTGTTCGTGATTTCGCGTTCTGTTCTGACGTCTACGTCCTCAACATCGATACCTGTTCAAATTGAAGCGGAGATACCGAATACATAAGAACCGCGGTCTCGAATTACTCGATACGAATGAGTGGAATTGTACTTGAAAAAACCCCCACTCACATGCGTTCACTGCGAGAGTCGCACTGGACCGTCGTTTCTTCCGCAGTTTGTTCGAGACCATGTAGAAGAGATATTGAGGATTGGTTTCAATCACGATCAAGACGAGGAACAAGACGGTTCCCATGATGAAGAGAGCCATCATCTGGAACCCGGCCGCCTCTTTCTCGTCCAGCAAGAACGGGGAGTTGTGCATGAAGCAGTATTTCGTTCCAGTTTCGGACTCGGGACATTCTGTGGTGAATCGGAATAACAGTCCGTGTGGTTACGTAAAGGACAGTGTTAACGATTCCCGTTGATCACATTTCTCTCAGCATTCTCTCTTTGATAGACGAGACGGTCCGTTCTCACCGTTGCAGCAGGGTCGGATGAAGTATGCTTCCAATTTTTTAGGGCAGTTGTCCTCGATGATTTTTTGCGGAGTTGTGTCGCAGAAGGTTTTGGCGAGGCCATTCACGTGAATATTGACGAAACCCCACACGACGCTGAAGGCCGGGACGTAGTTCAAGACATGCAACGAGATGTTTATGGCATCGATGTCAAACTTGAAGGTCTCGTTGTCCAGGATGGATAGCATGTCGAAAAGGGCCATCACAACAACGACGATTGAGCCTGTGGAACTCTAGAACTGAGTCGGTCTTCTCGAAGGCTCTCCAGTCCCCCCTTCAGAATAGTTGACTTGCGAATCGCTCGCGGCGAAACTTACCCGTGATGACATTGAAAACAAGGAGATACATGAACCCAGTCGAAGGTTTGTTGAAAACGTAAGCCAGTAGATATGAGGTCGGGATCATCGCGTATCCGTAGAGTAGCAGGAGGCACAAGACAGCCTCTGGAATTGCGGAGAATCAGTAATGTCCCTTTCAACAAGTCTCCAATGACTGTGGCGCCATAGATGGTTTTCACAACTCTTACCCCACGTGTCGCTGAAGGCTGTGAAAGAGTCCAGGGGATTGTAAATGAGGAGCGTGGCCACCATGATCCCAATGGACGACAAGACGAGGACGAAATCGAAAACAAAGCTCGAACCGAAGTAAATAGCCCGATGGACGCCGGACATCAGTTGCAGCTGGCAAGAGAAATTCATCGTAAGCGGACAAACCGATGAAGATGCATAATATGAAGTAGGAACAAGACGATCGGAAGCACGCGCCCGATTTGCCCCCTCCGACTCAACCAAACTGCTGAATTTTGATTTTTTTCATAGTGAACGTGTGGTCCATGGAATTATTATTTCTGAAAGGCTCTTGGATCAAACTTCATCTTTCCGAGGTACGGCGGGCGATTAAACCGCGAATTCACAGCGGGAAATATGACACGGAAAGAGGAACCATCACAAATCCGGGATCGCAATACTGTCAAGGACAAACATTAGGAGCTCTCAATTAAGCCTAAGCATTCTGAATGACGTGGACGGGACGGAGCCTTGGGTTGACTGAGTGAGATTGTTGAATGATGGGAGGTGGTTTCGCATCTCGTGATTACACTCCTATGAATTGCTTCATATATCGAATGAACTATCACTTTCGCTCAATAAGACAAATCGAATATCGGAGTTAATCCCTCCAGCTTTCTTTTTTACGGATTGCGGGAGCCCACGACGCCGATAAGCGTACTTTCTTGACAGGGTGATTGATGTTTCGATCTTATCACGCATCTGAGCACATGGAGCAATCGATGCTCATTGAAAATCGGATACGTATTCTCTCATCCGAGCGCTTCTCAGACTCTCTCCCCGCGGCATGATGCCATGGGGAAATGTGACGAACGTTGGAGACCTGGAGGATGGAAAGAGTTCGCGAACCTTTTTCCTATCCAACAGTTATAAACAGAGCTCACCAATTTCGACTTTGATATGTTCTCCTGTATGGGATTCATGATGAGTGAGCACGTCAAGAAAGCAACGGCCAATGACACCGGGAATGTTGACACGATTCGAACTGTAGAAATGATACTGGGTTATTCCCCGTGTCGCGGGCTTTCGCCTTGCGCCATGCTCGATCAGATGAGAATGGTCGTCATACTTACCCCAGAAGAGTTTCAGGATCGTGTCCAGTCTGTACCTGGAACCGTCTCTGGGGTGTGAGGTGACCTTCAGGTTGAGTGGTTTCCCGGTTACTTTTTCGAAGAGCATTCTCTGGAAGCTCAACATGGCCGAGATGGCCGAGTGGTAAGGCCCCTCGTTCATCCATAGAATGTAGTTGCTCTCGTCTTTATCCACTCCCATCATCATTTCAATTCGGTAGCCTAGCGGATCCTCGTATGCTGGAAACATTTCGCGATCAAGAATTAGTTTCGCGCTCATGTATCAAGCTCAAATCACGGAGCTTTTCCTCGTTCTCCCTTTCGAGTGGACAAATTATCGCGTCCTGCTTGAGCGCTCACATTTGTTGATCAGGTATGCTGTGAAGTTCGTCTCTCTGACAAGCTCGTAAGTGATTTCCTCTTGTGCCATGTATTCGCGCACGAAGTCTGACAAATCACTGAGGTTCGCTGTTTCGCTTATGAAGCCGTTCGTGGGACCGTAAAGGCCATTCAGAGAATAGTGGATATCCTTAAAAAGATTCTTAGTCGTTAGCGGTTTCCTCCAACGTATGATATAGACTTTCCGAACACACCAGAGCACTTGTTCGGCTCAATCACTTGCATCATGTGCGTTAGTAGCACCAGCTGGAAGCTTTGCCTCTAAGGTTCCCATACTGCTCCATTGCTCTCGTAGAGTCTCTATACTTACGCTCTCGGTCTCGGTTGAGTACGCCCATTCGTCGAGCCGACAGAAGAACAGAGTCAGCAAGACGGGAAGAATGAAGAGGAAAAGAGGCATCCACCATTCGCGTTTGATGGTGTTGAAGCGCTTCACGAACAGCGCCACGAATTGTGAGCAAACGAGTTCGAAACCGGTGACGCGTTGGAACTTGGGGAAAGATTCTGCAACCAGTAGATTCACTTCGTCGCATTGATCACCTCTTGGCTCGCGGTCGCATAGTTGGCGCTAGCATATGGGAAAGAAAATCGGATACAGACCTTGAATTTCAACTTCCGACTGCAAGCTCGCAAAGCTTGCTGAGGACATGCGCGAGGATTCAGAAACGCCGTTTTCTTCGGCTGCCCCGACTTTCAGGAATACATCTTCCATTGTGGTCACGGACACGCCAAGGTTTGCGATCTGGAAGAAACCTCACATAGATGAGTTCTGCTGACTCGGTTCTTCCGTGCCGGGAGTAGAACTCAGCGATAGCCATTAGCAATGACTTACCCCCAGGTCTGCTTTGTTGTCCTCAAGATGAGAAAACAGTTGGACAAGGGTGTCCGTGGACGGGAACCCGAGGTTGACGCAGAATTCTTGATTCGTGTTGGATTCCAGAACGGCTCCGTCGAGAAATTCGGAGATAGCTTTGAGCGTCAAATGAGTATCCTTGTCGGACGAGTCTTTCGCAACTCTCATCTTGTAACCGGTATCTGGAGCAAGATTTGGAATTCTAGGACTAGATCACCTATTTTTCTTCGTGCTCCACGGAAGGCTCACTTGTCCGCAATCAGCTTACCGAACTTCTTCTTGAGGAAAATGGGAGATCCCGCGCAGCGAAGCTTCCCAGCGGTCAGGAAAGCGATGCGATCGCCGAGTACGTCTGCCTCCTCCATATAATGAGTTGTGAGGAGTATTGAGCGAGTTTTGCGAGCTTCTTGCAGAATGGTCCACACGGCACGACGCGCCTGAGGATCCATCCCGGCCGTTGGTTCATCCAGGATGAGGATCTGAGAGATGAATCATCAGGCTCAGGATGATAACCTCCGTGCAGAGCGTGATAGAATACTCTACCGGACATGCACTCAGTTTCGCTCGGAAAGCTGATCGAAGGTCAGTTGACCGGGCCCACGATTTCAAATACACAGTGTCTTAGCTCCTAATGGGTCGTTCACACAACTACAAAATTCGAACTTACCTCGGATCCACCGATCATCGCGTTTGCCATTGATAGCTTCCGCTTCATTCCTCCGGAGAGATCCTTCGAGAGCGTGTCCTTCTTCCGGGTCAGATCGAACTTGACCAAGAGGTTGACGATCTCTTCTTCAACACGATTTGCGCGCTTCATGATACCGAAATAACGGAGGTGCTCAACCACGGTGAGGTCGTCGAACAATACGTTATGCTGAGGACACAAGCCAACGCTTTCTCGAGCTTTCTTCGTATCCTCCCGAACGCTGTGTCCGTTAATGTACATGTTTCCGTATGAGGGTGGGAACAAACCGGTCAGAATGTTCATTGTGGTGGTCTTTCCAGCTCCATTGTGACCGAGTATGACAGAGATTTGATTTTTGAAGAACTTCACCGACAAATCGTCGACAGCTTTCTTTTTCCGGCTGAAGTATTTCGTCACATTCACCAACTCGACGACGGTGTCCGAGCTTGAATCTGAGACCGCTTCGAACATTTCGAGATTTTCGGAGAAACTTGGCCGCGCTGCTTTTGACGGCTCACTGCTCGACATCCAGTAAGACCGTCTGAAGAGAAACATTGGGTGTTTTGGTATCCCGTATTGCCAAGGGACGGTCGCGTCCAAGTAGTAGATGAGAAATCCGTACAAGATCCAAATGCTGAATTGGACGAGCACCAATTGCAGGAGAGTAATGTTGTCACCTGGGCTGGCGATCTGACTCAAGTTCCAGAATTGAGCGCCTTCATCTGTGAAGAAACCAATCAAACTATAAGTGTTTCATTCACGGGATCATTCAGTTCTGCGTTTCATGAATTAAGGGTGGGTAACTCACCAGCCTGTTCCCAGAACCCGATGAGCTTGAAAGTCCAGTAGCAACCACAGGGTGGCAGAAATAGCGAGAGAAGTTTGAAAGGGGCCTCGATCTGAGTGTAATTGTTCGAGGTTTGCGAATCCATCCAGACGGAACTGAGTATGATACCGAAGAACCACAGCAGGATCGAAACGAGGGCACCCATTGCCGCTGAAAGTTCGATTTGATTCAGTCGGAATGTGCAGATGCCAGAAAGTTGAATTTCTTACGATTTCGTTCCTGTGAAGTTTCACTCACGTCCATTGAACAAGACGGAGACGAGCATCAGGAGGAGGATGGTCGTGATGGAGAAGACTATCAGTAGCAAGAAGACCAAGAAGGGGTTGGACTTCACGAAAACTGGGTAGCCCGCGAAAGGTATTGCGAACGTTATCGCCGTAGCGGCCGCGATCAGACCCATGCAGAAGAAGCCGACGAGGAAAAGTCCATGCCAGTAAACGGCCTCCGATTGTCCCATCATCCGCAACAATTCCTGAAGAAGTCATAGTCGATTCAGATGAGTCAAGAGATCGCTAGTCGGAATGCTCCAATATGAGTCTGACTCCGGACAGCTTTGCGTTATATCACGTTCGGTGAGTAATAGGGCAATCGTTCCGCATCCACGCTCCGGCTAAGTTCAACGGTCTCTTCATTGTGGTCAGGGAGTATTTGCCTTTGAGCGAATGGCTCTCATCGACACTTACTCTGATCCGAGAAGCTTTCTCTTGAATGATTTGCACTGGGAAGTAGCCGACGAATATAACGCACGAGAACAAGAATAGCTGACTGAGGTAACGGATGATTTTCGGTAGGCTCGAGTCGTCCAAATATTCGGCGGCCGGCATCGGTTGCAGAATGGGCTACGAAAGAGGAGGGTTCGATAAGATGACCTTTAATTTTCGAAACCTTCCTTCTGCTTCTGCATTTGCATTCTAAATCGGTCGCGGAGAATCTAAGAAAAGCTCGTCCACTCACCGGCTCCAAGTCGATGTCATGATAGAATTTTGTGTAGTACCGGAACACATTCCAGATGAGGGGATATGGGAGAGCCCGTTCCGCAAGCACGATGTTACCTCGAGGAGCTAATGTCGGAGGATACAAGTTCCGGCTGTTTTGCTGTTGAGCGTCGATGCTGAAGTACCAATGATCCATTATCTATCAGCGAAACTTTCGTGTTGCTTAATAAATGACGTATGATGGCCGATCGGTACCTGAATGTGTAACTGAGCTGCTCAGAGTTGATGTTCTCGAGATTGAGAGCCAAAATTGTGCTATTGCTGGATTCGATGGTTTCCTCGAGTTCCGTCCACGAAGAAAAATTGAGAGCGACTGAAATGCGGCGTGATGAGTTTAGGGTCATTCCGAGCCAATCACTCGAGTGAAAACCCATCTCGAGCCTAGATTCGCAAACAAAAACTTCATGCAGAACTCTCTTGAGGGAGACGTACCGAAAGGCTTGAGCGTATGGTTCCGCAAGAACTCGATGAGGCCCCTGGAGAATTCGTTGTCTGGCGCGTAGGCCACTTTTGGGTTTTCGAGAGGCAGCAAGATTATTTCGCTGTTAACTGGCTCGAACCCTTCGGGTCCTTTTGTGACCGGCGGAGCACCAATCGTCCCCCGATTGCGCATGTACACCGACAAACCTGACATTGAATAGATTTAGAGTCGCCGCCTCACTTTTCTTGGTTCAGCTCGGGAATCCCAAGCCTGTTAGAGGTACTCCGTCAACTATGTTAAGATTTCTTTCAGCTTTACCGAGCAGTGCGATTGGGAGGGCCAATTCGAGGAAGGTGAAAATGTAATGTCGTTTGATTTTTCGTATGAACAGATCCTTGTAGAGGAAGGCGTTAAGCTGATGGAGGTACCCCATGACGGCCTGAAACAGCGGGGTTGTCAAGATAAATTTTCGATTCGGCGATATTTTCCGAATCCTTGGGCGTGTTGATTGGTTCGGAAGGGTTGCCACTCCAAAGCAATTCACCTCTCATGAAAGGTGCTCTCATGTAATTCCGCCGGTTGCAGGAGCAATGTAAGTTATGACGCGCTATTTCCGCGTGTGGACCTTTGGAACGCTCAAATTGATTGCCGTTGCGCTTCTCGCTCCGTAAAGATAACGCGAATAAGAACCGGGGAATTAGATCCTCAATCATGGGATTTGCACTCTCTTTGGATCGTTGATATGATTTGATTACGTCATCGGTAACATGGCCATTATGCGGAAGAGGGGCGCGATCAGGTTCCGGGGTCCTGATTTCAAGAAGGAGCTTATTGACTGACTGAGTGGAGTGATAACCCTAGGCTGAACGACCTGACTGATTGCAGCGCAGATAGAACAACGTCTCTCTTCACTTACGGGCTGTATGTTGAGGACAGCAAGTGAACAAACGTCAGAAAACTGTCATCCTCAGTCACAAAGAGAATCACGATCAGTAAGAATTGCCACTTGCAAAGATTTCACTGCAACTTTTGGTTTACGAGAGGAATTGCCGTAGTCAGATCCGCGTATCTCGTCATCACTGCCGGTGAACACGAAAAGGTCTCACGAAACTATGGATTACAATGGCATGTCTTGAGTGTAACGAGCGCCATATTTATGATTTATCCAACAATCGTAGCTCTCTCGAGGGTATTCAGTAAACCCTTTCGCCTTGGACTAGGGAGGCGTCTAAGTTGAACGAGGCAAGTACGGAACAAATTGATAAACAAATTCCAAGCGTCTGCCGAGACGACTTAGCCAAGAAGCGTAGTCAGTTCACAGCTTCACCCGAGTAGCAGAATCTCGAGAAAAGTACGTGACTCGAAGAGCTATCAAAGAGAACTTGTGCTCACCTTCGCTGAGTTGCGTAGCCAACTGGCTTTTGGAGTATCATCGTCTGGTATTAAAAATCTGCAAGGAGGAACGATTTGCCGTACAGTGTCATTGGTCCGGTAAGTATTCCGGTCCCGGTTCGGCAAATCGTATTTGGAGTGAACAGAGAAAAGTTTTTGCAGTCGCATTCGCAGTCTAGTCCAGTCTGACCAGACTGAATCCGAAATGCGTGGACTGAGCCTTGCAAGCTCTCGAAACCGCGCTATGTTTATAAGATTCTTCGTAGGAGCCCTCAGCGAAAAACAGTCGCGTCACCTCTACAACCAGGAACTTCGCCAAGATTCATGACAATGATCTGCATGAAAAAATGCAATATTCGACGTCCTCTCGGGACACCGGCGAGCCGGACGCCAAAAGGAGCCTCGAAAGTTCGACAGAAATGGACAAAAAAAGAGCTCGTACGATCAAGTAGTAAAAGTCCGTTCGGATGATGTATCTGATGGCAGGGAAGGGAACTGAACGCGGTAGAAGGCGTGTGTGTTTCTCAGAGACAAACGTTGAGGTAGCGCTTGAATAATCATCCCGTAATCCAAATTCTTGGATCAGCTCTACAAGCCAACTTTACCTGGGAGAACCCATGACATCATGTGCGTCTGATAGGATACAAAACAATGTCCATGGGTAACCGGGAAGCGGTAGTGAACAGATTCGAACAGCGTTTCGAAAATGTTCGAGATTGATTCATAGCTCGGGTTCTCAGTATGCGCGCGATCAAAGAGGTTCTCATGCAGCGTTGTGACATTTATCCCCCTTATCACTCCCGTAAATCCGTTCGAGGAAACAGAAAAAGATACGAAGTCAAGGAGAGAAAAGAAGAAATCGCCGATTTCCATCTACCGTATCAGCCCCGACCAGGGCCCGGCTCTACACTCTCTCTACGCGTCAAAGCTGCGCCACCTCGATACACTCACTCAAGTTCTTCGTCTGTATTTGAAGCCATGCTTTCAGGCCGATGGAATGGCACTTCACGGTGTTGTCTCGGTTGGACGAAATTTCTAGAGTCACATTCTAGCGTACATGGTTTCTAGTTTCGAGAAAAGAAACTCCCGGCCATCCCAAACAGCTGATCCATTGGAGCAGTCCGGAGCTTTACGCACACCAGAGGGCGCTTCGGCGAGACGAGAAAATCGAAGGCAGACCAAACAACACGGGAAGCATGCCATTACGGAGTGAGTAATACAGCGTATCGAGAGCGTGTGCACGCGTTTCTAACGCGTGATTCACCGTTGGATGTCAGAGGGGAAGCGAGCTTGTGAGAGATCAGAATCTGAGTTCTGAACATCCAGACATCCGATACGACGATTGACTCAACACGCGCGAAATGATTCAATCTCGCTGTTAGGTTCAAGGCACGATGACGTTGAAAATGAGCCATGATCCGCTAAAAGCCCGATAAAATGGTTGGATTGTATCGACTACTGTTTAAACAGTTGCACAATCGATTTATTTGACCAGAGCACCATGTTCACGTGTTCTGGTCAATATTTGAACCTTCCCGAGTCGCCGTAAGTTTTGGAACTCTGAATATGCCCGGGGCAGTTTCTGACGAGGATCCGTAAGCCTTGGATTGCCATTTAGGAATCGTCACAGAGACTGACCCCATCAGTTGTCTCTGGTGGGCCTCTTGTCCATGCTAACATCACATCGCTTCTGATCGTATCGCGTGGAAATTAGCGTTGCCCGATCGATTTGCCTATCGCGCCTTCACATTTGAGCGCAACCATGTCTGGCCCGATACTTTCCGCAAACTGCAACCAGCGATTCGTCTGGTTGTCTGCGGTGATCACATCTTGGAATTAAGAGACATCGATTTTTCTGATAGGCAAGTGCAAGTTCCCAACAACCTCCATTCTTATGAAATTGTCATGAGAAAGCGAATGGGGGAACGATTCAGCGCCAGAGAGATGAACAAGGAGCTCATCAGTTGGAAGCCCACGCATCCGGAATGTTGCCAACAATTCAAGTTCCACTTACGTTATCCAGTCTTCGTCAGAGTCCTCATTAACGTCAAATAGCGCTAACTCATATTTAACCATCTTCACACCGGATCTTGCAAAGAACACGAATGCCTCTCTCGCAGATATCGGAACCGAGTGCACCGAGAACCAGGTATTCTGCGGAGCACAACCGGAAACCAATTCGATGTAGAACCTGATTCCGCGCGCAAATGTTGCCGATAGCGCGGCCCTACAACTTCCCTGGAGCGCGGCAACGCCGCTATAGGCTCCGTAACTTTTGTTCGCGCTGGTCCCCTGAACTTTTCGAGGGAATTTGTCACAGAGCAAGCGCGACTTTGTGAGAGCTTGTTTGCTGAGCAGAACACGGAAAGAGTCGTGTTAGCGAAAACTATGCAACGACTTATCGAGAGGCTAGCTGTGAACATTCGCCTACAACTTCATTCGAATACTTCACCCGGAATCGGTGCGCGACGCGTCGACGATCGCTACCACGGCAGTTTCGTCACCAAGAACCACTACACGAGTGCCCCATGGACACCACACCGAGCTCTGTTTCGGAATAATTCTTCTAGCAAATCCTTCTTCTGAGGCAGGACTTCCTCCGGGAAGACGCCAGCGAATGAGTTCTGAAGCCATATTATACCATGAGTAGATCAACCCCCGTCAAAGGATACTAGTCAAAAGGAAATCTGACAAAGCTTCACGCGTGGTGGCAGACCCACGCAGTGTAGACCCGTGAACAACCTTGAACTCGTTCGTAAGATTTCAGGATTCCCGAATCGTTTGGCTTATTCTCTGGAGCGCGTACCTAGTTCCAGAACTCGTGGCAGGTTCCCCGCAGCGACAGAACCATCACAAAACCATTCGCAGAATAATGAATTCTGGAGATTGATCACGATTGGTTGTAAAGCAGACTAGAGATTTCTTATCGAGTAAAGTTTGTTCTCACAAATCGATTCAGAACCGAACGAACAACAGCACATACCTGACCAGCGTAAATCCGATTCGGAGAACTCTCACAATCTTTTCATTGATTCTCATCTTGATTGTATATTAGGACTCATACCGCAATGACAACCATGACGCGAAAGGAAGCAACGTTTCGAGAGTTTCCACATGAATCCGAACGCATAGACTCAACACTAGAAAGGCAAACCCAGAACGAGTCTTCGAAGAGGGACCAACGAACTGTATCGGGAGAAAACTAGAAAAGAACACGAGTGAGAGGTTGTTGTTCTTCTTCTGGGCTTAGTGAAAATCGGAATTCGCGATGAGCCTGTGAACGAATTGATCACCTTCACTGGCGAAGGAATCCGGGAGAAAACGGTGAGACGGGAGCGAGAAAATGTATTTGCATAGAATTTTTCCAAGTCATCTTCATTGCAGCTGAGAGAAAGAGAGGCTGGCGTTCTCTTCAACACTATATCCTCACCACTGATCGGTTGATGCCTCACTTGGAAGCGATGCCATGCATCCGCTGCATGTATGTTTGTCTCCAGATGCGCTAGTCGGGGGGAAGGCTCAGCCGAGTTTCCAGTGTTGGCTCCCTAACTTCGACCACTTTCATATGATTCTCGTGACAGGTCCGTGACTTTTTTTCTGCGAATCGATCTCAAGACCAGACAGGAGATCATTCCTTCTGGTCGAGCAAGTGTATCTAATTGATCTGACGCCGTCCGTAGATATCTGTTTCCTTAAGGTCAATGCTATGGTTTCCATTGGAGCTCAGGGGCTGCAGAATCGGCTTCCGGTTGGACTCCAACCTGCTGGACTCTCGAGCCCGCCCCATCACTAACTAAGAGCTCTCGAATGCTTCCACACCGTGTTCGCTCATGGAAGACCACTAATTGATACCCGGCAGAACCTCGATATTGTGAATGATCCGGTGATTTAGCACAACAATTTGCATTTGACGGACCCTGCTCCTTTCTATGAAATAATCGAAGCTCAGAGCAAGAGTTGCCCGCGATTTTTGATTGCAATAGTTCGATTTCAGAGTGACCTGCGAGTCGTTCGTTCATAGGAGGATGTGGCTCGATCGGATTGGCCACAGCGGGAGTTAATATTCTGCAGTTTCCTAATAATTCCAGCTCAGCTCTATGACTGCGGGCGACCACGATGTACATATGTGAATTCGCTGCTGCTTCCAAGTAAACATCCTGATTGCTCGTATACATCTTCGGATCGTCAGGGTCCCTCGGGAGAGGAATGCCGAGTACCGATACTCTAACCAAGCGTGGCGATTCCGCCAAGCTGAATAGGAAGGCTTAAAAGGAAGAGCCGAGCCAATCCTGTCCTCAGCCAGCGATTTCCAGCGACCGGGTCGCAGACCGGATTCCGTTCGCTCTCCGTTGCGATCTGTTCGGGAAATGAAGCTCCTGGGCGCAGTGTTTCGGAGCTTGCCACTCGGTCGTTCCAAGATAGTTGTTGGGAAAATTAGAACTTCATTTTTGATCCCTGGCGACTCTTGGAACCTTCAATATCTTAAGTCGTGGAGACCTCTCACAGTGCACATTCTCGATGGGAACGCATTTGGAGACAACTAAACCGCTTTGGTGATATCATTGTTCAGCGTTGACATCTATTTGGGGAAACCTTTACACCGTAGAATTCTTGGATGTCGCTTCCCGCGATGAAATAGAATTCTTCGTCTCGAACAGTTACTCACAGGAAGAGAGAGAGAGAGAGAGTGAACGAGAAGCTTTCTGGGGGAAAACTGTGATGGCAAAAGTTGATCAACGGGGGCCGATCCACCCTATTCTATAATTTTCGGTACAATCCGGCGACGTTTTCGCCGTCAAGATTTATCCCGGAAATGTGCATATGTGTAAGAAGCGGAGTTCAGCGAATCAAGCCGATGAGTATAAAATTGGGTAAGCCCAATATGAGCAACTTCCGCCACTGCTCTTTTTCTCCCTGAGACGTCATCTTCTGAAGTCAGAGATCAATTCTGGGTGACGTTCCAGTCTCGAGGACCTCATTTTGTCGATGCTTCTGACAAGGGAGGTGCACAACCTCAACCTGGAATTTCTCGACCAAACTTGCAGATTGTCATGGGCTTATGTCACTCATACTGGGAACGTGTTCGAAATCGGCTAAATACAAACTTGAAATTTCATCATTTGTACCCATTCCAGCCTTTTTAGCGTAGAAGCGTCCCGGATCGTCGATTTTGGCCAACTTTGTATCGCCGTAAAAAAATTTCCCCACTTATTTAGCCGATTCTGAAAACGTCCCTGATATCAGTGTGCCTGACCCAAGTCTCTGTGCGAGTCTGGCCGCAAAACTCCAGGTCGAGGTTGTGCACCTTCCTTGTGAGTCTCACGATCTCAGGCGCAGGATCTAGAAGTCCCAGCGTTCTCTAGGGGAGGGCTCCGCTGTCGAATGCCACATTGGCATAAAAAGGAGCAGTATTCCTCCGCCAATCCACTCTCAAGAGCCTGCGGGCCGGGTTTGATAGGGAAATCGAGTCGGACATTTCATGGACAGGAGAAAGTGGACGAGTTTTCGCACGAAGAAAAGCCCCGAAGAATCCATGGGATGCGGCTGAGATAATGCCTCCAGAAGACAGCGCAAAAAGAGTGGTCCCACCTGAGAGCAGTGGTTCCCAATCTTTTGACTCCCACTTACCCCTTCGGCCGCATCCTGGCCTTCGGCGTGCCCCCGAATCACCCACTCCGTGCCAAGCAAACATGGAAGGTAGTTCTTCCAACACTGTCCACATCCACATATGTTTCCGAAAACGCCAGAAATATTCAATGTTTGCTGTCATTGAGCGGAAATTGTTGTCATCCCGGGACTCGAGACCCATGTCCAGGTCGACGGCCCTTGGCCAAGATGGTCGAAAATCCTCTCGCGGGCCCCAGTCCAGCAACCAGTGCCTTTGAGTACCCACAAGGTATATTACGATCGACAACCGTGTGCCCTGGGATATGTGTTCCGAAGATTATAGCGGTGCATTCAGCGTTTCTCTTGGTGAGCCGAAACTTCGGTGCCGAAAATATGTAAGCCATTGACGCACGCACGCTGGGAGCACCTCAACATTGGCAAGGAGACTTCATCTTCAGTCATCTACGCACATGCCTCCATAGCCTGTGGCGATCCAGGACGATTCTATGGGGACTCAGGTTTCTGATATTCTTCCCGTGCATTGATTTTTTCCGGAGCAGTTACTCTCCGGCTCCGGAGTGATCTTGCAGACGAAAGGCTGCTCACCAAGCGTGGCGAGAACGGCTGATGGATCCCTCTGAGAATGACACGATTGCAGCCAGGATGTTTCATTCCTGCCCAATTCGAGCCATGGTACAGAGCAGTGCAGCTTGAATTGATTCTTCGACATGTATCCTACCAGAAGGCGGTGGCGAGCTCACTCCAGCATGCTTCCTGTAGACCATGTATTGCCTATTCGAGTCGAGAAGCAGGCCTCGCGCAGGGAAGCCCAACCTAGGAAACGAATATTCTCAGCGGGATCATTCAACTTCGGCTATCGCGTCGGGCTAACCGACGCGATAGCCGAGTGGTCTAAGCGGTCTGCATGCCACGTGCAGATTTGCATAGCCATGTTGACGTTTCGTGAACGGCAGGTCGCTGGTTCGAATCTCGTTCCCGGCCGACTTCCTCGGAGATGGTTTCCATGGTTCCCATCTCCTACTTACGGCGAATGCCGGGGAACTTGTCAAAGTCGGCCATGGCCGCAAAACCGTCCGCGCCTCCCCCCTTTATGAAAATAAAGAGAAAATTTATAAAAAAAAAAAAACTTCTACCCAGAGGGGGAATGGCGTCATCCGAGTTCCTTCCTCTAAAATCCCTTTCTCCGATTCGCATCGCAGCCGATAAGCGCCTCGAGAGTCTGGCCCTCGCGCCCCACGGGTAAGAGTTCGGACAGAATATTTGAGCAAGTCCTGGGAATGCTTATGAATGGGCCAAACAGAAAGGGAAAACCGTCGGTGACGGGTCATTGGTGTCCATCGATTTTCCGTGGAGCCCCAGTTGCCGACACATTCTGTTCCGAGCATCTTTTGCACCCCCGCCGAATGAGCCGAACAGGGGAACCACGCCGGAAATCATTCTCGGAGATATGAGACCGAAACGTTCCAGCCGCGCTTCTTTTCGATGTCATGCATGGCAATGACTTAGGGGTTTATGGACTTTCCGGACGCCTTGGCAGTGTAATAGTTCTTGATACGGATTGGTAATGAATCGAAAAGAATGCTCCACATAATAGGGTTCCAATCCTCCTCTTGAAACCTCTCCCATCGGAATCGGACAAAAAGCAACGATCGCTCCACAATATCGGTCCTACGAAAGGAGTTTTCATTGTATTCATCGAGGGGGTCTGCTGTCAGCATTGACCATACACAGGTGAGACTGGGATCTTCTGCGTAATGCTGATCGTCGGAACGTGAGCAAGAGTATGATGAATGACAGCGATTGAGTGTAATGCATACGTTCAACCAGTAGCGGACCGAGGGGGGGCGAGGGGGCGGTCCGCTCGAGCGCCACTCTTCTAGGGTCGTTCTGACTGGAGATGCTCAAGTTCCGAGAGCCGAGACTAATTTCTAATTTCAACTTTTTTTCAATTTCAAAGACTCCGTTATTTGATATTTTTTTTTATAATGGGAAGTTCTTCCTGACAAAGCCCGAACTCAACAGAATCATATTTAGTTTATTGGATTCACCTCGGTGGTATAATGCAGTAGTAACCATTTGGTTTGCTGAGCTCTCCACCTTTCTGGAACGCTGCGCGGCCAGCCTCTCCGAGAGATGCCCTCTGAAGGCGCCGCAAATTTCCGTCTTCCCCCTAGAATGGCGCTTAATATGAAGACTCACTGTTCTGGAATCCTCCGAAGTCTAGATCAAGACTACAGGGCTCATATTCCGGGGACTTCCTGTCATCGTCGGAAAACTGCACGATTCAGAATAGCCGCGATCACTAGGGTCAGGCCTCGGCGTAGCGGGAAACCTTGACAGCTTCATCGCGAGTGGTGCGCCCTAGTGCGCGCGGAATGTGTTTCATTTCAAGAGCACAATGACTTGAGGCGGTATACTCCGAGGCTCATTCACCTGTGTAGACGAATTCGGACGCGGCCGCATCCGCGTGTTTGGTCCACAGCTTAACGTTGTCTCTCAGGTAGGTGTCAACAAAATCGAAATCGTAAGGTTTCCATCAGGAAGTTCACCCGCTCCGAGATCTTTTCTAATGGTGTCATCGGGATCGCCGCGGACGACAGTCATTGGAGTAGCATATTTTGTCAGGGGCGCAAGCTCCTGACTGTGGTAACCCGATGGAAGACTATCTCCTCGTTATTCTCGGCGGAAGACTGACTGAAATCGTCAGCTCGCATAGCTGTTTATTAGAATAGAATTGGAGACCGCCGCCGGTCCTCACACCTCCCCCTCTAGGAGAGAACGCCGCCGGCCCTCGCTAATCGTAGGACGTCTTCCTACTTGGGTCGACAACTAGCTTCTTCGGAGGCCGCGGCGTACGGCGAGGCCTCGTCGACAGTCTTTCGGGAATCGCAAACGGCTCCTGCCTCGGAGCTGGCGGCGCCTCGGAGATGGGGGCCCGCTGAGCCTCATCGGGAGTGGCGTAGCCATCTTCGTCGGTCGAGTCCGCGTCCCGAGTAGATCCCTCGGTCTCTAACTGAACGGCCGGAGAAGGCTCTTCGACTCGATGAGACACCTCGCTCGCTTGAGCGGTCAATGCAGACGGCGACACCCCGCGCGTCGTTCGGAACATGCCTCGGAGCAAAGTCCGGTCACGGATTGCAGGCTGCTGCTGAACTGGAGGGATGCTCCCGAAGACCTTCAATTGATTCACATGGCGGGACCAGGTTTTTCCGTCCACCATGACGTCGTAGAGAACGCTACCCTTGCGCCGGAGAATCACTCCTGCTGACCATGAAGGCTTGTTCGGAATGCGGAAGTCCTTCGCTAGAACAGGGGCTCCGGGCGCGAAGATTCTCAACTTATTGGTACGACGGCGAGCAGCGGGACGCTCCCGTGGCACGGGGAGTCGTTCGCGACGGTCAGGAGTCGGCAGTAAGAGACTCAGCTCAGTTCGGATTGAGCGCTTCAGGAACCTTTCCGCGGGAGATGCACCGGAGGCGCCTGGTGTGGTGCGATACGTTTGAAGCATGCTTTGAAGTGCGGCTTGGCGTCCTCCCTCCCTCCGAAGTTTTTTCCACGTGCGCTTGAAAATGTCGACGAAACGTTCTGCTTGTCCGTTCGACTGAGGGTGACCAGGTGGTGAATTCACCGACGAAATACCCCTCGAATTACAGAAGTCCTTGAATTTTTCCGACTTGAACTGCGCACCATTGTCTGTAACCAGAACTTTTGGGTTACCGAATTGCGCGCACAGCGTGCTGAGTTTGTCGACCGTGGCGCTCGCTGTTGCTGATTTTAGTTCGAAAATCTCGGGCCACTTAGAGTAAGCGTCGACAACTATCAAGTACATGAACCCCTCGAGCGGACCAGCGAAATCTGCGTGGATCCGCTCCCACGGTTCGGTCGCGGCTTCCCAGTGATGGGGAATGGCTTTCACAGGATCCCTGTTGAACTCGGCGCATGGCAAGCAATTCTGCACAATTTGTTCGATGTCGGAATCTATCTTGGGCCAGTAAACGTAACTTCTTGCAAGCCGCTTCATCCTTGACACCCCTGGGTGCCCCGCGTGGAGCTCGTGTAGTACTTTCTTGCGGAGGCTTCCCGGAATCACAACTCGCTCGTCCATCATGATGCAGTCCTGGACGACCGACAGTGAGGCCCTTCTGTTGAAGAAGTGCCATAGGGGACTGGAACGATCAACTTTACGTGGCCATGCCTCTCTGATGTGCCGCAACACCTCTTGGAGAAGTTTGTCTGAAGCGGTCAGTTCTTGAACTTGCTTGTGCGAAACGGGGATCGTCTGGAAACATTCCGTGAGGGCGGCGATGACGTCTGGTTCAATCGTCCCTATGACGAGGTCCTCCGAGACTTTGTCGCATTGTTGCTGCGCGATCAACCTCGAGAGGGCATCAGCTTGACCGAATTTAGTGGTTTGACGGTACTCGATGGTGAAGTCATAACCGATCAGCATTGTCGCCCACCTCTGCAGTCGGTTTGCCGTGTAGACGGGGATGCCGGTTTTGCTACCGAAAATAGCCAGGAGAGGGCGATGGTCCGTGAGGAGCAGGAACTTTCGGCCGTAGATGTATTTATGGAATTTCTTGCATGCAAAGATGAGGGCCAGAGCCTCCTTCTCGATTTGAGAGTAATTTTTCTCAGCTTTTGACAACGCGCGACAAGCGTGGAACACCGCTTTCTCGGACTTGTCAGGGAAGCGGTGAGACAAAACTGCACCGATGCCGTAGTTGCTGGCATCTGCTGCGACAATCAGCGGTAGTTCCGGATTATAGTGCGTGAGAAATAGGTCGGAACGTAGGGCGCTTTTCAGTTTATCGAGAGCAGCTTGACATTCCGTGGACCACTCGAATTTGGTTCCGGCCACCAGTAGTCGATCCAGCGGCCCGCGAAGGTCACGCAGTGCCGGCATGTAGGCCATGTAGTACGTCACCATGCCCAGGAGCGCTCGCACCTCGCTTACGTTTGAGGGCGCTGGCATCTTTGTGATGGCATCGATCTTCTCTGAGTCCGGTTTCCTACCATCTTTGTTGATGACCTGGCCGAGGAACTTTATCTCTGTGGTCAGAAACGAACATTTCTCTAGCCGGACTCGCAGTCCGTAGTCTTTGATTCTTTCGAAGAGCCGTCGGAGCGAATCGTTGTGGTCTTGCAGAGACTTTCCCGTGACCACTATGTCGTCTAGGTACGCGGCCGTATTTGGGAGTCCTGCGATCATAGTGTCAATGATTTGCTGGAACGTAGCCGGAGCGGTTTTAACTCCGAACGGTAGTCGATTGTACTGGAACAATCCCTTTGGAGTGTTGATGCAGAGAACTTTCCGACATTCCTCAGCGACCTCAATCTGAAGGTAAGCTTCGGCTAGGTCGACGGTGGAGAAGAACACACCACCATTCAGCTTCGTGAACACGTCTTCGGCTGTGGGAAGCGGGTGATGATGGTCCTGAAGAATGTCGTTCAGCCCCGTACTGTAGTCGGCGCACAGTCGAATGTCACCTGTTTTCTTCTTGACAATAACGACTGGCGCGGCAAAATCCGAGTGTGATACTGGGGATATCACTCCGTTCTCGACGAGTCGGTCGAGCTCGGCGGCGAGTTTTTCGAGACTCGCATACGGGACGGGACGGCTTTTGCGGAACACAGGCGTCGTATTTTCTTTGATCTTGACGACGGCTTGGGTTTTCGTGCATCGTCCCAACCCGGGGGCGAAGACTTCTGGAAATTTCGTCTTCAGCTCTGTCATCAACTTCTCGGTTTCCTTGCTCAGGTCGCTTGATTCTACCTTTTGCACGGTGATGGTTCTCGCGTTGCCACTCAAGAGCTGCCATAGGTTTTCGTTTTTCTTGAGCCACTCACAGCCCAGGAGGCGGTAGGGATGGTTGACGACATAGCAGGGTCCTTCAGCGGTCTGACCATCCAGGGTGAATGTGCATTGAAAAGAACCGCGACAGTCAAGTTCACCTTCGTTAGCTGCTTTCATGCGTCGGTTGCACGTCTGAAGTTGCGGGCTGCCCAGATCTTGCCAATCATTCACACTGATGATGGTCACGTCCGCTCCGGTATCCATCCTCATGTGGAGTGTCCTGCCGTTGATCGAAACGGTTTTGTAGATTTTGTCGGCTTTCTTTTTGCCAGACTCAAAACCTTGAACTTCGATCGTGTGGACGCGTCTCCCGTGTCGACCGTCGTTTTTCCGGTCAGGCCTCTTGTTTTGAGATCCTTTCCTTGCCTTCTGACGGCACACGGCTTCGATGTGTCCCTGTTTGGAGCAGTGACGGCAAGCCTGGTTGCGGAAGGGGCAGTCAGCTCTGAGATGCGCTTGTCCGCACCCCAAGCACGGGCGAGTGGGCTTACTTGTGGCCACCCTGTGGATTGCTGTAGAGTTGGCTCCTTCGATGGCCTTCGATGTACTCTGTAGCCGGGTGAAGTTCTTGATGTGCTGGTGGAGTTGCCGGAGTGTGGAGTCCGGGTTGTCTTCCACAAACTGAAGGGCGAGCTCGCGGGCTTCGTTGAACTGGCTGTCTCTGAGCCCACAAATCCATACGAGGCACTTCATCTGGTCTGCAGTGACAGTGGTCATATTTGCGAGCTCGTGTCTTTGATTCACCATGCCGGTGTAATCGTCGAATGTGTCGGCGCTGGTGTCCTCGCACCTCGTTTGGAGGAATAGGTAGCGGCGTGCGAATTGAGAACCCCGGTGTCCAAACAATTCTTTCAGGTTTTTCACGGTGTCCTTGAATGAGAGTTTGGAATAGCTCTCCGGCAGGATATGCGCGTCGTACTTTCTGAACGCATCCTGATCGAGTTTCTGGATGATGAGTCGTACCTTCGCCTGGTCGTCCAGTGTTGCCCCATCGGTCTCGATGATGTTCTCGTATCGTTTATACCAGAGGTCGAATGTGAGACCAGACTCCGGCTCGTATTTGAATGTCGTGAGTCGGTCCAACAGAGATTTCATCGTATTTTTCACCGGGTCCACTGGTTGTGCCGTAGGTCTGAACTCTTGAAGTAGGCGTTTGAACATTGCCTCGATTTGTTCGGCGTTGATTCCGTCACCCATAGCTTCGTCGCCAATTGTGGTAACCCGATGGAAGACTATCTCCTCGTTATTCTCGGCGGAAGACTGACTGAAATCGTCAGCTCGCATAGCTGTTTATTAGAATAGAATTGGAGACCGCCGCCGGTCCTCACACTGACAAGATGAAGCGACGTTGAGAGGGGTAAGATATACAGAGGAATAAAGAAGAAGGACGTTGATGAGTTTGCCGATCTCCCAGATCGCGGCTGATGAACTATGAAAGATGGGTTGCACAGAAGAACAGCTCAAGAGCTGAGATCGATGATAGCTTGCAACCCGCCTCACAAGACGCTGTGTAACGAATACATTCTTACGGAGGTGCTTGAGAACAGTCGAAAGATCCATTTTCTGTGGCTCTGAGTCCCGTTGTACGGGTCACGGCCGAGAAGCCCGAAACCTGCCGTTCTCAAGAGTGCGTCTTGCTGAGCACCTCGGCGATGCTGCCTGTCAACCGAGGAGAGTGGTCATGAGATTCTTTGCTGACAGGAATCGCAGCGGACCGCCGCGCTCCTCGGTGCGTTCTCAGCACAAATCATCGTCATCAGTTCAGCGAGGCTTTGGTGCAGTTTGGAAGAGCTCACCGTAAATCCTCTGTACGTCGTCTCTCTGGCTCGCCACTCCGTTTCGGGGCAGAACTCCCCCGAGATTCATTCAGAGTTTCCTGCGGAATTGACCTAATGATTCAAAATAGGCGCCGTTATCGGCCCAACTCAATATCGAGTTTGTAATGCAGAAGAATACTTCAAGAGGGGGCTACCCTCCTCCTGTATCGGATAGTCTATCAAGCTTGCTGAGACTTGCTGTCGAGTTTTATAGCCGAAAGAAGTTGCGATTTTCTTCCGAACGGAGCCTATTCGACCCGATACATGAACTGGCACAGCCGTTCGAGCAGCGGTTGCCCGGTTCCCGGAGAGGTTGCCTAGCCCCACCAGGTGGGCCCCCTGGCTTAGCCCTTGGAAGTTGGCTTGGAGAAGTTCGGGTACCGCTAAGGGATCGCATCACGTCGACTGAATGAAAAGGCGCTAATTCATTATTCGCAATTTTCGCTCCCTTTATTTACACTTTCGCGCAGCCTAGACTGACTTCTGGCTACCTATCACAAAGATATTCTACACTTTCACTCCGCGAGCTCATGAGAAGAACGTCCGCACTGTGCTCACGATCGGTTTTCTACACATCACGCACTCCGTCACACTGGCGGCGCACGATGGACACGTCACGAAATGGCCACATGGCAAAAACACGACACCTCGCTCATGTGCCATGCATACTCGGCACAGCATGTTCTCGGGAATTTCCTCGTTTCTGCTGCTCTCCTCTGCAACAAAACGAAAATTGAGTTATTAGTTCACGGGAGGGGAGTCGGGAGCTCCGATGAGAACAAGATACTGATTGTGAGAAGTTCGTGCGGAGTTTTGGCTGCTTCGGATCTTGTCGTCGTTTCGAATCCGAACAATGTTCAACAACCAGAAAATGATCCTCGTTCGGAATACTCACGTTTTGTTTCCGGCTGTCCGGTTTTCTTCGAGAAGCTCAAGACTTGCGAAAGGACTTGCGACATCTCGTCAGGTCCTGCGAAACCTCGACCTTTTTCCAGCATAAACTTCTTGAGCGTCATTCGGATCACTTGAGGAGGGACCTCTCTGTCCAGGAAGAATTGGACGCTCGATGAGTTCATGATGACCTCTAGCTCGTTACGGAGATTGTCCGGCAGAGTCTTGTCATCCGAAGATTGTACGGCTTGGAGATCAGCGTCATTCATCATCTGCTGATGCAGGTTTCTGCATTTCTTGATGAATGATTCACCCTTGTTCAACTGGACAAAGTTGCAGTTCGGAAACCAGCGGGCGTGTTCCACCCAGGGATTATCGCCTTCTTCCCAGTTGCACAATCCACCATCACAACTGAAACACTTTGTGTAGTCGTGCATGCCGAGGAAAAAGAAACCAGCTTCCACCAGATCTGCGGGTCTCACTTTCGCATCAGCAGGCCATGAGTTCGTCGAGAATGTGGCCATTCTCGATGAGGACGACACCATGTGCGGGTGTTTCGGAGCCGAATGTGGCATCGCCCCCGTGGGATAAGAGCTTGGAGCACGGGTCTTACTCGTTGAACACATGCTGCGGAGACCACACTCATCTTCACCGCAGAGTGCGTAGGCGGGTGGATTCAGGATGAAGGGACAACTGACGAAATTTTTCGCATGTTCATCGAAAGGCACATCATCAGGAGCCCACGACTCAATGACTCCTTTACACCAGGCACAGCGAACCTTGTCGCCTTCTTTGAGATAGTAAAATCCAGCGTTAACCAATCGCTGGGGATCTATCTGAGGTTTGGGCCAGTTCGCATATGTTTCCAAACGTTTCTCTGGACTCTTCATGATCTGTTCGAGGGGCACGTCTGGTTGGGAGCGTTTCAACACGAACGAACAATTGGGACTTCGTTCCCGATGTTTGCGCAAGGCAACATCATTGAAGTTCCAGTCGCCGATTTCCACTTTACAGAATGGGCAAGCTACTGCGAGTCCACTACCCAAATAGTAAAATCCAGCCCTGGCGACCTTTTCCTTCGCGATCGGGGCCGTCGACGGCCATGTTCCGAAAGAGCGGAGACGATCCTGCAAAGATTGAAATACATGAGTTAGAGAATACTTCACCACAGACTTTTGTTGAGGGAGCTTAACTCGGACACAAGTAGGATTTCCGACCTCGTAACAAAAGACACCGAACGCATCCCCGAGATCCGCATGTCCTCCCGAGATCGGCTTCTCGGAAACATGCAACGGCCACGGCTTAGAGCCGAAGGCACGAGCCACAGCTAGCATTTCGGTGCGATCACTATGTTCTATCTACACGCACTCGGAGAGCCACTCTGTGAAAGCTCGATCGCTCCCTGTGCATATATTGTATTTGGTTTGCGTCATCGTCCTGGTTCTACCGCTTCTGGGAATCAAAATGACTGCGCAATGATCCAACAGCGCCGAGGCTTTAGATCATTCTCTCGATTCTGGATCGACAACAGGATCCCGATAAACGGCTTCGAGACTATCACGGTCCAAAAAGTTTCCTGTTGATGGGCACTGGATCACGTATAGTCTGGTGTTTTACTACGACGGCGGTTTGGTGGATCGCTAACAGCACCGAAAGAGGCCCAAGGTTGGATATTCGGTAGTCTCGGAAAACTAGCGCACATGTACCATCGAACTCTCTGTCAGAAACTCCATTGCGAGACTGATTGACGGAAAATTCACTCAAAACCAGATTCGGTCGGAATCGCTGATTGGGATCAATAGGGAACAAGGAAAACGCCCTGAATGTGTCACCGGTCAGCATGCACACCGCTGAGCTCGGCGGAATAGCTCACGCGAGAATCGTAGTCTATCGATCCGTCCAAGCAGGTCGACATCGAATACTACGTTCGAGTTCTTGGTCGTTCGACGTCGTTTGAATATAATAGATTCATTTACGAAGACCTTTCATAGACCAAGATGAGACGCTCGTGTGGATATCACAGAACGGATTATGGAAATTGCCCGTCGTCTACCATTTCGCTTGGGTCTGCGGGGACGCGCGATGAACACCTCAAGTCAACGCGAGCGGAGACCACCCAGCATTGATTCAAAATATTTTCCATGGTTCTAACATGGCAACCATTGTAAGCTACGATGACTCAGACGCTGCCGTTTTCGCAATGACAAAGACTTGTTTCCAGAAGGCGGCTCAGCGTAGCCAACTGTGCTTGGTTCAGTTGAGACAGCACGCCAGCTGTTAAACATCGAAGGCGGAATAAACAAGAACAGTCTTCGAATGACAACAACACCATTGAGGTTTGTTGTGGCCCACGAGAATGCTCGTTCCGAGTCGGTATCAACAGCGGCATGGCTAGACGCTCCCTGACGCTCAATGATTCACTGGGCTCAAGTTTCGAAAGCCGCACATTCCAACGACGTCGACAGCGACACGACCATCTCAACTCTCGTTCCGTTCACCTTCCACTCAAGCCCTTGTCACACAGTACAGGCGCACTCGATACAGCGCGACCTATCTCACAATCAGTTCCGTGTGAGCCCTGACGACGACCGCGTCGAGCCTCCGCATTGCAGCAACACGCGTCACACTATTTGAAACTCTCATGAAGATCTTCAAGGAAACGGTGCCAACATCAGTCATTCGGCTGTGTTACCAAGGCAACGGTTGGCCGTGGCACATTCGTCCCTCCAACAAAAACTGAATGATTCACGGAACTTTCCGTGCGGAACTTTTATATATCGCGACATGGGCGCTCTCAGGAGATCGAAGCAGCTTTCATTTCAACACTTGGTTGCCCAACGACAGAGCCTGACAACAACGTGCACCTAAAGCGAACTACGCTAGAGCAGCAAAGTCGCTGTGGAAATATGGGCCACACTTACGGCTTCATCGAGGAAATTGGGTTTCTTTGACTTGTTAACCGTCGACACGGAGGTCGGCGGAGGAGAGCTAACTGGTGTCGACACTGGTGAGACTTGCTTTGCAGGCCGGATGATTTCCTGAGTGTTCGGCACGCTGATCGGAGGTTGAACTACTCCGGGAGCCATTTTAACTCGGTCGGATCCCAACACAAACCACAGAACAAGCTCGGTGAAGGCGACACTAGTTAAGCATTCCCAGTATCCGAAAGTGGACAGACAACGAAGGAAGAACAAACTGACACCCGGGTCTCAATCAACAATATTCGAGGAGGTTTTCCAAAGTAGTTCTCTACTGAGAATAGGGACGCAGCTGTAGCCTTACTCTCGTCGGATATGAACGAGACATCGAAACCACTGGCAGCGTCGGCCAAAGCGGCCATGAGACCCTCTCCCGACTCCGAGCAATGGCGGCAGCAGCCGCCAACAGATTGTTGGAAGAGGTGTAATCAGACAGGAAAGATTCAGGGGACTTCGGGAGGCGGATGATTGGCTGCTTTGCATCGATTCCCAACTGGTAGCAACTTACTGCGAAGCGTCGCCGAGCGATTGTCAAGCTGTTCCGGAGGGGTCATGAGGAACACGCGGCGAATATTGAGAGCCTGACTCGGCGCATCTCAGCATTCGTAGAGGCCATCCTGACAGATACCTATACCGGGTTTCGTTATAGATTGTGCGATGCGAGTATCAGCGGTCGTGTTTCGGGGAACAAGTTTTGTGTTCTGCGAACGTCGAGCGCCTGAGAAATTCTCCTTCCTCGCCGTTGCGCGGGTTGATGCATTAGATCGTCGCGGAGGAGATTTATGAATGGAGAAATCATAATCTCGCAAGCCGTTGTTGTGCCCTTACGTGTATGCTCACTGCTTTTTCGTAAACGCTGGGTGCGGTTTCTTTCTAAGCATTCGTGTCGGGCTAATCTTGGAAGCTGACATCACACGACCACGCTTGAAATACGAGCCGATAATCATCCGAGGACTCATTTCCATCATTGATTCAATTCCCTGACTCGCTCTCCGAAAAATGTGTCTCTAACGCAGTTCTCGAAAGAATTCGAAGCGTGTGAATGGCGCGAACTGGCTCGAATTCAAACGAAATGAATGGAGGGAGGGTGGGCAAACCACTACCGACCGGGACGTCAAGCAGATCCGGTTCGGCCGTTCGGCTGCTTCATGAGTCATTCATGCGACGGAGGTGACACCAGTGGCAAGGGTGATTCCTAAGGCAGGATCGCGCCATGATATCTAACCAAAGATCTGGCTCTCAAACTCATCTTCTTCCGACTCTTCCTCCAACCAGAGAGCACGAAGCATCTTGCGCGGGTTACTCATGGCTCAAAGTTCATATTTTGCTGAACTCAAGAGCAGTCCGCAAAATCTAGAACTTCGCTCTCGGAGAGGCGTTTCGGAGTCAATAAGCCATCTGTGGGATCAGGGTATCCGTGTAAACAACGGGCTTGCTCACTGCGCAATCTCATCCTTCTCTCATGTTGACGGCGAACCGAGGCGCGATTCCATGCCGCCATATCAAGTACTCGAGGCCAGGGTTCAAGCTGGCACGGAATCACAAAATCCCAGCTCCGATCATTTTCCGACCCCTAATTGAGTCCAATCTCGCTATCTGAACGAATCGATAGATCCGCGTTACAATTAGTCAGCGGCCCTCGCCGGCGATTAAAAGGTGCAGTTAGAGGGTGAACTCCGTCAAGCACGGGATCATAGACAGTCGAACTGATCGCACGAAAGACGGAACATTGGGGTGAATTATCCAGAACACGAGACATGACTGCCTTCGAGAGGGTTCTGGGTGGTGCATTGACAAGGAAGCCCCGATTCGATCATAGAGCAAGGCGCGATTTTTCCTCTCGAAGCGGAGGAATCGGAAGCCCGTCACCCGATGGGAACATCTCAGTTAGCTATATAAATGCAGCTGCGATCTGGAAACTGCAGTGTAAAATCTTCCGTAGTTTCGCTTGAAATACGCAGCGGAACGCGGAGTCCTACCCATGCGTTGCGATGCATTGCCGAGAAGATCGTCGAATCATTCTCATAATTTGACTGCGTTCCCCAAGCCGATGCACAACTGCGCCGGTAGAACGGGTGGGCTATCAACGCCGCGCTTGGTAGAAGGGAAGGACCTCTGATATCCACGGGACGACATCGTCGTTTTCGACCTTTGATTCAGCTCATTCTCGAGGGTGCTTCGTGGATGGCAACCGGTTCGGATGTCATCGAACGACTCGTGCACTTACCAGCCAATTTTTAACTTCGGCCCATTTCGAATTCGACGATTGTTTGCCTTTTTTCCTCGCAGAACTCCTGGTATCCATGGTTGTTCTCGAATGAGGCACTGTACGATAATGAAAGACTGCTTTGCACTGTGTCTTTGCTCACTAGGATTGATCGATTGGCTTGTCCAACAATAAGCGGAGTATCGGAATCTTGGCAATATATATATGCAGATTCTTTGTTTACAGTTATGTCAAAGCGTCTCGAGGTCCTTGGGTCTCCTCCTCGTGGTACCTTCTCTATACATAGATCACGCAGCGAGCATTACCGGCGCCGCGTCTCTCATACTCATTCTGACGTCACGGTGCTTTCCACTCGTTGTTCGCCGTTGAATTCTGGCAGGAGTACCGATGGCCACTCGAGCCGGCCCGGAGCATTTCCTTTCGAACTGCGACGGATGACTCACAGCCGATGTTTTGAAAACATTCTCCCTCACCCCCTGGCTTACTTCAGAGGCCTTACAGAAAATCGTGATTGGTGGTAGAGTCACTACGGATCGCTCCCGCAACAGACTACGGGACCCGAGGGTCTTTTCCACGATTCTCTGATCCCCCGCGTTAAAATATTGGGAATAGTTCCATGAGCTTAGCGGGAAAGTTCCTTCCCGTTTTTCAGTGATCCAATACGTCCATTGGGATCAATCGAGCTCCAGAAATTGGATCAGATCACGATATTCAAATCTCGTGCTGCGCTGCATGGGGTATTCCCCCAGGGCGATTCGCAACATCGAGGCGATTTCGATCATCCGACGCTTAAGTTCCCCGCAAAATCCTCTTTAATCCGGCGTGTTGATCAAATAGTCCCAGCAACCCAGGGACTTGGCAGTCTATGATGCCAGTCGTCACAGACTCTCTCAGCACGTGGATGCGCTTCTTGTTGCGCATGGCGTGCAACGCATGATAGGTCGCTGAGCTACCCCTCGGTTCCTATCAGGAAGGTAACGACGCTGTGCTACGGCTGCAGTTTGCCATCGATCGGACACGAGAAACTGCCCTATGGTGACCGATTCACGTTATGGTTGATTCACGGAGGCCCTGGGAGCTTCGAGATGTGTCTCGCTGTCGAGGCATATCTCATGCGGGGTCGGTTGGATCGTTTAAATCAATGAATGCGGTTTCTGAGATCCTGATGGCTAATAGGCAACCCAGTGATGGCCATAGCTATCTCTAGTAATATGTCCGACTTGGTTCGATCCACACATTGTTGCGTTCAGTCGATTTGTTGAGCTTTTGAGTTCACAAGACAATACTCAGTTTACGGCTAGCGACACTGAGGGCGATCGACAGGTGTGTTCGTAATTTCACAGCGATGTCCGGAATAGAGTCAGATAATTTAGTATCTGAATGAATTCTAAAACCTGGAAGGAAGTGCAGTTTAATGGTGGAAACGGCGACCGGGAATGCCGTCTCCTAGAAGTGCCCTCCGGGGCGGACCGCTTCTCCCCTAGCGACGTTATTGTCTTCGCGGTCTCTCTCATGCGCCGTTTTCGATCCCAAAGAGCTATCCGAAAACCGCGATTGGTTTGTTTGCATCCCTGGCCACTCTGATCATTCATGGTCCGATGCGGTTTCGAACCGCGCTCGTGAGGCTTCCCTAACATCGGACGATTTGGCGTACTCAAGAATCTTGAATGGTTGCTCTGCGCGCTCACTCATGCGGCGCGGATCGCTGAGGTTTCCCTTCCTTGGAGAGCTCGGCTATCTGGCAACGCTTCCGAGCCGGCGAGCTGGCTCTTGTTTGGAATGATGGCGAGAGCAGAAATTCCAATGACTCGCTGTTGAAAAACTTTGGCACCTTCACCAGTTCCGCCGTATCAAGCATCGGAATGATGGGAGCTGATCGAATTGAACTCCGTGCGAACTCCGAAGAGAACCCGGATTCCGTATAGGGTGAGAAAATCCACATTTCACTTAATCACATGTTCAGGGAACAACCTCAATTTATAACCGGAATCCAGCAGTATCATAACGCGGAATCGACCCGTTTTTTTGGACGCGATGACTGGATTGATTTATGAGACCGATTGGGGACTGTCAGACTCCTTTAATCCGGTTCCACGATGACGGATGGGGCTCAAATACTTTTATAGTACAGTGCGAAGCGGACAAAGGTTAGACACCGCTCATGAGACTTGTTTTAAAAACTGTGCTCTTCCGGGATCGTGAAACACGAGAAAGTTTTAGTTTGGGCGATGCGAAGAAAGAGGACGGAGGGAAATTTCAAATAATGCCAGAACAGTGAATACAGGGAAGCATGGTTCGTCTTGCACAACTCACGGGGCACCTTGAAGCAACTCTATCGGAGTTTGAAAACTATCAGGAACCCTAACCAATATCGAGGAGATCTTCGAGGAGAGAGTCATTTTCCCTCTCAGGTTTGAGGGGTTCATGGTGGAGGAAAAATATTTGATTACGACACGTATCGGCACTGCTATTTCTAGACAGCGGATCGACCCAAAAGGAGGTGTGGAACGAGCTTATCCATGTTCGACAGTCGCTCACCCGAGTAAGTTTTTGGTCCAAAATCTCACCAGAATGAGAGGGAAGGTCAGACGCGTGGATCTGAGGAGCGCCAAACGAGCGATCGAGCTGATATGAGACGAAAGGCATAGAAGCGTCTTGACTAGATTTGTGGCAAGTCATTGGTTCGGTTTGGAGCATTTTACTAGGAATGTTTGCTGAATTGGATGGCGGAAACCTAATATATCTCATGATTCTATGCCCCCAAATAGTGGACGTTCATGCAGCCCGCTTTGATGACTTTACCGGAATCAGTTATCCCCATCCATGGCTGTGTCCAAGTTTGGCCTAGAAATTCTAGGTTGAGAGTATGCATTCCTCAAAAAGCTCCCTAAGTGAGAAGCTATTTCCAGAAACGTCTCCGCTCGCGTCGGCATTAGACGCCTAATGATTCTGCTTATCTGAATTGGTGCTCGATTAACCGCTCCAGCCTGTAGTTTTGCGTCATCGCTGCATTCTGGAAAGTTCTATATTGTAGCACACATCATCGTCATTCTGGAAAAAAGCACAGCGCGGGTCGAGTCAATCAATGTCGACGATCGAACCATGCACCCGGGCTCCTGGCTCTCGAGATGAATCTCCTCGTCCCCTGTTTTTCTGAGGGAAGAAATCTTGCTCGTCTCCTGGAGGACTCGATATTTCCAGAACTCTCTGGCAGTGCCCTCCGTCATGAACGGGATAACCCATCCATGCAGGAGTGTACTCGCATCCAGGGGCGTGCACAGGATTTTTTTTTGAAGGGGGCCAAGGGCACTTTGTCAGACTTTTGGGGGGGAGGGCCAACAGATGATGATGATGATCCTTCCCATAGGACTCTATGGGCAGGATCTAAATTTTGGGGGGCCATGGCCCCCTTGCCCCCCCCCTTCCCTGGGCATGCCCCTGCTGGCATCACACGATGCCGTAGTTCTACTCTGCTCCCCCGAGAGTTTATTAAATCGGAGGAGGCGACCTCAGTGTCAGCTATTTTTCTGGCGGAACTGGAATGCTGTCCGACGGTCAGATTCACTGGAATCGAATTTATGCTTGGCTGTTGAAAAATGTATGTTCCGCAAATTTTTCATGTTGCATCTTTCGCTGATCTTATAGAAAATTCCAGAAGATAGTACACTACCCGCGGGAAGCTTCAACACCGAGAGTGAAAAAAAAAATATCCGATGACACTCTGAGGACCTTTTGTGAGGTACCGTGATGAGAACTACGAGTGAAATCCAGAACATCATTTTCACCAACTGCGTTGTCATCATCATTGCCAAGCTCATACAGGAACATCTACAATCTACTGAAACGATCGGAAACGGATATTGATTCTTTTCGGGTTCGCACGACCATAAGGGTGGCGAAAAAATCTGCAGTCGGGGCGGGAGGGAAGTATGGAGTTTGCTCATTACAGCCCGATTCTTTCATGAACGAGTTTCGCCGATGTCTCTCTCGACGACCATCTAACTACGGTATGCATCCCTGTGACGCCGTGAGCGATCATTCATTTTACTGCCCGTGAGCCAGTTTTACCCCCCACTCAGATGCTACTCGGAGGATCCCTCGGAAGTGCCGCCCGGGGCTGTCCATTGTCCCTCCCCTTGTCATCAATGTTCCTAACTAGCGCTGTTTGTAGGTGAGGCTTGTTATCCAACGGCTCGTTCACATCCCGATCATTCCCAAGTCATACCCGAGCTGTGAGCTGTGGACTCGCGGGCAGTTAGAAGTTCAGGCGCCTTTTGGACGATTCCCAAGAATCGTCTCAGGGCAGAGTGTCCTAATCTCAGAAATCATGTTCAGCATTGTTAGGACATGCGGAGGTGGAAGAAGGCCGAGGTAGGAAATGAAAACAGAAAAGTTATCAGAAGGCAAGTGAGAATATCTGTTGGCCTACTGATTGAGATATTGCACGCAGGGTTTTGAAGTCTGGAACATATGGTACTGGCGGCAGCGCTTGCGGCAGTAGTCACAATTGCGTTCTGAGGATGCCTCGCAGAAGCGTAAACGCCTGGAGGCGAGGCAGTGGAAGCCACGGCTGGTTCCGCGAGAGCGGAGATGTCTCTTCCAGAAGTTTGTCCCCTTCTGGATGGCATCCGCCAGTGGGAGAGTGATATAGCTCTGAGTTCACTGCTACCTGTTTCGCGTTCTAGCCCGCTCGGAACTTTTCAAACTCATCGGTCTCGTCGAGCGAGCAGAGGGATCTCATCTGATTCGCGAAGGACGGAACGTGCCCACAGGTAGACTAGCCGAGTGTGGTTCGAAAAATTCACGAGCTTGATAAGAATCTACAACCTCTCTCGCGACGAGCTGTTGACATTAGATAGCCATAAACGGCGCTGGCGTAGGGGAAGCTCTCGGGGGGAGATACTATTTTGCGGGGAACCGGCGCCCACACCGCTGAGCCTCTTGCAAAGTACCGGAAGCCCTAGTTCTGTCTTGAATTCCTGCCGCCTAGTACGGTCAGCGGATGCAAGGACCGCGAAGAATTGAGAAACGTGTCGGAACAATCACTCTCGATTCCGTTGCTCATGATCTTTAGCCGCAGTGACGGCGTTCCCGATTCGCGTTGACGGCTCATGCAGCGACTACCTTCCAAAACGGCAATTCCGCCGAGGAGGCTTGCATGCTGTCGAACGATACCGGGAATCCAAAACCTCTGCTTGAGAGATGTCGTTGGTATGAGAAGCCTCTACGGAGTACATAACACACCAGCTCGACTCGAGTGTCGCAGAAGATTGTTTTTCATTGTATTTACATCTGTGTCGGTGTAGCGTTGCCTATCTCGAGCCGTCTTCCATCTGGGGATGCGAGGAGTTGGATGATGGGAATCATCCCGGAGATAACCCGAAGTCTTCAATATCTCGGAATTCCGTTCATCGGAGCAATGTTGGGCATCAGCGAAAATTGTTTGGGATGACAGATCAGATTCTCGAAAGCTCGAAGAACCACTGAACTCTCGTAACTCGATCGCGGTTTGTAAAATGTGGATCGTGGAGGAACGAGAGCGAGGAATCGGAGGTTGTTCATTGGAGGAATAGAGAGCCGTCTCCTCCTGCTCCTACCCTTCCGAACTTGTGAGCATCGCATGAATTTCAACGACTGTTTCGAGGGCGCCTCCGCATCCAAGTGTAAGCAACGTCAGCACCTCAAGCTCGATGTGTTTCTCGGTGTTGACACGTGTGTTGAGATGAGATGAGACACATTTTAGAGTGCTCGCCGTTTGCTTCCCAAGAGAATTTGACAGCTGATTCTGGTGTGATTCGAAAACTCATCCATGGAGCTAGCGAACGGGACAAAAATCAGAGAATTCGTCAACAATAATACATACTTCGGAAATCTCCACCCAGGAGGAACTGGATGGCTAGGGAGGCGAAAGAGCCGGTTTTTTCATCTCAAAGAGTTCGCGATCTTCGTGCGTATCGCTATATCGGTTGCGATATCGCCATCAAGCTTTTATGGAAGTTGACCACAGCCAGTTGGATAATCTCTGGGTCAACTCGATTCAGGGAATGAGAAGAATCTCGATCGGCCCCATGGAAGCAGTGGCGTAGCTAGGATTTTTATTTTTGGAGGGGGGCGGCTCCAGATCATGGGGAGAGGAGGGGGGGGGGCGATCTTATACTCCGGACTCAGTCAGTGGTGTAGGGAGTTAACACGGGGGGAAACTCCCCCAATCGCCCCAACCCTTGCTACGCCATTGAATGGAAAGGTTAGCTCCCAAATGACAGCAAAATCATCTATCTGACCTCCTTGTGGCGGAAATGACAAGCTAGATGGGTCTACGCGGAGCCAGAAGGAATATCTTTCAAATGGGGAAGAAATCCATTCGTGACCCTTCCCAGAACCTTATTTTTCCGCATCCTCGCTGGATGGAGATTTTCATTGTATCGTTCGTGTGCACGAGACTGCCCTCTAAGTGCCGGAAAACAATTCGGCAAGATGATTCCCGTCTCATGATGATGTCAGAAGTAAGATATCCCAGCTCTCTAGCCTCATCGGGGCGAAAATAGTAAGCGTTCGGAAAAGCCAATCATTCCCTCTCCGTCAAGTCAGCAAGGGAGTTTCCAATATTAGGCGCGATGGATAATCACAGGATGGAAAGCAGGCTATACAAAATGGATTTCGGCGCGCGACTTGAGTTGCTACAGCAGCAAGTGAAGAAAGCTACCCCCGGCCAGGTTCAATGAGCGAAGAGATCCCCACTGATTGTGGGATGACTGACAATGAAGCATCGATTCTTCGTTAAACAACGCAAAAATTTGAGCAAATAAGAAATCGAAGCCTCTCAAACCAACGAAGTAATGCATCACCGCATATTCACCTCCATCCATCGCACCGAGGCATTCTGGCGGCGAGGCCCACACTGGAAGCGACACGGGAAGCGAAAATTCATCCTTATACAGTGAACACTCAGACGACTAGAATTTATCCAAGAACTTATACGGAGAAACGAGAGTTCTGTGCCACCGAAGTTCCGGAACGCAATTGGTTTCCGTTAAGCAGGCCTCAGAACATTGTTTCTCATATATTGGAAGATCGTGAAGCATCATTACGATCCGAGTTCTCGCATGAACGCCACTCCACGTACCCTCTGAACGTTCCATCTTCTTCTCGACGTTGCATTCATTTTGCGAAATTACGTCATCATGAACCGTGAAACAAAGTGAGCGGAGTTTGAGATATGCCCGGCCCTGAAGTGAACGAGCGAAAACTCTCTTGAACGCACTCAGGAGAGAAGCTTCTCAATTCGTTACGCGAAAAGCCGTCCCGTCGATTCCCCGGAGAGCGTGCGAAAACTGGCGAGAATACGTCGGATCAATTTTGATGAGTCTCTCTCCACTTTTTATCCCGCGGTTTATTGAAGGCATCGTACCCCGTTATTTCGGTGTTCGATATCATAGGGGAACGCAGTGAGTGTTGGGAGCAGAGCGCGATTCAGTAAATCGGAGCCTCGACAACTCCTCAAGTTTTGCTAGACGCGTTACCAAAAGAGTCAATTAGAATGAGGGTCCCGACGGAAGGGCGGAAACAGGCTTTCGCGGATCCAGCGAGTTTACCCTCATCAAAATTCGATGGGGGATTCATGTTTTTGTTGCGACCATCCCATGTGCGAGATTGCGTGCCGAACTAATTCCGATATCCAGTTTTGCTAGGCCAACATCCAGACCTTTCGCAGTCCGCTCTCCTGATAGAGCGTACTATCCAACACAACTCCCTGGAAACGTTCGTTGGAGGGCAATCAATGCTCCTGCATCCACGGCAAACAAGTGTGGAGCGATGCCCAATAGGCTATAGCCCTCGTCAGTCTCTCCACTCGAATGGCCCGAACTTCGATCATACGGACTCGTGAACGCCTCTCTGTGAAGCGGACACTGATGAATCGAGATTATGCCCCAGTATTGGAAACCGGAGTTCCTCGAGAAGAATGATGGGTTCAACATCCAGTATCACAGCAACTCCAACAATCATGGCCTACTTGGCCTTCCGCCCGGCGTGAATATTGTTGGACACGAATGCTGATCTGACATGCTTTATCGCAACCCTTGCAGAACTCCCGGTACGGGTGCTATCACGGGGCAATGAGACCGGGTCCAGATCCTCAGAATGATCAGAGTCGACCAACTTCAACCGAATCTCATATCAAGGTTTCCTCATACTCGAAGGAGCATCCCCACTGAAGACCATCAGGAGTGATTCACGATGGGGAATCATAGGTAGCAGGGCAGAGAGCAGGGCACATAGCCGGGGAATTATGGATTCCGATGGCAGTAACTTCCAGTCCGTTCCTTAATTATTATTCTTCGCGTATCCAATTCCTCCCGATACGACCTGATTTCGGATAAACACCGATCCCCTCTTCCATGAATATGTACACAGAGTCATCGAGACCGATCTTCTTTGTGCAGTCAATCGAGCTCTTTGTATTCGCTAATTCGAAATCGATAGCGACTCGTCTAGCAGTCACTGCGGTTATTCCAAGCGGGATCAACTCGCAATGAATTTCTGGCATTAACACTAGACCAAGCTTACCAAGTTTTCGGAAATCTAGAGTTGTTCTGGCTCATTCATAGCACCACATCGCGACCAGATTCGGATTAAATCAACGGAGCCTAAGATTGGCTTTTGTCGCCGGGGCTTGCTCAGGAAAGCTTGCACGGGAAGACATTTTCATCGAGAAACGCGGGGAACGTAATCCATTCACATCCAGGTCGAAATTCCCATGAAATCGATACAGCCCTGGCTTCGCCTTTCTCATCCACCGTCCGACCCGTGCAACGACCGAAAGGCATCGATCGGCACATGCTTTCTGCTGCCGTCCTTTCCAGAACTGATCAACGAAAACTCGGTTTCCATGTTCGCCGTGAGTTTTCTGGATGTACACTCTGAACTTGGATGGCGTGATTGCGAAAGCACCCTCCATGACGCAGGACGCTGAAGCGACAGGTGGGTCCTCCGAGCCATAATACAGCTTATTGAGAAGTGACACTGACTGCTCTGAAACGCGGTGGAGGAATTTCCAACCCTCCCGCGGGAGTGGAGCAGAGCTCCAACGCGACGTGAGCTCAAACAGATGACAGTCAGGATGCCGGAGCATTCTGCGTTGCACCTTGTGGTGGTGAGCCGTGTTTTTTCGTCACATGATCAAATATTCTGTGTGTGATAGCTAGTGTCATGCCTCATGAGGGATGATTCCAAAACAAAGTTCTGGACAAGAATCCCTTGATTTCAGTGATGGACAGGTTTTCCCCGTCATCGTCCTCCAATCTAGATCCGAACCAGAACCTGGAGAACATCTGACTGCTTCGATGGGAATCGCCCGAGTGAGCAACGGATTTTTTTTGGAGACGCTTCTAGCAGTTCTTGGTTTCAAAGATAGATTTTCCGAAGGTGATTCAAACATGTATGATTGCAATACGAGGAGGAGAATTCCGAACCCGGAGCTTCACATCGTGGTGACGCCTGAATTTCGTGATCAGTGGCTTGAGTGAGCGCGGTGTGGTGGAGGGGCGACGAATGTGCGATTTTCCTCAATAACCAAGTTACCGCGAGGAGCGGGCTGGCTTTGAAGGGATGTCTTTGCAATGAAGACGACAGGATACAAAAGCTCGTAATTTCTATATATTGCGAGCTTGACAGGCCAAGGGAGAGAAGGCTTCCCGAGATTCAGATTGTCACTCTTGGATTATCGAATCGACAGGAAAGGGAGACGCCTTGCGTGCAGCGTCATAAGGCACGCGATACTTCAGACGACGCAGTCGCCGTGAAGTCGGCTGTCGGACCGCTGACTAGGGATGTGAAATGACAACGTTGTCGTTACCCGAGACTGCCTCAATGCGTAGTTGGAGTGTTTTGTAGGTCTGTCGGTAAATAAGACTGTTTATTCAGCACGAGAAGCTCGGTGCATTGTGTGGTTTTGAATATTGCGGTTTTGTGTCTGGTTCTAAAAACGCTGTAGCGCTTAAGCACGAAGTTGTCGTCCGGGAACAACGAAACAACTGCGGTAGATCCTTCTATGCTCGACGAAAAAGACATATATTTCCAGTCAAAAGGCAGTCCTGGGCGGCCGTTGTGCAAACACCATCCGCGGAGAGAACTCCTAGACTGACAGCGAATGTGGTGAGATTCTAAAACCAGTCAGCTTCGCCTTTAACAGGATGGGCAAATGAATCAAGAGCCTCCACGACTTCGATTTCGGGAATCAGTGCAGCTTTCTCTTTTTAGACATCACGGAAAAGCACAGCAAACACTGTCGGGGTACATCGGACGAAATAATGAACCAACATACGCTGTGTCCATTGATTCAAGTTCAATGTCAACAGAAAAGAGCTCATCCGGGATCAGTTCAGGATTTTTCCATCCGGCCGCGATCCGATTGCTCAATCAGTGGCGGCGCCAGCCTATTTTTTGGGACGCTTGAGACCAGGGGCGTACCCAGGATTTTTTCTTGGGGGGGGGGGGCAGAGCAAATTTTTCATCATCTTGGAGGGGGCCAAGACATGATCATCATCATCATTAACATGGAGCTCTATGGGCCGGACGAAAATCTTGGGGGGGGGGCATGGCCCCCTGGGCCCCCCCCCCTCGGTACGCTACTGCTTGAGACCTCGCCAGAGCTTCGGCGGGGGGCGGAAGTTGGAGGAGAGGAGGAGGGGGAGACTCCGTATCCATACCTGTGTGACAGAGACAAGGGAAGAATGCGCCGCAAGCTTATAATCGCTCGCTTCCTTATCAAAAGGGCAGAATCAAAACAGCGATAACCTCTGGCTGATCTGAATCAATGGTTTGTGGCACAAGCATGCCACAACGTTGGAAATCAACCTATTTGACCGGAACGCATGTCGCACATTATTCGATCATAACTTCTTCATGGAGCGAAAGACACTTTATGGTCTTTCCTTTCTGCAAACGCATCGACGACCTGTTCTGGATCGTTGCTGAGATTATCCTTAAGATCCTTCTCAGTTGACAATACAGCCGAAGCAGAGAGCCTTGCGTCCTTCAATGTGCTTCAGAGGTATGATTTGATCCTTCTCAGTACACTGAAGCTTCTCTCACCTGGAGCACTCGTGACTGGAAAGGTTAGCACCATCCTGAAGAACTTGATGACATCATCGAATCCGGACTCCGTGGGTAGATATTCGAAACATTCAAGCGAAGTCTCAAGAAGTTGCCGCAATTCGGGACGCTGAGCGTTCCGGTTTCCAAATTCAGGAAGCGTGAGCTTCCCAAGCTTCCCGCTAGCGCCGCTACTGTGCTCAATCACTAAAAGTAGCTCCGAACCTGACTTCCGATATCCGACGCGCCTAAATTTCGTTATCGTTCATTGCGGCCACCGTCAGCTTGTTGCCAAGGCTGCTGCTCGAGAAGCGAGCGTCAGAGCCATGGCAGACCACTCCGTCTTCCAAATAGCAAGTTCCGGAGTGGAGCGCAAACGCTCTCGGAGACCGGGTCTACAGTTTTTCGGTGGGAGCACTACCGTGAGATTCCGCGCATTTCGGCGCTGTGAAGGTGGAGCATGGAAATGATTCGAGGGACGACATGTGTGACCGATGCAGGTTCAATTCATTCGCGGCCTCGCGGCCGTAACACTCGGTGTTCCTTGGAATCGCCCCACATGCTCTGTGCATCGATTTCGGGAAGATCGGACAGCGACTTCCAAACTGAAGGAATCATTTGCCGTAGGATAACGTGGTGCTCTCCGGTATACCTGCTCGCTTGCTCCTGGCATTCCGGACCCGAAACGTCCTGACAAATTATTAGTGGCAGTGCCCTCAAACCAAACATTTTCCCAAGATGATGACACGTTTTTCCGCGACACCGGACATGAAGAACACTGGACATCCCTGTCGGATACGGTAAACGGCACCGGACACTTTGTTCACACAGATGTGGGCATAGGCGTAGTAATGTCTCACCATGGACGTTGCATACTTGAGGAATTCAGCGGTTCTCGAGAAGCTCAGGGACTGCAGTCATCACTTGGCACTGAGTTTTCAGCTCCACGTAGCCACTGGGAGGGTTCAGTGCCTGTTTTCCGGGTCAGTGACTTTGGCAGCGCGTTAGGAAGCCGATCTATTTCTGAGCCTAGCCGTATGAATCAAGCTCAGGAACCGAACTGCGTCCTCTAAATACGCTCGAGACGGGGACAGGAAACGTTGAGATCCGGGAGCCTGGACGCCTTCCACAGAACGCTGGGAGGATTGAAGAAACAGGTGGGCGAGTACATGTCCGGTCACATACAATAGAATGTTTAATGTTCACACATGAGAACTCTACCTGACGATATGCGCGGAGTTGGGATCGGGAAACACTCCTCGTGATATTCGTCTACCAATCAAGTCACGATCTCATGGTACGGTAGCGCCAAGCCCAATCAAAACACCGGCTCTCAGATCGAATCCCGATCCCGTAACTTCTTCGAAGCGATTCGTTGCATCGTCACTGGTCAGCGCTTCCAAGCCGTCCAGCACCGAAATGCGCGGGGAATGAGGAATGAGCTGTCACTGTGTACTGTCGTGATTCCGGCTAATACTCGGCGTCTATTCGGTTACCGAGTCGAAAGTCCTGTACCCTCGCAATCCGCATAATCTCGATGGAGCCGTTAGACATGCGTTGACTCAAAGAGAAAGAAGTTCCAGTAAATCATCGCGGCTCGCGGCTCAGCTTCTAGGCATCGGTCCTGGAATCGATTCAGCCCTCTGCGTAGCTGGTGCGGTATCGAGACTAGCCCCCGTCCCGAGCTTTTCGTGTGTTGTCGTGTCGTTGAGGCAAGTGTATCACTTAAGGATTCTTCATTTGCGTGAGTATTGTGCCGTAACACGCTCCTATATGACGGTTAATACGAGGCCTGCAATTGATGTTGTGGGACATAGCCTCTGGGATCTCATCGAATTCCTCTGTTTGATCAATAGTGGATCCGCATCGGTTCGTCGATATTTGTTGGGTATTTCGTATTTTAATTTTGGTAACAGATGCAACTCATCGCCGACGATTTTGTGAATACCATCATCGAGGGATATCCTGCATCCCGCTTCTTAGGCCAACTGATCACTCATAATCTTCCTGATTCCCTTGCAGATGATAAGAGCTCGGGGTTTTCCTCGTGATGGGCAGACGGAGCAATAAGAGAGCGAAGATCTCAGCGCTCCTCACGGAAGCGATCGATTCTCACCCTGATGCGGAGGTTTGCTCTTATCGATTCTATTCCCATCTTCGGGTCTCGATTGCCTGAATTGCGAGGCGAAACTTCTGCCCCATTGAGGGCAGTCGAAGAGGTCGCCGTTCTATATGTGTTCGTGGAACGTTGGGAGTCAAAAAGACAAGAGGCAGAGGTCCTGCGAAACGGGGGGATGTTCTCGAACGAATCTCAACTAGATTCTCTCTCGAAAAGACGCCAGGAGTCCTAGTTATCAGTGCGAGCGAACCTACCCTCACGGTTCGAAATGAGAAAATCACATATCATTATTTTGTGTCTGCCGCGGACTCAATTTTCGAATTAGAGAAAGCTGATGCAATTGCTCCATGCACTGAGAAGGAGAGAACCTCTGTCGGCTGCGAGCTGCGAGCTACAAGTTCGAGGCGCGACATCCATCCAGGTTCCTCAAGTCACCGAGTTAATGTGGATACTCATGGTTCGCAGGAGATCCGTGAGCTGGCTGCGACCGCTCCAAAAAACATTCGAAGAGTTCGATGCTTTGGAAAGGGAGTCTATTGGTGTTCTGAAACGGGACACTCATGGAGTTCGCACAGAGCTCTATTTTCCGTGGACATTAAGAAAGAAAAGCTGCAATACATTTTCGGACAACGTGAGCTCCCCCTCTCTCCTGTTCCGTCTAACTCATATCAAAAATTGCGTGTTTATCCGCCCAACTAGTGTGGCTCTGATAACGACATTTTCCTGAAACTCATGGCCGACTTCTTCAATACAGGATGCGGCGAATGCGAGGGACCTTACAAGAAACCTTCATTCAGCACGACGGAATTGAAGCGTATGGTCGAACACGCAGTAGAATTTTTCCTACATAAATTTACTGACGAATTTATGCAGAGAGACCGCGGGGATTCGAAAGCGCAGCGTAAGAAGCCGCACAAGGGCGAATTGTGTGAAGCATGTGAGATGGGGTGTTGCTACCAACCAGTTTATCAGTCAGACAGCGATGATGACGACGTAGGCTCGAACAGGTCATCTTGAGCGTTGCAGAGCTCATCAATCTCATACCGTGGCCTCAAAAACGTTCTAACCGATTCGACGACGCCATCGGAGAGCTCCATATCGATGCCTATACGTTTGAAGCTCCTCGCTGTGCAGCTTTCGGGTCACGAGACTCTTCACCTGCTTCATCACCGAAAAACCTCAAACAGATGTGGTTTCCGCGATTTTTCCTCGTATATCATTCCTATCCACAATGATCAAGCACGCGCTCGGACCGTTTGGGAAATAAAGAAAGTCCACGAATACTTTTTGAGGGAACTCGTTTTATGTTCAAGTTCGCGGTCGCATATCTCCTCCAACCGGCTTGGAATCCATTAAACTCGACCAACGAAGCATTCTGGTCGACGGAAACTCATAACGTGACCGAGCATGCGATTCGGCTGCTGCTTCCAGAGAATGCCATAACCTCACGACGAAGAAGTTGGTGTCGCATCCCGACGAGAAGCAGCGCTTGGCGATCGCTTCTTTCTCCGGATCGACTCTGAAGTTCATCAGATAACAAGAGCTTCTACTTTCCTTTGTATGAAGACGTCTGTCAGAAAAACGGACAAACGAAGTTTGCCGGCAAGAAGTTTGTCGGCATGCTGTATGTACATACATCGCTCTAGTATCTGGTGGTAGAAGGTTGCGCGCGCATGGCACATACGACCTGCTCCGTGGCTCACTGGAAGGCAGTGAGGCAGGCAGGCAGGCCGGCCTGTGGTAGCTGCGTCGGCTGGCTCCTACGGAAGGGTCCCTTTCTCAGAGCTCCCTAAAGCTCTCGCACGCGGGCGGGCGGGCGGTCTGTGTGCCAGGCAGGCTGGCCGTCTAGCTGGCAAGCGAGTGAGCAGACAGGCAGGCAGGCAGGCGGGAGCTGAACTCCCTCAGCAGTGCTCGTGCCGATTCCATGGAGAACGCACGCCTTCTCCGAGCGCAACGTGTCGAACGCGTGACATTGTGAGTGCTTTTTGCGTGCTCTCGTCATCGACCTCGTGTTACTGATCGCCGCAATCGAGGATACTTTTTTTTTATTTGGTTTGTGCTTTAACTGGTTACGGACCGAAAACGCCGCTTCTGGATAGCTTTCCAGGATCCAACAGGTTGGTGTTCGAATTTCGCTTCAACTTTGCTGGCACTGGAGCGGGATATGCTGCAGAGATAACTAAACATTGCGCATTTTCCTAGCGGGGAAAGCGGACTTTCATTCTCAAATTGCAAAAATTCGGATGATAAAAGAAGCGTCGCTGGGCCGAGTTAGGATTAACTTTCCGGAGAGGGAGCTGAATCACGTTCAAGTTTTTAGGGAGGCCCCAAGATAATGGCATGGTCCACATATGGACTTAGGGACCGGGTTGCCGAGCATCGCTCTGTTGAACAGTACCTCTGGAAACTATCGTCGCCGTCTGGCCGTCACAAGTGCCGAACATTGCGGAGTTAATGAAAAAAAGGAGCAACACTTCAAGTGGCAAGAGTAGTGACGAGGTCGGTGAGGTATGCCGTGGGATATAAGCGGCGCCGATCACCGAATAGGACGGATTATAGTGGATGCGGACGACGAGGGGGAATCGGGGCGACGTTGAGAACATGCCAGAGCGAAATGTGACGAAGGTCATAAACTTCGTGGTGGTAAACTTGTACACTCATATGTAGTCTAGAGCGGCGAGATTGGCTTTGGTTGTTGCGAAAACCGCACACGGTGTAGGAGTGGCCCCGGCGACCGTGAAGGTGTCCAGGAATAGGAAACGCTGTTCGTTGCGGCTTGCATGACTCGATCTCGCGCATCGGTAACAGGCAGATCGGGACGGGGGGAACTTTTCCTGGTGACAGCAGTTGAGGCAGGATCACAGTCTTCATCAGATAAAAGTGTTGTGGCCTCAGACGGTTCAGTCAGAGTTCAGATCGCCGGGTTGGGTTCTGACGTTGAGTTTGGCGAAGGTGGCGCGCGCCCAGATTGGTCGAGACTGTGTTGATATTGACTATCAGCATAGTGATATGGAAGTTCGTGATAGCCCAGCGTAATTGCTGCTAGCCGAAACAACTATCAGGCTGGTTGGCTTAGTGGGTGAGATCTGAATCCCGAGAAGTTCAGGAGCTTTTGAGGGTTTGACGGATAACACCGTCGCTGTCTTGTGTTCTCCTCCTTGACAGCCGCGGCGGCGCGCTGCCTAGTTTGCAGGCCGGCAGTCAGTCAGTCAGTCAGTCAGGCAGGCGTGCTCGGTGGCTGCCTGTCTTCAAGCTGTCAAAAGCTTTGCGAGACATGCCGGCGAAACGGCGTTACGGGCTCAATCCGTTACCCAGGACATCATCCATTGTGAGTTTTGAAGAAACATTTGTCCGTCACACTTCCTCTATCTTCTTGCTCCTCTTCCTCTGTGTCTCTCTCCCTCTTCGCTCGTTTCCGCGCGTGGGTGGTGGACAGACGAGCGCGTGGCTGGGAACTTTGTTGGGAGAGTTTTCTCACCCACTGCTGGTGGTTTTTCCGGGAAGACAAGAAACGGTTCCCTGATGCCGCGAGCCATCATCCAGGAGGGGAATCTGGGATTTCCCACGACCGGAATGCTCATTGAGGTTGGAGCGATGCGATCCGAAGCACCGGATTGGAAACGGAGAGGAAAACAGAATTAAAAATCTAAAGCAATTTCAGAGATTCCGCCAGAAGAAGAGCGGAGTGCTTTGAAACTTGTATCAACTCCCACTACGTTTGTCCTCGGTTCCGTGTGGGAATCTTGGCTGAACACAGGAATCGCACGGAAGTCAGGAAGAGAGAGAGAGGGAGGAAGGGAGGGATTTTCGATTCCAGAGGGTTATTTGTGGAATTCCCGAGAATTGAGAAGCAAAACGCACGCCAGCGCGGCGTAGACGTTGGAACGGTACCTCCGTCTTCAACCGCGATTAGCTCGAGGAAAACTCATTTCCATTCGGATCGCTCACCGGTCGACCAAGGGCAGCTCATGAGACAATCACAAACGAAGCATTCGATGAGCGGATACCGTGCGCGTGGCTTGCCGGTGCCATTCCGTGAGACCGGCGGTCGTTCCCTGGAATGAAAGGAAGGGGATAGCTCAACTTCATTGAAAAATAATCAAATTGTTGAGCCGTTCTTCGGGGAAACAGCGACCTGAGGAGTTTGGGGACGGTCTTGCAAGGTCCCACGTTGGAGAGAATGATGATTATTCACGGGGAGCGATAATTCGACGGAGTCGATTGCTTTCGAAGAACAGGCTTTCAGGAACACACAGGCACTCACACACTCAAACACACGGATACTTACACTCAGGCAGTCAGTGGGCCGAGTTGCCGTCCTGCAAGCAAATGAGCGAGCGGAGAGCGGACGACTGAGTCAGACAAACACAAAGAATCGCATGCCGAAAACCTTCGAGACGCATCCCGCCGCAAGCCGATGGCATTAATTACCTAAGCGTCGTTGAATCTGAGCCAAGTACGGGGCGCAAAGTCGCAATTCGCGGTCCCGCGGGTCTTCATCTGCATGCGTGCCTCGATGCAATCCTGCCGAACGCCGCGCCGCCCCCCGCTATTTCTCGCACGGGAACTTCAAGAACCGTTATCCCGTTCGTTCGCTTGTCCGCACTTGAAGCTGGTTGGTTGCTGCCAGCACGCTTGTGATTGGGGAGGGGTCGCGCAGGAGCACACAGAGTCGGTGTGCGCACGCAAAGTAACTGTGCTTTTTATTAGGTATCGCGAATCGAGGCAACGGTATTCGGAGGAGGTTTTTGGTATGCCTTCCCAGCTCGCTCGCGTCCTCTATGCTCGGCGCATCCGTCTTCCATAATCGGGAACAGGATATACATAGCGACCTAACGAGCATGACTCGGTTACATTGCGCTGAAGCCACCTGCGTCGATACGGGACGGTGTGTGATACGGCACTGCGATGATGTTTCGCTATATATATATATTTCTCGTATTGCGCGGTTGCCGGCAAACAGCGCGTAGAGACTCGATCATAGATGGGGCGGTATGGGCGAGAGGCGAGACTGTGAGTAAACGAGCTCATTTAGTACGAGAGACGGGGAAGAGAAAGCTTGCACTTAAACCCATCATTTCTGAAGGTTGCGCTCATTGGAGCGAAACTCACCCCATGTATTAGAGATGCCATTCGCGTCCGATATGAGTTGCTCGGAGCCATGAAAAATATTACTCCGTTACACGGAAAATATCCGCTGGAGAGGAACTTTTTTTTTGCACTCCGATACGCACGTCGTTCCTCTCCTCCAGTGAGCCAACTGGTTCGGACTTTATTTCCTGAATCCGGACATTTCAGAGCTGAATCTTGCGCTCCGGTAACAAATCGGAAAACGTCACCGTGCTGTAAACTCATTCCGCATAGAGTTATTTACGACGGCGAGGCAGCAACTGCATCGATTGGAGTTGGGCTAATTATAGTCACGATGCCGTTTTTCAGAATCAACTCTCGTTCATGATGAACAGAGCCCTCCTTACCCCTGAAGATATCGAACGAAGCCTGCGAGTCCGAGCCCCACAGATCCGCGGGTAGAAAAAAAATACGAAGATGGTGCAACCACAAAACGCGGGCACGCCTCCAGCGGAGCTTCCTCACTTGCGGTCATTCAAGTACGACTTATGTATTTGACGGGTTTCGCCTGCTCTTGAAGCTCTCGTATGTTAGCAAGATTCCCTTCCGCCGTGTATGTTTCGGTTTCGCACGGCGGCGCTCCACGAGAAGCCGGATTCCAAACGACCACAATCAATGTTCGTGCAAAGAGTCGAGTGGGCTTGCGGGTGAGCTAATCTAAAAAGCCCGCTCGCTCGACGGCCCGCCAAAACATTAGACTCGTTCAAAAGAGAGGAAAAAAAACGAACGAGAAAATCCGCTCCACAAACGTGTTCCTAAGCTATTTTTTCTCTTTTTATACTCAATCGCTCGCCGGACTTGAACCAGACCCACGGATAACTAGGTTTTTCGCGGCGCGAGCTTTTCCCGGATTGTGGCAAAAAGCGCCGGCAAGAATCCTCAGTGCGATCGTGATTATAAGCGAGGCTCGAGGATGAATCACAGCGAATCGCTTCACTGGTGGTCCCCACTCCAAGCATGGGGGATAGAACGTCGGGAATAACCACGGGAGATCAAGAACTACGGAGCTAAATACAGCACCTCCAGACTTGCGACGAAGCCTCGCATAACTCAGAGAAACCGAGCACCTGGGAAGCTTCCCCGAAGGTCAGAGGACAAAAAAGTTGCTCCGAAGACAGCAACGTTTACCATTCCGATTCCGTGCAGTTACGAACAAAGGCCATAATGGAAGCTTGTTGACACGAGTCCGGGCATGGCACAGCGTCATTTGAAACGCACCTTCTGCTTGGGTAGTCGATTGAATTTCGCGAACTTTATTTTCGTGACCCTCAGGAGATCGACATCGTGGAGGTTGTTGTTGTTGTCATATATAGCCTACTTACTCATGAACGAATACACACACTGGGTATAAATCACACGCATGAACGGCTCAACCCTCGGGGCCGGAAAGAATATGAACGGATCCACGACGGACGATTGGGAGGAGGTCGAGCGATCGCGGTTTTGAGCATGAGCCGCTTGTAGAGGATAGACTTGAGCAAACTCCAGCATCCTCGCTTTGTACATACAATCTATTGCTGAAGTGGATCCATTGCTTGTCGCCTCTGCTAAAAGGGGAAATTTTCTTCTACCGTCGCGATCGGCGTCGTTCAATAAAGATCCATCCTTAGGTGTCGCAACCAAGGAAAGAGGCGCGACACCTACTGACTGACTGACTGACTGACTGTTCGGTTCACCGGTTGTTTGGTTGGTCGGTCGGTCGCCGACGAAAAAAGGAGGTGAGCAGCATCGGCGGTCGCGGCAATTCCAACTGCAGTGGTCTGGGCGGCGCCGGCGTGAGGAGTACCACGCCGCCGCCGCCGCCTTCGTCCAAGTGCCCCGCTCTTCCGCTGGCTCAGGCACTCTCACGGCTCGCTGAGCTGTCAAAGGAACAAAATCCTGAGGAGTCAGCGACGCGTCGAAGAGAGGCAGTCGCAAGCCGAATGAGCAGGAACCCCCTCCCCAACCCATCTGGCTCTCGTGCGTCCGGACCTCGCGTCCTTTCACTAGTTCGCTGATCCGTTCGTTCTTGCGTCCGTCTGTTTGTTCGCTTGCGTGCCCGGCGACATTGGGACAGGGAGGAATTATCCTTCTGAGGAAACATCAGCGCGTCATTGGTGTCTGGAAAAAGTTCAGCTGCCATCGGGAGAGAATCCGCTCAGGTTTCGCGGGGATATCATCTGAGTATCGCGGATTGCTTTACGCCTCGATTACCATCAGCTTAACAGACACTCTACGTGTGCCATATATAGCTGCTGTAGTCAAAGAGGGACCAAGGGCGAACTGGGAAGAGGGAGTAAAAAAAACGAAATAGGAACGAGACTTGTGACGACGATCGCCGTCCGTCGTATATCTGGCCGCCGGCCGGCCGGTCGCTTCGACGGCCGACGATTGAGCTCTGTCGATTTGGCTTCACTACCCGATGTCTCGAGGGACGTCGTGGGTCAAGTGCCAAATAAACAACGCTTGCGTTCGCGATTCTCAGCCACCAAAACCTCCATCCATACGATAAGACGAACACTCAATGACTAATGGAGTTTACGATTCAATCGCTCAGACTTGCCTAAGTCAAAGAACGGCACACCCGATCCGCTGGAAAACTCTCTCAGGAGTTTTCTCTCAGTTTTCTTCCCACGCTTCGCACTTACCCTCTCGTTCACTGGGGACACTAATCGATTTGTCACGCATTTTAATTGGGTTCAGAAAAGAGCGTCAAGCATTGCGCGTGTTGGATTGCACTTGAACCTCCACTCCACGATTTGCGTCCAAATCAGAGTCAACTTCTCCACCGCAGGAATGGAAGCGGGTGATACTTGCCGCAAGAGACTCGACCGGGTTGAAAGCTGAAAGAGTTTCGCAGAGAACAACGCATCACATCGGAAGTTCCAGTTTACATCGGATTCCGGATTAGGAGATGTCGTGTTTTCGAACAAATCGCGTCTCCCTTTCCAATCCCGTTCCGAACTCAGAATAAAGGACGGAGGTGTCAGCGCGAAAACGCGAAGACAAATCGTGAACGACGACCGAGGAGATGCTTCGGATCCGAGTTTCGAATATTCTATCCGATCCGATGTTCGAGCGGTCAACACGCTCCGCATTTGGGCTGATTTGTCTGCAACCAGAGCTCTGAGTGTTGGCCGTACTTTCAAACTTTGGTAGTGATTCGGCGGCCCTCACTCCGAAACTCCCGACCATGATTCCCGTTCATCTCTCAACCAATATTTCAGAAGCCTGCGGATCATATCGTAGAGTACAAGGCAAGGGATATCTCATCTGGACGCTCTCGGCCCTCCGTTCGTCTGGTCGGTTGACTCAAATCCCTGACAATGAATGATGCGAGAAGAAAGGACCAAAGGTCGCTCCACGCTACCCCTTGGCTGGGGCGACCTTTTGTTCAGGAAGAGATACTATCTCCGAGAAAAGAGGGACTCTTTCAAGCTGGAAGTTTTGGCTTATAAACATTTCAATATCGTATGCGCATCGGAAAGAAATAAAAATGAGCATATGAATTTGTTAGCTGCTTCATATTAGGGTCAAACGATGTGAGCGAGCGAGCGAGCGAACGAGACCGCCTCGGTTTGATTGCCCCTCCGTCTGATTTTGAAATGTCGTAATATACGGCCGACGCTCCGACGGCCATGGGACGGCTCAGAGAAGCCTACAAGTCCGTTGAAACTGTAAAATATGTAAACGATTGCGGGAAGCGCCTCCGGGCGCATACGGAGCTGTAAGAAATGGAAACTGTATCCACGTCGTAATTAGATGACATACGAAACCGTTGAATGCGAAGGCAATCTTCAACTACAGCGCTACATTAAGCGTACAAGCAAGCAGACTTATCCCAACGTTGCTCTTGTGCATTATCCAGCGAGGGATATTCGAAGAGGTCCTCGTTCGCACACATTCGGAATATCTCCCACAAAAATCGAGGAGTGCAAATAACAAGGCCGCTCGGTGCTCATTCTGTTTATTACGGCCCACCACCACGTTGATGGCATCGGTGGGGACGAGACCGGAGAATTACATTGCCCAGTGGCAGCGAGGGGATAGCTAGCTGAATGGCTTGTATCGAAAACGAGCTCATTCCGGCAACATTCTCGCGCAGGCAGTTTCATTTCGAACCGCAGCCCTTCCTGAACTTCCTCGGGGAAAGATCCTGCGACGATCAGGACGAACTATATTGGGCGACCTGCTGCGCATCGACTAATACGATGTGCGCCCTACCCACCTACCAACCGACCGACCGACCGACCCGGCAATCTCGCTCGAGGCTTCCCAGACAGCGCGCACGCTCCCTTCCAGGCTTTCCACACAGAGGCGGGGGGGAATCTCCCACTCTGTAAGGAGGTGAACTCATTAAAATCCTCAAACTCGACGCGTCCTGACGGAGACTCCTGCTGGAGACCCACTGGCTTGTTCTCTTTCCCTCCGCTTCTTCATCCCCTACTTCCCTCGGACACTTCCTCACGGCAAGTTCCAATCAGGGCGGAGGGAGGCTGGTGACCCATCGGTCGACCAGTCGGCTGGGTCACTCTGTCTGGTTCGCTCGTAGGGTCGCTTCGTCAGTCCGATCTGTCGGTCGCTCTGATGCCCTTGTCTGATGATGTAGACTTTAGTCTCTGAGTAGTACGCACGACTGACCCGACTGGCCCTCTGACCGGGTTCTGCCTATCAGGACAAGCAGTCCATGTAATTTAATAAAGACCGTATTTCAGCCTAGTGCTGCTGGGTTGTCTCCGCGAGAATCTCAACTCGAACACGAAAAGAAACCGGAGAGAAAAGGAGGGGAACCACCGAGAAGAGGAAGTTGTCGGTGACTTTGGTCTTCAGGGCTGACGGACGGACAGACGGATCAAACGCCTTGAGGCTTCGCGATGTTTTCCTCAAACACCGGGAGAAACAAAGTTGAAGGAGGGCCGAGGAGGAAACCGGGAAAATTCCGAAGTCGGTCGAAGCTTGGTAGTTTCTATGACGACGCTCTCAAAGCGAATGCAATGCAAAATGTATCCTCATGGCATCGGTGTGCCGCATGCGGCTCTTATTGTTAGCGGTCTCGAACGTCAACAGCGGCGACTTTCTGTAGTTAAAACTATTCCGCATGAACGATGGACGCTATCCTTGAGGTCGAAGTCTTCTCATCTTGGCCACTCGACGTAGCAATCTTGCGAGACTTCATAGCGGATCAGAAGTGCGCCACAGCCGAGTCTGATTTTCTGCTTGGTGACGTAAACGAGGACAGCCAGCCAGTCAGTCAGCCGGCTAGCTGAGCCAGGAACGGGTTTTCTAGCTTTACCGCCTCGACGCCCGCGGGAAGCGAGAACAGAAAGGAAAAAATCGCGAACAACTATGCTGTTGTTCGGAGTTGCCGGTGGAATTTTCGCGCTCGAACTTCGATTTTTTCAGGGTCTCTCCTCTCTCACGATTCTTCTTGAAAGCTCAAAGCCGTCTTTTCTTCTGTTCTGGGACGACGTGCGTCGAATACTAGGGCGACGTTTTTTCTTCGTTTTCTCCGCTCTTTCTCCGTTCTCTTGCTTTAAATATTACTCCCTATGTTCCATCGATACTTTTCGAAACGAACGGCTTGAGTGAGACCTTTAGCTTTCACGTCGCGCACGCCGCGCCGTGTGTACACGGTTGCTCTTGGAGTTGGCCTCACTCATTTCAAGGAAAGGGTTTCCACCCAGAAGTCTTACCTCGGACGACGGTTTTCGATCGAGGCGTTACTCCTTTCGCGGGGGCCGCGACACCACGAGTATGTGTGAAGACCACCTTTGGGAGGGATTGATCATTCAAGTCGGGGTTTCGGTTCGGAGCGATCTCAGCGAGATTCTCTGATTCAACATCTGAATCCTAGGAAGTGCGTAGGGCATCGGACGATTCGGGTATTCGTCGTCGCACACCTGTGAAGGACGAAATCATTCCAAAGGGGATCAAGGAAGGGAGCAGGCTTGAGCACCGTTCAATCTCCGTCACACCGATCAATAGCCCTCACTTTCGCTTGCTGTTATCAAAGCCGATTTTTATATAACTGGAGAAAACCACAGATCGCCGCCAGGATCACGCTAACTGCAAAAATAATTCGAGTAATAATAATAATAATAGCACTAGCTACTATGACGACCAAACGAAGCGGCGAACGGTGGAAAGGTGGGAAATGACGGATAAAACGGACCACTCAGCTTTCACGTCGTGGGCGATGGTTTTTTTTTTGCTACGGTAAGAGAAAACGGGCGAGGTTGGCGAGCAGGAGCGTTTTTCTCGTTTTCTGGATCAGTAGGGATGAGGGAAAATCGAGAATAACTAGCGATAGTCGGAGCGATTGCTCGCCACTGTCTATGTTGTTATTCAATCCTAAACGTAACGCTTCAATCCAGCTCGGATTTATTCTAGAATACTCAAGGCGGCGCGATTCATGGCGTTCATCTCGTTACATCCCTAATTGTAAGCTGAATGTGTAGTTCTGATTGGAGGTTGAAGGAGCACATTACGAAACACGCCTCAAATCGCCGGGCTCTCGAAGATATCTGACTGATTGTGAGTCGTCATTTCAGGAGCTTCTGACCTTGGCTTCTTATGGAGTTTCCAGTCGTCCTGGAATGTTTCCCAATAGTGTTCTATATTTGAACCCCAGACAAGAATCAATTCCGACAAGAGAATCTCGAAGCAGTGAGCGAGTCGAGGTTGTCGCCGATTTCGCCACTGACGTGGGGTATGCGGGGCCAGGCGAAAATGAACTTCACGGCTCGGACCAGCGGCCAGCTGAGATCAGAGAACATGATTGTACAAGATCTTGGATCGAACACGATAGATTTTTCGGCTCCAATGATCTCAAATCTCGGGAAGTTTGCCTCGCTGAAATGTGTTTCACAATAGAAAGGCCACGGACCCTTCCGAGGCCATTTTTAACGGCGGTGTTGCCAAGAGCTGTGCTCGGACCGTTCCTTCTTGATTCGGACCCTCCAAGTTAAGTGGACATCGATCTTGGGCTTTGGACGTCTCCTGACGTTGCTTTGGTCTTCGGGTTCAGTGCCACATCCTCAGTTCTCTGGACTCATCTGCTTTCTGAACGTAGACGACACCTTCATCCATAGTTTCGGATCGTGATCAAACGGGGTCGCGTCGTTATCGGGTCTTGAGATCATCCAGTGGTAATCGATGATATCTCACACGAGGGTGCTCGAGGAAGAAGAGCTTTTTTTTAGGTCCGAGGCTCACCTGCCGGCGAGACGAGAGCACATCTGTTGCGTCACATTCGAGCGACGTTCTTGAGTGGGAGCTCCTACAAAAACACCCAACCGTGTTCTCTTGTACAAGCCACGCGACCTTATGTTCAGGAGTTCTTTTTGTCTCGTTCCGAAGTAGGTCTCTTATAGCCTCCTTTCACCGAAATCCCCGATAGTCGCGCTACGATCCGAGTGCGGGCCGCGTGCGACGAAACACGACAACATGTTATTTCTGCGTGCGCGAAATTTTTCGATCGAGCAACTGTGAGATACCCGAATAACGATTCAAAAAAAGCCCTATCCAAAAGTCGGACCATTACCTCGATAGCGACCGGGCGAAGCACCGACCAGGATCTCACCACTGGACCCGTGGCCTGAAGTCAACCGCTCGTCCATTTTTAGAAAGTTGATATCGACCTCCCGAATGTTCTACAGATTGTTTATGTAATGACCGCGGCGACCGATCGGGTTCTGGGATCGTCAGCCTGCGTTCTATATACTCACTCGACCGCCGGGGGAGATGCGTTCATATTCGGGGAGATTTTTGGCAACGGACCGAAAGACCCCAAACTAGATAGTTCCCACGAACTAATTCGATTGACTGGAACTTAGCGATACGATTCGACGAGATCTTGGGGTGATGGGTGGCGAGTTCGTCCGCACGTTCACTCGCTCGCTTGCGACCAGTCGATCAGATTGGGCAAGCTCGACGCACACGATCTCTTCGATGTTGGCAGTCAGTACGTGCACTAATTCGGCGACGACGACAACGACACCAGACACACACACAGAGCCGCCACGGAAGGACTTCGACGTAACCGGCGAAACTTTTGCGAGTTTTGCCGGATCTTTGCGGGGTAGTTCGATTGAAATGGCGAGGCGAGTCTCGAGTTACCATCTTCAGGGAATCAGCGGAGTTTCAGTTGAGTTTGCTGTTCAGGCGTTCGAGTTTGAAGAATTCTCAGGAATTCGACGCCGTAGCTATGCCCGTCAATGTCTCGACCAGTTCTTCATGCGAACCGCCTGCGAAGCTTGAAAGGAGCTGTGAGGCAGACGTGGGCTGCCAAACAAGCCTAAGGGCCGTTAGGAGAACATAGGCTGACCATCGGTCTGTAACATTGAAGACCTCGTATTATTTTTAATGGCCCGGGCACGGTACAAGCGCAGGCCGACCGACCTCACGGAGCGACATATCGTTGATAAGCTCGATCATCCCTCGCGATGGCTCATCGTCGTAAACAGATTATGACGGACAGTAAATGGAGCGGCCGTTTCATGTAAGATTTCTCTCGATATCGTTCCCTCCGAAAGTTCTATTGTTCACAAACGCGCTGTTCCGTTTCGTGTGACGAGGGAATGGTTATTTTTGGAATCGGAGGAACTTCTGAACGCTGCTGCGCCCGCACTCGCGGAAAGGCCCGAAGAGGCAAACGGAAAGGAACTCTCTTTCGGTCGCAGCGATTTGTCCACAATGGAGTCCCCAAGCTGCACAACGGATTCCGGCACTCGCTGCTCTGATGCGGTCTCCCGATGATTCCGGGAGTCGCTCGATTCGAAACAGCGGAGCATTGTGCTCCGTCTGCTGGGTAGGTATTCCTTCCGCTGCCACTTGATCAATGTCATTCAGTGAAGCTCACACTAGAGCGATTGCTCGACTTCATTCAGAACCTTGGGCAGAAGTCTGAGCACGAAGTTTTCGCGGGCCTTGGCCATGAGCGCGTCAACGCTCGCCGTTGGAAGAGGAACCTTGGAACTTCATTTATTTCCTCTGCGTCAATCTCAGCAAGATACATACATTCAGGCTACTTCAGAGGGTCGCATAGGTCATTCTCGAGATCTGCCCGGTGGGTGGCCATTGCCTCTGAGCCCGCGAGGCCGTTGCCGAGTCTCGCTGGCTCTTTGACTCGAGTGTCGGTCGTCACCTGTAAAGTATTTTCTGCTTCTCTCAGCTAGAGGCTCGGTCGCCCCAGCAACTTCCCAACGATGTCTGTGTGCGGTAACTCCACAAGCGTTCATTTTTCAGAAGAGAGACTCTCATTGACATTCAACACTTGTTGCGTGGAGATAGACCGCTGCTGCAGAGAGTGTTTTGACGGAAGCGAACCTTGCGCTGTTGACCTGAGCTTCGAAATCGAACTCGGACGGACATTGAACACCGTCCGACATTTCGACAGGTGCTCTTCATCGTTGAGCCGATGGGAAATTTCAGTCGAATTACGTTCATGAGAGAATCTCGGCCTATATGAACCACATGGAGCATCTACAGCACGGCGATAGCTGAGAATAGAGGTTGAAATGGATGCGAATGAAGCGATCCTGGGAGAGGAAGCTTTTCTTCGGCATCCCGAGTGGGGCCGCGAAGATCGCGAAAAACCGACGCGGGGGCCTGCCCGCAACAAGCCCGCGAGAATATACATCGCTGATGATGGGCAATAATGTTTGACATATCGACGAATGTCAACTCTCGGGTCAACATTGGATACATGGCCATGGAGTGGTTTCGCGCCGAATATATTTCCGTGGACGACATTGGCATTCCGAAAGGAATTGGCTCGAAAGAAGGAAGGCAGGCGGCACATGTGCGAACGCACGAACACACGCAGACAAAGCAGCGACAAGGGTCAGTAACGAGGGGATGGAAAGCTGCTGAGACGCTTGCTTGCTTGCCAATGTGTGTGTGTGTGTGTGAGTGTGGCAAACATTTTATCGTCAAACGACTTGTTTATATTCAGAGCGTGTCGTCTGCTTGTAATGACATCTCTCTCGACAAAGACAACGGGATGATGACGATGGCGACAAAGACGACGGGAAGGATGACAGTCCCAGAGCGGTTGCGGGGCGGAATTCCTCCCGCGAGGGGTTGGTCCGTTCATTGTGCTTGAAGAATATCCTGCGAAACGAAATGTCGACCTTGCCTCCCTCATTTTCCCAGCATATTGAAACAGGGCATTCGAGCATGGCCTATTATACAGAATTCAACGACCCAAAGAGCTTATCGAAAGCTCAAATAATGCTGTTGTAAGCCCGACAGCATTCCGGGAATCCGAGCAAAGCATCGATTACCAAGTTGCAGAGGACTCCGCGGAGCACTCGGATTCCGTATGGATTCCGGAGCATCTACGGAGCTTTCCAGAGACTACCCTCCACCGGAGCTCCTGCACGACCCGAGAATTCTTCGGGGCCCCGCAGAGCCCAAGTTCAGAACCAGGTTGAAGATCACAACTCTGTCTGATGCTCGGAAAAGGCACGACGAGCGTTCCCTGTGGCAGTCGCTCTCGAAGAAACAAAGTTCCCTCAAAGTATTCAATTGATAATGCAGCTCCAGAAGATCCTCGGTCGAGACGTGGAGAGAACAGAAGCATAGAAAATGAGCAGCAGGAAGGAACTGAAAGTTCCGTCGCAATCGCCGTGTCGGAGCTATAACCGTGGAGGATTGCACCCGATACTCCGTTAATGAATTTCAACCGCACAGGAAAGAGGTCCATCCGTTCGTCAGAACCGAGACGGGCCTTGTAACTTTTCCGACCTTGAAACATTAGATCGACCCGCCAGATCGTCGAGAGGCCAACCGAGCAGGAACTTGGGCCCTCTGTCGATAGATCATCATTTCATTTGGGGAATCAACCATTAGTTCGTTTGTGGACTCACGAGTTCCTCACTTCATTTACGTGAACGCGCCTGGGGAATCATCTGAGGAACAAGGCGGCTGCGGTTCTCGACCGAACGCTCGAGAGCCTAGCCTGATAACGAGGGCAGTCGGCTTGAAGCCTTGCCCGGCCAAACGCTCCTGAACAGTGTTATGATTCGTGGATGGAGGCTCGAAGCTCGAAAACTGGAATGAATAACGGCGCGAATAGTCAATCGCTGATTTGCAGATCCTATGCTCGTTTTCCGGGGCTGGAAGCTCGTGAGACCTGACGTGGTGAGCTGCGTCGTGGAAGTATGCCGCCGCATGGTTTGGCGAGACACATTTGAACTTTATACTTTACTCGTCGTTGACCACAAATACTATACTTACCGACGAGTCAGCCTGAAATTCCGCGGCATGCATTCGCCGCAGGCGTGAACGCAAGGTCTGGCAAATGGTATCCTGGGAGATTCCTCAGCCATCTCTCCTCGGGAGATCCGGCTCCGAGGGGATCCGGAGAGCGCAGTGCAGCTCATTTGCTCGCATTAAAAGAGAGCCACTGTCTAAAGATGTGCGGATTTATTAACTAAGACATCAGCCTCTTCACCTCGAATCTCTGTCAGGTGCCCCACGACTCTTCTTTTCGAATATCTTCGGAAGGAGCCGTTTCCGTTTGAGATCGAAAGTCATTCAACCGTTAGTTATCATGAAGTTATCGAGCGGTTTGGAGTTCCCTGTGTCAGAATCTGCTCTGTATCAGAATTCCTGGTGAACTGAATTCTTCCGGAGAAGTTATCCATGGAGACACCTTCTCTGTTGATGTTCACGGCATGCGCATTCCAATGTTTTGGTCCTACCCAACGAACGACGACGACGGAACACAGTGATGAGGAACGGCCACTGGTTTAGTCAGAAGCGACGTCTATTACGGGCAGTCGGGACGGGTTGACTGTTCGGGTGGATGGATGGCTGAACGGATGGGCTACATTTCAGGGAAGACGGGTTTGGCGGGACGTCTCACCTAACTTCAATGAGCTCCGCGGGCGTGAGGTATGAAAATTGGCTTCACCGCACCGCGCAGGTATTCGCGCGATTCAGCGCGAAATTCCTCCGAGCAACTCAATCGGTGGGCTGCGGCGAAAATCCATTCTGTGCAGACAGAGTTGGTGGCGGAAGGGGCCTGGCCACCGCGTCCACTCGATGAGATCCACTTGGTTGGCTGGAAAAGCAGTGAACTTTGAGTCTATCTTCAGGCCGCTACCCATGGAGCGTTCAGAAGCTGGGTAGAATAATTGGCTTATTGTTGGAATAGTTCCTTCAAGTCTCACTTTTTGAACTCTTCGACAGCATGAGAGTCCGGACTCGCAAGCTTTCAAGCAAAAATGAGGTCCCAGGGACACAGAAGGAGCAGATTGGTTGTGTTTTCTCCCCCGCGTCATCGGCGTACCTCCTTCCGATGCTGCGAATCCAATCATCCTGACTCTATGGAAGACGGTGTGTCTACTAGGGTAAGATGCGATCGCAGCCAGTCATGACCTAATATCCGTTGGCTGTATGGAATCAGAACGAAAATTTGGACTTGCGCTACGGAATATTGATTCAGCCCCTCCCAGTTTCAAAGGTTGTCCTGCCGCAGCTTTCGTCGTCGTCTCCTAGACCTCGATTGTGGCGAAACCTGGGCTCGAGGACCGAAATCGCATCCTGACGAGAGGTTGCTCTGGGTGACGAAAACTAATTTGAACGACGTGTTCACTACTGTGCTCGGAGGATCGATCGAAGGTCACTCCGGGGCTGGAACTCGGTGTTCAAAATCGTTTCCTACTTCGCACGCGATTGAGGTGCCCTGGATCACTCGAAAACTGTTTCCCAAAACAGCGGTAGCACATAGATGGATATCAACCTGTGATCTGTGCGTCTGGGTGTAGTGAGGGAATAGTAAGAATACAGGCTGGAGGGAAGTGGTTGCGTACCCTCAAGTCGCACGAGGGATGGTCGATTGAACATTCGCGGCACAAAGGATAAACAGTATCCTGACGCCACACCCGACGTACTTCTCCGGGATGAGACTCCTCAATGCTTCACTCAAAGTACTTATTCTTGCGGAGCGGAAGGACACACACGTAAGCGTTGCAAAGTAATCCGAAGAATAATGAGATATCGTAGGCACTGAGCGAGCCTCCCTCTATGGCGGCCGCTCAGAAAGGAGGACGATACAGTATGGGGACGATGACAAAGGCTAATACTGGGCTCCTCTCTGGATTTGTTGGGATATTAAGGCGTCAAGAATTCTGGGAACATTCCTGACAAGCTGTCTCGCGGAATGGATCGAGATATGCGTGCTGACTCCTTCCATTATTCGTTCTCGCTGAGATCGCGATGTCTCTGTTACCGAATATCACCGAGGAAAAATCACCGCGCTTGTGTATCCGATTGAAGGCGGAGGGAATTAGAGCTATCGGAAGTTATTCCTTGTGGTTCGGTTCCGCTCGTGTTCTCTTCGTTGCGTTCCGTTCGCTTCTGATGCTATCAGACGGGAAACTGCGGATAATCCTTTTCATGACAAGAAGGTTCGGCCTGTGTCCACGTTTCCTTTGTGCGCTAAGTCCGTTGTCTGCTATAAAACAAACACAATCGGTTGAACATCGATGCACTAGAATAGATCTTTCAGCTCTTGACAGCAAGATTCGGGCTGGCAAACCCTTCGCGAAGCCCAGCGGAGCGCTCTCGCGCGGATTCCCTTTCGTCTCGTGTTGCTTGCTCACTAGGGTGCGACGAAGTTCCTAATCAGGACTTTGTTGATTGTGTTTTAATCAGCGAGGACAAAGATAAAGCTGTAATTCATCGGAAGGGCGCGGAAAGAATTAAAAGGGTGCGGACAGACTAGCGGCGCCGACTACCAGGCACAATCAGAGGGTAAGCAAACCTCTCGAGAAAGGTATTCTGCTTTCGTTGGTTTTTCCCCTTCCGGCCGCTCGCTCATCCATCCGATTTCCCTCTTTATATCTCACGCTCTCGCAGCTACACTCGTCTGTCAGTCCGCCGGGCCAATCGGGTCGTCGGTACTTCGGTCTCTTGAGCGCACACATTTCATTAACTCGCATAAGTCGCTTATCGCCGAAAGCAGAACTCGGCGACGATGATCATTAGAGTGCCAAAGGTCGTTAATGTCGCAATGATTAAACCTCAGGGTGTCTGCACGCTAAGCTGTGCAGCAAACGTCAGCAGCAGAGCAGAGATGTTCCCATACCGATTGATTGATTCCCTTCGCAACTTCGTTCTCCGCTTCCGATGAGCACGGGGTTGTTGTTGTTGTTGGTTGATGTGGGTGCCACACTCCTCAGCGCCAACCCACCGATACTCTTTGTCAGGTGCTTGTTCCGCAGCAGACGTACGCTGCGAGCTCGGTCATACATCGAGCTCATCGCCATTCTTCCTCCATGTAGCTTTCGATAAGGAAAATAGGGCCTTGGACGCATACAAGAATGCTAGGCAACTTCTTGGCCCAAGCAGCAACCAAACTCCCTGGAACGTTTCCATGCTCAGCGGAGTAGACGCACGATGTGGGCGATCGAAGCTCGCTCCTCAGCAGCCTCGACTGCCACCTCCGAGCTCGGTCGTGATTAGTTCTCTCATAAATTATGTCGTGCAGAGCGACTCAATCCAGTGCTGCGCGTTCCCAGATGCCGCTCTCGTGGAGTGTTGCCACGCTCCGAAATTGAAATGTAGGATAAATTCTGTGCCGCCTAATGAGCACTTCCGCCCGTATTCTATGTCAGAGGAGAAATCCGAGGCCGTCCAAGCTCAGCCGTCGCGTCGCGGCCATCGCGTCGTCGTCTACTCCAAAGGCTGGTGACCAATTTTGAACTTTTGAGCCGTAATGAGTTTTAATCCTGATGAAAATAATCCTCTGCGGATGCTTCCTCCTTGTTCGACGCGCAAAGCTCTCGGATTCCAAGTCTCATGTCGTTGTGAAGTCTCCGCCGACTTTGATTGTCATCGTTTCCGATTGCTTGACCCTCCCCATCCACGCTTCTTGGACGCAATTGATTCGATACCTTCCGAGCCGGAAGCGTGTCGGATTTCCCTGATCACTCACGTGCGAGTTTCGATTTTGATTCCTCCGAGGAGAAGAATCAATGGCCACCGCGGCTGATGGTCAGTAGCGACGCGGCGGGAAGGAGCTGAAATTAAATCAGGAGTGAATTGACAACGGAAGCTATCCAATCCACTCTCGAGTCGTGCCTTTCTCGAAGGTCCTTGACAAATTACGAAGATGATGATTTCGGATGATACACCCGAGGGATTGGAACGGGCTTCTTCATTAGAATGAAAAATTCTCGGGTTAATCAGAACGAACACAATGGTTCTCAAGCTTCGGCCTACGCAAGATAGTACGGCGGAGCAGAATGAATCTAGGAAAGTGATCTAGGAGAGAAACTGAGCCGAAAATTCTAGAGTGGGAAGTGGGAGAGCTGGGAGCGCGCTGTGTGGGCTTTCATTTTTCATCTTCATGCAGATTGAGGTCCCAAATGACACGGAATGAATTCTCGCCTTGGACAAGATCGACCGAACTGATCCGATCGACCGCGTCATTGAAGCTCTTCCCGGGAGATCACCTCCCTCCGGAAATGTCACCTGCTTCAGTGAGGCGGGAAACTAGAGGCAAACTCCGAGAATTCGAAGGATCTCACACTGAACGTCGGCTGAACATCTCCGGGACGGAATGGTTGAAAAATTCCACTATGAGCTCTCGACGTGTCCAAAAGTTCTCGGGAAACGAGGCGTGTACGTATCGGGGAGAGTGAAGGCCGGTGTTCGTCTTCAGTATAGCAATTCCTGGCGAGTGGTTCGCCTGCTTGTTGGCTGCTTCGATGATGAGCTGCTAAGTGTCATTATTGTCGAATGTTGGCTCGTCATAGCTGATAGGCCACGATAGGGGACCTCGTGTGAGTACTAGATGAGAGAAGACAGACACACGCTCACACTCGCTCCCGGGCGACCAGCCGCCAAACGAGCAAGCGACCGCCGACGACGACAACGACGACGACGACGATGAACGGACGAACCGACCGTCGAAGCAGGCAAGCGGGCCATAACGACATCAACATTATCATTGGCAGCCATCGCTGCTCCGAGTAGCGGCTACCTGCAAGTGAAGACAGGAGGCACATCAAGGAACGATCGCTCGACCACCCGCTCCCTCCTCACTCACTCACTTGGCCGTGCTCACCTACCTAAGATAGTCTCGCGTATCAACGGAGGGACATCGGAGCGGAACAAACGCTATTCCGAAATCGTCTATATGTTCGTGCTGGTTGCCTTCCAGTTTGGATGAGTGACCAGCCATGACGCCTGACTAGTTCGGTTGGGGATCACCCCGTCGCGGAGCGAAAGACTCGCATACCTAGTTGAGTTCTGGCATGCAGTGAGATCCATGCATCAATTTTTTCTGAGCGAAACGATCTCTACTCCGGTGCCGTAACGGGTGAGTCCAAATTCGTTCCTCATGAGAAGGTTCTCTTGAAGTGTTAGAAGATTTGATCGTTTCTGACTCAATCTCGGAAAGCGAGCGTTGGAGAAATTCCTATTGTGCATTACTTCAATGACCCGGACCCCCACTATCCTAGTCTGGGTCGTCACCTCACGAATCAGCCACTCGCTCAATCAATGAATCAAATCAATAATCCGTCAAAGCCATGCGCCAGCTTCTAGACGTTCGATATCAGTATTGAGGTCTTCGGAGATCTACAGTGAGATAAAGTTGTCACGCCGCCGCGACTCAGTCATGTGTCAACGTCGTTCTCATCATTGCTATTCAAATCGCTTGCTACCAGGTGGTGAGCGCTTTCTGACTTGAGCAGTCAAGCCTTCAAATTGTCGCGCGACGTCAGTAGTCGATACGTTTGGAGAAGAAGAAATTATCACTGTGTTCGTGAACAGAAGAAACCTCACGCTCGTTGCTTGATGTGCGCAGCCTTGTTTGATCATCTTTCGCGATTAGTTATTTCATTGTGTGTTCCTGCTCTGCGGATTCTGTTTCCAGGCTCTCGGTCCCGAGACCTGACAGCGACTACGGCTTGCCTCGTGGAAACCTCTCGTTACTAAGGTCGACAGTAAAACTCGGCGTCTGTTTGGAATATTTCGTTGTTCAGGGAGGAAATGTTGCGGCCAGCTCGAACTGGCGGCTGGGCGACCGAGTAAGGTTTGTGTGATTGGTGAGAATGAAATGAAGTGAAAACGTAAATCAACGCCACCACCGCTTCACGCGGACCTGTTTTTGGAAAATGTCCGTGGTGTCAGTCAAGGTGGAATACGCTGAGTGTCGTTTCGCTGTAGTGTACCTCGTGCTTTGATGGGGTAAACAGAGTGAAATCCCGTATGCTGCTCAGAACTAGGACTGATGAGCTCGGATAGAAGAGTTCGAACAACGACTGCAATTCATCAACATGCTCTTCCCTGCGGTTACAAACCGGTCAGTAATGAATTCGCCGACATTCATCTAAAAGGCTCGATCTGATCAGATTCTATCCATTCTAGAAAGCGATTCGTGAACTGCGATCATAGCTTTATCAACGTCCTCGTTGAAAATCTGAGCACGTTGGTGTACAGCGAAGCTTCGATACACGTTCTTGCCGATACCTCACCAAGAATCACGATCGACTTCCCGAAAGCATCGCGACCACAAGGGGATGGGGCAGGGGATTGTTGGCTGGGTCGCGGATTCAGATGGATTGGGTTAGATAAAGGACAACGGCAGCGTCGAGAACAGGAGTTGGAAAAAACCTCAAAAGGCCCTCAAATCGCCGCGTTGCGGCCTTCTGACACAGAAGGTGAATCTTGAAATATCGATGGACTTGTTCACTGAGGACCCGGTGTTGGAGCATATGCTCTCGTTTGCATGACTGATTAATAATTCTTTAGACCAGCCCATAACTTCCCATGAGTAATCTTTGAAATCGATAGCTACGCTTTGAATGTTCCTCCGCGGTTTTTTTTTCGGACGCACCTCGACAACACGATCGATCGGAAGCACGCTCATTAACTCAGTCTGTGTCGAGTGCGTGGAATCTGCGTGATTCTCGGAGAGAGACGACGAGAGCTTTGTTTCAAAACTTCGAATCCGATCAGAAAATCGTGTCCCGGAATCGGTCGATCAAATATTTCGAACCTTGAGGCATTCGGGTCGCTCGCAACAAACTGTTGCAAACCGTGGCAGGGCATGGTTAATAATAGCTCGGGGGACTCGGGGGACAGTAATGAATCAAAATGTTGATTAGAAATCCAAGCGAATTGTCTCAGATGGAGACGATGGCGGCGATCTCGATCTGGGTCTCGGTGGTCATGCGATCGTGGTTCCGGTGCTGGCGGTCATGCAATCGGCAGTGCGGTATTCGGGTAACGGCCTCAGTTGCATCGGTCCGACTCAATTCAAATAAGATTCATTCCTCACAGAGTGTCTCCAGCGAAGACTCAGTACCAGAATATGAGAAGTATCGGTTTTTCGATCTCATCCTCTCTCTCCCTCCTTCTTAAATTAGACTCGAGATCTTGCTGTTTTTTGAGAGTTGGTTGTGATCGATGACAGGAAATGGGGTATGGTGACTCTTGCAGTAAACGGTGTGCCGTTCGGCTCAGCAGGCAGGCAGGCGGGCGGGCGAGTGAGTGGCTGGCTGGAAGGCTTGCTTTGTCGGAGTCTTGCGTCTCTCTCGGTTGCTTCCCCTATCATCCAGCACCTCCCGGTTTAATCAAAACAAGTCACGCCATTCTAATTTTTCACAGGCTGTTCTCTCGCTCGTCGGAACGATACTGGCTGCTCGCGTAAAACTCTAGAACCGACATCAGCGAGTAAAACTCACTCGTTTCCCTGGCATTCCACCCTCTCGTTTTGTTTCATCTATGGGATATCCTTCGCTTACCCGCGGGCCGATCCTCCACCAGCACCGCCACCACCACCACCACATACCCAGCTTTCTAAGCTGCTGCCGAATTCGACATCCTAGAGGACTACTCCTCGTGATACAAGCTTCGCCATCGTGTTGAAGAGTTTTATTTTTGGAACTTGAGAGCTTAGACCGGGTTCTTGTCAGATTGGACCGCCGCCGTTCCTTGAATGTTGAGACGATGCGCTTCTCCTTGCGCATACATCCAAGGTATCCAACGTTCGAGCTCGGTTCGGCTTGGGGGGTTCCGCCAACAGAACGAAAGTAGGTCCCGGAATCGCGTTGATTCAGAAGTGTTGCACTTTCGCAGCTCTTCGTCTGATTCCGGAAGTCTCGACCGTTTCCGGAGTCCGGCGTAGGCCTCATAACTTGTCGGTGGATCATTGGTGGACGGCGATCGAGTGAAGTAGGTGAAGCAACACTGTCGAAACGCGATCCGTACCCCAGATGTGATCTCTCGAAGCTTGACGACAAGTCTCACAGAGTTCACGCTCGATTGAAGGCTGAGCTATACACCGTTGGTATCGTCAACGGTGTGTCGCGTCCACATCGTCTCACCAAGCTTCTTGGAGAACTCGGATGGTTGAATACAAAACAGGAGCAAGCGTTGTGGTTAGCTAGGCACAGAGGCCAGGACGGCGCGGCGGGTTCGCGACCTCAGCGAGGCAGGCGCAGTAGTCAAATGTTCGGCAACAAAGGTTCGACTGACGATAGCGTCAGAAGCTTTCGATAGGTTCGCTAGTCGCATCTCTGAATCATCATGATCCCTTCGACTTTGATGCTCCAAGACCTTACTTAGCACGTGCAACGAATGCCCGAAGATCGTGAATCTCTTCTAGTCGAAGGTCGACGCTATGGGACGTGAACGGGACATTGTGTGCAAGTGTGTGCATCGATTAACATGCATAGCTGTCAACCGAGGTGCGCTGAAAGGTACTACCTTCCACCTAACACCTGCGGAAATGCAGTCGCAGCCATGGCTTACGCGATCGGACAAACCTGAGATCTCTATCACGAATGAAGACGCTCCTGGAGGTAGCTCTCAAACAATTGTGGTCACGGTACGCGGTGATATCCGTCCTAGCCCGGACGTGGATTCTCCCTCTTTTCCCACGCTCTCATCCAGGAATGAAATCCTGCAATCATCGTTGTTCGTTTCGACCTGGAAATCGCCCATCCGAATTTGAATTCTCTCAACAGGTCGAGAATTCAACTCATCCAGAGCGAAGAGCACAGGCTTACCCGATCCCGAGAAATCATCCAAGTGTAACATTTGGACGATTCCCTCGTCTCCAACTTGTTTGCCGGGACATCTGTCCACAGCTGCGAGATACACCTGCAACATGTTGCTTCACAAAACCCTCCCCACAAGTCTCGACATCGAGAGAAAAGCGGGAACTTGATAGATTATTCTCGCAGCATTCAAACTGGCCGCCACCGTCATAGCTTATGTGAGGCAGCCGCTTGTTCCGCTGCCAAGAAAGTGCAAAACCCTGGGGAATAATCGAGTAGTCTGACGAGGCTATATCGAAGGTGAAGGGATCAGCATTTTGAGTGAAGCGAGGGTGTACACGTGCGTCAAATGACTAATAGACACTCGGGAGCAATTTGTCGCGTCGCCTCAATCGACGAAAATGGTGCTGCCGTCAAGCAGACCGAATCGCGGGGAAGGCCAATTTTTAGTGAAATTCCGTATCGAGGTCATGGGGTGTTTCGGTGATTGCCCAATTCCACAATTCGTGACAGAAGACTCACCCCCCCGGCCCCCACGCCGCCGGCCCCTCCGTAAGCCGCACCCTTGCTGTCGACGTCAACGGGGTTATACGATTAGTTTCGCGAGCGACGTGCACCATAGGCGGCGTCATACTGACAACAGAAAATAGATCGCAAGTGGACACCGGGTCCAGGATAGACGTATCTAAACGTAACCTGCCGCTTTCAGATCAGCCCGGCGTAGAGAAAAAAAAACCGGGTGTTCTGACATTGCACTCCGGAACACGGATCCCATGGCGGACACAAGATCCGCTCACGTGCATTTCAAACACACCACGTACTTGCGGAGCTTTGTCAGTGAAGCGACCGTTCCGACTCTCAGCTCCAAAGTTCCCAACAATTATGGTGCGCGGTCGCTGACAGCACTCGGACAACTTAATAACACGATCACGTTATGATACAAATGTTAAACACCTGAATTATTTCTCGGAACTACCTACAATCACTGTCGGTGTCGTCAACCTCCGCGCCGCCGTCGGCGACGTCGCGTCGTCGTCATCATCGTTGGTTGTGAGTTTCGTAACCGTCGTTGTCGTTTGCGGAATGCACGAATCGTTTGTCGACGACGCTACGGCTATGTTTGACGAAAACTAGCAAATCCGTAACATGCTTTCTTGTTCAGAGTTTGCGAATTTCCGGCTTGCCGCAACACCTAATGAAACGATGCACGACACCTGTTCACGCTGTCGAAGCGAGACGCTGCGCTGCGCTGCGCCCATACGCTGTTGGCCTCACTCGCAGCGTATTATAACGAAACTGTTACCAAAAGACCTCAGTCGAATGAGTGCAGCCTCCTGTGAAGAAAGCTTTTCAAAAACTTGTGAGTGGGCTCCGTCAACCGCGAGCTGCCGAGCTGGCTCTGTGGGTCTCGCTGTGCGAGGGCGTTGTTCCTGATCCTCGCCGAGGAAAGAAAAGGATATGCAAATTGTATAGACAACATGTTAGGATGATGACGATTCCTTTGTTGGGTGGAATATCGCCTTTTCGAAAGAGAAACCCCACTGTGCGCCGAGGAAATGTGAATACGGGATTCTGTGATGCTTGATCTAAAAACTCCTGGATGAGTGGCGCGTCGATGAGTTCTAGTTCATCAGAAAACAGGACATACCGCGGTCCGGGCACGCGCGTCGGCCGGAACGAACGCGGCGGCCATGTGGCCAAAGTTCCTTGGGGGAGCCAGGCATGTATGCACTGTCCCCAGGTGCCGCTGTCGCTGGCGTCGCCGCGCCGCCACCGCTTCTCGTAAGCATCAGAGATGGATGTGTACGCAAGCATTCGACGTACGGATATGCAGCATTGGCATACTCTCGCATCCACGTGGGCAGACAAACAGACAACCAAAAAGAATGACAGCCAGCCACGAGCGAGTGGACAAGCGGCCTGAACAACAGTCAGAGAGACAGACGGTCGGTCGGACAGCGGACCACGCGCACAGAAGCTTATCTGTCAACTTTCCCGTCGGGAGACCGAATCGATAACAGTTTATAAAATTCGCCCCTGGTCACCTTCTCATCGTCCCCGTTCCGGGGTTCCTCGAACGTTTCCACCTCCGGAAGAGTTCCTCCTCCGTTGTTTCTTATTCCTTTCCTCTTCTCTCGTGTCCGCTCTTCTCACTGCCGCTGAATCGGTGGAATAGTTTATTCCGGCAGTTTCCATCTGAGCGAGTTTCCATCAAACGAGCATTGCGACTCGAAGCAGGCTACTCCAAGACGTACATAGTTGTCTCCGTTGTTCCAGTCGCAGCGGAAAACTATTTTTCCCCTTCCGCCTCGCTTTATAAATGGCTTCTCGCCGCCAGCTGCTCTCCTGTTTCCCCGTTCTCGCCGGTTTTTCCTTCGTTCTCGCTGAAACTCCTTCACCTCCAACGGTGGTGCGAGTCCGAGTCTCAAGCAATGCTTGCCGGGCCAGGTGAGGTTATACTATAGGTGAGCTTGATTCCGCGACGACGGAACGTTCTACTTCGGCGTCGACAGGTTTGACCGCCCGACTCGGCTGGTCCGAATTACATATTCCCATAATATCTTGGGATTCGTCACCTGGCGAAACGACTTGTCCTGTATACGGGTGACCGTCGGGCGAGATCAGATCGATTCCATGACTGAGCGTTCCGGGACTAACCTTCAGGTGGCGAGACAGCACTGCAACCTTTTTAGGCGGCTTGTCTATAAAAGCAACCCCGCCTCGAGGCAGCAGTAACCTTTGTGACAGTTTTATGCGTGTGCCACCTGCCGCTTCAGTATAGGGAAATCTCGCTGATCGATCGCAATTAGTTGAACCTTATAGTCTGTCTGTGAACGAAGTCGCCGTCGTCTGATTAAACGCGAGGCCTGACAGAAAACAAGCGAGAGATCTATTTGCGCTGATGGACGAACGGACGATTTCAGTTTGTTCAACAGACAGAACGACCGACCGGCCGAAGAAACGGCTCAGGATAGGTGAATCAGAGACTCGAGGTGCGATCGAGTCTCCACCCGCCGAGCCAGATCGGCGCTCACAGTCCTCGACCCACGTGGCGAGACTCGGCAGAAGCGGCAGCAGCTTCTCCGCTGCAATCCTCCGGTCTTATTGAAACCATTCATTCAAAAGCTCAAACAGCTTTTCCCATCTAGATTCGTCTTAGTTGCAATCTTTATCCTCGTTGCTCGATCTCCTTATCGAGCGAACACATTCAGAGGAAAGGCCTATGAAGCTGTCGTCGACCCGCCAAGCGGACCGAGCCGTTGTGCAGGCGGGTGCCTGCAGGTGGGAAGTCGGCCGGCTCGAAGGCCTTTTGTACAAAAACTCTTCTTTTCCGCTGAACTTTTGGAAGGTCGAGATTAGGCTGCCAAGGAGCGAATGAGAAGAGAGTGCTATTAAATTTATTTGCGCCTCGCTCAAGGACGCAGCGGCCGGATGATCTCGTTCGCGATGTTCGCGATCTGGAAAACGCCGCGAGACGACGACGACGTCGATCTCGACCTTGATGCGAACCTTTGTTACGGCCTTAGTTTTTCCGACTCGAAGCAGTCGTGCGCGTCTAGTCATTGTTCTCCTGACTCGAGTCGGTGCAGATGTTTACGCTTGGCTTTCTTCTCAAAGTCTCTCGCTCGCTCGCTCTCTTTCTCTTCTACGTATATGTCTCTCTTTCGGCTAATTGTTAGCCAATCCTCACAGAGCAAGGTCGTCTGTTCGACATATCTCAGCGCTGCCTGCGTTGAGGAGGATGCCAAGGAGACCGTTGCTTGATGGCGACAAAATGACTCGGGGCCACTCCTTCAATGATGACGAATGGTCCCAAGAGATAATGTTGCACTATGCATCGCTAACAAACGGACGAAGAGATCCACAAACGCCGGCTGACGCGGGTGGCTTGATTAGGGCGCGACTGTTACCCCGAGCCCTTGGTCCTGCCGCCCGTTGCTTCCTCTGTTTCTGCTGCGACTGCTTCCGTCTGGCAAGTTCGGCTTGCCGTCGACATGCATTCAGATAGCTTGATCGCTATCGAAGCGAACAGGGGCTATGTGGTTGCATTGGGACTGCAATTGTTTCCCAGAAAGAGCGGGCAACAATTGTCAGCTAACGTAGGGACTTCGACGTACAACCAACCATTGAACATAGATTATCAATTACTCATCGTCAGAATTACCCGGCAGACAGTGTTCCTCCGGAACACGGAAGCCTGTCCCGCGTTTGGCGGAGTGCCAAGTAATAGAGGTTGAAGTGGGCTAGCGCACTCCCGCCGGAGATCCAATCGCAATGAAGTGATTGCGACACACATCACTCTCTTCGCGCTCCCGATTCGCCATGGAAACATTATGATCGTTTGTCTCGGGCCCGACAAGATGCCACGCCGTGCAACGAGATGAGAAATAACTCTCGAAGAAAAAAACGAGAGTCAATCCTGATTCAAGCGAGTTAATTCCAGAGTTATTTATTCTTCTCAGGGGATTATCCAATCCCATTCGTTCTGGATCCAAGTCGGCGGCAGAGGGAAAAACGCTGCGATGCAATTTCGGATCTTCCAAGCTGGCTATAGGTGGTACTGTACGGTACTCAGTGTGCGTGTAAGACTTCGCGGATTGCAAGTTCTAACCTAATGGCATGGGCTCCGGACTCGCGGGACGCTTGCACAAAAAACAGACAAACAGACGGGAGGGAACGGTCCACGCAGGGTTTATCCTATCAGGGCCGAAAAACTTCTTACTCTTGCAGAAGTGACGTCCCTCGGTCTGCGCGTCCGTCCGTCCTTCCTTCCATCTGTCCGTTTGTCTCTCTCAATCACCCGCGCTCTCTCCGAGGAGAGTGTTACATGGAAGCCGATGGCTACCGTCGACATTGAGCGCCAATGGCTCGCTCGACTTTCTCGAGGCGTCACGTCTTCCGGAGGTGCTGAGTGGGCACCTCGTGCAGAACGGAGGCGCCGCCGGACGGCGGGCCAGTCCAGTCGGTCGGCCACCTGCGACCAACGGACGGAGACGAAACAGAGACAAACCGCCTGCAGATCCTGTTTCAGAGATCCCGTTAAGGACTTCGCCAACGGCCTCACAGAAAGAAGAACTCTAACGAACACAAGGACGAGTAAACTCACAACAGAGCTAGCATGACGTTCTCTTGTTTCCTCCGAGTTTGGACATGTTTTCTTAAAAGCCGGTGGGAGCGATGACAGCGATCGATGGGATAGAAAGAATAATACCATGTGGTTTTCCAATGCTGGCTTCGAAGGTCGCGTCCTTCGCTTCGTTCGAACGTCTATGCCATTGTCTAATGTGTGTCCTTTCGCCTGCGAGCTCGTTCCGCTTGTCCAAATTAAGCAAGCAGTCCTTAACATTCGGGCACAACTGTTGGTCAACCAAGCGAACGAACGAACGAACGAAACTAAGACGTTCTCATCGTCCGTGTTGCTGTGGTGGTAGGAAGGTATGTAGGTTAGCCCGGCTTGTCTCTGTGACCATCGGGCTGAGGCTCAGCGGATCCTAACCTAGTCACCTAGGAGCAGCAGACGGTGAGGCGTTCGGTTGGTTGCTGCTGCGTTTGGCTGTATAGCTTCGGGAGACCCACTCCTGGATGAGGCAAATTCTGCGAGTAAGGAAGAGTTGGTTAGGCGCCAGATGCAGGCTAATGATCTGAGCGGAAGATCTTCTTTCTTGTTGTTCGTCTTATTTTTTCCAGGGTCTCTCTGTTACGTCAATGCTTCACTAACTTCATGAGCTGATTGGGGTCGCCTTACATTACACTGTTAGCTCACTGACCAACTGAGCGTAGGGGAAATGGTAGAGCGGGAGCAGGAAAAGAAGATTGTTGGATCTGACACAGTGCCGCGACCAGTGCGCGACAGTTGGACAACAAGTGGGAACATCAGTCTCTCCTTGTTGAGTTCATGTCTGGAAAACCATTATTAATCTTGACTTCTTGTCCACCAACCATGTTTATCTCACTTTGACATCGCGAGCAATGGGCAGGAACAATCGTTGGCAGTCTGGAAAGTCCGCACGGGGGAAATAAAATGTTAGTTCTTTTCTCTGCTGACTGGGAAAGTCTGACTCACGGCTGATGGGATACGTTGTTAATGACTCGCATTCCTTGGCGCTGCGAAATATCTGATCAGGAGCTCCGCTTGGAAATGGTATTGCTCGACCCAACTGCCGCTGCTTGAAGCAAAAGCGTTCCTGAACAATCAAGATTCAATTTCAAGCAGCGATTCCTTGCATCCTCCCATTTATGTCGAGTCGCGCAAAGTCATCGCTCAGAAGAGCGAATACACAGCTCGAGGCGACTGCGCCAAGTGGCACTCGCAAACGATGGCCACTTCAACGGAAAGAAGTCGGACGGCGTTCTCCTGTCAGAGGAAGATAATTAAACAGAAGAAAGTGCAGTGCCAGCGTCGAACTCGTGCCGCGAGCTTTTTCCCCATCCTTCCTCTCCATCATCGTCGACGTCGTCGTCGTTTTTTCCATCGATACCGATTGCTATGGAGCGACAAAATCGTCGTCGACGTATCGAAGTATAACGGTTGCTATCTTGGTTTACAGGTGATGTCCCAATTGTCGTATAGTGCGGGCGTTGTGTCTCCCGTGCCATGCTGCCGCAATCCGGCCCCGACGAAGGGCTCTACTCGAACGACGCAGGCGGTAGTCACTGCCCACCAATTCACCTCATGGGCCTGAGTGCCCTTGCGAACCTTTCAAGCCGGACCAACACCACTCACAAGCTGCAGAAACAGCATCAACGTCGTCAGGATGGCCGCCCTCGAAGAATCACTAGGAGCCCCCGTTGCAACGGCAGGGAGGCTATTCTGCGAAGGTGAGTCACTCGCCGCACCGCCGCCGTTTGAACGCAACGCACGGAAAGCCCCATAAACTGCAGCTCAGGGTATCTGCGGCTGCAACTGCGTAGGGATCATGATGCGACGGTTAAGAAGCTCAAAGAACCTGCGACGTTTCCTCCCGTATGGAGCAATCGCTCCGCTGGAATTTGTCGTTTCCATTGAATTCAGTGGAGAAAAAAAAGCTCATCAGATCAAGCAGAAGTACATACTCGAGTGCCTAACAATTGCATAGGGTTGACTGATCGTTGCTTTTGTGCTTGCAGGCATGCCGTGGGAGGCGCTGAGGAATTGGACCTCACTGGCAACCCTTGTCGTACTGGTTATCATCAATTTTGTGGTGATTTTCGGTGAGTACGCTAATATTAACGAGGATAGTTTCTGACCTCCGCTGGAGCGACTGTATCGATCATCCGCTGTCATTATGCCGAACAAGCAGTAATTACTGTGCAGTGAAACGTCCGGATCCCTCCGGCGGGTGGGCGAGCGAACCACTACGACGACGACGACCTGACGAGGAAACCTCCGCAGCGATTACCCTAGACACGATCGTGAACGCCTTGTTGCGACCGCTGTTCCCTGTACTCCGTTGCTGCCGTTGCCGCCGTTCTGTTGACGATGATAAGAGCTCTAGATGTATGTGTTTAGCTGGGCGTGCCACCTGCCTGAAAGTGCTGACTGTTCGTTTCGTTCGGAGACAAACTTTGAATCAAGTGGAAGCGACGAGGCATCGCTAACGGGCGTGATGCTAATCAAATTTACCCTTGCGCTTTTGACAACCCCTGAGATGGAACCGCAGCAGCCACCGCAGCCGCAGCAACGGTAGCGACCATTAAGCATCCTGAATCGGGCGCTGAATTTCGAAACTAATGGATATTCTAGATAACCAAGTCGACGAATGGAACTAATGAACAACATTATTTCCTGAATGAATCAGGTAATGCCTGCCCCTTCAGTGCCTGTGCCTTTTCGATGCCACTCACTTAACCGCGATCGAGGATCGACGAGGTTGGGGATCGGGAGGGGGGATACAAGGCAACCGGATTCGGCGAGGAACGGGCGAAAGGTGCTGAGTTGACATCGCCGAGCCAAAGGAGGGTTTTTCTTCTTTTCGTCGAGTCCGCGACAGCCTCTCTCGGGTCATCGGAGGTTTTGCCCACTCGAGGAATCAGCAACGAGGGCCTTCGCGAGATTGTCCACTTGAGCCACACCGAAAAAAATGGACGCCGCAGGAGGTGCCAATAGACGAAAGTGGAGAGGTGCATCGCTCGGATATTCGAATCCGGCCGGCGGTCAAGGCTCGACGAGCGCCAGGTTCCTCGTTATGTATCATTGATTTCTGATGGTGTAATTCGTCGCGCTGCTCGAAATAGATGGATGGCCTATCGAGTTTGTCTGTGACGTCAACTTGGCAACGAATTCGAAAACATGCAACTGAATGCGGTTTCTTTCTCGTCATCATCTTGTGAGCCTTGTCGAGTGTATTTCGAATCAGTGCTCAATACTCGGTCCCTTTGATCGTTTTGTCCAGCGTTGTTCCAGAGCCCGGACCCCAGAGCGGGAAACGCACTCTGTTGAGACGGCCCGAGAACGAGATATCCGAACAACGACGAAAACAACAACAACAGCGCGCTTTCATCTTCGGTTGAATGCACCTTCCCCATGAGCCCCCCGCTGCCCCATGACATAACAAGTCACTTCCTCAGCTGTATCTTGGTTCGTATTGAACGACCTCGGAAGCACCGTGCTCGCCAACCATCAATGCGACGATTCAAATCAGTTCCTAATATGATCTGACGAACAGAATGGCGACAACGAGCGGAACAATTCAACGGGACAGAGGCGCGGTAGGCGGCACGGAAACAGATCGTTGATTAACCGCCGCCCGCGTCGGTCCGAAGTCGGAATCATTGTCGTCGTTGTTGTTCCTGCTATTGAAAGTCATGAGGATGACACTGAATCGGCTACATCAGCGCGCCTACTTTCGATCGAAAGCTATTTGAAGCGTGTTGCCCTTCAACGCGTTCCCCCTGACCCCCGTTCTCTCCTTGCGACCTACCATCGGTCGCCGTGTTCATCTATCTGACCATGGGCCCCATTTAGAGCCGTCGCCGTCGGTGGCCGACCCGACTCGACTAAGCTGACACCAAGGTAGCGCTTAGCGGCTTCGATCCGGCGTTTTTGCCGGACCGCCTGCCCGCTCGCTCGGCGAATGCCCTCGTGGCCGTTTGTTCGACCTCACTGATGGCTATTCTCAGCTTGGATCGCACGAACTCCCAGCAATAACTCCTGGCTCAGACCTCAGCTAAGAACTGTTTCGTGCGAATTTTTCTCTTTTCTTGTGAACTGATATCCATGAGACCTTCGAAGGGGAAACCACGGCGGCTATCGACGCTACCTAGATGTGCGTGCCGTGACGCGGTCGGACGGTTTCCAGGCGAAGATGAAGGGATTGAGATGTAGACCTACGTTCAAAACGTGGAATAAGCGGCGTTCAGTCAGAATAAACAGCTTCCCGAACGACCTACCAACTGACCGTCCGGCGCGGCTCTAGGCACGACAACGAGTTCTCCCCAAAGTGTTATGCCGTAGAGTTGACTCTACTTTTGCACTACGAAATCACCCACGAACAAAGGCGGATGCATGCGCCGTTAGTTCAGAGCACGAGTTTTACTACTGTATACCCCATTTCTCCCATGTGAAAAAGAAGGAGGTCAGTCGGAAAGCTCAAATCCGGCTGAAACCTCCTCCGGACATTCAGTCGGGAAACTCGCTGGGAATTTCAAGGTGACTGACCGGCTGAAATCTTCCTCCTCGTTGAATTGAAAAGTGGAGTTTCCAACTTCCGCCGAGTTCCTCCCCACTCGGCGTAAACGGCGGGCGATGGCGCTCACCGATTCGAAATGACTCGTTTTCCGACTCGCGTTCCAGAACGGAACAAGGGAACGTGAAGCTATCTCGACGCGAAGATAACGCTTGCGACACCCACAAAGAACCCTGGCCGCGGACCGAGAGTCAACGTGAACGAAAAGATAGTCCAGGCTCGGCATCAGGAATGTTGCTCGAAAATTCTCCATGATTTTCGGGTGAAGAATGGCGGGTGGCACCTGGAAGGTTCTGGCGTATACTCGTCTAGGAGCATACCACGGGTGTCGATATCACGAGCGAGCTCGGATGAGGGCAAATCACCGCAAGGGACGATCTCGTCGAGTTGTAGCTGGCCTTTTCATCCAGGCCTCTCTTCCTCAGACTCACAGTCTCCTAGCAACGTCGAAAAGCTCGTGCCGAAAGCTCACTCTCTGGAAGGGCTCGGATCTGAGTTAGGTTCCAGTTCGTACTCTCGACTCAAAGTACCCAGAATCCTCCAAATCATTACGAAATGCATTGCGATGCGAGTAAGGTTTTTCAGTTTCGCCCCCTTCATCTGTAACTGTTGCGCTGTGAACCGGAGCAGTCGGTGAATTTCTGCCCCATTTCCAAGAGCAATCAATCTATCCGCGAGCTTTATCGCGATCGTTGCAAGACTAAAATCAGGACGGAAGATGTGAAAACTGGGGAAATCCGGAGGGTATAAGTTCTCTCGGTGTTGGGTTGGCGCGAAATATCATCCAACGCGACACATTCTTGTGTACTTCTGTAAGGAATTCGGCAATCGAGCTCGATGGTCAATCAGAAGACGCGGCGGAAGAACTAGCGACTTTATCGTCGTCTGGTAGGAGGCCTCAACAAAGAAACATTCCGCATTCGGGAAGCATCTTGAGGAACTGTTTTTTTTTGAGCGAGTCAGGGATCACGCAAGGATTCGTCGGATGATTCGAGAGAGGGAAATGAGGTTGAGGGTTAGAAAGCTCTGTTTGAGAAAGGTCTCAAAAGCACATGTGAACGTCGGCTTCCTTCGGCGAAGCGAACGAACGACCGTCAGTGGCAGCGTCTATGGAGGCAAGAAAAGATTCGGAGCTGCTTCGGTTCGAATACATCGAGCTCGGGCAGGGTATTTATAGCGTCGAGGAGTCACACAGCCAAACCAGAGATAGAAGCATCGGGAGAGGTGGATGGCTAGGAGATATATAGATAGATGAGAGCGTCGGAGAAAAGCAAGACCCTCCTAGAGCGGGGTCCACCTTCTCGTCTAGATAGGGTCGGTACCGCTGCGGTGGTAGGTCTTCCTATCTGCCAATCTACCGAGCATTCGCTCTCTCTCCCTCTCTCTGATTTCTCTCATAGTCGATGAGCAGATTCCTCGTTTAGTCCACTCGGTCGGTGCGTACTCGTCGTCGTGCACACTCGCTCCTCGCAAGCGGGTAGCCACCGTCTGCGAGCGTTATATTTATATTCTCTGATTGGATCCAACAACTGGGAATGAGTCCAACTCCAGAAGCCATCAATAATCGGATGAATGCTCGCTTCACAAATCCACATCGTTGGTCGAGAATTCCGGCGGGCCCGTCCGGGGCCCGTGTGTCCAAGCATCGAAGTGAAAGAAGGCCCCTGGTTGACGTCGCCGTCGGTGACCAAGAAGCCTGACTCAGTGGTTCTCAAAGGAGTCTCGTCAGACCAACAGGCTCGCTCCCATGGCGCACTTCAATTCCGGAGCTCCCAGAGGCCCTGTAGCTCCGCAGATGAAGCTCGTCAAAAGATGACAGAACCGCTGTCTTTTTGAGCTCAAGTCGGAATCTCAGAACTCAACAATCGCCTTGCAAACGGAGCCCTACGGCTCTCTAGGTGCCTCTGGAAACGAAGAGCAAAATGTCGGAGCTCCCGATTCGTCGATTCTCCCGGGCGGCGATCGGACCTCGAAAGTCCCTGAAAACGAATGTTACCCATCCGGGACTCCGAAGCATTCGGAGCAACCTGCGACAGGTTCATCAGTCAGTCCCGCTTACCAGGAGCGTCTGTGGGTCGGTAAACAAGAGGCACCCGGGAAAGAATCCAACGGACAGGCGAACGAACAAAGCAGCAACAGGATGTGAATTATTCGCGAAGATTTGGACTTCGGCCGTCCTTCCCTGTGAGCCAATCTGTACGTGCCCAATACGCTTCTTGAAACCGACCTCGCCACTATCGGCGTCGCGTCGTCGTCGCTGTCGCATCCACTGCGAAGCGTCCGATTCTGTCTCGATAAGATCCCGCGTGCTCAACTGACCGTTCTTTCTTCCATCAGTTCGCGGCTCGAGGTGAATGAATTATTCACACAGTGTTTATTAATACGTCAGAAGGCTTGGGCGAGCAAGCGGACGAGCGAGCATGCGTGGGCCCGAAGCTTGATGGTCCAGATTGCTGATATGAGTTGTACCGCTCAGGCTTGCTGCTAAATGTATGAGGATACCGGTTGAGCGGGCAGCACGTTATCGTGAGAATTGGGGATAACATGGTTCGACTTAGGTGATTGTCGGCTCGCTGTCCGTCAATCGAGAGAGCGAAATGTGAGCGACGAAGTTTGACGTACGAATGCGGTCGGTGGAAGCTACGGCTCCTCGTCGGTCATTTCGACGGATGGCAACGCACATGGAAGAATGAGTGGCTAGTTGGTTCTGCAGATGAAAGAGTTGGCTTCGAGGCGATTCGCCCTTCTTCGAATGATATACGAGCCACTCGTTGCTTTTGTTTCGTTCCCTGACACAACAGCATCCGACAGCTGAGAACCATAGCGAACTGCAAGCGCTTATAACTCGGTTTGTCGACTCTGACTCCGTCGTGGGCGTTACACTGCAAGTACACAGATCGAAGACGACCGTCGCCACCATCACCACCACCATCCTGTCAGTGAGGCCTGTGGGGCGCCTTGCGAAATGGCAGTCAGGCATGCCTTACCCAAGCGAGAAAAAGGGTTATCACAGTTTGACGGACACTATCTCCGCGACGGCTCTGCGGCAGCGATGGGACGGCAATCCTTTCACCACTTTGTCTCTTCCATTTTCTCAGAATTCTTGTTGACACATGTGCTTTATCTAACTCAAAAAGAGTATTATGTTATACTTTCACCGCTTGTTTTCTTGAAGTTTGCGTGCTGTCAAACAACAGCGATCTCAGACTTCGACATGCAACAAGGATGGGGTTTTTCCTCCGAAATTCTGACATCGGGAATAATGTATATTCTTATATATATAAGATCTATATGTATATAGGGTCAGAGACTCCATGCAAACTGCATATGATAATCATGAATGACGGGCGAAGTATGACCCATAGTTTGCGCGTCTGTTATACGAAGTAGCGCTGATGCTAAGTTTTCTTATTGCAGGTAACGTGTTAATCATAGCGGCCGTTTTGGCATCGAACAAACTTAGGACAGTAACCAACTACTTTGTGATCTCATTGGCCGTGGCCGATCTCCTCGTCGGGCTGACCGTTCTGCCCTACTCGATAACGCTCGAGGTGTTCCGGGCCTGGCCATTCGGGGGATACTTTTGCAAAATCTGGTTGGCAGTGGACGTATGGCTATGCACTTCATCGATCCTCAATCTGTGTGCCATTTCCATCGACCGATATCTGGCCATCACCCGACCAATGAAGTATAGGCGAGTAGAGCCTGACATTTCGATTTCGATAGTGAAATTGTTCCGTTCCGCGAGTTTGCACCAGCCTCGCTCAAGCACTTCAACCAGAACGCAGACGGAGTTCGAAATGCAAAAGTCTGCGTGGGCGGGAAAATTGCGGCCAGCCGAGCGCAGCGATTCTCACCATCATCCCTCTCGACCATTTCAGGACACTAATGTCATCGAAGAGAGCCCGTCTGTTGATCGTCTTGGTGTGGGTGACTGCTTTCCTCATCTGCTTTCCGCCTCTGGTTGGCTGGAACGACCTCGATGACGCATCCGCTGGATCAGTTTCACAACAACAGCCAACTCCGCCGAAGATCGCGAACGACAAAACAGAGTCGTCGTTCCTCGCCGGTCTCGTCGGGAACGCCAGCGGCTTCAACAGCAGCGCCGGCGATGATACCGAAATGTGCGAGTACCCGCGATGCGGTCTGGTCAACAGCCTTGGCTATGTAGTGTACTCCGCCATGGGCTCGTTCTACATACCCATGTTCTTTATGTTGTTCTTCAACTACCGAATCTACGTGTCCGCGATACGGACAGGACAGGCACTTGAGCGGGGTTTCATTCTCGCGAAGAACAAAGGCGGATCTTCTAGTTCGAATCAGATGCAACAGATGACTTTGCGAGTACATCGAGGCAACGCCAAGTCGACCATCGCCACCAATCAGGCCTCGGTTTCAGAGACCTGTATAGTCGATGGCATTGTAACTGGGCGTAGAAGGCCGGGAGCGAAAAACTCGCTGGTTCCAGAGACAAGGTCGGCGCCTCCTTCATTTAAGGGTGAGTTCAGAGGGCGATCTCGGTCAATCGTGCCACAGCATCATTCAATCGCTCACGCTTCGTAGGATAGTAGCTCTCATATCTGGGTTAGCAACGTTCTGAGCTTGCGGAGGGTGTCGCTTGCCGAGTTGCGTACTCCGGACGGCAATGAGCGGACATTGCGACTGTCCACCTGTGAGCTCCCACGACGCTTAAAACCATCATTTGCTACTTGCGTGGACCGCAGAGGGGAGCGTGACGAGTCCCTTCTAGAATGCGCCACAATGTTGCCTTCATGCTCGGAGAATGTTCTCCTTATCTCCTTTTGCGCAGGCATTGCAAGCGGCCGCCTGACAGGCAGACGGACAGGCAGCTAGGCAGACAGTACTGTCATGCCGGATTCTTGCTGTTTCCCTATTCCGCTCCTCATTCGTTCCCCGCACGGCTCCTGTTTTGCATAATGCGTCTCGTGTCTTATTTCTCTCCTGATTGTCTCCCGTACGGAATCACGGTCGTCTCATTGAAGTCACTCACCACGCTCGCTGGCTCGCTCGGAGCCGTTCTTAAGCGTTGAAAAACGAGGTCCCTGCTTCGTCTATTAGTGGAGTCGACTCACTTTGTTTCAAGTGTTTGCATAAGCCAGATAGAGAGATAGAAACAGAGGGAGAGACTTTGCTGCTCACGGGCGCGACGGTGACAGTAGCTTGAAACAGTTAGTTCTTTGTTGCGAAACGCTGGTCTACAACAGTGGCGTGCCGGCGCTGTAGAAGTGATTTAACTAATGCGAGCGCCTAAACACACATAATGCGAGAAAACGGACGCTCTTTCGCCTTTTCTAACGTGATCTCCTTCGTTTCCGTTCCCTGTGATTTGTTGGCGGCGGTTGTGATTTGGCGGCGTGTAGGCAACGCTGACCTCAAAGGAAGCGGCAGCAAAAGAAGGAGCAGTTCGGCAAAGACGAACGGGCAACAGAATAGTCACCAGAGGAAGACAAGTTCGTCGAATAAGAAGAGTCTTCGTTGGCAAGCACGAAGATTTAGAACAGAAGCCAAAGCTACAAAAACCGTAGGATCAATCGTAGGGGCCTTCATCTGCTGTTGGCTTCCATTCTTCACGGTTTACCTCGTGAAAGCTTTTTGCGAAAGTTGCATTCATGATCTCGTGTTCGGTGAGTAGAGTTTCTTCGTTTTTCTCTCTCGTTCTGAGTCCATGGAAGTAATCGAGTCTGAATAATTTCATATATATGTAAATACACCTCCAAGGAGGTTCAAGAGTCCGCTAAATAGCTCTAAAAAATGTTCACGTATAAAACTACGTACATCTTTCCTGTGAACAGGCCCGAACATCTTTTCAAATTACAGGCATTTTCTTCTGGCTCGGATATTTGAATTCCGCTCTGAACCCGCTAATATACGCGCTCGTATCCAAGGACTTCCGACATGCATTCAAGAAGATACTATGCCGTTGTTGCCTCAAACGAGGCGGCATCAGCAGTCTCATCAAGCAAGTCCATCAGCTGACGGTCCTCGACGATGTGGCAAACGTTGACGAAGATGTTCTGCCCTCAGCAGCTCAGCCTTCGCCGTAGCCTCATTGCACCTCGCTCTCTTACTTTAACTTTTCTGATAACCCTGCCCACCAGAGAACCCCGCTAACCCATGAGTCCGCTTACCATCTGTCCACCAATCCTTTGCCTTGCTGTAGTTCGAACTCCTTCAAGCAAAGCCGCTGAGAAGTTTCTGCAGCCAGACCAACTCCCGCTCCGCCATCCATGTCCAGTCACAGCAGCCTCAGTCCTCTCATCATCATGATCACGACCACCCTCCTGCGCGTATATTCCTCTTCTTATGCCTTTCCTCACCTCGAACGGCCCTGCCTGCTTGATCTGCGTCTCTGAGGATGATCCAAGTTTGCCCGAAAAGACCCTCGCAGCCAGACAATGTTGTCCGTGCTGGCACAACATATCTCGCCAGCGATCCCAGTAACGTAGTGTGTAATTCCTCGCCGCTTGCGACCCAGAGTGCCACTCTTCGAGTCGCGCTTTCAGCTCGTAGTACGCTACCATTGTAATAAACGCTGGCTGATTCTCCGAGCATCTCATCCAAGCCGAGCGAATGGTCACTCGTTTCGGGATGCCCGCGAAAGAACTCAGCGAGCGCAAGCAAGAGCGAGCCGGCAGGCAGGCAGGCAAGCGGGCCTCGATAGCAAACCTCGAACGAAGTCAACAGCCGCAAACAGTCAATGGCCTATGCTGAACGCGATGCCAGCGAATGATCGTGGGAGCAAACACTAACTTGCAGAGCACTACAGAAGGACAACACATGCCGCTCCCACCGCCACAGCAGCCGCAGCAGTAGCAACATGTTAACATCGGATACGTCGTCGACGACGACGACGACGAGGAAGAGAGATGTAGAGAGAAGAGGAGGCGAATAGACAACCGCTAACTCCGCAATGCTAGCGAGCCCGTAAGGGAGATGATGAGTGGATCGAGCCGTTTTCGCATGTATACATAACAAAACTCCGAGTAACTAATGTCAGATAATGAGAGGGAGTCATCGTGCCTATCCCCCATTACTAAGTCCCTCCTGACGTAGTCGGAACAAAACGAACGTAGAAAAACCAACAACCAAACAAACGAACTGAATAGGCACACAAACCAACAAACAAACACAGGCATGCAAACAAACGTCAACCTACACACACAACAGAACTTAGGCCACGCTGACTAACGATCGTGCATAAGATACTGGTCGTGCATAGGATAGCGCGCCGTTTTGTCTCTTGGCGGCGGTTGCAGATGCAGCAAATAGCTAGCTGACAGTACTGATAGCTGAGTTCCGCTATTGCGAATGCAAAGGTCACAACGTAAGTTTTGTCCAAAGCGCCGCACGCGCCGTGGCGTCGTTGTACAGAGACCAATCTATGGAGACTTGTTCTGAAGGAACAAGAATCGAAGACAAAACCGACTCGTCCCACCCACGGATGACTCACCCAGCGACGAGTCCAATCCCCAAAGTAGACAATGATGAAAGCTGAAAGTAAGCATGTTAGGTACATACCGGGGTTTCCGGCGCAAACGGAAGTCGATTAGGTACCTTTCTTGAGCTGCTGATGGATCTCGCCTATCCGGCGTCATCTTTCGGAGAGTTGAGAAGTTGTATCATATGTAGATGAAACGTGACAAGCGTAATCCTCACCAAGTTCTACAGACCGTTTTTACCACTTTTCAATAAGATGTACTACCGTAATCAGAAGGGTTTCCATCGATGTCACTCTTTGTTATCGTAGTACCATCATCACCAGCTACATCACAACTTTGATGTCATCAGAACAGAGAGATTGTTCTACATCGGTGTCTGTACACCTCGTCCGATTGTATTTGTAAACTCCGAGGCCCACCCGCCAACGTGTTGCAAAACCCCGTCAAATCAATTCGAGGACCCTTCTTCGACGATACTCTTGAATTCGAAAAATCGCTTCCGGCAGTGACCTGCAGCCATTGCCTGATCGGGCGAAATGGACGAGGTTGGCGGTGTTATGGAGTTTTTTTTTTGGGTGACGACTCGTTCAGTTCCGATGTGCAAACTTGCAAATCCGACTACCTACCTGTGATGCGTCCAGTGAGTAGATATCTAGGGACTAGACATTAGCTACCGCCGCGACCTTCGAACCTGCTTCTCGCGAAGGGAAAATTGTTGCGGAAGGGGCCGCTGTCTATTTTGGCGGTCTCGGTTTACAATTTGCAATTCTGTGGTGGCGCTAATGGCTTGCCGCTATTTTCCATGAGTTTATTCCCGATGCGTCTGGCGTCCACGCTTTTTTCCCTTCGCCGTTTCTCTTCGCTCCGCTTCGTGAAAGCGGCTGCGTTCAATTACAAGAAGCTCGGCCTGATCTCCCTCCAATAAGTGCACTCGGCCATGTCTGTACAAAGGTTAATGTTGCAGTTTTTGTGTACGTCGAAGTGGAGTTGTCTCCCTCACAGAGCGACTGTGGAAGCGTGCATGCATGCGTGATGGTGCGAATGTACTTCGTGAATGCGGTCATGTGCGTGAAAAAAACTTTTATCCACAACACCAACAATTGTGAAAAAACTCCAGCGAGTAATCGACAACAGTAAAAAATTCAATCTCACCTCCTAATTGATCGGCCAGAGGGCAGGGGAAGGGTAAAAACAGAAAACTTTTCGACAGAAAGATTAGACCTCTCGAACTCGGAACAGACAGATTCTGTTTTGTGGCCAAGAGAAAACGAGATTTTCGATGGTCACCGTTCTCCCCCCCCCCCATTGGAGTTGCCACAATCGAATGGAGTCCCATAAAGCTTTAACGAACAAACAAACTAACAAACGAACGGAAGAGGGGAGAGAAGATCAAATGCCTTTGCCGGAACATCGGTCGACATCTTCAAATGCCTCACGAAGCTTCTGCGCGGACTTTAGAACGCTTCGCTCTTTGCTTCCGCTACCAGCCTCCTCCGCCTTTTCGCTGAGTAGCTCCGAAGTCATGTGGTGATTGAAAAGAGATCAAAACAAAGGTTTGATTTGATGATTCCAAGCAACCGACAAGGAAGTTATCTCATAATCTTGTCGTTTCCCAGGAATCTTTGCGAAACGAAAGAGGAACGAGTAGCTCCTCCGCGCCGACGAAAACTTCCCGTTTTGCTTTCCACGAAGGTTCGTGACTACAACAATTTCTCCTGACAGCACGGACTGCGTAGAAATTTTCACTCAGAACTCCCTTACGCTGAGTCCCCTCACATTTTTCCGGACCGTTTTGAGGTGCATGTCACGAAATTGAAGGAAAAAGTTAAAATCATTCGCGACCTCCACTCAGATGTAGAACTAGATTCCCGCCCTGTAGCTGGACGTCAGTCTGGAAAGCTGCTCCTTTTGCGACGACGTTAGTCTTCACCAAAGTTCACATTCGCTAACTTAGACGACGACAACTTCAACAACAGACTATGTCAAAAGAGATTTGAAAGTTCACTTTGAGATCGTAGCTTCCGTCTCATCTGGTTTTCCTGGGAACTCAGTTTTCTTGAAGGCTCGAGAGAGGAATGTCTTCTTAACGTTTGGCTCCGGGACTCGTATCGAGGGAGCAAGAGCGTTGGGAGTCGATGTTGAGATTTGATTGAGGAGAACTTGCGAAGTTCCATGCTTTGTCTAGATCACCGTGGTTCGAGTCGGCTCATGACCGCCGAAGTCGGTAGTCAATTAGCTCGTTGCCGAGAACAAACCTCCACAAGTGGCGTAATGAGACGTTGCCCAGTAAACGAATAAGAGATAATGTGAAAGAGAAACTGAAACCGACTCTGCTCGATCGTTTCGAGCTTCATCAGAGCATCTGCCGTCAGTACAATAATCGTCCTTTGGACACAACCACACACATGAAGCATACCTATCCACACCATCCAGACAAGCGTCTCGTGAGAGTCATTCGAGTAGTTCGATAAGAGGTGCCCGATCGGACACTCGCCATTTACCGGCACATCAGATTATTGGAATCATCCGCGAAAGCGTCTTATCCATCGTTTCCTTGATTTCTCGCTTTGCCACACTCATTATCGGAGAAAAGTCCCCGCGAAAAAACCGCCCGTTGTGCGAGGGAAAACGATGATCCCATAGAGGGAGAGTCATCGCTTCAATGCAGAACTTTTGCGAATGGACGAGTGATGCTCCAACCTCCAGAACATTAGGAGGGCGATTCCGGAAGCTGCGGAGGTTTCGTTGCAGTATAGAGAGAGAGAGAGAGAGAGAGAGAGAACACGAAGCACAGGCAAAAAGCTTCAGATGAGGGAGAGCTTCATTGGGTGTTTGGGTTCAAGTTCAAGCCTTATCTGCTGACCGCCGGTGATTTCAGACACCGGATTCGGCCCTCGGAGCTGCCCGTTCCTTCTGTGCCCTCTCCCCGCTGAGCTCGAGGGGGAACGAGGATGATACGTTCTTGAGCTTTCCCGTCCTCGTTGGAGAGATAGCCTGTTGTCCCGAATCTGCTGAATTGAATGATTTTCTCAGCACAACGACGACCGGTTGACGTCGGTCCTAAACTCGTTCTTTGATGGCGAATCAGCTCGCCGCACGGCTGACTGAGAGTAGATCGGGATGTTCCGCAAGTCAGCCGAGCAAGCAGAAAATTATGTTCCCGGCGCGGTTCGCCGTCGCCCTTCAAAATAGTGGCATTGTTTCGCAAACAGGAGACTGGCACGCCGGCTCCAGGATGGCGCACCTCCGTGGCCTCCCATTCGCCGACTGCCAATGTCTGTCTGTCGGTCGGCAGGCCGGTCGTTCTTTCTGGACCTGGCCGGGTGGTGGTGGTGGCTCCTAAACTTGGCCCGAGCAGTGAACGAAACAGGACCGACATTGGACGAGCGATTTTTCTCCGTTTCAACAGACGCCCCTTCGGCGTTTTTCTCGCTCGTAACACATTTGTCGGCTTTAGTAACAGACGTAGAGGAAGAGGGGAAGCCGAGTCGAACGGGAGAAGAAAAAAAAGGAGGCATCCAACGTCTTGGCCGATCCGTTCTCGGTTCCTGGCGATATGTACAGTTATTTTATCCCCGGTTCCTTCTTCGCTTCACGCGCAAGTCGGCTAGGTTCGCCGATCCGAATGCATTTCGAAGATGTCGACGTATTTGTGTCGGTATTCCGCGGCATTGTTCTCCCACACACACACACATGCATGCACACACATACATACACACACACCTACACAGAATGTTCAGCAACCATAGACCGTCAAACGACATGTGACCCTATATAGGACAACGCCTGATTCGAGTCAGCCCTAAGACTGATACATTAGAACGACTCGGAATAGTGCGCTATAAATATATACATAAAAATATACATAATTTATATATATACAAAAATCTCTATATACATGATGATGAATATATAAAACGTTACCACGCATTGTGACGGAGAGAAGATTTGATAGACACCTACACACTTACACACGCGTTCAGACATTTTCACTTGCATCGGAAACGATTGAAATTATAAGTGGATTCAGAAACTAACATTCGAAATCTGAGCAATGAACGAAGTAAGCGAGAGAGGGAACGAAAATACCTAGCGAGAGAGAGTGAGATGGCTAACCCCGGATTGTACCGGGGTGACAGATTGAAACGGATAAAATGAATGATAGGATGATGGTTATTTCCGAATCGTGTCCTGTTAATATATTACGTTGAGCATGTGGAAAAGTGAACGACAAAGTGGCAATCCACAGAGGAAATAAATCTGTCTTTGTTATAACAATGCATACCAGCACCGAGGTGTTTTAAATCCCGACACATCAGTGACAGTTTTCAGAGTTTTTGGGAGAAATGAAAGTTTCAAAACCGAATATAGAGCCCCAACGCCGAAGGTCATCGTAGGTGGTCTCCTACAGGGTTCTTATGATCGAGGGGGGCGCGGGCCCGAGCGATCAGGAGAACGGGTTTAGCCCGTGCAGGGATCCCTGAATGGATCCTATGGAGAAGGAAACCGCAAGAGATTCCACGGGGGTTTCAAAGAAGATCCTCCTCAAAGGTGGCTGTGGCTACTCAATGGAATGGAACCGCCCGCTCGCTCGCTCGCTCGCTCGCCCGCTTTTGAAGAGATGGGTCCTCGTCCACTCCTCGGGACATGGCCGCCGACGACGACCAACCCCGTCCACAGCAGTCAGAGAATTCAATACAATACAATCTTGCTTCCGGAATTTAGTCAATCCTCCTCCACTTTGAGGGACATGACGTCCTCCTCCGAACAGAGTCAACGCGGGCTTTCGGCCGCCTGTCGTTTCATCATCGTCCCTCTGTATTATCCGATCCACGACTCTCTTTCAAGGAGAACGTTCCCACCAGCGGAGGTCGTCACGAAACTGGCTTCAGAGCGCGCAACGTATGAATGGCTCACATGAAGTATTTTCCGATTTTTCAAACATCCAAGTCTGTAATTGCGGGATTCTCTTCTTGAGTTCGCCAGACACAACAGCGAGGTCATCGCGTAGCGGTTTTGTCCTCGAACGTCGCGTGGAAGCCCTCGGAAAATACCAGACGTTCCACGGAACTCCAATATTTCTCCAACGAATGTCACGAAGCCTCGGGAAAGGTAATTTTTTACAGGCTCCTGAGGAGGGTCATTCTAGCGAAGGCCCGAAGCGGGTCACAATCTAGGAGTCCCGCGGCGGTCATTACCACAGCATGATGCGAGACCGTACAGAGCGTAGATAATGGCGCCAACGATTACAGCATCGTGTCCCACCAACCAAATCACCGCACTGTTTAATTACGCCCATACAAGCGAAGCATTGAGACATATTCATTCACTTCAATTAGCCAAAAAAACATCTGTATGAACCGATCCCTGCTATCGTAGAGCTGCCCGCGGGCTTTCGTTCTCCCAACGTCACCTCCTTCGATCGCCTTCATCTTTCAGTCCTGTGCACATCCGAAGAAAACGATCGAGCTGAAGTGGGGTCGATGAAGACGCAGAAAGCGGATTTCAGCGCGCGGAGGTTGGGTCGATGGCCCGGCGGGTTTCGCGAGCGTGTGAATCGCTTCAACACGTGCCGATGTTACACAGAGTTCTCCTGTAATGACGAGGACACTCATAAAACAGAGTACCTCCGATCCTCCTCACTTTCTGCGTCCACACCGCGGCTACTAGCATGCCGTTCCGCAGGCTCCCGCTTTCCCTTCAGCGGCGAATCTTCGCCCCATAAAGTCGCCGACCGACCATCCGAACGGTTCGCTGGTTGAGTGACGGGGCCACTTGTGGCTCTCTTAAAAGCTACTGTCTACCCCATTTATGCAGTTGTGGATAGCAATAGCGAGCTATCATTCTTCTGTTCTTCATTCCAAACAAGTTTTCATCTGATGTTCCTCCCAAGTAATTCATTGTAGCAGTCGGAATTTTCTTCGAGAGAGAGAATTTCAATAGCCCGATACGGACGAACGAGGTCGATTGAGCGATGATGGGGTGCCTCGGCTAAAGTGGCGCTTTCGATGACCAACTCGATCTTTCAGCTCTAAAGTTGACCTTCGCTCGGGGCTCAGGTGAGCTCAATTAACACTACGGTGAGGGGGAGCTGAGTGCCTACGCAAACTTTGGTCGACTGCGATTGTGAGAGCTTCCCCCAGAACGTCAATCCGATTCTGACGTTCCAGGGAAAGGTTTATGCATGACAGATAGAGAAAATCTGTGCAAACTACAAACCTGCATCCGTTCAATCATCCATGTAGAACAGAGTCGGAATGTTCGGAGTGGATTGGTGGATCGAGACGTGGATTTGGTGCTCATGGCACCACGTGGGCTGAGATGAGCAACGGTTACACTGGCGGGCACTCCGTTCCCGCGCTGCGCTAGAGGACAGCGGCACCACTGGCACGTAATCCGTCGTTGACCGCGACGTGTCTGCAAGGCTAGAGACACCCAATCCACTGGGAATCCGAACACACGACTCGCAGGGCACGACGATGCAGTCGAGCGGAACAGATGAGCGTCCACATTTCATTTCCCTATGGCTCAATTCCTCCGTTCCTTCCTAACCCCGCGTTTTCGGGGGCATTACAGCTGTTATTGAGGGCGCGAGACTTAGGAGGGCATGAATGTCCGAGAGCTTTGAACCGAGTGCCGGCCCATCAAAAAACCCTAAAACAACAAATTCCATGGGTTGGATACTGGGATTGATTGTTCATCAGAAATAGCGAATGGCCCTTTCGTTGAATAGAAGTTCCATCTCAACTATCCACTCGTAGTGCCAGTATCGCTTCTCGAGTTTAGGCATTACGCTTTTGGGTGAAATACGACCTGTGAGCCCCCACGAGATCGTCAAATGGGTGTAGGTCGGCTGGAAACCCTATAAAAGTAAATACGGCACGACAAGAGCCTTTGCCCTGGTCCTGAAACATCGCTGAAGATGATGTCTGATCTCCGCCACGGGTCCTTGAGCAAGCATCGCTGCGATGTTCCGCAAGTGTCATCAATGACCATTGATCGTACCTGATCGTAAGTACCGCTTAACAACAAGTGGCCTGTGATCTTTCCGATTGCGACACAAGGAGCCAGCTTCTCAATCGAGGCAACATCGGAGCCGGGAGCTCACATAAGAGGACATGATGCCCGAGGACTATGAACGGGCGCCCGGTCTTCTGTCTATACGTGGGAACGTGTCCTCAGACGCTTCATAGACAGCTGCTCCCTGACATTTCGGAGGCAATCGTCAATTTGATTCCGCTTCAGAGATCGCTGAGGTTCCTGGGCAATGTTTCATTGATGATGAAATATTCACGGTCGGATTTGTTCTGAAGCGCCACGGGATTGAAACAAAATGCCTGCTCAATGGCTGCGGACCAACGTCCTGTCTGCAACAAGTCCCATGTGTGCGCCGTAGTTTGTTGTTCTCGCAGAAACTCGTGAATTATTACATAACGTGACTTTCAGCTAGACAGAGAGAAATATAGCATTGGCGTGGTTAAATAATCCATCTCCGAAGCAATCCATTCGCTGTTCATTCTCTTTGGCTGCTGTTTGGTCGAACTCAGCTTCCCTGTCTAATCAAACTGTCCCGCTGCATCTGAATTAGGCCACAACCAATACAACGAAGTGAACCGCCTCGATTCTCCGAAGCCCAGAGTCCACAGTCCAGTGTTCCTCCGAATAAGAACTAGATTCACCGCTCGATGCGCGGTCGATTCTTGCTGTGCGAGGCTCCTTCTCAACTGGTTGGACCGTGCATCAACAGCCGCGGTTTTTATCAGTTAGAATCGGTCCGGTACTCATGGTGGGAGAAGGAAGCCGGGATTTTCCGGGGGATTCTCATCCGAGCTTCCTGTTGGGCATACATAACGTTTCCGATGGTGATTTCGAAGGCGGGATCGTCGATATAATAGTCGGACCGTTCTCGAGTAGAAGCCGGGTTTCCGATCGCGTTCTGAAATTCGATCAGGCTCAGCCCCGACGACGAGAGAAACTCTTCGCAGCCAGGGCTCTCCATGGTGAGGTGCCTTTGACGCTGCTCCCATTCCAGTGAAGTTCCGCAATCATTTTCTCTCGGCACGCTCGGTGAGGTGTTTGAACGAGTTGATACTTCTCAGCCTGCTGCAGCGGCAGCGACTCAATTCGACGCTGGGTATAGCATTACGACGGTCCAGGTCGGAGGCGCGCCGGGCTCCCTCTTTGTTCCGAAGAAAGAACGAAGGAAAAGATTCACTGTCAGACAATAGCAACTATTTCCCACTGGCCGCGCACCGTCGAGGTCCGTTCGCTGTTCGCAACTCCACGTGCATTGATGGCCGGCTGTGAAAATTTTGACTTCGGAAGCCTTCAAAACCCGTGAGCGCGATAGGAAGCTCTGAGGGTCATTGAGGGATTCGGGAGAAGGGGCGGTGCCGATGGCGACCTCGGTGGAGCGCCAACCCGGTAGTTTGAGCAGTTTGGCCATCCCTCCACGTACGATGGCTTCCAAACAAGGCGAAGGGTCAGCGGCATTAAAGAGCAGGAAGGGGAGAAGATGATGGTCAATTTGAAATTCAAAAGAAACGTTCTCTTCGTCGTTGTAACGATCACGTCCCGGGCTCGTCAGATATTCACGCGGCCTTCCCTTTTCCCGACTTTCGAAGTGAGTTGAGAAAACGGCCCTCGAGGGATGGGGACAAACTTGATGAATATGTCTCGGTGGCGGCACCTAATCCTATCGACGGGATGGAGTTATTATTTTCCGGCTCTGCGGGAATTACTCAGCGAACACAATCTGCAGTCGGCGACGCGACGACGTCGACGTACGCTCGGTTCATACCCTAGCCCCTAGCCGACCCAAGTAATGCGGTCGAGCTCGACGCATGAAGTTGTGGAGTGAATGACGACGATGCGAGAGGTTCTTGTTCATCAAACTTGGATTTTATTTTTCATTGTCAGGTACGGTCGACAGCTACAAGGGTGCAAACTACAGGTCAGCTCAAACTGATTTGCAACGGCATGAGCAAATTGATTCTCTATTGCGTCAATGAAAACTTACCTACAACTCTAAAAGGGATTAACAGGTTTTCGAGCCGACACGCCTCAATATCATGAAGTCTCTCGTCCCGTCGAGCGGAAACTTTTGTCAGCGTGGCCTCGCGGCGCAGGTTGAGAGACCTCACAGGAAAAACTCGGACTCTTGAACTCTGAGCTTTTGGCACGACAAAACGTGGCAATGAACTGTGGTTTCCGAGCGGCGTGCGACTGTCAACAGCGTCCAGCCTGAGTTCACAATCATTCTTTCGGTCGAGAGGACGGGAGATCCTCCTCGATCAACACTGTTCAAGCGCTCCATACCTAGAATTGTTTCTGATGTTTTTCGGCTGAATTTTTTCCACTCCGTGGGGCTCGCCTTACTCTCAAACAAACGAAATTCTCGCTTCTCCTTTCCGATCGTTCTGCAAGCTAACGAGCACACCGTGCAATCGTATCACAACGGCTGCTTTGAAAAGCCTTTCTACTACATATATGGCGTCTCCGTCGTCGGCACCTTTTCGGAAAGTTGTTGCTGAACTTATTAAATAATCTGAAGGTCTACGACACCAGGGACCGATGATGAACATCGCTGTCGACCTCCATCCCCATCCCTATCGGCCTGCGCTTCACCCTTCCCGGCCTGTTACGGCCGTTCCGCTCTGGTGGGGCATGTGGTCACCTGGTGGAAGATGATTCAAAAGAGTTTCGTTTTCCGAACCGTGACCAACTGTACTGGATACTTTAGATGGAGTTGCTGAATAGTCCGCGGACCCTCAGCTTAGCCTCTGGAGGGTCGTGTCTCCAAAGGGCTTCCTCTTTTCGCAGCTCGCGTTCACTCCTTCTCGGGACTCCTGCTGCTGCTGCTGCTGTTCCAACTTCTATTACGCTTCGTTCCCCCGTTTTCACCATTTCTTATTTTCCGGCAGCCGTAGCGCCGGCGTTCCTTATGCTTCCTCGACTGTTTTCCCCTCACTTATCCTACTACTGCGACTGCGACTGCCGCCTGTGGTACTAAGTGGAGAATATTAATAACACTCGACCCCTTCTTTCCCGAGATTCTCAAACAGACGGCTTGAGGACGTTGACAGATTTCTCAACACGGCGGCACAGGGCGTCCTCACCGATGGGGTCGTGAAGACTATTTGATTAGGATTTCTCTCTGAATACTTGATCATTTCGCCACCTGATGAATTGCGGAGAGGCGCTCAGCTTGTCATAGTTGCGATTCTTTCAGTATCCTCCCCGAATTTCGTGTCTCTAGATCAGAAAAAGGATCTGAAGTGGGAATGTTAGCTGATTTGGGCGTTTCTAGACGAGTAGTGGCCGGCGGAGTCTTCTTTTTCTTTACAATACGCTCAGAGCACGATCCAGAAGTCAGGAGACCGACTCATTCGGGAACAGTCAAGAGACTCCTCGGCTTTCGATGCTCGTTCGATGCTGTTATCCCGCCGGCCTAAGCAACCATCCTACTCCTACTCCCAAGCCGGCTACACTTTGCCGTCAGTGACGTCCCCGTATAGGCTTTCGCGCCGTTTTCCGGTTTCTCCGTAGATGTGCATTCCGACCTCTTCGTCGCCCACCTCATACGCATGGTTGACCCGTTCCGCTCCGTTTCCGAACACGTTCTCTGCTTTCTCGCGATACCTGAAACGCAAACTCCCTCCATGAGAAGCTGAACAATCGGATAAACCATTACGGTAACGGTGATCATCACAATCAACGGAGAATTCCCCGCGCATTTAGGGGACACGATCAACGAACAAACGAACAAGTGGCAATCCCTGCAATGGCGTCCATGCTAATAGCCATTCGGTATTGCCCATTTCAATACCAGGAGAGAATTGAGCCGCATTCTGGTGCAGTCGTCATCGTCTCCTTCGCCGCAGGGTGCTGAAGCTGGCTGAAGGCTAGCAAAGCCGCGTAGAGTACTGCCAGCGACCCGGGTCTGCCGAGCGGCTGGCAGCGGAGCCATCCGGCCTCAGTTATTCCCCTGGGCAGCGAGCTCGCCTGTACCCCTCGTTAACGCTTGTGTTTTCCGCTCAAAGCTAGCTGATGCTGTCCGCGGTGCCGCTCATCGCCGGAATCATTGAAGCATCTCACGCATCTCCAGCAATCATGATCAGAATCCGGGGTGCAGAGCAAGATCCGGCAGACATTTCCTCACGCAGAAGATCGTCCTGGACAGCCTGCGACGACCAGGACGGCGGGTCCTCTCTTTCCCTCTCTCTCTCTCTTCGATTTCTTGCGAAACAGGAGCTGTGCTTGATTTGGTTATTGCTTTTTTTCAGTTTCCATGTTCGCCGACTTCCTGCCGGCTGGGCCAAGAGGAAGCCAGCCAAGAAAACGAACAAGCAGACGAGCCTGCCAGAAAGCCAGTCAGCCGGCTAGCCAGCCAGCCAGCCAGCCGGCTAGTGAGGTCATTTGGAGAAACTGGGGGAGGACACTGGGAGCGGGGGGACGCAGCGATGAGGATAGGGATACGTTCATTGAGGTTGTGCTCTTGCTAAAAAGCAATCGAGCAATGAATGAACGATGCCCACGTTCAACGAACGTCAACCGTACGCTTGTACGACGTCCGTACAATTGGCCGGCAGAATGACGTCGTAGACGTAGCTGAATCCGATCCCAGAGTTGGCCGTCTGCCATCGGTAGCATGAGGATTCTGGCAGCAAGGCGACTAAGGTTCCGACTATCGCTCGCCGGTCCGCTGGCAAGCCGGTGAGCTAGCCGGCAAGCAGGTAAGCGGCGGACAGCCAGACCGGTGTTGAAGGGTGCACGTCGGACGGAGACGTGGAATTTAATGATGTCGCTGTTGCCGTAGATGGTGAGATGTATCGGAAACTGAGACGAAGCAGAGGAGAAAAAAGGGAACGGAAAAATAAAATAAGAGCGCCGTCCCACATAAAATCTGCCAACAGCCCACTGCGACGGCGACGACGAAGGAGAAGCAACGGCGACAGTAGCAGCACCTGACAAATTGGTGTTCCCTGGGCTCTTTTCTCCTCGGTCGGGATTTCGGTAGGGTTTCTATCTTCCGTTTGCCGTGCCGTATGCTGTTTGTGGGCGTAACTCCCCACTGGGAGCCTGGGAGAATCTGAGTCAGAGCGGTGAAGTAGGTTGGGGCAGCGGCGGCGGAGGCATAAAGGCGGCTAGAGCTCTTGCAATAGGTGTTCGTCTCCTTTTCTCCGGTGTTCCCGTCTTCGTCGACTTGCCCCTCCTACGTTCGTGTCCATCTGCTGTGGTGAACGCGACGGCAGCACCGATGGCACCTGCACGGCACCGGCAATACCAGCGGCGGTGGCAGCTCGCGGATATCCGACTTCCTTCGGAATCCCTCCGTTGTAAAACAAGTAGTAAAATAAAAACTTACCTGGGCGCTCCACGAGAGCTCGGCGCGTATGTGTTGTTGGCTCCAAGCGTCTCCATCTTCGAGCGGTTGTGAGCCAACACGGTGTTCTTGCGGATTTCCAAAGCTCGAAGCGTGTCTCGATTTCTGCTAATTCGCCTCAAGTTGCTAAGCACTGGACCTCCTGCAGGAAAAGAGGGATAAACGCAATGAAAAACTCGATCGAGAGAAAAATCCGGAGAAATGAGTTCTTGTAGAGTTCCTGTCTCCGTTCATATACGGACGCTGCCAGCTAAACGTCTGGGGTCTCGAGAGGACGCGCAATCGGACGGCTAGTCAGCCAGCTGCCTATTCCCCTTCTTTCGGTGGCTCGGCCTTCGGGTTTCCTAAACCTCCACGAGTCCCAGGAGCTCCCCTCCACCAGTTGAATCAGACTAATATAGGCTTACCAGAGAAAATATAATACAAGATGAATGTTTCTGCACAGGTCTGACAAAGCTACTCTCGTAGGAATAGACGGCCGCGATAGCGCGGCCTTAGCAGCAGGGGGCATTGTACAACAATGAAGAGAGTTTCTTGGCTTCAATCACAGAGTCTTTTCGTTAAGCCTCACGATTGTTTCCCTCGAGCCTTCCGAGTCAGCCATCGAAGTTTCTATCGAGTTGTTTATGCAAACTCATCAAATCAAAAGGTCAGGTAGGCAGCTCACGTAGCTCGCAGCCTGCAGCCAAAGTCTGTTTTCGATTGGAACGGCGACCTCTCTTCCATCCGACTGGGCCTCAATCTCTCGCCGTCCCCTCCTGCTGGACCGTTGACTTCGCTCGTGCTCCCCATTCTCTTCTCCCCCTACCCACAATCCGAGACCCAGACGCTCGAATCAAAGTTTCGAAATCGTTCCTTATTCAGCCGATTGAAACCACCGTAAGCCTCCTTCTGGCAAACACATCTCTGCCCGTGAAGGTATAGGATGACTATCCGATTCTACGTAGTTCCGTAGACGAGATAAATTGAGGACACTACGAGCTGACTGATTGACTGACTCGATATGAGTTTTCGGTCTTCGCTGAATTGATCCTCGGACTGGCCGTGCTTGTAGCTGTCAACGTGGTCTTCGTGGTTCCAATTACGTGACCGGCTAACCTGTCTTTTGATGGGTGCACTTATTTCGTTACATTTTGGCGTCTGGGCACGCGACGCGCCCACTACTTACCGATGCTTCCATTGTTCTGCTGCTCGATGTTTATGCTCATGAATCGTTTTTGGAAGGCAACGTCCAAGGTTCCTGTTTTGATTGGTTGGTTTCGGCGTTTCTCGAGGTTCTGGATCGTTTTTCGACGCTCTAGGCAGTGATCGCTTCCGTTCTTGTACTCGTCGGACTCATCGTCGATTCCTGTGGAATCGGATTCATACTTGAATTCTCCTCAAATCGACACTTCGAGACCTGATCATCCATGTGAACATATATATATGCTAGTCTGGGAGCCGGAAGGTCTAACAAGAAGCCAAGCTAGACTCTGGCAATCGGAGCGTGCGGGTATTGTTCGTGAAACCTACCTTTGAGTCGCTGCAACTGCTTGGCAATCTGCACACCATTCTTGTCGATGAAAGCATCTCCGGAAGCGTCTTCGACCTTCGGGGAGAAGCAGGTGAGCTCGATCGAGGCGAGCATGTGCGACAGTGTTTCGAATCGGTGGAAACACATTCCGAAAAACTGGATGAGGGTGATGATTCCGAAGAAGATGACGAATATCAGACCTGTTCCCGTCAGAAAAGCACGACAACGAAGACGGCGATGAGGAGGACCGCCGATGGCAGGAGAAGAAACGGAAAAAGAGGAGAACGCAGCGTTAGAGAGAAACCGCGGTACTCCAAGAAGAGAAAACGACAAAGCAGCGCAATGAAGAACGAATCGATATCCGGACCCGGTGAGCCGTTAGCCTCAATGGCTCCGAAAGGAACGAAAGCAGCCGCCTGCGAAAGCACGGGGGCGACCCACCGGCAGCCCGCGCGTTAGCTCACTCGGTCAGAGAAAGGATTCGTTTCTTCACAACAGACTGTTCGTTTGGCGCCGAGTCTGCGTGCCAAGCAGCGCAGAGACGGACCTGGAGGCAGTCAGTCAGAGGGCCCGGTCGCCGTCGGTTTTTCCTCGTCCAGAGGGAAGTGGTAACCGTGCGCCAACGCTGCCCAAACTCCCAAGCTCTTGGTGCATCAAGGAGGCTCTAGCTCTGATGACTCGTAGGGTCTTAATAAACTCTTGCTATTCCAAGTCCATTAAGCTCGATCAGGGCTCGTTCCGCATTGGAAATGTACAAGCATGATGAGAATCTCAACGTTGTCTGGTGCCGGGGAGGGGGACCGGATCTCATCTCCGAATCAGACAGAGTAACGCGAAATAGGATGAATGCCGTGTTGGTCTCTAGCATTGCGAGGGCGGGGGCTGGCCAAGGTAATTGGGTGCTTCGTAGACCGCACGCCAAGCCGCCCACGCCCTGAAAACGGGATTTGGCGGATTACTTATTAGAATCGAATAACTCACCGATCGGCTCAAGCTGGAGATATTCCTTCTCGATAATGACTTGTGAAGTGTCGGGGATGAACGTGATGTTTGTCTTCACTCCCAAGGGCCAATTGATATGCAGCTGTTTCTTGTTCAGTTGTAGCAGGAACACGATGAGGATGAAAAGGGCGTTGAACATGATGAAAGCGAACACGACCTTGTTGCGGAGGTCGATCAGGTCCCGAGCAACGCGAGCCTACAAGATGCAACCGGTGAGATACACCGAAGAGCAGCCAATGCAGACGTACCACGGGGGGAGGGTTGTTGGAGAAATTTCCGGTTCGAACGACGTACCTGCTGCTCCTTGTTCTCGTCGATCGGGTAGAGGTATTTGGCGATCACGTCCTTCCAGAACTTGGTTTCCGGCTCGGCGAGGTATTCAACTTCGCCGTGTTTGAGGCCTTTATCTTCGATCCAGTAAGGGTTTAGGAGTTCGTCTCGAGGCGGTCGCATATCTGCAATGGATTCGGAATCAAAGTCAAACACGAGTAGATTGAAATGCCAGTGCGGTCCCGGAGGACACCGGTGGCGAGTTCGTATTTCACGCTCATTCGGATCATCCGAGCTATCTTCGGGTACTGGACAATGCTCTCGTCTCCTCAATGGATCCCGATTCCCTATTCAACCCCCCGCTGTTCAGAGTCAGCAACGTTAGGAAAACATCGACAAGCAATCTCCGAGCCACAACAACCGAGCTCAACGAGGTGGAGCGACTGAGACGTCTGAAGGATGGTCAATCGCGGATACGGTGGGTCAGATTGTAGCTGGGGTCGAGGTTGAAGGCCGAACGGATGCTTTTGCTTTGCGCGAGGATGTATAGCCTTCAAAAATCACGTCGCATTTTTTCCGCGAGTTTCCCGTGGTGAACGCAAAGCTTTGGCGAGGAATCTTTCCTCTTTGTCGGGAGACGAACTACGCTGGAAGCAGTTTCCTCCACTGAAGGCAGTATCCTACGTGGAAACTTTTGGGAAAACTGCTGCTACTACAGCTGCTGGTGATGCTGCTGCTGAAGCACTGGATCTGTGTTATCTTCCCTAGAAGGTCGCGTTTTTGTGCTACCCGTCCGTCCATGAGTTGGGTCGTCGCTCTCACCGTAAGTTTGTTCGCCCTCGTCTTCCCATCCTGCTCCCCAAGAGGCCACACTTGGGAGTTTGCTTCATCGTATTGCCATCACGACCGGAATCATTATGAGGACTTCGTCTCAACTTGCTCGGGAGCAGTCTTCAGCTGAAGCTCCATTTCTAGCTCCTCACAAGCTCGCACGAGGTCGGGTTCATCGGAGAGTAGGACTGATATTTCAGAACTGCATCTCAGGTTGGAATTTTTGCGTTCTGACCATAGCATGTCCCGCTTCCCCTCTTTATCGCCCATCTTCGCATTCTACCCATCGTTCGGGTAGTTCAAGTCTCGATTATGCACGATCGTATGATGCTCGCTCTGACTTCTCGGAACGGAATCCTGCGGCGTTCCGCGATCAAGTTCGTTTTCCCCGCGATCCGAGAGTTTGCGCAATCATATTTTTGTGAATAAGCTCCTGCGGGATCACGGCGCCCTCGCGTCGGAGCTGGTCTGATACGATCCGAGAGGAGTTGCGATGTTTAGCTTAATTGATCTGATTAGACCGGCTGGACAGGGGTGGACAAGTTGATAAGGAACGATTCACGCTTGGGTCCCGGGCATGCGTGTGCTTGTTTTTGGAGCGGGAAGATTATCGTGTGGTCCCGACAAACGGAAACCACCAATGTCGGGGGTTATACAATCAAGTTCAGCTCGGTAGTTGAATTAGTGTGATCACGGTCATGATTGAATTCGTAAAAATATCTCACCTGTTCTCGTCGAATCGGTTTCGGAGCGATCGGATTCGTAGGAGAGTTCTCCGTCTGACTCGTTGACGACGCTGAGTCCATGGTCGGTGGCACGGCTTGCGCTGCGGCCCGGTTTCGATGATTTACGCCTCTCGAAAGGAACAATACCGTGCAAATGCTCCAGCTGACGCTCCAGGTTATCTGAAACAACGAGAGATGAGACTCATCGGAGGCTGCTGCACAAGGATCAAAGAAAAAGTTTCGTTTTGGTTTCGCTGAGGCTATTAATTACGTCTCCCCGCCGGCGTGATCGCTTGTTTTGAATTTTCCCTCTTTCTCTCTCTCACTCGCCCGGAGGCGACGTCTTTGGAGGGCGTTGACACTGGGCGACAGCGGGGAAATTGATTCCTAAAAAAAAACGTTTCGTTTCGAATGGACCCTCTCGACCCCTCGCGCCGTTCCGTGGAGAAAACCCATGGAATGATGAACGTTCTCCATTCGATGAGTTCTTACGAACTCCAGCTTTCGAGATCGGAGATATTCATCACTTTCATTACGCATCGAGTAGTTCGTCTCATCGTGGCGCTTGGTCCATGAATGACGATTGTGCTTCTTTGTAGAAGTCACAAGGTGAACAGAAGTGGTCGTCCTGTGTTCCCGAGCAGGGGACATCACGGCCTCGTTCTCCGGGGTCGGGAAGACGTGCCGGGCCAACGATTGCCGGAAAGTCGCTCACAAAAATGGACGTCATCAGGTTTGGCTTGCCGAACAACATGCTCGTATATCACAGCAAGGATATGTCAACCTGTTCGAGGAAGTGGGTGGCCACTCGGCAATGAGGGTTTTCCCAGCAATTCGTGCATGTTGTCTCGGAATCATGTTGTACCCGTCCCGGATTCAGCAGTTTCCCTCTCGCGAGACAGAAAGAGACCATGCGTGGTTCTATGGAAGCGGTTTCGATGAGATCCAGGCTCGAGATTCGATGTGCATGAGGTCATTTCCGATGCATAGCTGAACATGTGTTGTCTTGATTCTCGCCGTAAATCGCAGAAACTATGCTCATCCTCGTCATTGCTGCTCGTGCGTCTCAGAGCACGTCGTTTATGTTGAGCGGCTGATCATGCTGGGGTAGTGTGATCGGATCAAGAGGGAAAGACGCCTACGGGCGTCAGCCAAGCATGCAGAGTGACCTGCAGAGCTCGGAGATGACCCATGAATAAGGCGTAAGTCTCAATTATAGCATTCTCTGAGACGGAGATGAGATACCCTCCTCGACCCGACGCAAAGCTTGCGTGCGGCCGTGCGTACGCCCTTGCACTCGCCGCCAGTTCTTCCGAGCGAGCCTTTTCTCAGCTGGCTAGCTGGCTGCTTGGTCGGTAGGTCGCCTCCCCGCCCCCCTTGATTGCACCTCCGTCAGTGGTGTAACCCGCAAACTTCTCAGGATTACTGTCGTCCCGCCGGAGAAAATCTTCGCTGTTTCCTCATCGACAGGACCGCCATCGGGAAGCTGGCTCAGATAAGCCGACCCAGCCTCTCGCTGACTGGATGGCCGTGAGATTCATTCGTTTCTCGGCTATTCGGCGGTGTCGAACTAAAGACTGCTCGCTCCATTCACGGTTGGGCTGTCTCATTTTGCTGCTCCGTCAAGATAAATGTACCTCTTTGCAACCCTGGAAAATCGCAGGATCAGCACGAATGTCCTGCGCTATATGTCTTCCGGGAAGCCACTACCACCACCTAGTTCGCCCATCGCTGTCCCGAAGCAGACAAGCACACAAGAAGGGTGACTGCGGTAGATCCGAAGAAAAGACAAAACCTTCAACTCAGGCAGTGGAAACGTTGTCCATCGGGTCTCGTTATCCCGAATATTTATGTTTTGGCATGGTTCCGCTGACGGCTGATTGTGGGATGTTTTCAGAAGTTTTCCTCGGCTCTAGGATTGTTATCTCGGATGCCTTGTCTTCGATTTGAACTTCGCTCATCCGATCCACTGTCGTCCGCGATAGAAACAGGATGATAGAAAGAGGAATTTAATTGGCGGATTCAGGTCCAAACAGAAAATGCTTTTGATGTGTTGTCTATCAAAGACGGAGCAGAAAAGAAAGTTGAGATCGCAGATGGAAGCAAGCGCGCAGGAGAGAAAATCGGGGAATAGGTGAAAGCGCCAACTAGTGAGGCGCAAAAGTGTGAGATGGAGGGAGCAGCCATCTCGAAAACGAAAAAATTGATTTGGCAATTTGATTCGACCTCAATGTGCGAAATCGAATCAGAAGTTTGTTCAGAGCAGAGAGCGGGCAGGCAGGCGGGCGGGCGCATGGACGAACAGGCAGACGAAGTAGAAACGATGACGGAGAAGAAACGGAAACGGTAACCTTCCAGTCCCGTTGCGGGGTGACTCCTTGTTTCCACTCGATTTCGTGCCTCCTCTCGCCCGGTTCCTCCACCGTTTCCAGACACTGTTTCTCCGGCCGAAAAAGAGACCCGATCCGGACCGCATACGAGGTGCAGTCCCATGTTGTCAAAATATACCGAGAGAGCGATGTGGATTGAACGAATGCTCTGTCTTCGTTAGCGCCCGTCGGGAACTCATCCGTTGCGTCACACCTCGATTCGGTCGAATCGAGTCGATTATCGATTCGGACTCGGAGCGACGGTTGGAGATGTCTGAACTAGGAGCCAGATTTGGCTGCTGGGTTTGGCCGGTGGGTTTTGCCGATGGGCTTCGCTCATCTTCGGCTGTTCGGTCGAACTCGGACGAGGTGCTGAAGGTAAGTCGACAGCTATCGATCCGACCGGCGAAGGTGTTCGGCTCTTACGATATTTCTTTATCACCACCGTCGGCGTTCGAGAAAAAGAATTCACGGCTGGCTGGTCGGCCGCCTGCCCGGCTGCCTGGTTGGCTATCTCGTTGACGGACCGCACAGGCCGGTCTGTCGGCCTAGTTCGAGTCTCTTCGGACCCGGTAAGCCTAGGAGGCGGAGGATGAGCAGGAGTTGGAGGACGACGAAGAGCGCGAGCGGTCTTGAGCCCAAACCCGCTATTAGCGATATCATTATCATCTTTGCTTCCAAACGCCGTCGTCGCGCCCCTTTTCCATCCTCCCTCAACCTTTTCCAGGGCTGGCTGGATACGCGGACAGCTAAGGTTTGCGCTGAACTTCCCCGAGCACATTCATTCCTTGAAATTCTCAGTAGTTCGATGAAAAGCATCCAATATGACCACGACTTTCCACGCAAATTCTCCTCCATCCCTCAGATGTCTCAGTAGTGCCCCAATTACACAACAAAAACCGAGTTTCCGCCTATGGTGCGCATTGGAAAACGATCTCCGACCCGCTTGTGGTAGTCTTCATCAGGATTCATGCCCAAAGTCGAGGATCCAAAGCGATTCCGTTCCGAAATGCTGGGAAACTGATACAAATCCACCGGGCACGCAAGTCATGGCAAGTAGGGGTGACTTCCCGTATTACGGATTACGGGAAAATTCCGTAATACGGAATTACGGAAAATCTTCGGAGGGGCTCATTGACGGGTATGACCGTATGACGCTAAAACCTGATTTGGAGAACGTCTAAACCGTGGAACCGCCTCCCACCGTGGGATAGAGGAACACTCGCCTTGGATTCTTTTCCGTAATTCCGTATTACGGAAAGTCGCCAAATGTCATCGAATCCTTGCGCAGATGCGCAATGACGCGTCCGACGTGATGCCCAATCGGCGTCCCTTGCCGTAATCGCCATTACGAAAAGTTTAGACGTTCTCCAAATCAGGTTTGAGCGTCATGCCCGCCAATGAGCCCCTCTGAAGATTTTCCGTAATTCCGTATTACGGAATTTTCCCGTAATCCGTGATACGGGAAGTCACCCCTAATGGCAAGTCACGACAAGCTTCGGAACATCGAGTTCATTAATCAGCAAGGTATGGTCGTTTCATTCTCGTCGGTCGCTTCCATCCTTCTCTTCCGTTTCAATTAAACCTTCATGGGGTTCCCGGAGAAGAGCAGAGCGGAGGCGTGCGTAAGTAAGCGTTACCTTGATTCGTTCTACGTTCATTGACGCGAAATGCGCTGGCCAAGCATCAAGCTCGAATCACGCGATCCGTTTTCCGTGGAAACTTTGTCGGAGCACGGTAAGCACTGCACTCGACCCACACAAACATTGCGAGGCAACTCCCTCTTCTATCCTCTCCAATGTCAACACGCAACCGTTATCAGCACGACATTCAATCGACCGCACAACAACAGCAATAACGACGACAACAGATACAATGAGTAACAATGACGAAAATCAGAGTTCGGCACTAGTAATAAAAATTTGGGACCTGCGGATGGACCTCAAATGGAACACGATGCCATGCGAACCATCTTCTTTCAAAACTGACCCCTCCCCACTCATGAAACTCGATACGAGTCGTGAAACATCGGGAGGAAGCGGGAAGCGCAGTCCCAACTTCCGGAACGATTGATAGGCACTATGAGAACAAGGACCCACGAGTTAACTGGAGCGGGTGGACAGGAAATTGAACTCCGGAGGATTCTTTCTCCTCAAAGATTCTATGGTCTTGGTAAAAGAAAGTGGATGAAACAGAGGTTCCTCCCGACCAGAAACATGGACAACGTTAAACCCACTTTCACAGAGCTTCGGGGTCCTCCAGAGTTTCCGAGCTTCCACGTTGATCGGGTCCCCAAGGTCCCGTGAGAGTGATTCACTTGCACTTCCGCCGAACTTATGGCAATGACTCTCCTTGGCCTCTTAGTCGAGAACACTGCTGCTCATGTTCCCGACTTCATGAGAGTGGCAATGGAACGATGAGGGGAGACGCCAGGAGATCAGGGGCCCTCTGCGGGGGATTTGCGCAATCGGGTTCAAGGTCGCAGTGAAAGGTTGTTCACAGAACCAGGGAACTGAAGTTCTCCCTCCGAAATTCAATTTCGGTCAATTCGACGATCACACTGTCAGAGAAATCGGTTTTTGAACTCAGCGGCATAGCCAGGATTATTCCTGGGGGAGGGCCAATCTTTCCCCCTCAAGGAGGTACTCTTGTGAAAATCGTTCGGTCGCTCAGGAACCTCAACCTTCAATTAGTTAGTATGAGCCAAGGGATCCCCCCCCCCTGGCCTGTACGGCGGAGGTTTGGCTCTGAAAGCTGCCCTCTGACCTCAACCTTGATCCTGGCGCCCGTTGCGACCTGGGTCGCTTTCGATGGTCAGTTGATCCCTCTGCTCGACGCTTAGTGGATGCTGTTGAGTCATAAGCCAAACAGTATCACGCTGTGCAGCTTTCCACTAGTACTATCAAGCCTCAAGTGAAGCCAGCAGCGAACGGTGCGCGGAATGAAAGAGGCACGTGGAACGTTCTTATCATTTGATCCATCTCTAAATCCGTCTCCTCGGAAGCCGTTCAACGCTGAGCCGGACTGCTGAGGGTTCGTCGCTCTCATTCCTCTCGAGCTCCGATTCTGATTCGTGAGGTTCCTCGTTGCGAGATTTCCACTGCTATCTCATTGCCAGCACCGAGGTAAGCTCGGTAGCGATGAGGGGAAACTGTCGAAGACCGATTCAGGTATTTCCTTGAGCGGGTCTTTGGCTGGCGTGAGTGAAAACGATCAGGAGATCTATGTAGGGACTCGAATCACTACATGACAGCCGTAAAGGGATCCGGGATTGGGAAGCTTGATTGGCGACAGCGAAAATGAGCTCGACGACGTGAGAATAATGAAGCTTCCCGTAGCAGAGAACCGATGGAAAGTTGAACGAACTCTCCATGCTCTGTGCTGTCCGTCCCAAGGATTACTCTCCCACATCGTCCCGGTGTCGCTCTGTCCTGAGCAGAAGGACGACCAGTCCTGATTCTTTCCGTTTTCGTGGTGCGCTTGGCCCCAGAGCGGGAATGTCAGGAAGTGGCGACGGGAGTGGATTCCGAGGATCGGATAAATCAAGAAGAAAATCCAAAACGGAGGAATTAATTAAACCAAGAAGGAAAATTCAAGTTCCAAAGCGAATCCACGACTCTGTCGGCAGTCGCAAGTCAGAACAGGAGGGACTATCTGTTCGTGGAACTGCGGTTGACACGATTATTTCTCGTCGGCGCTGCGAACGTCGTCCTGCCCATCGGAAACAAAACGGAAGCCAGGGAACGCGTTGGGCAACACCATGAGAACAGGAGTGTTTTTTTTCGCTCGTTCGTTCGTTTTTTCGAATCTCGAGGGACGACGGTCGAACGAGCGAACGACAGTGACGGTGGAAACGACGACTCCGACTTCGAACAAGTGGCAATCATAGCCGGAACTCGGATCCCGGGACTGTACGTTGTCTGTTCCGAACGGTGCATCAAACTAGGACTCTCCTCTTGAAACGACCTGCTATTCTGCTGAGCTCCTGAGAGCCCAATGGTGTACCAGAGAACCGCCGATTCCGTTTGTGTAGCCGTTTCGAAGTGAGCTACGATCCGCGGCCACGTGGATCCGGCCGAGTGAAGTGGGAGGATGAATCGCTATTTTTCCGTGCAGTCTCGAGCCGGGCTCGATTCGGCTTTTTTCGAGGCAAACTCTCGAAACAAAACACTTTCCGAACCTCCGCGAAGAATTCCAGGACGAATGGCCAGGTAACTGCAGTCTTATACAGACTCCAAACATCGATGGTCTCCGATTGAAAACCTGATGCTTCGCAGAACAAGTTCGCTTTGAGTTCGCAAGAGCCAATCCGGGCCCTTTTTGTGCGATTCTTCTCAGGTTCTTCTTTGTTTCCAATCTTCTCCTCGTTTGTTCCTTTTGTAGGGGTTCGGACTCCAATATGGATTTCAGTTAGTGTGGCGCTATCATCCAACCGGAGCAAATTGCCTCAGTCAGTCTGACGCAGAGATTTTGTGGCCAATATAGGAGAGAGCCTGGCTGCGTCTCCCAGTTTCAGCGGCTTCCATGGCGGCTCTTCAAGTGCAGTTTCTCTAAGCCGCAATCAATTTGCTGTGCGCGCGATTTACTCCGCTGCCGTTCATAAGGTTCGCGAGAGTCGCTGTGTTTAACAGAATGATGCGGAGTCTGCCTCGCCGGAGCGCTCTCAAAGGGAACGTGCTCTGGAGTGCAACGATGACTCGAGGAAGTGCAGTTCAAAGTTATGCTCACAAACATTTAGCATTTGAATTGCTCGGACTCCGCCTCGATCGAATCACGATGTTTGAGTTGAGCGAAGGAACCGGACGCGATCCACTTACTCCCCTCAGCGGATGGGCACACAAAGATCATCGATCGCTGTCGAGCTTTGCTCAAGTTCTTCCGCTCGGCTTTCCACTCGCACAAGAGCCTACACTTTCAAAATCACAGCGAGATTCCACCCTTGAATTTCCTCCGTCGTTGGAAGCTGAACATACATGAGATTGCAAATCGATGTGAAATACATGGATCGACAATATCTATGACGGAATGGCGCGAAGATAGTTTGTGCCCGTCCGGCGGCGTGATCCATAGACGCCTCATGAAGTAGCCGTCGAAGCTGTCATTGAGGCTGATCTATTTCAACTTGAAACAGATTCTTTCTGCATATATATAGGCCCTTAACACCATGGCCACAGATTAGAAGTCAGGAGGAAAATCGCATTGGTATTCAAGGCTAATACCGACGAGACATGGTAGGCGAATCTCGCGATTCTGAATAGATGTGCATCGACAATCGGCGGAGAGAAGACGCGTCTCGCGTCGATATTGAGCGGATATCTCGCTCGAGGAATGCCTCAGCGAGAGCCGACGTGAGCCACCGCACGTTCTCGCACTCCGAAATTTTTCACTGAATATGAGTTTTACTAAGAACACGGTATGAGGATGTTCGTCATCCCAAGTGAGGGTACTTACTGAGTTTCTTGCCGAACGTGTTCAATGAGTCTCCGATGCTGGCCAGTTGTAGCTTCTCTTCTTGGTTCCTGGGGTTGGAACAGATCATGCAGGTGAACAGATTCGTCATTCCGAAAACACCGCCTTCGTCGTCGTTGAGGTCGAAAAGCCCAAGGAGTTTTCTATTCTTCTTCAGCGTCATTTCCTCCTCAAGCGCTTTCCTGTAAAACGTCAGATGAATCGTGGTAATCCGAGAGCCGAGAGAAAGAGATGTCCTCCCGAGCGTCTTTGTACGCGTCAAAGACGATGCACTCCCTTTCAACGCGGAGATGTGCGTGTGGTCATAAATTTCGACCACTTCTTTACTGGCGCAATATTTGGGGCTGGATCCCATTCAGATCATGAAGAACAAAGCCCTTCGTCCGAAAACAACAAACGACACAGGATTCGGGCGATTGACCCTCAATCGGGCAATCAATCGATCAGCCCCGAAGGCATCTGACCGACTGATAGCGGAATATATCTGAAAACTATAAAAGGGAAAACTCTGATCTGCAACAGTTCGTAAAGTTTAGCCGGATGTCCGGAAAAAGCTCTTGGTCTCGAACGCAACACCTTTCTGTCCCCGCTCCGGGTCCCAACCCGCTCGGCAGTCCACCGGCCTGCCGAACAGCAAGGACGTCTGCTTCCCGGCAGCATGCTGGCGACGGAGGCCAAAGAGCAAAGAGGAACGTGCGGGGCATACTATGCGTCCAGTCCGTCAAGTACGCGGACCATCGTCAACGCCGATTCGAGAACAAAGTTGTAACTCAAGACTCGTTCAAGTCAGTCTCAAACTTTAAAGGAGCAATCTATTTGGATTTCCGACTCGTTCAACGAGGAAGTTCTAAGTAGTCGCCCGAGGAGCTGTCAAGTTGTCAGATGGCACACCCTCCGCCTCGCATCTCAACGGATCTGTTTGTCTGTTTCGGGAGCTCGTTCGGGTGCTCGACGCACCTTTCAGAAACCTCTCGGAAAAATGATTGATTGCCTCAGTCTCTCAGATTTCCCAAAAACCTCCCTGGAATCCGCCATCGATTCGTGTTCGATTCCAGAGTTTTGTTGAGAATTTCGTTCCTGTTTGTGAGTGCGGAGAGTTTCGAGACATCACATAACGCAGCATAGCAACGAATGCTGCCGGAAAGAGGAGAGCATCCGTCTCCGGCAGCGATCGGCATCGTCTGAGCCGCAGCGGTATACAGAAACTCGAGGTTTTGTATCAGATTCCAGACGTAGCTCTGGAAACAAATCTAATTCAATGTTTCAATTTTGTCATTTACCTTTCCTCCTCGAGTTCTTTTTGAGTCTTCTTTTGGACGGTTTCTCGAGTTCCCCAAGCGACCACGTTCAGATTGATGAGCGAGTACAGAATCAACAGCAGGTACATGGATGGAATGGACAGGAAGTAGATGAATCCCGGTATAACGCAGGAGAATTCCTGCAACATAGAAAAACATGAATCGTCGGGAAACGAGACCTCTTGGTTCATTTGTCGGACGACACGCCTCCGCTCGCGTCGTCCTGTTGCGTTCCTCCAAGGAATCTCAAGCAGAACGCTTCCGAAGGAAGAAAGTAATGATCGGCCGACCGGCAGACCGGAAAACCAGCGAAGGAAATAGCATTGAAAGTACGTCAAAACAGTTATAGCGTATTAGCAGGAACACGACCTTCTCGAATGGCTTTCTACGTACGTATATACATTCGAGGTAGCTGGGCGAGACCTGGCCTATTTACATGGTCATCTCCGGTTGGCCATTCTCCGCCGGCCCGTCCAGCGGTTGGGGTAGTTTAGGCATGCTACTATACCACCTCCACCAACACCACCTCGGAGCTTGCCGACAAAACCAGCCTCTATTAGTTGTTGGCAAAAGCAACGACTCCCAACCAGCGAGCGAGCGAGCCGGCGAGCCTCGGCCGCACAGCCACCGGTAGCCAAAAGGGCCCTCAGATGAGCGACCTTAGGTACCAGTGAGCAACAACAGCATCATCATCACGCTCCCTTGGCTTTCTACTGCTGCCTCTACCTGGTCATCCAGTGAGGAGCCAGGAAAGCATCGAGCCACGTTGTCAGTGGGTACCTCCATAACCTCATGACATTTCGGGCTTGTGCTCCCACTGACCACAACCCGATAAGCAACTTCTTGTCGATTAGTGAACAGCTCACATAGCTCGGGCCAATGGTCACCTACACGACAACAGGACAAACCACGGCAAAGAGCGAACAGACCATCAGAGCAAACCGTGACCAAAGGAGCTTTCGCGGAGAGCTTTGACTTGACAAGTATTCGGTTGGCTATACTTGGTCACCTATTGAGTTGGCTGCGTCAAGTATAATCTCGGGATTATCCGCAGGGTCGAACTTGTTGTTGCTGTCGTTGTTTTGCTTCGTTGCATGAGGGGAACAGAGTGAAAAAACAAAACGTCGCAACGGTGGCTTTGCGAAGAAGCACTTTGGGTGGGAAAAAATTGGAATAGCATGACCGTGTTTGCCAGGTCTACCGAGTGAGCGAGGACGCCTCGGGCCAACACGGTCAGAATGGCCTAAACAGCCGGGTCGGTGGGTCTGCGGCCAGCGGCTTTGCCTGCTGGACGGACGGGCTGCAATGCTGTCTGTCCGCGTAGACAAAGTGCAAGCCATTTCAGATGGATGATTTTTCGGCACTCAGCCAATTGTCCCCTAACTCGATTCTGATCGGTTTTTGAACGGAAGGACCCCAACACTCCTCTCATGTCATTTGACTTCGACAACCAGCCTAATAGAGTGTCCGGACGAAAACGATCGACCCAACGATGCTCCTCGTTTCGTTACCCGCTTCAACGGCAGAAACGAGTTTGATTGCACTTTCGTCGTCGACCGTCCTCGTTCCAGGACGACCTGGCCTGACGAGTTGTGTGGAACACATATAATTTTTCCCTGGCTGAACCTCTCAGCCAATTTTATTTAATGTCGCCGGGACCACCGTTTAGGTATTGCATCAGTCCACCGACCCCTGGGAAGTGCGAATGCCTCGGGCGGGGATCGAACCCGAGACCTACATGTCTTGAGTCGGGCACGTTTGCACGTCGCCACGACCGCCGACTTGTGTGGAACACAGAGGTCGCTGGACACCGTTCATCCTCGTTCAGCATTGTCACTTGAGGAGACATTGGTCTGCCGATTCCGTATTCCCATGATGGTTCTTCAAGGATACCTATTCAAATTCCAGGTCGAGGCGAGTTTTCCGATATCGGGTATCGAATTTCAGAAAAAATTCCGCATCAGCTGTTTCTGATTCTTCTATCTTGGACATTTCTCTGTCTGAGCAATCATTGACTCAACCTGACATCCTGCTTTCAAATCGGCATTCATAGCAACAAAACGAATGAAAGTGAGCCGGAGGAGGCGGAAAATTCCTGCTCGACGAGACGGGGAAAGCGCCGGATATGCAGAAAGGGCAAAGAATATCGGCTGCAAGGCTGAGGCATACGAACAGCTCGTTAGCGTGGTCGATATATCATTATCTGATCGGTCGTCAGCACGGCGTTGGCGTCGGAAGGCGACATTCTAGAGCGGAATCTTTCATGTTGCATTTGACGCAATGAAAAGACTTACGAGCTTCCATCTATCTCCGCCAACAAAAAGTTGATCAAGTATCCGAAGTATGGGGCCGGCTGATTTTCGAAAGGTTGAAGGTGAATCTTGGAATAATTTTCCTCGCAATAACGGATCGTCTTCGATGGAAAAATCACTTTGAGCCATTCGCATCGAAAAAGCCGCGGAGAAACCCAGAAGTCGCGATCGCATTCGACGAAAATGTACGAGGACAGATGCGAGGGAGTTCCGAAAATCGGCAATCGAACCATAAAGGTGGAGGAAGAATCGGGAAAGAGTTGCGATGTAGCTCGGAAGCAGGGATGAAGGGAGATAAAGGAAAAAGAGAGAGAGAGCGAAATGAAGTTGAGGACACAGACGAAGGAAGGAGTGAGGACGATGGAAGTCACCAGCGAAGCAAGAAAAGCAAATGGCGGGAGGAGGGAAAGAAGGAAATCAAGTTGGAGATCAAACCAGGAAAATTAGGGAAACTCGAAGGAATCAGGAGAGCAGGGATGAGGGAGAAACGAACGCAGAGCCACAGGAAAAAGCGGTAGGAGTCGGGTTCGTAGAATTAGGAGAAGGGTAGCGAGGAATGCCTTGCGAGCGGTGGCTAGGCTGGGAGTGAGCCAAGGAGAAGGAATAAAGACGCCAGCGATGGAACCAACGAAAATAAAGAGTATCAGAAGACGACGAACAGGATGGCCCAGCTAAGGAGAAACCACTCGCAATCGTTTTCTGATGTTCGTCTGCACCGTTGCGGGAAAGTCTTCACCGGTCGTCGTCGTTGCCGTCGTCGACGTCGTCGTCGTTTTCCTCCGCACCGACAGCACGCCGTCAGCCGCACTTCTTCCTGCCGGCCGCTTGCCACCGCAACCGTACCACCGCCCGCACGGGTGTAGATGGGACTCTATGCAAATTGAGCCATCAGAACACTCAATCGCCCGTTTTTTCTCCTCCTTCCTATTTTCCCTCATCGCTCACATCCCCAGTTGTCCTCCCGACTACCGAGCCAGAAGGAACGCACGGACGAACGATCGAGCGAGTCTGAGCTCAGGAGAGCTCGTTGTCCGTTTCGGGAAGCGATAGGACGACCAGACCAATTGCCCCGAGCGGAACCTCCGATTCCGGGACTGGGGGATCCTCTCATCTGAGCGTGTCTGCTGACCTTGGAGTTCGTAGGACGCGTAGAACCTCCTCATTTCAAACGACTGGATAATCCCGTCTTCGGGCGCCAAATCTTCCCAGACCTCTTGATTTCGACGATGATTATCCCGGAAAAAGTTCTGCACGAGCTCTCTGTGAGTTCCTCCGCGAATCGACATCGCGTTGTCAACAGCAGAGAAAACAACGCGAAGAGAAACCCTCGTTGGAAAATTCAGGCCTGCTCATCGATCGGTTGCAAGATACTCGTTCAGCGAGACACGCTCAGACATTTCTCCGGAAGTTCAAAACACGTCTGTTGTTTGCGCGTGAATGAGGAACCGTTCATTACGGTTGCAATAGGGATAAATAGCCACATGTTGTGCGGAAGCATGGCTTTAATCAACTCCATTCAAGCAGCTTTCTCTCCTTCCCGTCGACGAGTCCCACTATCGCTCGCAACGACCGAAGGGAAACGGGCATCCAATGGAGTCGAGGCTGTCCGATGGACCCTCTCTTGTACCCCAGAGCCTTGTGGCTGTTATGCTACCGACACCGGCTCTGCAGTGTGTCATTCTTTCTTTTGGGACGTATAGGGTATGCTGCGTCGTCATCGTTTCCAGCGCTCCGCGCAAGTTGCCTGCCTGCCTGCACAATGGTCGATGTAGCGTCAGGTGTCGTTCTCGCGACGGGGCGAAGAGTTCCTATACTTTTTTTTCGTAGTCCACCCGGCAGCTGTCAACGACGATTCCTGTCTCGGGAAGATCAACAAATCTACAGTTGCCTGATCAGATGGAAACAGTTGTGTCTGATACGGGGTAAGAGCTCCTCGTAGCAGCTCTTCACCCGTCGACTCGAAAAGCCAATGGAGCGCGTACGACTACCTCTCGTCTACGACTTCGAGCCCCCGTCCCGAAACGGGGCTCGGTTACGGCCGGGCCGGTCTCATCCTCGCGGAAAGAGTTTCCGAGTCTCAATGCTCCCGTCGTCAGGTTACGGCGATTCTCTAAGAGACGACGGAATCGAATCTTGCCAGTCATGCGCTTCTTCATTCTATCGACTCGGATCGAATTGATTTGTGGATGTTCCGAGACGCTGTTTCCTCTTCCAACAGCGGAGAGTGGAGAAGAATCAAACACATTTAACAAGAACTTGGGTCGCGTCCCGAGCTCGAGCGGAACAATCGCCGCCGAACTAACTCACCTGAGGATGCATCAACGCCGCCACAACCATCGAGCCCGATAAAGAGAGGAGGAATATCGCCGATGGTGAGCCCGCTCCGTCTTCCGTAATCTGAATCGCGGTTCCCACCATGACAGCCATCATTAGGAGCGCATATCCGGCGGATAGAATTTGCGCGACCAGGATCTAGAAATAAGGGAAGCATTTGTGACAAAGAGCCGCAGGAACAGAATAAATCTCAGGATTCAGATTCCGTGACGACGAATTCTGGGAAACTAATTGTAAGACCGAGGCGAAATGAAGATGAGGCGAACGCAGAGCCAAAGCGTATTGTCTGTTGAAGAGCTCCTCGGGAATGAGCTCCAGCTTGTTCCCGCCGAGGTCCCAAACCCACCTGCACATCGTTCTTTGTCGAGAAGCAGATGATCATGAAGAAGAGAATCGGGATGATGTTGTAATAGAACGAATCCCAGTTTGAAATCCTGAATGACGCGACCATAGCTCCCACCAACATGAGGAATATAGTGCCGGGTCCGAGAACGGTGCCGACCATCAACATGAATTGGTAGATGATGTAGGGGAACGAAATGTTGTCATTGATAGCGACGGTCCGTTTGTAGTCACCTGGAATCCGAAAAAAGCCTCAGACGTTGGTTCGAGAGCTACGGCGAGATGAGTGCGCGGATTCTTAGATCTAGAGGAGTGGAATGGGATGTCGATAAGTGCCCGAAATACCCGGACACTCAGAACTCAGAACCTTCCGAAATCATTTAGGCAGAGGCAGCAAAGGACGTTTCGATGACTCTGAGTACCGAAGAACATTCGAACCGCCGCGAATTTGTCGGAACGGTTCCCGAGTATGGAATCTGTCGAAATAATATTCGTAACGGCGGAATCACCTCCGGAAATGATTCTCTCATTCGCATGAAAACATGTTTCAGTGAAACCATATGAACGTGAACTGAATCGAATCGCGCGGTGGTTGGTTGGACATCATTACGGGAAAGACATTCATTGGGTCCGTCGCAATGTATACAACTTCCCTTCGCTTTTCTGCAACTTCACGGCTATCATTCAGCGCCTTCTCATCCGGATTGCTATGGAACGGAACGGAATTTTCGAGCCGACATGGAATTTATCGCATCGGTCCTCCATTGCCAGCCGCGTAGCAGCGCCTACGATGCTTGGTGGAGAGAGCAGAGGCAGAACGGAGCGAATTTGAACGCGCGCGCCTTGGCGCGTATCCCAGGCCTGCATCGATTCCGAGCTGTGTCGGCTGTTGTCATCCCGCTCCCATATTTGGCTCGAGCCGCCAACTACCGCGTGGTTGACTCCCAATCCGAACAGACTGTGGTTTTCTGAAGTTCAGTGACAAGAAATCTGCCTGAAGTTTCATAATGGCTGCGCTAACAGGACTCAATCCGAAGGCTGAGGTTGCCAGATCTCACACTGCCATGGCTGTCAACATCAATGCCGCTCGTGCGCTCCAAGACATTCTGAAAACGAACTTGGGGCCGAAGGGAACCATGAAAATGTTGGTTTCCGGAGCTGGCGATATCAAGATCACGAAAGACGGTAATGTTCTCCTGCACGAAATGCAGATTCAATCTCCGACTGCATCTTTGATCGCCCGAGCATCCACTGCTCAGAACGATATTACCGGCGACGGTACAACTTCGACCGTGCTACTCATCGGTGAGCTTCTAAAGCAAGCCCACCTTATCATCCAAGAAGGTCTTCATCCCCGAGTGATCACCGATGGCTTCGACCTGGCTCAGGCCAAAGCATTCGAAGTTCTCGATCAAATGAAACTGAGTGCTCCCATCAACCGTGAGACTCTGGTTCAGGTTGCCAGCACCTCATTATCAACCAAAGTGTACAGTGAGGTTGCCGCACTTCTCACCGATGTTTGCGTGGACTCTGTTCTGGCGATTCAGAAAGACAACGAGCCGTTGAATCTCCACATGGTAGAAATCATGGAGATGCAGCATAAAACCCACAAGGATACGAAGCTGATCAAGGGTCTTGTTTTGGACCATGGAGCCAGACATCCCGATATGCCAAAAATGGTGAAGAACGCCTTCATTCTGACGGTGAACGTATCCATGGAATATGAGAAAACCGAAGTCAACGCTGGTTTCTTCTACAAGACCGCCGAGGAGCGTGAAAAGCTCGTTCAGGCTGAGCGAGAGTTCATCGAGAACCGCGTGAAGAAAGTCATCGAGCTTAAGAAGAAAGTTTGCGGAGCCGACTCGGATAAAGGCTTTGTTCTGATCAACCAGCAAGGAATCGATCCGATGTCTTTGGACCTGCTTGCGAAAGAAGGCATCATGGCGCTGCGACGCGCGAAGAGACGTAACATGGAGCGTCTGGGCTTGGCTACCGGCTCGGTTGCGATGAACTCCGTCGACAATCTCACTCCGGAGGCTCTCGGCTTCGCTGGACTCGTCTACGAACACGTTCTCGGTGAGAACAAGTACACTTTCGTCGAGGAGCTGAAGAACCCCAAGAGTGTGACGATCCTCATCAAGGGCCCCAACAAGCATACCATCACGCAGATCAAGGATGCCATTCACGATGGACTCCGCGCGGTGAAAAACGCAATCGAGGACGGATGCGTCGTCGCGGGAGCGGGTGCTTTCGAGATCGCCGCGCATTATGCCCTCATGGAGTACGAAAAGGAAGTCAAAGGTCGAGCCGTGTTCGGCGTGAGAGCCTTCGCCGAAGCATTGCTGGTCATCGTGAAAACGCTCGCTGTGAACTCCGGCTTGGATCCTCAGGATACGTTGGTCAAGCTTCGCGAGCAATACCACCGACTGCGTCCCCAACCTGTGGGTTTGAACCTTTCCACCGGCGAACCTTGCGACCCTGTTGCCGATGGCATCGTGGACAACTACTGCGTTCACAAGCAGCTTATCTCCGCCTGCACCGTTATCGCCACCAACCTCCTGCTCGTGGATGAGATAATGTTCGCCGGCGTTCAGCAGAAAAAGTAGATGCCGAAGTTTTCTGTTGTGCCTTCGTCAGCTTATTTATCTATAATAAAATTTCTTGCACACTCCGAAATCGCTGCTGTTGTTTTTCCCGATGCTCATGTTAGGTGTAACTCATGTGAGAGAAAAATTCACCATGGACGTTCGGCCGGAGCCGACGTCTCAGCGCCAGATATTCAAGCTAACTTTGTGGTAAAAAGTTAACAACCTCAGCTAATCCATTATTTCACGCATCGTTGATTGATTTTGGATTCCCACAGCCTTGCGGTAGATTCGACCACTCACCGAGTAGATCCATGATGTTGGCCATTGTCGATGGAGCCCATCGTCTTCTTTGGGTGTAGAATTCTCCAAATCCTTCCGGGCAATGTGTGTAGGCGTCGGAAGCAGCTGAATATTCGACTCTGTAACCTCTCTGAAGCAGGAGCGTGCACAACCAACGGTCCTCGCCTTGATCGTACTGCACATAGTGTAGTGCTTCAGTAGCTTCGGTGGTATATTTCTTCATCACGTTGTCGTCCATCAGTGCTTTCGCTCGGAACAGCGAGAAGCATCCAGGGCTACACAGTACGCAACCGATCATGTGTTCAGTGGCTTTTTGCAGCCAATGACCGATCGCGTACTCGAATTTCTGGTACCAAGCCATGGGTCCTGTGAACGATTAAATTTAGCATTTCAGTATTGTATTAGCAACTTGGGATTCTTTTTATGTCGCAACACGTGAAGCGAGGCGCTGAACAGTCCCGTTGACATCATGCGTCGCCAAAAAGCGACTGCTTTGAAGACCGGGATGCGAATTGTGTTGTGAGTTCTGCTGCGCTCAGAAATCGTGTTCGTGTTCTTTTCTTGCATCACAGGTGTGAGAGCGTGTGCGGGTGCGCTCGAAGTAAAATTAATACGGGATGGCATTTCGAAGTGTGTTGCATGATAGGGATGGAAGCGTGAACATGGACTGATATTTCGGTTAACGGCTCCTAGCACTCGTCAGCTGACAGATTTCGGGGATTTCAATTACTCCTGCATATGGGGTGAGAGATATATCATCGAAAGATTCAATTGTGGCTCCGGACAGGGCGTCAGGTGTACGAAATGTCAGTATTATCAAGACGCTTGTGAAAACACAGAGTTTTAGCTCCGAAAAGTTATTTTCCACGAGTTGAGCTCTCACGAGATGTTCGAGAAGACGATAGCGCTTCGAATCAATCAAATTAGGGGAGATTGACAGCGTGGGACGACGCCTCGCTAAAAGAGTTGGGGCTTGCTTTCGATTACTCTGCGAGGGGCTTTGCATACGAACCTGCTCCGACGGGATGAATTCTACCGCAGGCAGCGCCTAAGCCACGGTTTTTCTTCATAAGATCGACGAGAAGTTGAACAGCGTGAGGTCTGAAGTTGATATCTCCGTCCAGGGCGAGAATGTAGGTGTTTTCCGCCATCACGGCTTTGCGGGCCACATCGATGGGCAGTTCCATCAGGCGATGTCCGAGTAGATAGTACATGTACATCACTTGCGACCAACGTTTCCTGCGCAATGAATATCTTTATCAGAAGACTCCGTTCTCAGAATCGAGAACCTAATAGCTCCATCCCACGAAGCTATATGTTGGCGGCAATTGTTCTTCTCCTCTTTCCTGCTACTGCCAGAAAACATCTCGCTCGACAAAACGCCGGCAAGCCAGCCGACCGGTCGTGCAGGAGTGCAGCAGTAGCTCGCTGCCTGAGCGATGATCAATCTCTTTCAATGGTTGGTGCATTGATTTCCTTTTGGAGGAAACGGTCATGTCCGGACACCCTGCGTTGGGGCTCACTCGCCATTCGAATCGAAAACTCTCTTCTTATCAGACTCCTTACAGGAAGAAGACAACGACAACGGCTCTGCTACCACAGACGCCACCGCAATCGCGGTCATAGCTGCCACACTACGAATCTTCGTAAGTCTGTGCCAGAAGCGACTCTCGGGTCGCGTGGAGCAAGCTAGCCATCTAGTTTCCTACGTCCGTCATGGGAACGCAGTGGCGGCGGCAGCAGCAACTCTAGCCAAATGGATGGACAGATGTATCCACGTTCCGATGTAGGGAATAGTCTACAATAGTTCATTGGAATGTGGCACTTCAAGGAAAGTGTTGGTTCTCCCGGAGGTCTGCTTGTCTTCAGCGTGGCGACAGCGAGGCTCAGAATTCCTGGACACTGCGTCCTGCAATAGGGAAGCCAAACTCGGCGCTTGTCGGAATTTTATACCAGGCCTCACTTTGCTCTGCTGGAGACCGGTTTCTACAGTTTATCTCCCTGTGAGAATAGATGATGGAAAGAACGAAGTTGATCGTGAGCACATAAAAATTGAGTTTTCTTTCCAACTCCCCCGGGAGCAACAGCTGCCAAGCCACCTGAGAGTGCATCAGTGTTCGTTCGAGAACAGTTTAACGCCTAATCCAGAAGCTTACTGAGCTCGTCCTGGACGAGCTAGAAAAGTCAGCACAAACTATTTCGCAAAGGAAATTGTTGCCTTGTACAATTGCTCATGGGACCTGGGATCGCAGGATCGAAGCGGTGCGGCCGACTGCGTTTGTCCGAAAGGAGCTCGAGATATGTTTCCCGTCCGGCAGAGTTGGCGATGCCGGTCGCGAGCCCAGGCGACACAGGCTCGCCATTTTTTCCGCGCCCAATTTCCCAATAGTTCGCCGACCAAGGTTTTGGCCTTCCCGATTCCCTTCGCGAGGCACCGAGGCCCCAGGGACACGAGACTCAGTCAGCGCCAACTTCTGCAACGGCTACCACTAGAAACGAAATAGAGTTCAGCATGGATGCCAATGGAGTTCGACTTCATTTCGGTCGCCGAAGCCAAAGTGCTGACCGCGCTCGGCGAGCATTTTGTAGCTTGAGCTTGCCACGGGTTCTAGACTGCGAGGAGCGCTTTTCTTCGCTAAAAACATCGCTGCTCTACTGTTTGATGTTGTTGTCGCATCCGTCAGTGATGAACTCCGAGCCGAGTTACTTAGCCGCGGATAAACATAAGCCCCTGTGGTTGGAGATCCAGTGCACATTATTATGGCTCTCGGAGGTTCAGACGCTCGGGAAGAGCAAAAGAATCGTTTTCTCGAGGGACCTCGAGATTCCTGAACGGAGCTCCGATGTTTGAACTGCAAAGTACCATTCCGGAGCCGCGGCGCTCGCCGTCTACACCACCACATGCGTTGTTGGCAATGACATGACGTGATATTCCACCGTTCGCTGCTCTAGTATTTGCATAACTGAGCTACTGAGGCCGGCCGTCCGGTCCGTCCGAGACCGGTGGCGGCGCCGCGCCGCCGTGGAGGACGCACGCGTGAATGGCTCGGGGTCTGGCGGAGCTTGAAAAACGCAAACTGCTCCGCGATTCGCCGGCGGTGAGCTTGAATTTTGCTTTGCTTTTCTCTTCGCTCGCTGGCAGCCGCCCTCCGAACAAACAGAGCACAGCGCATCGACCTGAATAAAAATAAGAGCTCTCACGGTACGTGCTCACTGTAACTTACCTGTGACGAATCTTGTTCTTGTCCTTCAGGTGCACGAAGAATTTGTTTTTGCCTGGCATGGTCCAAACGAGCCGACCACCATATGGAGTCGGAACTTTTTTCGGGGGCTTGAGCTTGATTGGAGTCTGGTGTACGTTGCTAGCCGCCGTATCCATTACCTTCACAAGCGTGGTCACGAATCGGTTCACTTGACGGTCCTCGTCGCTGTGATCTGACCATTCGAAGGCGTCATCGAAGAAAACGTGCACTGAAATTCAACAAGTCGCCAATCAGCTTGCTTCACCAGACGGCCTGTTGCATTATGGAAGCGAATGCCGGCGGGCGCCGGAGTGCCGCCACGGTCGCATCCTGGGGTCGTCAAAGCTGTACAGGGGACTTTCAGAGAATGTCCTCAGTATCATTCACGGCGCATATCTTCTGAAGCTGAATTTCTCTCTCTTTTACAGTGCCGAGTGCCGCCTCGAGTCTGTATTCAATGAGGCCCGAGAGTACGTGGTGCTATTATCTTGGCTAGAAACTCCAAGCATGCAAAACTAGAAACTGTTGGGAAAAACGGGCGATCCAGCAAAACTACTAGCGAGTTTATTTCTCGAGGAATTCCGAATTTCGAAATGTCTCCCCGGGACCCGATCTGCAATCTCGCTGAGTGCGGCGAAAGCTTTGAGAGTTCAAAAACTTCTTGAAATCTCATGCAGTCCTGTGTCCTGCGGACGCGACTGCACGTGCAAGTGAGCGTGTCTATGTCACAACTACCGCCGTCAGGCCACACACACACAACTCTTGTGGAATGTGCTTGGAAACCTCTAACACCACGGAGGTCAACTTTCACAGCCGCAACGGCAGCAGCTGTGGCTGAGCCAGAGCATGCTACGTACACAGTTCCTTGGTCCCCGGACCCCTCTTCGAATGAAGACAGGAGAACCGGACGGACTTTACTATCCGTGGGTTGGTGCCAACTTATTTTGCTTTAAGGGACTCTTTGATCTCCTTCTCGTCCCAGACGCAGATGGATAGTCGGAGAGACGTCGACTGACTGACTGACTGACCGACCGACCGCATGGCCAGCGGACGGGCGCACGGCAGAATGAATGACCGGATTGGTTTCGCGAGACTGAAATCAACGCGGGGCACGGTGTGCGTGCCCGAGTGCGTGTGCACGTGTGAGCGGACCCACTCTGAGTGGAAATCGACGAGGAGGAACTTACCTTCAAACTCGTAGTAGTCGGGATCAACGATTCGGAGGTATTTCTGAGCGATACGGCGAGCGCACTGATCCTCGTCCATCCGCATAATTGACTTCAACATCTGAAACAGAGAGAGGAAAACGCTCGGAGATGCGTTTCGGAAGCCTGAGAGTTCTTTTGAGCGGAAATTCGGCAGGAACCCGGGAAGGGAAAGCTGCATCCCCGCCCTCATAAACCCCCAATCTCAGAAAACGCTTGTTGGACGCTTGCTCGAAAGCATACCCTGCGTTGTTGAATTTACACAAAATCCACAGGATGCTTCCTATGATTCAGCCAACGTTGCGAAAGAGCTCCCTGATTGTGTGAGAGAAGATCGATGTTTCTCAACAAGGACAGCGATGGAAACTTAAACGGGATTCATCCAAAAAACTTGATCTCACGAGGAAGAGTTTGAAAGACCGCGAATATCGAGATCGTCAGCGTTATCCAACGGCAAGCTTGAATCCAAAGCTCAAAACATCAATTTCAGCTCTTGGTCGAGGTTTTTCTGTGGTGTTTCCCGAGAATACTGCGTTGCTGCGTCGAATCATCAAGTTTTCGTCGATCAGTGCTCCCACCCAGGGTAACTGGTGTGCTCGCGCGCAAAAGCGAAAATGAGTGGGATGAATGAGTGGGTTTGGGGAAAGAGAGAGAGTGAGCTAGAGCCTGTGGGTACGCATTTACATATCGGGCATGTCTTCCCCGCTCCAACCTGCCTGCCCTGATGTATTGAGAATTTTTTTCATCTTTCTGCTTCCCGTCCGAATTTCCTCCCTTCTAAGAAAAGTATCCTCATGGCCCAGACAGACCAACAAGCGAACGGAGCGCCGAACCTCAAAAACTTGAACATTGCAGGGTTACATGAATAAAAGAACACTTGTTCAGGGACCCCAGGTTCAGACTTCAACAAATACGGCCTGCCGCAAATGCTCGTTGAGCAATTCCAATGGTCGCTGGTCGTCCCGACAGCGCGGGTGCTGAAGTCTCGACACGAGCCTCTAGAGGCCGTGTACGGACGAGGAACGTCTTTTCGAAAGACAGCAAAATCTTGCTCCTAGCGATCGCAAATCCGGACTCTGGGCGAAGCCAGAACCTGACCAAAACAACGTTCGACCGTTCGTCCGGAGGAACGGACGATAGAGCGGATGAACGTCAAAAGCAGCCATAAGTTGAGCCGGCGACGAAGTCTCCGAATCCGTCATGGAGCTATTTGGGGAATATCCTCTTGAAAAAAGGTATCCCAGCTTACCTGAACCATTTCGTCGGTGGTCTCGTGCCACATTGTAGCACAGGCGTAGATTTTCGTCACGTGATCGGAAGCCTTGACGGTTGATTGTTGGACCTTCTTCTCTTTGTCCTTGTCGGAAGATTCGGATATGGTTTCGTACATTGTTTCGTAGTCATCGGATCCGTCAAGAGCTAGCTCCTGGAAAATCAGGGAAGAGAAGTTGTAGGATTGTTCGACGACGACGACGACGACTGGAAAAACTCTCGATAGGCTATCAATCCGGGGTATCGAAGCATTGCTGTCGTTGTTCGTTCGACGAGTTCTGGATCCAAACAAGAGCCAGCGGCGATAATATAGTCGCGTCGTCGGTGATCAGAACCAGGCGTCGCCAGACGACCAGTGAGGGAGGACGACGACGAGAACGACGTCGACGACGACGACGACTACACACAATAGAGATCCCATAAAGAGACGCAAAAGTGCACAAGGGCGTGTCGATGGTAACGGTGGCGGCGACGGCGGCGTCGTCGTCGTCGCCATCGCCATCGTTGTCGACTCGGACCGTATAAACGGTATCGTCAATAAAGAACTTTCGCTCATAAGCTACCGGCCATGATCAGCGGCGCGGCGTCGTCCGCGGGCGGCCGGATCTGGCGAGGACGGGGGCAAGGCCGCCCACAACAGCCGTCCAGACTCCTTTCTGGGACAGAGTCTGGTTCCGGATGGGAGCGTCTTTTTGTCTCCATCGTTCGAGGATCATTTGCCGCAGACGACATTTCTTCTGTCGATGCCATCGGAAGGATTAGGTCGGCAGCCACCAAAACAGCGATGCTGCGGAGAAGCCGCGGCAAGCGCTGCGTAAACTGCCGCGATTTTCGATAATGCACCGTGTATGATTAATATTATCGACCGACTCGACGGAACGACGGCGAGCGATAAGGAACGCTCCCTCGTTCGCTCGCAAGCACGCATCCGGGCGGACGAATTCCTGAATGGGATTTGCCGGAGAAAAGTCGATTCGAAACGAATCAAACGCCCCGCCTGAGCGACCTGCGAAACGACTCCACGGATGAAACTCCACCCGAAGGTATTACGACGTACGATCAGTCTGCGACAACCGAATCAGAAGGAAGTACTTCGAACTTGCGTGTCGCTTTTTTATGTATCCATAAATAATAAAAGACATATATCTTCGACGACCTCGAACAGGAACGGGCCCGAATCGTTCGGAGCAGAGCCGAGGAAATGGAGGGACGTCCTGCGAGTGCGATTGAATTGAGTCGGAAAGGTGCTACCAGGAGTCGGCATCAAAAGGCTCGACACAGCCGTTGCCCGTATTTCTCCCCGAAATATCAGCCGGGACGTCCCATACGTTTCAACAAAGTTCTCTGTCCCATATTTTCTCCTAGATTCTCTCCTGTATCTGGACGGCAGGATCTGCGTCGAGCAACAAGACCTTGTGATGCGTGACGAGCTTGATCAGCGAGGCTTATGGAGGAATTCTCATCAACTTATTTTTAAGACCCGTGATCTTCCTCCGGTGGCCCGTCCTTCGTGAGGTCCCAAGAATTACTACAAAGTTTCAAAAATCCAATAATTGGGGAATTCGGTCATAAAGAGTTTTCTGTCCTCTAGGGAAAAGATCGGCTCCATCGGATGTGATGAAATGAGCGATCAAGGAGATAGTCAGATCAGGAGGCGGATGCTGAAGGACATCCCGAGAGGATTCCTTCACATCGCTCCGTTTTTCCCTCCTGGCTAAGGATGTATGATTCGCGTCGTCGTCCTGGGCGCGAGCACCGCCTCTTTTCCCAAAGAACAGACGCTTCTCGCCGATGAGAGCGACGAGCTCCTCGAGTAAATGATACTCTGATGATATCATCGTTCCCAGATGCTGAACAACATGAGATGTGGGAATTTTTGTTCGTAACGAATCAAGTTCTCAACCCACTTAAGGCTTCAAAGGTTTATGGCAAACCACGTGGCAAGCATCCTGGCTGTTGCAGTCAATCCTCGGATGATTGTCAGAAACTATTGAGGTCGCTAGCGGTCTGAAGTAGTTGGTTTGGCACGAGTCTCAAAGTTCCAGGTGCGGCCACCGAACGAAGGGTCCCCATTGGAAATTCTCTCCTGGAAAGCCACGTCGCAAAAATGCGACGGATCCGGGAGTTTTTCCAGCTTCCACTCCTCTCTAGTGTGTGCGTCCCCACAACTTGTGAGCGAACACCGGCAGAGTGGAAAGATTTATAGCCCCGGAGCTTTCTGGGTTATCGACAAGCATCGTTCGATATCAGAAATCTCGGATCTGTGACTTCTACCTATTTCCCCTCCGGAACTCTCTTCTCTCTTCTGGCTGCCATCGCCTCCGGTTCGGAGAGCTTAGCTGTAGTCCATGATGTTGACTGATCAAAGATCCATCGATTCGCTCAATGCACCTCATCAGAGGGATATTCTCAGCCCTGGAAATACCTCTACAGGTTTCTGATGCGGAACATGCTCTGTTTCGATGATTTCTCTTCGAGAAATTAGAAATCGGACGCAGTCGTATCTCGAATAAATAAAACCAGAATCGCTCTCATTTGGGCCTTCTGTTCGGGCCTCATCGTGGCCAAATTGCTAGCCATGTCGACTTTTAAAGACAGCGTCGTAGCTGGATTTGGCTGCAGCTATTCTCAATCGTTCCCCTGGCCGGTCGGAAGGCCTCAGGCTTGTCGACGAAGGCCTCGGCCCCGTTTGTTCCCTCGGCTAAACTTGGCCTGCGACCTGCTCCCTAGAGCAACCACGTCGGCTCAGGGCAGTTGGGTAGTGGGTCGGGGCAAAGCTCGTTGTTGCAGAGCCATCCCGACAAACGAACGAACGGATGAAGGAAGGAAGGAACGAGCGAGCGAGTAAATGGGAGATGCTGAGACGCACGTCAGCTCTGCGTACCAGTTCGCGTGTTCCAAACATAAACGACCAAGCTAGCCGCCGCCGCCCCCCTGCAACGATCCATCCATCCATCCATCCATCAGGGCGGGTGGGCTGGCGGGCTGTCGGGCGGGAGAATCTTGAACGAAGGCAGCGGTGGGCAAATATAGCGGAGCAGTGGGGCCAAACCGACCGGACTCGGATCGAGACGCCTGGAACGGCTTCGCGAGTCAACGAGTTCCACTTCAGGTTTGAAACTGATATATGAGAAGAGCGCCGACTCTGGACCGAGAGCTCGGATGAAATCCGGGATGCGTCATGTGCCCCATGGTGAATCGATTCGAGCTACTTGCTTCAAGCCTTACTCCGGAGCTCGAGTCAACGCACGAGCGTCCGATCGGGATGAATCGTGTCACCCCTGGTAACTTTCTCAACTCATGAATCCCTTTCAGCGTGATCTCACCGCGCTGTCGACATATTGCTTCAGCCGGCGTGGTCGCGGGGTCGAAAGCTTGAAAACTGTCAAGGATATCCTTATTCTTAGTTAGTGGTGAATACTCACGTCACTCTTGAGTTCTCCTTCGTCGTCTCGGCGTCGGTTGAACGCGAGCGACTGATCGATGAGAGTGCCCACGTACATTGGACACACGAACAACTTTTCCGTGGACGAGAGACGCTCGGACTTCGGAGTCCAAATATGAACGGCGATCCATGTTTGCGATAGAAGCCAGACGAGCCAAACCCATGCGTTCTGCGTTGTTATGAAGTCCTGCAAGATTTTGATTTTAGCGAAAGTGATGAGATTTGATCTCGATCGATAACGCTGATGATGATATGTAAGCAATTCGGGGAATGAGCTTGTCTCAACCCTCGGTTGCCACTGCCATCATCGATGACGTTAGGTGAAGTCAGGGGGAAGTTGGGTGATTTGACATTTGAACTTCAGATTTTCGGAGACTTGCCGGACAGAAACTGCCGAAAAATGTTCTGAGAGAGTTGAAATCCGCCGGATTCGCTCGTCAGGACGGAAATCAGCGCCGAGTTCGCGCCACAATCCGCCATGGCATTACTACAACGCGAGCAGAGAACAAGACGACTCTAGTCCGCAAGAAAACGAACCAAGCGGTGATTCTATTTGTAGATTCGATATTAACGGCAACGACGGAGACGACGACGACGACTTATTGAAGCTGCTTGGAGGCAACGGACGGCGGCTGGAAGGAGCTGGGGAACGGCAAGCCGTTGATTGAAGCCGGAAGCAGAGGGACCCAGAAGGGAAGCAGGCCAGGTCCACAAACGAAGGGCCCTGTTCTCTAGTCCATGGGAAGGCCCTCGTTCGCGCCGTCTCCCCACCAAGATTGTTCCCCAGTCGGTTCCAGAGTCAGCGGCTGTTTGCCCCGAGCTTCCTTTCCATCGTACTATCTTGGATGGCTCTCTAGTTAGAGCCTTCACTCTGCGGTCGATCTCCTTCCCTTGCAGCTGTGTCCTTTCTAGACTGGCCTGTGTCCTGACTAGACAGCCGGGTTGGAGGTTTCTCGACCGCCAACCGATGTCCTGGGCGAGCCGCCGACGATTCTCAGACAGTTTACGTCGCCCGAGTGAGGAAAACTCGCCAAATAATAAAACATGAAGTTCTCATGAAGGCTATTCGAACTTGAAGTAGGTCGTCGATCTCATCCAACCGTTCGTCCTGGCCGGACGAGGACTTTCGCATGCCCGAAATCATCCCGGTGATATTCCGATGGAGGGTACAAACCTGGAAGAATTCTCCGGTCGGACACTTCCAAAAAAGATATTTCGGAAGCCATCCGTCGAAGAAGCAGACGTCCTCGAAGCGGATGCCACACGACGCGATCAGAAGCGAGATCGAGACGGGAATGGTCAGCGAGATGGGAAACGCAAAACTGAAGCCTTGAATGCAGATTTTGCACGCAAACTTCGACGACACGTAGCAAAGATGCGCCGCACAGATCTGGATCACGGCGACGATGATTGGAGTCCATTCAAACGTCGACAGCGAAATATCATCGTCCAGGGGTGAAGCCGTCGGGATGTCAGGAGGTAGCTGGTCGAACACCCGCTGGTAAACCTGCAGTCGTCCACATAGATGGCCAGGAGCAGGCAGGAGAGCAATGGTGAGGAGAGGAAAAAAGAAACAGAGTTAGCGCTAATGGTTTGCTCGTAATGGACAACGGCTTGAATGATGTCGCGAGATTTCTTTCGTCGGCTCGTTTCTTTCTGCTGGGCGGTGAGGACAGTTTTTGTCTATTTGGAAGCGAGCGAGCGAGCGTGCAAGAGGAAAGGGTTCCGCCGCATTGTGTAGCTAAGCGATACGACGTCACCGAAACGTCGCTACCCGATCGGGATACACATCTCTTGGTTTGCGGGGGCGGTGACGACGAGATTTACCTGCACTATGCTGATTTGGTGACTTCGGAAAGCCTTGGCGAACGAACGCAACAAATCCACGACGTTCTCCATCGTTATCATGTTGACAAACAGCATGAGACAAAAGTAGAGCAACACTTTCCAGGCCGAGATAAAGATGTAGAGGAAGTAGCGAGATTTGCGTAAGTCATCCTTCATTCTTCCGAAGCGGGCAATGAAGCCAAACGGCGATCGTTTGTCAACATAGTTCTCCCACCATCGACATGACACCAGAAGGCAGGAGACAGGAACAGTCCAGGAATGCTCGCTTTCGACGAGGAAAGGCCAAACGAAAAATCCCATCGCTTGAGCGCAGAGGCAGAAGAAATCGAGAAGGGTCCGTAGAGCTCGTTTCTCTTCGCCGGGGTAGTGGGAAAGCATTCCAAAGAACGCCGGGATGAAGCACATGCAGTTGGTAAGCATGGCAGCTTTGACAACGTCCATTTCGGGCAGAACCACAAACACCAACAGAACCATTCCAACCACGTGAAGTGATTCCATGACGAGTACCTGGCAATGAAAGGAAGTAAAACCGACGTAAGTTCCAAATGTTCTGTTTCCGCAATTATACTTTGATTGGCCGTATCGGAATGACGACAGTGGAAGAAAGTGGAACCCTGTGAATGTTAGGAGTTCGGGACGGGTTGGGAGAAAACAGAAACTTCGATACAGAACTTGTCTGATTTTGTGTGTCGATCTATCTGACCACCAAATTGGATTCGAGTTACCTCCCGTGGAACCCGAGTTCTAATTCCAAACATCGTGCGCGACCCTCGACCCTTGCGCTAGATCACCGTTGCTGACGTCGCATGTCGTTAGCGTAGCAGTAAATCCTTGCGCAGTCGCAGCCAGATTTCTTTGTATAGCTAACAGACTCGCTAACCCGATGGCAACAGGGTATAACGACAACCGCGAAGCGCTTTTGCGGCAATGTCTTGACGCAAACCCCGACTCCGAGCAAAGAAGGGCCTATTCCTGTTCCCACCGTGGGGACCGTCGGTACCTACCTGTTGGTGACGCACGGAAAAAAGCCTTCCGGAATCTCCCTTCCCCCAAGAACTTGTTTCCAGCTCGCTCGAAACTGTTACCAAATGCCGGATATGGAGAATTTCATCTCCAACTCCCAACGCCGAACCCACATTTCGATCTTACGAAGCTTCATCCTCGATAGGGGAACTTTTTCGGCTTTGAAACCCCATTCCCTTGTGCGCTGCTCACAGGAATCCGAACTCAAACGAAAAGATGGCCTGGCGGTCTTCGAAGTCCATATCGAGATCGTCGTTTTCGTCGTCAAGATCAGAAGGGTCCGGCACAAAAAAATGTCGGAGTCCGGCGAAATAACGGAAAAGAAGTCTGAGGTCCACTAGTAGGTCGGTCGGCCGTTCATCCGTCCGTCCGTCCGTCCGTTCGGCTGACGGGCAGACCAACCGAGCGAGCAAGCGGGCGGGCGGGCAGTACAAGAGGTGCGTCAGAAGACCGTCAGGAGGGCTATCGGCCAGACACAATAATTGACTCTTTGATGCGAGAGGAAGCCTAGAGTTACGAACGGGGTCGTCTCGGCTACGAGAGGGTTTGTCCCCTCTTGCCATCGCCGTCGCTCGCCATCTGCCAGCTGGCTCCACCTTCTGAGACTTGTCTAGTACAGCGACGAATAGCAAAAGGCCGCCAAACCGGCAAGCAGGCGGGCAGACGGACGACGGGAGCAAGAATGAGACGGAACAGAGGCCACGGGGGAGGAAACACATCGACAGCATCGAGGGAATAGCAGAGAAAACGTGCTACTACGAGTGCCGCGCTTTTCGTGGGTCGCCTGAATGAGGTTGGCGGCGGCGGCGGCCATCGTGGGCCGCGCCAGACAACAAAATCTCTACGACCGACGAGAGCGAACCCGCTTATGCCAGCAAGTTTGGTCAGACGCAATAACGCTGGCACGCCAACTCCTTCGTACGGCGCGGTGCCGTTGCTGGTAGGCGGCGGTAACGCTCGAACTCGCTTCCCGACAGGAAGAGAAGGGAAAGACGGTGTTTTTGTTCCGCCCCAAAACAGCCATCTGCTCTCCGCTGTTTAGCAACGGCGACGGGAAAACGATGCGATACCGATCCAATTAGAAGATCAGCTCCACTTGGAATATCAGTTTCATGTTGCATCGCATCACGAATCAGGCTGGAGAGAACGGCAACGTAACGGTTTCGGATGAGTGCTTCCTTCCTCGCTTCGTTCGGTGGATCGATATCGTAGCTTTCGACTCCTACGACCGCGAACGAGGAAAAGATTTTCTCCAAGAAACCATCTCGTTGTGGCTGTCGACGTTTCGGTCGTCTTCTTCCCATGTTTCCGGAGGCGCATCTCGTGCCGCACTCACAAGCCATGTATTCTGTTTCGGATGCAAATCAGACGTCCGTCTCGCGGACCGCTTGCTTGGCTTACTCGAGGCCACGGCACGGTTGCGCGTGGAGACGACAGTGACAAGGTTTTTCATGCGTTCTGGAGTCGTAATCAACTCCCGAACGAGCGATACTGCAGCAACACTTTGCTCGTTCGTCGTTGTCACTCGTTACGCTCTCGAGAAAAAAGAATCCCTGCAATACACTCCCCTCACGTCTTCACTGTTTTTCTCGTTCCCGTCTTGCTCTCTCTATCTCTCTCTCTTCGTCGGCATTGTACTCTAACGAGATGAAGCTTTCGGATTGCTGCAATGTTTATCTTTGTCGCTGTCTCCGATTTCTCTTGCTGTCTGTACAGCTTCGACCACC